>CM034152.1:358034389-358654389 GCA_019776745.2 Taxus chinensis | reverse complement strand
TGGTGTGGGGAGCTTACAAAATTTTAGGAGATGCTTTGACATGCTGGGACAATAAAAAGACAGAAACGGGTCTCATAGTTTTTATGGTCACTTGGGTTTAGTTTGTAGACTTTTTCCATCAATCATATTTCCAAAAATATATTTTGGTTAGAAAATGTTTGAATTTCAAAATATTCATCAAGGAAACATTTTAGTGATCAAGTATTATAAGTTTACCTGACATCTCAAGTATATTCCATAATATTAGAAGGATGATATGTTTTGAGTTAGGAAGTTTATCATGGGTTTAAAAGAAAGCATTAATGGTGAAGTAGATGTTCACATACCTAATAAAATGGATCAGGTGTTTGGGAAAGCTCTTAAGCAAGAGCTAAAATTGTAGATCATGGAAAAGTAAGAAATTTCAACCTCATTTAGCAAATGCTCCCAATTTCCAAAAAAAATGGTGGAGGAATGAGAATAGGAAACCCTTCGAAATGAAAATCAATACCGCAGGAGTAAATAAGAAATCAAAATTGAACATGCAAAACAATACTCTTAAGAAAAAATAATGGAAAATATGATAATGGGAACATGTTGGCATAGTAGAAAGGACCACGTGGAGGGTGCTTCAAATTTGGTGGTGATCACCATGTTAAAAATTATCCATAGAGGGGTCAAAACAATTATCTAAACAATAAATAACTTCTTGACCAGTGTGAGGCATATCAACAGAGGATTTATATAGAAGTTGATAGCCATTAAGATGAGCATCAAGCCACACAAGTCAAAACCACAATTATGGTGTTTAATTTATCAATCACAAATATGAGTGATTTAGCTCTACTAAATGTTTCATTTAACCTAAATTATCATTTAAAATTCCTAAGAGAGATGGGCATATGGAAAATTCTTGGACCTTTGACTATGGAAAGTAGGAAGAGCATGGGGCAGAATAATGTTTGTTTTAAATAGAGCTAAGGTTTCTAAAATTTACCACAAAAGTAAACCTATATGTAGATCCTTTAGGTTCATATGACATCACTTTAGGAGTGAACTGGTTAAGCCAACAATAGGATAAGGTTGATTTTTTTGTAAAAAATATTATTGTCTAGATGATTTCAGACACCCGACTATAATTCAAGGGGTTAAAAGAGAAATAAGCCTTAGGAATATAATTATAATGCAATTAAAGAAACATCTCAAGAAAGGTTGCATTATTTATACAATACACATAAATGATCTTGATGAGACAAAGGGGTCAATACGAGAGGAATATCATTTCTTTCAAGAGTTTCAAGATGTATTCCTAGAGGAGTTTTCTAGACTTCTACCGAAATGGGAATTTGATTTCTCAATTGACTTAGTATGTGGATCATAACCAATTTCTAATACACTCTATAGTATGAGTGTAAAAGAGTTGGTAGAGTTGAAATGTCAACTTTATGAGTAGTTGGATAAATTTTTAATCTACCCAAGTGTATCGTCATGGGTTTTTTTTGTGATATTTTTCAAAAAGAAAGATGGTACACTTTTCCTGTGTGTAGATTACAAGATGTTGAATAAGGTGACTATTAAAAATAGGTATTTATTGCATCACATTGAGGATATTTTTAATCAAATGTGTGGGGAAACTATATTTTCAAACATAGAATTTATATCTCGTTACCACCAACTAAGAGCTAAAGAGGAAGACATTCTTAAGACATTAATTTAAGTTAGATAGGATCAATACAAATTTATAGTTTTGTCTTTTAGATTGACGAATGTTCTTGCAACTTTCAAGAACCTAAAGAGCCATGCATTTAGGGAGTTCTTGAATAAGTTTTTTCTAGTATTATTAGATGATATTTTTATATATTCTAAAAACAAATACAAGCACATGTACCCTTTGAGATTGATTATGGAGATGCTAAGGCAACAAAAATTATTTGGAAAATTATCGAAACATGCATTCTTACAAAAGGAAGTGTATATCTCTGACATATAATCTCAATAGATTGGATAGTATTGGATATTTTTCAAAATAAAATCTATCATGGAGTGGCCTACTCCTAAAAATGTCCTTGAGGTGAACAATTTTATGGGATTAACAGGTTATTACATGAAGTTTTGTGTATGACGGGCTAGATGGATCCCCACGATTGTCCTCTTGTTTCCAATAATATGATTATGGAAAATAATAATGGGGATAAAATCTAGGGCAAAACACAATATGTAGATACCAAATACACTTTGGGAGTTCAAATATAATAATTTTAGAGGATATTAACATTATCCCTAAGATAGCTATATGTTTCTGAGGCCTATATCTAAAGTGAAGAGAGAGGTATATTACTAGGATTCAAAATATATATAGATAGATATATATAAATCTAAGGGGAAAATATAAATAAGACAAAGCAATAAAGTAAAACAACCATAAATATACTCTAATCTAAATCAATGAATGATTAACCATCTACGTAATATAAATAAACATGAGATAAAAAACAAAGATGGAGTAGAAATACTTACTTGTAGTATGACTAACGATATATTGATCCTCCCCAAAGACAACAACACCAAGAGAGAATAGCTTCATGTGGAGAAGGGGAATCATACAAAGAAGACCTCCAGTCTCAGCTAACCATGGTGACCTAAATGCATTAAGGCAAGCTCTAAGCCATCAAATCCAATAAGTAAGATAAGAAAAATGTGAAGAATGTAGACATTAAATCACACACTTGGGTACATTTCTAGGTCCTAAACACATACTAGAATTCATATGAATCCTAAGAAAGAAAACTAGTAATTGACAATTGTCTTTAGCCTCTTTAATTTGTTTCTAGCTTTCTCTTTGGTCTTACACACCATATAGCCCAGTTGGTATTCTACTTATTTATCTTTTATGGTCTCTTTTATCTTTTAGGCATATTTTTCACTTGTGGGTCGGCTTTCCAATTGTCAATTACAAAATTCAAACAAGGGAGTCGTATAAATACATAGTTATGTGTTCGAAATTAGGGAACAAGCTCTAAGAATCATTATTATCACCTAAGCTTGCACTCAAAAGGCACCTAAAGAACTTCAAGGCATCCATCTATAATCCATTCAAGGGACAAGAGACTACATTTTATGCATACACAACGTAGGAATGGGAAGTTAATTTTTCCATCCACACATTCTATCTACATTATTACATCTAGCTACAATCCACTATCAAGTGCATTTACACAAGGACATCCTAGGGCATAATTCTTACACACACTCACCAGAAATACATGGAGTCTGAGATGTAGTGTAGCACTTGATCATAAGTTCATCTCGGGGTGACCACCGAGGTGAGTTTGACTCCCCATATTGCATCTTTATTTTTTGGATTTGATGTGGTACTGTGGGTTTTGTGGGTGATATTTTTTTTGTAGGTTACATGTACCCTTGGCAATCAAATAACAACATACAGGTGATCAACAAGGAGTATTTGCGACACTATAAAAACTAGATTTTGACCATCTATGTAGTTACAAGCACCCAATAGAGGTCTCCAGCACCCAGGCACCCCTGTCAAGCCATGGGCACCCATGTCCAACATCATTTGTGGGCTTCAAAATTTATCATGAGCATTGATGACATAATTCAACTCATGTGTAGTAGTCTTCCCAGTTCAAAACACTTTAGGATCAAGAATTAATCAACTAAGTCATTCTTTATATACATCTTTCTTATGGTTTTGTGATTTACTTACTTATTGTTTGCATCATATTGTATTTAGCAGTTACATATCATATTGTACATTCATCTACTCTGTAATTAGGGTTTAATAAAAAATTAATTTTGTTAAATAAAAGATACAACTCAAAGATTTGATGGTGTATATATGATAATATCAAATGATAAAATGATGTGTATGTATATGTGGATTTTAAAAATATGGCTAATGAGATTGACCATGGTTGATCCTATATGCGGTAAAAATCACAAAGCCTGATGGGATCGACCATGGTCAATCCCATCAGCTTTAGGGGAAACCCTAATGTCAAGGGTTCAAATCAGTAGGGAATGGAGATAAGATACATAATGGGGACACGACGAAGGTCCAAAATGACCAAAAGTAATGGGAATACTAGGAATGAGTGCAACTAAGTGTGAGATAAATGGACATAATGAGGAAAACATATGAACAAGAGATATAAAAAGTGATGATACGATAATTATGACATAAAGGATAACATGGAAATATATCTCCAAGGTTCTATGCTCTATCCCATGTGAGAAAATATGATCAACCCAATCCCAGTAGGCCCCTTGTGGTACCCAATCTATAAGATAATCCTTTAGTAACACTTGCATAAGTGAAAAGGTTAGAAAATGTAAAAAATGAGGTGTATACATATGCACAAACTAAATATCATTGCGGGTTGTAATAATGAAACGCAATACGGTATTCAAAAAAATACCTATGCAACATCTGAAAGAAAAAGTAGATGCTAAAAGTGACATAACAATGTAAGTGCAATAAAAAAAATGAAATCCACCAAATGAAACATACCTATCAGATACTTTCCTTTAGGTATCTCTCAACTTTATTTTGGTGGGTGTAATGGCTACTTGCAACCCTAAAGTGATAAGACTGAAAATAAACACTAGAAAGTAATTAGTAAAATAAAACACAAATCAATTAACTAGGAGGCTATGGGAAGGATAGAGTGGATCACCTAAATGGATATAAATAAGTAGGGAAAGAGGATAACTCAGAGGTACAACATGGGGACAATAACCCTAAGGTTAATAGAAAGTATAATAGCCTAGAGGTGGATAACAACAACAAAGAGCATAAAAAATTAATGGTTACAAATGTTGTATGATAAATTAGACAAAATACGCTAACCAGGACACAATGCCATGGATTTAGTAAACCTATAGGTATAGGTAAATAAATAATCAAAATATCTAAGATAGGATACAGTAGCCATAAAAACATAATCGAGATGATAATAAACTAAAATAGTAAGTTGATGAAGTAATTAATTTGGAAAAAAAATTAGTTTATGAGGTGTTAGGTGGGAGAGTACTCGAAAAAACTAATATCCTTGTAGAAAGTTGATATGTGGGACAAGGTGGCTAGGTAAAAGTGAGGAAGTGAGAACATAAAACATATAATTTCCTGTCAAATTGAGTATTTTTTGGTTCCTTAAATATATGGCCTTCATTAGATTGAAAGTAATAGGTACTTGTGCCAAGTATGTATTTAATGAGATACAAATCCCATTACTTTTGGGCATATTTTCCTTTATTATTGTGGGTGTATTAGAAATTCAAGATGGTGTCAGTAATTTCAAATGTCTTTGGATTAATAAGTTTGTTGTGTTGTTTAAAAATATTCTCTTTATATTTAAGGTCATAGTGAAGAGCATTAGAGAATTTTCATCCAGTAGAAACAACATGTAGACATGCCTCTTGGATTTCCTTTTCTAGAATGATCATGTTTAGATAAATGCAGAGGGAATTGAATTCCACCTCGAGTGGAAGGTCGAATCCAATACCATATACCAACGAGAATGGGGTTGCCCCAATATTTGTACAATGTTGGTATGATAAACCTAGATCATGGGATAAAGTTTCAAATGTTAGATAGTGCATGATTCCTAAATGATATTCTGGAGAATCTTGTTAAGGATTTAGGTAATTGATTCATCTTATCCATTACATTGTGAATGATAAGGGGTTGAAAAATTGTGTTTGATTTTGAATTTAGTGTCAAGTTGTTTCATTTATGTGCATTTTAATTTCCTACCATTGTTAGAGATGATTGTATGGGGAATTCCAAAGAGGTCAATGATTTGGTTAAGGAAAAACTTAGGTATAGTGACACTGGTCACTGTTATCAAAACCAACCCCCAAGACATTTTGATGTCTTGACATAATATTTTGGTGTTTTGAGAAGTCATGGTGTTGTCATGGATCAGTGGAAATTTCAAAATTTTACAAATTCTGGGAAAAAATTTAGCGTTCTAGGCATTGACCCCCCTCTTGCTAAGCTTCATTATCTAAGGATTTAGTCAATTTGGGAAAATATGGGTAAAATTGGGCAAAGTCACCCTTTCAAGGAACAAGAGGAACTATTCTTGAGTTCATCATGTTCCTCAAATCTCTTCTTTTATTTCTTTACAAAATAAAATAAGGCATTATGGGCCTTTTTCTCTTGTTCCTCCGTTCCTCTGCTTCACTGCATATTCGAGTCAGTTGCCTTGGGAACTTAGTGAATAGTTTTATCATGCCTCAAGTTCCCTAAAACCCTGTAGAAGCTAACAAGAGGGAAAGATGGAAAAATTGGTTAAGTCTATCATATATGGAACACAAGGAATTTTTCACTTGTTCATTATGTTCCTCGAGTGGTTGTAACCAACAAAACAAGCTCAAGGACATGATCAGTTAAATCAACATTATTTGGAACCCATGGAACAATTCAAAGGTTTTGTTAGTACCTTGAAACCCTGATGCATCTAACTAAGGACCAAAGGGAAAAAAGTAGTTAAGTTGGAAATTGAGGGAATAAAGGGAATTTTTCCCTCATTTTTCTAGTTCTCCATGATGTCAACATGCCTGACCAACAACCCCATAAACATCCAAATGAGATATTTTTAACTGCTTTCTTCACCCAATTTGCTATTTTGATCATGCAAGAGGGTAAAAGGGGAAAGATCATGCTATAATATTATAAATTTAGATAATGCATATGCAAACAAAGGTCAATCATGTAAAAAAACCCATTTTTATCAAACCCATGTTGTTAAAATCATCAAGAGCATGCAAGGGAAATTGAATTCTATTTCTGGAAAGACATACTTGTTCTTAAGCATGGACTTTACCTATTTTTAGTGTGAATTATTCATTCCATACAAAAATATACCTATTTCGAGTAGGATCATCTATTTCTGGAGTAGACAGGTAGAGTAGGCATACATGATTCACATGATTTTCTATTTTTAATTGACTAGGCTTACATGTATGCACCTATTTCTCTTATTATCCCCCTCAATTCTCTATAAAACCCCATGAAACTCATTGTAAAATATAATATTTTCACCTTATATTGATAATTATAGAATAATTTAGCATTCTGAGTGAAAGAGCAGGGGTCATGAGTGATCTTTTGTACTAGTTTCACCTCTTGGATCAATAAAGGAGCTATTTATAGCTTCTTCCAACCTGTTTATCGTGTAATATTGTGTTTTTAAGCTAATTTTATCTTGTGATATTGTTTTATTCCTAATTTTCAATCTAATTTCCATGCCCTTACACGGTTATATGTTAATTTGCAAGTCATAGATTGTGTTTAACAAAGTGTGTGCATGGTCTAGTTGTGGAGCTTACTAAATTACCAAGCCATTTCTTTCCCTTCTTTATTCTCTCACAACTTCAAACCTTTATTTGAAACACTTTTGAATTGACATATCCATTTGTAAGTTGTGTATGGTTCTTGAGGTCTTTATGTGTGGTTCAAACAAGTATGAAGATCCTCAATCTTTTTGGTATATCACCCCCTTTTTATTTTCATCCTTTCCTTCTCCCTTTCCCATTTCATGCAGTAGAGTAGAAGACAATTTTAGGTATTACACTAAGGGAACCAACCATCTCTAGATACTCACTCCAACTTTAAGTCACCCACAACCTAGGAGTCTTTCAATTTTGTCAGTTGGAAGGGGAGTCACCACACCACTCTCTAAAGGGTGCATTCCTTTGTGAAAAAAATCACATTGGTGAGAGCCATAGCTTTGACCCACTTAGTGACGTACTTGGTGGTGGTAATGATGAAAGTATGTCCATATTGTGAGCTAGGAATTTTACCAATGAAATCCAATCCCCACATATTGAAGGGTCAAAGATCCTCAAGTATTTAAATCTCATTTGGTTGAGAGTGAATCATGTAATCATGAAATTGGTATGGTTTACATTTCTTAGTGAAGGCAAGTGCATCGACTTTAAGAGTAAGCCAAAAGTAACCCATACTCAGGCATTTGTGGGTTATAGCATGACCATTATAATGTCCATCATAAATTCCCCCATACACTTCCTCACAGAGAGAAGAATCCTCATCCTCAGTAACACATCATAGTAGGAGACCTTAAAAGTTACAATAATAGATAATATAATTCTTAATGATACACTTAAGTGATTTCTTTAAAATTATAGTTCGTTCACAATGATTAACATTTGAAGGGTAGGTTTGATTTTAGAGAAATTGGATGATGTTTATATACCACGAGTTGTGGGTAGTAGAGATAAAATCAATGTGGAAAATGAGGGTAGAATCAAGATAAGGTTGTGTGGAAGGGGTTTTATGGATCTAGATCATGTAATGTTCCTTGTAAAGATTTAAGTGAGGTTGAAATTGGATAGTAGATGAAGCTAAGTAATTAGCTAAGGCATTGTATTCACAAGCACCATATTTGAAGGTGAAGAAGGAAAATTTCCTAGCCATCTAGTGAATTATGTCATGATATGCCTTAAGGTTGTCACTTTTACATTGATAGGTGCCACTGAATTATTGACAGGAAAGGCAGGATCCACCCATGGCATAAATATATGTGATATTGGAAGTAAGAGAAGCCTTCATATTGAGGAAAAGGGTTTTGTATTCAACCATGTTATTGGTTATGTAAAATTCAAGTCAAAAGGAGAATAAAAGTGTCTTACCTAATGGATTGATGAGGAGACATCCTACTTTGGCTCTCTAAAAACATTTTTATCTATTGAAATGGAGAGTCCAAGTGTCTTCACGAAGTTAAAATGATTTATTCTTCTTTAAGTTTAATGTTGTCTTTTGTGGGTTTGGTATTAGGTTTATCATCACTGAATGTGAGGGAATGTACCTCAAGATTGACAATGAAATTTATGGTGATTATCCTTGATCATAAGGTCTTGACCATTTCCCTCAATGAGTAATATTTCCTCATTGGATAGAGCATCTCGAATATGTTGGTTTGTAGGTATGGGAACATGATAAGTTGATCTATGATACTTGGCCTTTAACGACCTTTTACATGATAATGCACCATGAGGAGTTATATCCACTTATCAATATGGTCCATAGGAAGGACAATACGGGAGAAAAAATGGTGATGAGGGTTAGTAAAAGTGATAACATAGGTAGGATGATTAATAATGTAGTGTCTAAGCTTAGTGATAACAAAGTATATGGCTAGGAAATCTCATTATACAGATGTATATTGGGTTTCATAATCAAGAAGAGATCATTTAATTTAGTATATAACACACTCCTTACGTTTTTCATCATCTAAGGACAACATTACCCTAATATATATAGGGGTAGATGAGGTATAAACGATGAGTGGGAAATTGAGAGTTGGAGGTTACTATATAGGGAGGACCTATATGGAAAATTTCAAATTATCAGAGGCTCGTTGACAATATATAGTTCACTCAAATGTAATATAATTTTTAAGGATATTTTTGATGGAGTGAGTGCAATAGGATAATTTGGGAACAAACCATGGGATTTCCCCACATTTCCCTATAAAAATGCATATATCAGGCATAGATGTAGGACAAAGCATGTCAAAGATGGGTTTTATCTTAGTAGGATTGAAATCTTTCTTTGATTAGATATGAGGAACCCTAAGAGTTTTTGACGCAGAGGGTTTATACAAATATTAAAACACAAGAAAAATTTAGTTTCAATAACTTCATAATCATGAGTATCTTGAAAACATTCAATATGCATACAATGCCAATTTTTTGTGGTTATTGTTTCAAGAGCTAGTTGGGGTGTTTTTCACTTGTTCCCCACTGTTTTCTTTGTTATAGTTTCAATTAGAATAATATTTAACTAATCAAGATTTCATTTCATTCATACAACTTTAAAAACCTCGTTATGAGCTACTAGCCCTGAAATGCTACAAACCTAATTGTTCTAAAAAGGTCACAAGGAATCAAGGGATATGATCACCATTTTGGACACCCTTTATGGTATTACAACTCCACCCAAATTTTCAAGTCCCGAATCATATGATAATACCTTCAACTGAATTGTCACCTTCCTTAATTAGGCCTATTTCTTGTAGCATTGTTTACATATAAGTCTTATTGTTCATTAAAAATGACACAACCTCATGATAAAATAAATACATATTCAAACACCCTTTATGTATTTCCAACTCACCACCAAATTTAAGATTCTATCTCCAAGTGTAAAGTCTCCTTCTTACCTACCATTGTTTGCAATTAGGCCTTTTCTAGGTCTTGGATTGAATATAAATGTTATATTTCCTTCACCTAGGTCAAGGAATTCTTAAACATCCTTAAACCTATTAAATTAACTTCCCTTAAGTCCTTATCAATGCTCAAACTCTGTTTTCACTCCCTAACTCAATATTTTACTTTCTTGTCATCTCTTCCATCATTCATTCTTGTAAAGCTTTGATTGTGTTTCCTTTATAGGAAGACCTTAATTATTTTCCATTATTTTTTATATACACTTTAAACTCTCATTTCTAAATAAAACTTACCTTATCATGCACCATGAATTATTATTCCTTCATCTAACTTTAACTTGATCATATCCTTGTTCCTAGACTGTGTAACTAGGAGTGTCAAGAAGAACTTATTGTTTATAAGGTTCTAGAATGATTTATTACTCCACAAGGTCTTAAACACATTCCAATTCATCATTACTACACTCTCCTCCCATGATTTCTTCCCATGATCACGTCATGAACAATATATTCTCCAATGAAACTTAGTATCCCCAAAATTGTAACTTCCATTGTTACATAAAATTTTCACTCTTAACCCTATAACATATATTCACACTTCCTGCAAGATTTTAAAAAGTGTAATACATCATAGCACTTCTTCATCAATTAATATTTTCACCCACTATTTGGATTTTAGAAACAAACACACTTCAAGATGAGACACAAGCTAGTAAAGACACAAAACTCTGACAATGTTTTCCACATCTTTAGTTTAACACCTTAATATCTCCTCCTGAAACATTATGCACACTTAAAACATCCTTAGAACTCAATGTTCACCAAATCATATATTTTTCCATTGGGTAGGTTTAAATTTATGTATAAATTTGACTACAAAACCCTAGAAACAGGGTACACAAACTCAAGAGGGCTCACTTATGATCTATTTTCATTTTCTTATTCCAATAAGTTTTTTCAAGGCTCAAAAATTCTCTAGAGAACACGGGCCATCTTATTTAGGCACCACAAGATATCATTATTCTAACCTTTTACTAAAAATTATCCAAAAGACAATTTCTCAGTCTTGCTCTAGATTATAACTTATGAGTTTGTTAGGTTTTGAAATTTCCACCAATAGACCCTTTCTACAAACCTTTTAGGCATGCATTTTACATATGATTCTAATCACTCATTCACTCAAAGATTTAAAGAACCATGCTCAACCTATCTAATCATCCATCATACAAGAAAATGTGTTAAGAAAGATCTTACTTAAAGGTTTTCATAGTACTGTGTTCTTCACCTATTCAAGGACCTTATCATTGTCCAACCCTATTGGTAGTAAGCACCTTTTCATACCTACAATAACAAGAACTCAGAGTAAATAAGATTTCATCACTTTACTCTCCAAAGATATACATAGACTTCATAACTATAAAAATTATATTTAAGAACCCTACAAACATAAGTTGTCAATGAGTACATCAGGTTCTTCAAAGCCTTCAAGGCTCTAGATACATATATTTCTCAACCCTATCTCCTTCCTTTCTTCTCCCCATGACTTCCCCATGCGAATAAATTCCTTTGATGACCGTTCAAGTAACCTAATTATGGTAAAGACTAAGTTTAACATGTTAGAACCTATTTAGATAGGTAAAGCACCTTATTTACATCATATATAGTTTTTAGTGTCCTCCCATTTTATTATATGTATATAATTTCACATTAAACCCCCTAATTCTAATTTATAAATTCAAATATTCAAAAGAGTGTGTTTTGGAGGGAAAAATCAAATTTACTCCTTATCACCTATGGAGGAACCTAATATGGTGGGGATGCTTACAAAAACACCTAAAATACCTCTCAAGACCCTATTCAACCCAAAATTTCTTGAAACCCAAAATTTTTCTATTTGCATGATGATGCTCCTACATCAATTTTCCTTTAATAACACAAAATATACATTTCCATGTGTTAAGGAGAAGCTTGTGTTTATGAAGGAATTTTAGAGCAATTTTTAAGTCATGGGCATGATCCTCTACATGCCAATATTTGATAAGAAGGCCATCCACACAAACTTCAATGATTTAATGAATGAGACCATGAAAGATGTGTGTCAGCTCATTGATAGGTTACCCCAATATTTTCAAGGCCAAATGGCATTTTAACATAGTAGGTGCCCCTTTTGACACTGAAGGTTGTCTTATGTTGATATTCAAGGGTGATTTGGATTTGGTTATAACTATTAAATCCATCCATAAGTGATAACATCTCATAACCTATGGTAGTGTCGACGATGACACCAATAAAAGGTAGAGGGGAGTTATCTTTAGGGAAAATAAGGTCAAGGTTATGAAAATCAATGCAAATGCATATGGATAATGTGACTTTATTTTAAGAAGGGATGATGTTGGAGACCCACTCATAATAGTCAAAGGGGTGGATAAACTTGTCATCAAGGAGATTGATTTTTTTTTTATGGAAAAAGTGATTGATTTTAGAGGGAACTCTACGATGGAAAAGTGACATGCAAGCATGGGAATCTACAAGTAACTCTTCCTCGCACCTGATCTCCTAAGGTCGTGCCGAGATAGCCGGTGGGGATGGAATACACGTGGAGTGCAGATAAACTAGTTAGGTAATCTTATGTCTTCAACATGCAATAATGGGATCTATGAATCTAAGGCAAAGAAGACCCTCCTAACCTGAATCGGTGTGATAGATAGATCGTTCGGTGAGGATAGTTGCTCGAAGGCTCTAATCAATGTCGAGCTCTACCATGATCCAATCTATGGGTTATGGGATACATGGAAGATGACTTGTGGGTGCTTCATATATATCTCCCGACAAGGTCGTGAAAATGGAATGGCTAAATGTGTAGTCGATCTTTTGGTGTTTTATGGACGATTCTCTGGTCTAGTCCAGAAATCTTTATCTTGATTAGCTGCTACATTTAATAACGATAGTTGTGTGATGATGTCTGGTGGAAGTGGAGAGGACCTAAACACCAGCGTTTGCAAGTTGGTGTCAATATTTGATTGATTTGTAGGCCCGTTGGGTTGTGGGACTTGTGGATCATAACCGTAAGTTTGTGGTTGCTGTGGACCTCCTATGGTCATATGAAGAGTCAACTCCTGATTCCAAGTATCCAGTAGTCATATGCCTTTTTATCCTCTACATTTAGAACTAGAAGTTGCATGATTTTCTTGGAGTACCTAACAGGTGTTATGGCAACTTGGATACGTAAGCTAGTGTCTATATCAACGAGGAGGTCTCCTGCATCGAGCTGTGGGACTAGTGGATCACAACCAAATGTTTTCTCTCTTTCAAGTCCTTCTACAGTCATATGGATATCTATCAAGGTAGTCTATAATTTGGCTAATTTGACCAGAACATGTGTGCTTTGTCATCTTCTAGGTTTAATCCTCTTAGTTGTGTGCTGATTTCTTATAGGTCTGTTGTTGTTTGGAAGACTTGAATTCTGAGATTTTGGTCTATGTCAGTTAATGTTACAACAAGATTTGGTTGAGGCACAATTGGCTCAAAAATGTATTCCCTGGGCTCCCTAGGTCCCGTGATTGTCATACAAGATCAATATAAACCTAACTGAAATGAAATAGACTAATTATGCAAGATATATCTACAACATATATATTCCTCTATTTTTTGTATTTTTGATAGAATTTTTAATAGAATTGAAAGAGAAACTAATCTAATAGATTCAGAAAATGACAACTAATCTAATAACAAAATTAAAACAAGCAAGGTAGCCTGGTGTAGCTAATTTCCTGTGCAGTTGTGAGTTTATCCTAAATAACTAGATAGCTGATTAACTTAATTGAAAGACTCTCGATCCTACCTCAGAAGTGAGGAATGAATCATAGTTTATGAGAAACTATCAATCCCCATAGCTTCCTCGGCAATATCGAAAATGAAATTTAACTTAAAATGAAATATTTCACTACTCTATTTGATATGTTTTAACTAGAACTTTGACAGATAAAACCTGGAATTTACAGAACAATGGCGAATCCAGTAGTGTATGACTTTGTCCCCTTAGAATGATCTCCTCGTTCCTTCATGTTCACGTGAATCCAAAAGAGTGTGTATATGCTAGCATCAATAGAAAAAGGTATTTGAACAATGACAACTTTGGATATAGATCGAATATAATGTGAGTAGGAGAGGGACAACGCAAGTGACAGAGCTTGGCGTATGCAATTCCTAGCGGGATTTATTACGGGAATACAACACAAGTGTATCGAGAGATTCTAGAATCTACCATTTGTGAAGAACACAACCTGTAACTCTAATGAATTCAATCTACAAATGACACTACTCTGCTCTAAACTAATTTGTATGAACAAGACTGAAGCAAGAAGATCAAATGGCTTCTAACAATAAAGGAAAACTAGCATGGATGTAAAACATGAAAACAAAATGAATTCTAAACAAGAAATTGAAAGACTAAACAATGGAAATGAGAAGTTGAGGGGCCATTTGCTTGAAAGCAAGTTGGCTATTTATAGATTTCACATTCACCCAAAGGTAATTCCTATTAGAACTCTTTTACCATTAAACAATGAAGAAACACTATTCCAGGGAACATAAAACATTAATACGAGCTAAGACGGTTGAGAAAAGTTGGAAAATGTTGAAAAATTATGCAACTCGTGATCAAAAGAACATGCTGGAGAACGCGTAAAGGACCACCGCCCTGAGCAAGGTGGCGGTTACAGGACCGCCGCCCTGACAAGGCGGCGATTTCATTACTGAAGGTCAAAAAGCTTAGAAAAAGAAAGATAGATGATAAAGCAAAGTACACAAAGCTTAGACAAGATGCTTAGGATGCTAACATACACTTGGCGAGATTTCTTGGATTCCGAACACCTTGCGAGGTGACCTGTATCATCATTAGGGCATGTGTAACATCGTTCCAGCGGTACAGTACCCTACAATTTTGGTCCCAAGGCTTAAGGTCCCAAACCTTAGAGATAATCCCATTATTGTTTCAAATACCTTTATACACTTGAATAACTACCTAAATCAAAAGGGTGCACATATTTCTCTCTAAAAGATTGTGGGACACCTGACGTGACATTGTTTCCATTTTATTTATACCTTGTTAGGTTTATCTGTATTCTCCTAGATGTTCTTGTAAAGTTTAGCTATGTTTTAGTGTTGTCTTAGCTCTTATTTGGTTTCTTAACCTATTTTTTTAAACATCTGATTACTCCAATGTATCTGTTTTGAAGTTTTAGTCTCTCAAATATAATGAAAAGGATCAACACAAGAAGTAGTGTTATTGAATAACCTATTGAGCTCTTGAAACTATTTTTCAAAAAGTGTAGGAGCATGTCTATAAAAATATCTAAGAGAAAACCTAAGTCTAAGATATTCCTCTCTAGTCCCTCACCTGGGTTTCATTCACAAATCCTACAAAGCAAACTTTAACCTATTGGTGCTTGATTTGATCCTCTGTATAAATCATGAATTTTCTGTATGCCCCTAGTCTCTTATCATGTTTTTTGTGTTGTCTCCTCAACTATGTAGTTTCTTGTAGCACTTCCCAAGTCCCAAGCTTTTTACTTGAGAAAAGCATGCCATTTTTGGGTCAATCGTTCATATTAAGCTAACACTTTAACATTTTTTGTATATTTCATGATTTACAGGTTTTGTGGGGGCATGGGCAAAGTCTTCACAACCTTGATAGTATAATTGATCCTAAGAATGAATCCTCTTACCTTTGGAATTATGCCTTATACAATTATGTAGGTATGCATTCCTACATATTTGCAACCTGCAGTATCACCTCCGACACTCAAAAATGCAATATTCCAAGCATCTAGGCATGAGTAGGCCTTAAAGGTAATTGTGTAATTTTTTCAAATTTGAAAACTACAATGAAACCTATGTGGCCTAAAAAGGGAATATTCTGATTGAAATCCTTCAACATCATATTGGGGGTGGGTTGGGGTCTTCAAAGGATTTTGATTATTCATATGTTCAAAGATTTATTCATTTAGAAGGACATAAATAAATTGGCCAATAGAAAAAAGAATAAGAAAGTTATTTCAGCTAAGTTTCATAGCAATTTGTCTGAGCAAGAAATAATCTTTCTTTATCATACTAGGCTTGATGAAGATCCCATTTTGGAAATGTTTACAAGATGGATGCATACTGGGAAAAATCAGAGGAACAAACAAAGAGTGAGAAAACCAACCTTGACCTTTCTTAATTTCCCTCTTCTTTCTTATTTCCCCTATTCTTTATTCTTTTTCAATTCATCATTCTTTCAAAAAAAGGAATAAATTAGATTAGATGATTACATGTGTAACAAAATCTTTGGGAGTGCAGACAAGGAATGATTACATAACAAAACATATTTTTGATGTGAGCATGCATGGAATGATGACATGGAAGTAAATGATACAATAGTTTATTGACAAGAAATAATATTCTCCTTCCTCCACGGATTCAATCATCATTCTAAACTGCTCTATCTGGACACAACAAGATTGAATATTTTTAGTTAGAACTATTTCTCCATCCATTTTGGCATATCATGGACCTCAGTCCCAAATTTTCTAGGTTTTGGTTATTTCTAGGAGGGCATATGGGTATATTCCCTTAGGGAATTTTTTTGTATAAGAATGAAGGCATGCATTCATTCTAAAATTTCTAATTTTTTGGTTTAGGCTAAGGTGATTACATTGTATAGTCATCAACAGGAATTGAGAGCATCTTGTGCATGCCTCCCTTGTCAAATTGAAATATACAAATTTATATGCCATGTTCAACCATGAATTTTGAGATGTATGAGGATATAGTAAAGGAATCTATGTTTTGATGTGATATTATGTTCATTGAATAAATTAAACACAAAATAATTCTTCCTAGTGTTTGCAATAGACCGATTACTAATTGAATGTATTATTGTAGTGTTACTTTGCAATATTTGCTGAGTTAAAAAACCCTTATTGCAATATTATTTAGGGATATTTTCTTCCAATGCATGAGTGTATCTTGGGTGTTGTTTGATTAAAGTAGTAGATGTTTTATTGAAATATCATGCACAAGTGTTTGTGGTTGATATTTATGATTAACTAAAATGAACTAAATGGGGAATAGTTAATCTAAGCTATGAACAACCATAAATACAATAAATGCAGTATAGAAAGTATGTAAATGATCTAAACAATTATGCAAACGGAAATTATAGCCCTAACATGCAAGAAGGAAGAGGAAAGAACTCAACTGAATAACAAATGCTCACAGGACAATATCGTAATGATGACTAGAAAATACAGAAGCATGAATGACTCTGCAGAAGTCTCGAAAAAGATGGAGCTAGAGGATATAGTTGGACTGGAGCACGTGGAAGAGGATTGGGGCAATTGCGGGTGCTCTAGTCTGCAAACTGGGTGCCTTGGTCTGTGAATAATCTCTGAAGCTAATCTTCACAAGTATGGGAGATAATCTGGAACCTTCATTGTGTATCGCATCAAATTCGTTGTACTATGCCAGATGCTGCCAATAATCCAAGATGATGAAAAGACATGCACAATACCAAAAGAAGTATCAAAAACCTAAAAAATAAAGATGCAAATGAATGGGTTAGAATGACCCTAGCTACCACAATAGTGGGCTTACTAACTGAGAGATGCACTACATTTCAGACCCAAATGTAGTTCTAGTGAGTGTGTGCATGTCATGCCCTAGGTGCTCTTATGCCAGTCATACTTTGTGAAGTAGCGAGAAATAGCTAAATTTAGAAAATGTAATAGTATGTGTACATGGAATAGAATAGAATCTCCCCCATGAAGTGTGATGCATATGTCCTAGCCTTATTCCTTGATGACGAAGTTATGTGGACGCAAGTGATCTCCAATGTAATAGATGGATGCAACTCTAGATAGAGTGATAGTAGTAAGCGATGCTAGGTCCCTCATTATGGTCTCATAACTTTATATTTATAAGTTTCTCTTGGTATAATTTCACAATTAACCCTGAAAAGGCCAACCAAAAGAAATATAAAGACCTCAAATGGTTAGAAAGAGCCCACAAAGTGGCAGGAAAGTGCAAAAAGGACCGGGGCACTCCTAGTGGGACTAGGGTGCCCACGGGTGCCCCAGTACTAAACTGGGTTCCTTAGTCGAGGCTAAAATGATGCAGGATGATAGAAGCTGACTGGGAATATGGGTGAAAGAGGTTGGTAATGACAAAATAAAATAAAACAAGATATGAGGGTTAATTAGTACTTTCTTCACTTAAGAACCTTCTAAATAGTAGTATGAGACGAGGATAAATAAATGTCTAAAGTTCATGATTTTATGACTACAATTTCAAAGATCATGTGTTGGCATTTGAAAGAACTTGGTATCAATGAATGTAAATAGCCCATTGACATTTATGTCATCTTAATCTCTATTTTTCTGCACTTTTGTCACAAGCTGAATTGATGAGCACCGTTATTTCTCCCCATTTAGATCCACCTTCCCCCCTTTTCTAACTAATTATTGTACCATCCCACCCTCACAAATCACATTTACTCAACCCATTTTACATGTGTCTTCCTACAAATTACACCTATCCCACATATTATAACCATGTTTTCTATGATTTGTGAAGTTTCGTATCACCAAACACCATTCCATACAAAGTTGTTAACAATATCCTTTTGAATTATGTTTGGGATCACATATTATTTGTCTTTAGTGGCTTGCATCTAGTGTATCAATTGTATGCAATGCTTATGTGACTATTATTTTAAATGATAATGACATGTAGTGGTTGCATTTGATCTCATATTGAGGTTCTAACAAGTATGAGGGTTTGAAGTATAACATATCCATCATTTTTTCAAGCCACCATTTAGGTTCTCTCACCTTGGTTCAGGCAGAGCCATAGAGTAGTAGGATAATATGCATATCCTTAGTCATGTGCCTCCCTATCATTCCCATAATTAAAGGCCAAGTTAGATAGATAAACATATCCCTAGCTACAAAACAACATATCAAGAGGTTTATCTTTTCTCCTTGCCTATTTCAACACTGCTTTCCTTGTCTGGGGTGTTATATTGGGAACCAACACTTTACTGACACTGTTTCGAAGGATTTGATCAAGAATTATCCAAGATATCATTAGTTTATCTAATTGGATCCAGTTGTGAGATATTTTATACAAGTTTTATCAGTTGCTGACATTCTTACAAGGGTTTTACAAGGGTTTATCAAATTGGTTTTTGTCTGCTATTTATGGAGTACCTTTTCATCCAATCTTCATAATTCATATAATATTTTTAGAGTGAAAATCTCTAGTGGCAACTCCATCCTTAATTCTACCCCAGACTAGTGTTGTATTGTTTAATATATTTTACTGATAACTCTATATTTTGTAAAACTGGAAGGATTAAGGTCTTCTTTTAACTCAGATATTGCTAAGAAGATTCATCCTAAACTAAATACATCATAAAGAAGGAAGAAGAATATCTAGACACCAGTAGGAGGCAAAATATAAAAAGATAAATCCCAACAACTCTCTAATTTCTTGGATTTAACTTTGGTTGAGAATTATTTGATGTAGATAAAACTCAATTCTTGATACAACCATTCAATTAATAATCAAACAACAACTTCTACCTTACTCTACATTACATGATCATTTACAATCTTAAAATGGATTCAAATTGTAAATTTTGATCTAATTTCACTATAGGTGGCTTATTAGCACTATAACCTAGCTCATCATTCTCATTCATTGTCCTTTCATATCCTAAAATCATCTCATTTCATGAGGATTCCATAAGCAATTACCTTTCCTTAATTTGCTCTTGGTCTCCCTTTACTACCTTCTCCACCTATATACCCTACTTAACCACTTAAAATCATTTTAGATCCATCAATAAATTACACCAAAATGGATTCAAACCTCAAAATTTACCAAACTTGTCCTAAACTGCCATTTCATGCTCTCAAAAATATATAACTTTCTAGTACCAAGGTTAGAATACTCTGAGCCTACCCATAACAAATTATAAAGCTTCTTGGACACCCTTTAGCCATATCATGATGCATGCAAACTCTTTAAAACTAACTCCGTAGTCTATTTTCTCAATCCCTACTTTCCTTTACTTGGCTCACTATGGGCCTACTATCCCTGGTTTAACTCATTTCTCTGCATATCTATCTTCCTATGAGGTATCAAGACACAAACTTCACCTTTTTGGACACCCATTTTAGGGTTCTTGATGCATGGAAAATTTCATGATTGGACTCGAAAGATAAACATAACTTCCTTTGTTAACTAACCTTCCAAATTAGGCTTCTAGACTGTGTTACTATCCTTTTAAAGGACTGCCATGAATTTCTTCACATTTAACCAATGAAAATAAAAAATTACTTCTCTAACAACTAAAGGACACCCTTCTCATTGTTTCATCCAATTTCTGATCAAGTTTCTTTTTTTTAAGGTTTTTTAGAGCTATTTCCTTCTCTAAACCCTAGCTATAGGCATGTGCTAGCCTGAGAACCCATATTATGCAATAAATTTCCTTGATTATCAACTCAAGGTAAAATATTTTAATCCAAGGTCCGTTTTTAGGTTTCTTCACATGCTTTCTTTACCAGGTGAGGTCTAAGGTATCATCAAAATTTGTGTTTTCATCTCAAATGCAACTGTCCTGCCTCCTAGTTTAGTGTTTCTTAGTTCTCAAGGTTTCCAACACCCAAAACTCATGCTCTCTATCATTGTATATTATTATAAAAATGGTTATAAAGTATATATACCTAAACTCATCCTTCAAACTCCTACCCTCTTGATGATACACACATCAAATCCTTCATGCAAGAGCTTCAAAAGTCTACTACAGTCTCCTTTGATATGGTATCTATTTACTCAAAAGGTTGTATACTCCATGAAAACAAGAAACAAATATTAAAAAGTTTATAATTTATCTATAGATTTTCATGCATGAATTAAACTTGGTTACACACCCTCTCAATCATGAAATGCCTTCAAATTCATTCTTTTCCTTGCATCCCTGACTGTGCAATAATAATCTACTATAGAATTCTCAAGAAGTGCTTCATCTAACAAGAACAAAATCAAAACATATACATTCCATTCATAGTATCCTGAAAAAGGCATAGATTGCTCTCTTCACACTAGTTTTCTCAGCTAATAAGGTTTACACCACAGTCATGAATTTACACAGTCCTCTCTCACTTGCATTGACACAGTAAAATCTCACAAAATTCACTAAGAATGCTTATCACAATTTCTCTTACCTTTCACAATCTCTTTACGATTATATACACAAATTTTCAATAACCAATCACCATGCACAAACATTTCCTTAACAATTACAAAGAGTATAACACACAAGAAAAACACCAAAATCAAATCTCTTGAAGCTTGGTATGATTCTCATTTGAATGGGAATGAGGGAAACAATTACATCATGCCTTCTATGTTCTCATAATCACCCTTACTCAAGGATCTTGATTCTTTAGGTCAGTTACAATTAATATTCATGATGTGAGTTCACCCTTAAGAGGGTCCTTTACATAAGATTTCCTTAAGTTTAAAATGAACTAACTCTTTTCATGACTTATGATCCTAGAGAGGACCTAATACACCATATATTGCCTCATTTCACCCTTTTACTAAGTTTACAAGATTCAATAATGCATGAAACAACTACACCAAGCCAAAAGTGGCCTAAACATTCAAATTTTGCAATTTGGATGGAAATGCTCCATTTGAACTCTTAAAGGCTTAAACCAAAAAAGTAAGACTAATGAACTCCTGAGACCTATAACCACACATGAAAACCAAAATTGATGTCTTCAAGACTTATTCATAAGTGTGGAGTGATGCTCCTGCATCATACTCCAATGGTAGGAAAGATCAAACTCCATAGCTTTGTTTTCTTCTTCTTCCAATTTCTTTGCTTGTTCATCTTCATTCTGATCTTCTTTTTGCCTTCAACTTGCTCACTCTTCATTTCTTCAATCTTATACTTTTCTTGGTTCTCATGTATTTGGTCTTCATAAGTGAGGTGTGATTCTAATAGAGCTTCTCCATAGGATTATTCTTCTTCATTTTCTTCTTCAATCTTCATGTCTTCCTTTTGGATGTGTTGTTGCTACTCAATACTAACTTTATTTTCTTTTTAATGGATTTTTTCTTCCTCTTCTTCATGTAATATCTTCATAAATTCTTCCTCTGCTCTCTTATAGTTTTCTTCATCCTCAAACAACTCTGAAATATCTGGTTCTTGCATGATTTACTGCCACAAAAGCTCCTCATCAACTACCAACTCTTCTTTAGCATCATTTCTTTCTTCATATGTAGTTTTTTCATCCTCTTTTTTAGCAATTTTATTCATTTCTAGCTGTTCATCTTCATTACCTGCATTCATACACTCAAAAGAAATATTAGAAATAAAATAGAGAGGCTTTGCAGCCTCATAAGATGCTCCATCAGTGAGCTCTTCCTCTTCACCACTCTGCTGCTTCACTTCATCACTCTCTTCTTCATCCCTTTCAAGGCAAGATAAGAATCTTACAACCACTTATTTTTTCATCCAAACTCTGAATTTCTTGTTATACTATCTCTTTATCAACTTTTCTCTCTTGTCTTCTCATCCTCTTTTCTTCTTGTTTCAACTTCCTCTCTTCTTCTCTTATCACTTTTCTCAGCCAATCCTTCTTTTTCTTCCTCACAATTAGGTCTATTGGAAATTTTTCCTTCTTCTTAATCACTATTCCAACTTGTTCCTCTGCCTCACTCTTTCTTTCAATCATCTTTACCAACTGTTCCACATCTCTCTTCAACTCTTGGATCTCTTCTTGCATCCTCAAATCTCTCTCTCTCTCTCTCTCTCTCTCTCTTGCTATCTTCTTCTTCCTTTCCTCCTTTTTTTTTCTTTCTCTCTTCTTGTTATCTCTTCCTTTGATTCAATATCTCTAACAACCCATTAACCAATTCTTCTGCTGGTTATCCCCCATCTTCATCATCTGTGAAATTTTACTCATAAGGCCTAACAACCCTTAACTATGTTTCTTTACATACTTTCATCATTTCCACCATCTTTGACAATATTCTCTATTGCTTTTGTTCTCTTATCCTCTCACACACTTGCTTTGTCTTGACCTCATCACTCTTTGTCACTAGTTTCTTCATCCATTTAGGCATCACATACCCATGCTCTATGACTGGTTTCAAGCTCTTCTATTCTTCACTCATGGTTTTGTTAATCTCTTCTCTTTTTTCCTTTTCAATGTATCTCTATTTTATCAACTTCTAACCTTTTCCTCAACTATGATACCAATAATTCTGCAGAGGAAACTCAATTCTTGATATAATCATTCAATTAAGAATATTCAAACAACAACTTCTACCTTACTCTACATTAGAGTATCATTTACAAGGCTAAAATGGCTTCAAATTGTAAATTTTGATCTAATTTCACTATAGGTGGCTTATCAAAAATGTAACTTGTCTTATAATTCTCATTAATTATACTTTCATGTCCCAAAATCATCTCATTTCATGAGGATTCCATAAGCACTTACCTTTCCTTAATTTGTTCTTGGTCCCCCTTTACTAGTTCTTGGAAATATCAAGCAATATTTGCTTTAAAGGAATTTTGTAGTTTCTCCACCTATATACCCTTCTTAACCACTTCAAATCATGTTATATCCATCCATAAATTGCACCAAAAGGGATTCAAACCTCTAAATTTACCAAACTTGTCCTAAACTACCCTTTCATGCTCTCAAGAATATATAACTTACTAATACCAAGGTTAGAACACTCTGAGGCTGCCCACAACAAAATATAAAGCTTCTTAGACACCCTTTACCCATATCATGATGCATGCAAAATATTTTAAACTAACTCATTAGTCTCTTTTCTCAATCTGTACTTTCCTTTACTTGGCTCACTCTAGGCATACTAGCCCTGTTTTAAGTCATATATATATATATATATCTTCCTATGAGGTATCAAGACACAACCTTCAAATTTTTGGACACCCATTTTAGGGTTCTTGATGCACGAAAAATTTCATGATTGGACTCTAAAGATAAACACAACTTCCTTTCTTAACTAGCCTTCCAAATTAGGCTTCTAGACCGTGTTACTGTCCTTTTAAAGTCATGTCATGAATTTATTCCAATTTAACTAACAAAAATAAAAAATTCCTTCTCTAACAGCTAAAGGACACCCTCCTCATTATTTCTTCCAAATTTGGGATCACGTTTCTCTGTTTCAAGGTATTTAGAGTTATTTCCTTCTCAAAACCCTAGTTAGAGGCTTGTACCAACCCGAGAACCCATATTATGCTATAAATTTCCTTACTGATCAATTCAAGGCATAATATTTTAATCCAAGGTCTGTTTTTAGTTTCTTCACATGTTTCCTTCAACAGTGAGGTCTAAGGTATCATAACAATTCATGTTTCTTCTCAAATACAACTATCCTGCCTCCTAGTTCAATTTTTCTTAGTTCTCAAGGTTTCCAATACCCAAAATTTGTGCTCTCTATCACTATAGATGCTTATAAAAAGGTTTCTAAAGTATATATACCTAAACTCATCCTTAAAAATCCTACCCTCTTGATGATACACACATCAAATGCTTCATGCAAGAGCTTCAAAAGTCTACTACATTCTCCTTTGATAGGGTATATATTTACTTAAGAGGGTGTATAATTCATGGCAACAAGAAACAAAGATTAAAAAGTTTGTAATTTACCTATAGAGTTTCATGCATGAATTAAACTTGGTTACACACCCTCTCAATCATGAAATTCCTTCAAACTCATTCTTTGTCTTGCATCCCCATCTGTGCAATAATAATATGCTATAGAATGCTCAAGAAGTGCTTCATCTAACAAGAAAAAAATAAAAACATATACATTCCATTCATAATATCCTAAAAAGGCATAGATTTCTCTCTTCACACTGATTTTCTCAAATAATAAGGTTTGCACCACTTTCATGAATTTACACAGTCCTCTCTCACTTATATTGACACATGAGCAATAAAATATCACAAAATTCACTAAGAATGCTTATCACAGTTTCTCTTACCTGTCACAGTCTCTTTACCATTACATACACCAATTTTTAATAATTAGTCACCATGCACAAGCATTACATTAACAATTACAAAGAGTATAACACACAAGAAAAACACATAAATCAACTCTCTTGAACTTCATATGATTCTCATTCAAATGGGAATGAGGGAAACAATTACATCATGCCTTTTATATTCTCCTAACCACCCTTACTTGAGGCTCTTGATTCTTTAGGTTAGTTACAATCAAGATTCATGTTGTGATTTCACCCTTAAGAGGGTCCTTCACATAAGATTTCCTTAAGTTTAACATTAACTAACTCTTTTCATGACATGACCCTAGACCGAACCTAATACACCACACATTACCTCATTTCACCATTCTAATGAGTTTACAAGCTTCAAGAATGCATGAAAAAATACACCAAGTCAAAAGTGGCCCAAACATTCAATTTTTGTAATTTAGAGGGAAATGCTCCATTTGAATTCTTAAAGGCCTAAACCAAAACAAGTAAGACTAATGAAATCCTGAGACCTACAACCACACATGCAAACCAAAATTGATGTCTTCAAGATTTATTCATAAGTGTGGAGTGACGATCCTATATCATTATTCCATCTCTTCTGACACTTTTGAATCAAATAGCCCTGGATATCATTTTCACTTCTTGTTTCAACAAGGTTCTACATTCAAATCTGGTAGGAGCCTTCTTAAACCTATCCATTTGTTTACAAATAGGAATAGAGGCTTTGGTTTTGAGACTTATTCTTTGAGGAATCCCCAAAAATTTGTAAACCGTCCCCCTGAAGGCTTAATTCATAACAATATGGGCCATCCTCCTACCCATGATTCTTTCAGAGTCAATGCCTTTAAATCCATTCATTTTAATGGTATGCCTAAATATCTAAATGAATTACCCCATGAAATTAGAAATAGATTACTGAAGTTTCAAGAAAAAATGCTATCAGTGGTGATAAACATCTCAAATTATTCTAGAATATCATGGATGAATATGAGGATGTATATTTAAAATTATTTGTGCACACATTAGAGGAAGATGCTAGAGAATGGTTTAATTCATTTCCTGAAGGGTCAATTGATTTTTGGGAGGAAATGAGAAATACATTTAGGATCTAATATGGTGACATGAATGATCCTAGGTTTCTCCTATCATACTTTTAAAATATAAAGAAGAACCTTAATGAATGTGTGTTAGATTTTAACACAAGGTTCAATAAAAATTTGACAAGATTTCCATCTATTTTAAGACCTAGTGATGAATATTTTGTGATCAAGTATTATGATGCATTTCACAAAAAAGGCTTCCTATTACCTAAGGGATAAAAACCCCATAAGTTTTAGGCAGGAATTTACCATGGAAATTATGATTGAGACTAATATCAAAGCTACTAGTAAACCCTCAAAGAGAAAGGGTGTGAAACTTGTTAATCGAAAGAAGACTCAAACAAGTAAATCCACTGATCTTGAAAAGGTAGTCAAGAAATGGATTGGAGTAGTCAAGGAAATTTCCTACAAGTTGTCTAGAGTAGAGAAAGGTTTTTCTCCCAAGCCTTAAATTCAACATCAGAATCAAGGGAATTTTTTTTTTTTGGAATCATCCTAAAGGAGATCATAGAGACGATGACAAAGGAAAGAGATTTTTGGGTAGGGTAATAAACAACATTCATTTAGAGACACAAAATTAGTCCCCGATCCATTAATAACAAGAGTTGCAACTGTAGAAGAGGAACACACCATTGAATTGTGTGATAGATGCTTACTACCTTATGCTCCTATTGGGAAGCCAACTCAGGATGATGATGTTGGTGATTCTGATTATGGTGATGCACATATCCTTGAACATCAGGAAAACATTGAACATGGTGCATCTTCTACTGATCTTCTTTGTGCTTGGACTGTTAGTGATTTTTGGGCCAATGTAAATAAGGTGTCTTTAATCCCTTTTTAAATTAATGTTGAAATTGATATGGCTCAGTCTTTTGAATTTCCTAATGATGAATTTGAATTTTTAAGGGATTTAATGATAAATAAAGTATGATGGGGAAATTCCTTCCAAGGAGGATAGGGAAATTTTGATAAAAAGAGTATAACTTAAGGAATAGGAAAGTCAAGGGACATGCCCCAGCCTCTAAAGCCAAAATTCCTATTCTAACTAATGTTCCCAAGGATACTCCCAATAAAAGTGTACCATGAAAAATCTCTATTGCTAATATAGGTACAAGTACCCCTTGTTATTCCTACTATAAAGGAGTATATTCCATCTAAAAATTTAGTTATTCTTTCTTACAGTACATCCCTACATAAATATAATTTCTGTGACATGGCCTAAATCTTAAGCTAGTTAAAAATCATTGTCCCTTTGGTGGAGTTTCTTAGGATTCCTAATCATAGGAGAAGATCATTTGAATATCTGGATTTTAACAATATGTTTTTACTAAGGAAGATGTTGTTGCTAACAAATTAATTCCTCTTATTATTGTTGAGAATGATATTGAAGAATGTCAAGAAGTTATAGAACCATCCCCTGAATTTTATTTGAGAACCTCCCTTATAGAAATCCAATTGGATGTGGGTCCTTTATTCACCACACTAATTGTCAATGGTTGGATTTTGCACAATTATATGTTTTATTCTAGTGCTTCATGCAATATCACACCACTATTAGTTATGAATGAATTAGATATCAAGATAACATCTACTTTTGGGAAATTTTATGCCATGGATTCTAGAGAAGTACCTACTGTAGGTTATGTAAGAAGTTTGGTTGTACAATTGACTGTTTACCTTGGTAAATTCTTGATAATGAATGTTGTTATTGTTGATTTCATTGCTAAGTGGTAGATGTTGTTGTCAAGGAAATGAACATCAAGTGTAGGAGGAAGTGTGCAGATGGATATATCTTTTTCCACCATACCTTTGGAGGGATTAATAGTCAAGTTACATAGGGAGAACAAAATGTTACACTTAATAGAAGACCCCATGAATGCTTCATATGAGGTCCTATATACTAATATGGACTTGGATAATTTTATGGGCATTGCTGATTTTTATGATCAATACCTTGACATTAATGCCCAGTTAGAGGATTCCAGTGCTCTACGGACTATGTTTTTTGATGGATCATGTTCCAACCTTATAAATGGAGTTGGTGTTGTGTTAGTATCCCTAGGCCAAGAATCTTTCCATTTTTGTTTCAAGTTAAGTTTTAAGTGCACAATTAACATTACTGAATATGAAGCACTCCTGCTTGGATTAATCAATGCTTAGAGGCATGAAATTAAGAACATAATTATGAAAGGTGACTCTGAGTTGATTGTAAAGTAGATAAGAAAAGTATATACAACAAAAAATCAGAGGTTAAAATATTACATGAATGCAGGATGGGATTTTATTGAAGTATTTGAATCTTTTAATATTAAATATCATGTAAGGAGTTAGAATGCAATAGTTGATAGGTTGGTAGTCCTTACATCTCAGTATGATAATAGAAATATGTCTCCATACTACAAGTTTGAGGTTGAAGTGTTGGTCATACCTTCTATACCTGAAAACATTCAACACTGGCAAGTGTTTGATGATGACTCACATATCAAAAGATTCTTAGATTGTCAAGGTGAGTTTGTAAATCAATTGATTGATCTAGAACCTTTGAAGTATGTGATGGAAAAGAGACCATGTTTGGGAAGGAAGTGATCTATTTAAAGACAAATACAATCTCAAGGGGGCTGGTCAACCTTGAATCTACCTTTGGTAGTGATGAAAAAGCTATAGGAAAATAAAATGACATACTAAGAGATGTTTTTGAATGTAACCTAAGTAATTTTGAAGATCCTAGGAAAGTTTGGTTGGGAAACAATTTGAATATAGAAGAAAGCAAGCTTATACCAAAATGCTAAAAAAGTATTAGGATTTCTTGGCTTGGTCATATTCTGAATTGAAAGCTTATAAGGAAGATATTTACCTACATGAGATACCCCTTGAGCCACATACTAAGACTTTTAGGAAAAATCAATGACCAACCAAACCCATCCTTGTGGCCAAAATGCAGAAGGAAATCAAGAAGCTAAAGGATGGTGGTATTATTCAGCCCACTAGATATTCCTCTTGGGTTACTAACTTGGTTCTGGTATGAAATAAGAATGATGACATAATGTTATGTGTAGACTTTAGGAATTTGAATAAGGATTCACTTCAAGATAACTACACATTAAAAAATATGGAAAACCTCTTGCAAAAGGTAACTGGGTAAAAATTATTGTCTAATATGGATGGTTTCTCTAGTTACAACCAAGTGATGGTACAAAAGTCCCCAATGATGATTCAAGTCCTTTCAAGAAGGTGTTCAAGCTCCAAAACCCATTCGTAGTGTATATTTGTAGCCTAGACATTTTTACTTAGCCTTCCCACACCTTTTTCCATCTTTTTACTTCTTTCTGCTCATGTTTTTTCCTTTAGTGCCAGGACCGCCACCCTGCCTGGGCGGCAGTTCTGAAACTGCCACCCAGGCAGGGCAATGGTCCTGACTGATTTTTCCAAATTCCATCATGCGTGTTTTTAACATGTGATGATTCACTTAACTTCACTTTTAGCATGCATCTGTGGGCCAAATTGTCTAAAAATAGTTTTGATTGCTTGGTTCTCCTTCCCTCTTCTATTTTTGCATGTGCTTTAGTTAGTTGGAACTGCCTCTTCTTGCCTTGTGCATGAAGGCACATCCCAACCCCAATTATTATATATTCCATGCTTGTATTCAAGAAAAAGGCCTGAGAATTTTTTGTATCTTGCATTGTATTGCTACCACAAATCTTGCTAGGAATTGCATAGCCAAGCTCAGATCTCTTGTGTTATCTCTCTTCTACTTGCATTTCATCCAGACTACCTTCAAGCTTCCATTACTCAAGCACCATCCTCCTATCCATTGTTCTTGCATTCCCAATCCCTTGGAATCATATGAACACTTAGAGAAAGAAAGAAACAAACTGAGGGGACAGATACAGATACAACCAGATTTTCCAAAGCTCTTGCTTATCCAGGTTGGAATTGTGTGTTTGTTTGCTTTATTTGTTAAATTGTCAATTTCAAATCACTAGTTTCAATTGCATATCAAATAGAGTAGTAAAATTTTTCATTTCAATAGGTTAGGAAATTACAAGTAGATCAAATCATTAGAAAGTTTTCTCTTTAACATTACCAGGGAAGTTGTGGGGAACAATAGCTCTTTCAGGGTCATGATTTGTTCTTCACCTCTGAGGTAGGGTTTGAAGGGTTTTGATTAGATTAGGTTATTTGTTTTAGATTAGATTCACATATTCACACAAGTAACCAGCTACATCTAGCTGATTACTTGTCTTTAGTTTATTTATTAGATTAGAATGCATTGCTTAAAAATTAGAAAAGATCAAAAATATTTCCTTTGATAGATTAGTTTGCTTTTTATTGTTTTGTTCTAATATATTGTGAAAAATCCAAAAACATAGATTAGATTTCCTTTAATAGTTAGTTTTCTTATTAAAATAATTTCATTTCATTTTGTATGACCATCAATGGTCCACAACAAGAAAATACATACAATTGTGATCCCTTGGTCCCATAACCCAATGGGCCAGAATTGATAACTGACATTGATACAAGTTTACGTTTGATAGTCTTACACACACCTACAAATTTTCTGAGAAAATAGAACAACTAAATATGCTAAACATCACTGCTAATCAAGCCTATGATTATTGGACTACTCCTGGCAACAGGGTTTGATTACGCGCATGACCATATAAGGGCCACAACCTCCACAAGTCTTTGGTTGTGATCCTCAGGTCCCACAACCCAATGGGCCTACTGACCAGTTAGACATTGACACTAGTTTGCATACATTAGTATTCAGATCTTCACCACTTCCACTAGACATTATTACACAACTTTCCTTACTGAACATAGCAGCCTATCAGGCTACGAATTTCTGTACTAGACCGGAAAATTTCCTATAGTCCCTATGGCTCCACTAGGTCTCTTATTTTCACTTCCATGACCTTGTCTGGAAATCCATACAAGGCACCCACAGGTCACTTTCTACGTGTTCAACAACCAATAAACAGAATCTTGGCAGAGCTTGATATTGATTGGAGTCTCTAAGCAGCTATTATATCAGACCAAGCCATCACACCACTTCAAGTTAGGAGAGAATTCTTCTCCTTAGACTCACAGATCCTGATATTGCATGTTGAAGACATAATATTTCCCAACTAGCTTGATCCCCATCACCACACTCACATTCACATTCATTCTACATCGGATGTCTCGGCACGACCTCGAGAGGTCGGGTGTGAAGGTCACATGTTGATTTTCTATCGTATAAATTGGTGAACCTGACGTGAAGATCTAGTCTCTAAATGTTTCCACTTTCTTCATCCATCCTTTATTCTATGGGTATTCTTATACCCCCCAAATATGTCAGGATATGATGAGTACAGTCGAACCATCCCAAGTTTTGACATGTATAACTACCAGATAGGTATACCACAACAATCACCTTCACTCTCAACATGGGTGGACAACCGCTCAATTGCTCAAAACCCTCTTCTTCAAGGAACCAATGTTGGTTCCTCTGTACGTATTGAGGAACTTGACCAAATCACACAGACTTATCCTCATGAACAATCAAGTTCAAACAACATGAATTTCACTGGGGAAGCAAGTTCATCTCCTCAGGTATTGTTTCGACAGCCCATTAGCATGCAATCAGACCAACTCCGTGTCTAGATGAGGAATACTTAGCATGATATGCTAGGAGTGAACAACACTTCCAGAATATGAACCAAGATTTTGATAGGTTGCAAGGACAAGGTGATGTTCTACTCCAAAACAATAACACTACCCCTCCACAAACTGAAAATACTGCTAATGAGGGGTGGCAACATAGTGAACAATTCATAGCAAGATACCATACTCCTCAACAACCTCCAAGGGTTCAACAAAAATCACCTAAGCAAAGCACCGCCCCATCAATGGGTGATGTCATCTCACCATTGGTAGAAAAATTCAAGGAGCTAGAGCTTTCCCAAAATGCTCAAAATTCATACGCAGGGCAAGCAAGAACTTCTCCCTATCCGCAGAATTATGGACAAATACCTACTGCACAGAATCCTCTAGTTTATACGGGTACTCCAAACCCTGGATATTTACTTACTTGGATGGGCACCTTGGGTATGCCCCCTCATGCCACATATGGATATCTGCAACAGACATTGACTGGAAGTGCATTCTCAAATGCCATACCCATCATAAATGTAACATTCCCTAGCTTTGTGCCTTCGATTCCATATCAAGGTAATCAACCCCCCTACGTACACATGTATTCTAAATATCCACAGGGGGATATGTACACTTACCTAGGTCCATATGGACAACCGTAGGGGATGCCATACGCCCCAAAAAATGTTTATGTTGTCCCATTTTAGCAACCAATGCAACCTCCACCTCCCAAAAAAGGATCTTCAATGGTGGAAACGTATGCAATGGGGACCTATTTTGAATATCTTAAGGAGCCTCTATAATTCTCCATTCGTACAGTCATGCTCCCAAGACCCTTTCCTGATCTTCCAAAATTCAAAGGGGAGGGCAATCCTAATGCCCACATCAAAGCTTATGCAATGGCCATTCGAGAGCTACTCCCATGGGATGTAGTTGTTGTGAAGATTTTCCCTAAGATGCTAGAAGGTATTACTCTTGATTGGTACTATAGGATATCAAAGGCTTCAATACACTCCTTCAAGAAACTTGTATCAGAATTTATTAAGGATTTTGATATGAACAAAATTTTGAGAACAAGAATCAGGGAATTCCTTCATATCAAGCAAGAGCACAATGAGTCTGCAACCCACTTCATTCAAAGGTGGTGAAAAGTTCTCTACTCCTCTGCAAGCGCTCCAAATATGGATCAGATGGAGCTTTGTGATTTTTTCCTCCACTCTCTCAATAGGGAGATAAAGGAAGAAGTTCAAAAGTTCCTGCTAAGGAGCTATGAAGAGGTACTAGAGGGTGCTCTTCGAATTGACCAAGTAACCATTGACAGTGGTCGTAAGACTTATGGAGCTAATGGAAGGTTAGTCACCCCTAATCAAAATAACCCTGGTTACTCCAACAACATGAATAACAATCAAGGACCAAAAATACTTAATAAGAATCATGGAGGCACGATGGATGGGGTGACAGAACAACCTAAGAAACCTAATGTTGTTAATGCTCCCAATACAAGCACTATAAACAACAACAATAATAATGAAAACAATCAAAGAAATAATAACTTCTCACCCTCAGTCAACGTTGTAGATTTTAACCATCAACAACAATAAAACAAAACCTCAACAATCAAGACAAACACAGACCCAAGGCCCTAACCAATACCCAAGCGGGTATCCAAACCAATTTCAAAACCAAGGGAAAGGGTTCCCAAATTTTGGCTATAACAATCAACAACAAAACAATAATCATAGTTTTGGACCACAACAAGGTACAAACCAAAGGCCTCGAGATTATGATCCTGATTTATATTGTGGTTTCCATAGGGTTCGTGGGCATGACGCAAGAACATGCCATGATTGTAACAAGTTTTTACAGTGTTTTCCAGAGGATCAAAGACAGTTATTTGTTGACATGTTTTTGGAAAACCTGACAGTGCCCACTCAAAACACCTATAGGGGACCAATATCACCACAAAACACACCACTCAGAATCTTTAACGATCCTCTCCCCATGCATCCAAAGGATGGTAGAATAGATCCCAATGGTTCAAACAAAGGTATTGTAATAGGGACCCATGATCACGAAGCCTCAACTTCATCAAACCCACAAGTGGCACCTCCTTTGGATGGTCGCCAACAAACAAAAAATTATGGGGTTGGTGGAGTTGGACACTGAACCTCAAATTAACGCTGCCACTAGGAACCAAGGATTATTCTTCACAGCCAATCCTGATCTACCTGACTATATCATAATGACATTCATGATATGCTAGGCAAGCCAGTAGGAGCTTATGACTTGATCAGTGACTTAACCAAGACTTTCTCTCACATTTCCTTCTTGGATCTATTAAAGAATTCCCCTACTGACAAAGTTTTTCTACTAGAAACATTGGGTCTTGGTCATTTGACTAACATCACCCCTCCTCTAGAAGCACAAATAAACCATGTGGACTTTGATGTCTATCCTCCAGGGAATCCTGAAAGAGATGTTAGATTTGTATTCGACATCAACAAGATGCCCATGGATGCTGAAATAGCTCATAGAGGTGATCCAAATTGTTTTTAAAAGTATGTATTTACAACAACTATGTAAAGCGTGTGATGATTGATGATGGGGAAGCTGGTCAACATAGTCCCCTTCTCTTTCCTTCAAAATCTAGGGTACGGAGAGACCAATTTCTCTTCAACACGAAACACGCTGAGAGGCTACGACAGCCTCAAGGCAACGTCAATCAGAACTATAGTGTTGTCAGTCACCCTTGGACCTAAGATGGTACTAACCAAGTTTTATATTATAGATTGGGAAACCAACTATAATATGATCCTTGGTTGTCCTTGGATTCATCACATGAAGGTGATTCCCTCCACTTTGTTTCAGGAAGTTAGATTCCTACATTTAGGGAAGGTATTTATGGCACAGGGTGATCCAAAACCTTTTGACATACACCTAGCTAACTTGAAGAAGAGGCCAAGAATCCACTCTGAGTTTGAGCTTCCTAAAAATCAGTTAAATAAACCTACAAGCTCAGTACCAGAGGAAAATTTGGTTCCTACAATGGAATTAGAAGTCACGGGTTTGATCGAAGGCATTCTGGTAGTCAAAGATGAAACCATCATCATAGAGACAATATCATTGGGAACCATGAAAATATTATCAAGCTATTGGAGAAGGATTTACCCATTCTCCTTCCTTTCGATTCTATGGGTATGGGACATACCCTGAGACTCTGGTTCTCTTCCAGCAGATGAGGTTTGTATGGTTGAGGTAACTGAGGTAAAGGAGAAAGATTCAAAAGATGATCCAACATCCATTTTTCCAAGTAATTGTTGGACTCTCCATTTTGATGGAGCCAAATGTCATTTTGGTGCTGGGGCAGGTGTGATTCTTACCTCTCATGAGGGAAGGATTCTACCTTTTTCCTTCAAATTAAACTTTGAGTGCACAAATAATGGGGCTGAATACGAAGCCCTTCTACTTGGTCTCATCATAGCCAAAGAATGGGTGCTCTTAATATTAGGGTGCTGGGTGATTCAAAACTTGTTGCAAATCAGATATCCGAAGTATATGAGACTAGAGCTGAGCATTTACAACTCTACAAAACAACAGTGTTGAATCTAACAAAGAGATTTGACTTCATATCAATTGAAGCAATTCCACAGAGTAGAATCTCCTCACAGACTCGATAGCATCTTCCATTTCTCACTTTAATCCAAGTAGTGAGTTGGAAGATACAAACTTCACAGTCTCAGTTTGTGTAGAACCTTTGGTTCGTAAGACACTAGTAACTCCAATGTTGACATACATAGAGACTGAGAGTGAGTTTGTCATTGCAGATCACGTTGACATTGACAAAGTAACTCTAGGATATCTAAACGCTCTCACAGAATTACATCTTACACATCACGAGGTTAATATTTCTCTAATTCCACACTCTTCCTCCTATTTTGGAAATCCCATGATAGAATCTTCCCCTGGGAAGGAACTCAAAATTGTTAAGGTAGGAGAAGAGGGGGATTTAGAGTTGCCTCTGGCCCTACCTAAGTTTGAGGAAGGAAACACCTCCTTAATCAAGGGAACAATTGATATAAATATTGGGACTGAGGAAGAACCAAAGATCTTGAAGCTAGGGTCCTCTTTAACTCCTGAGGAAGTTGAAATACATACTTGTATTCTCAAGGAGCATAAAAAAGCATTCACATTTAGCTACAAAGAAATGACAGGAATTGCATCACACATTGCAGTGCACAATCTTGTCACCAAGCCAGATGCTAAGCCAATTAAGAAAAATTCAAGGCCCATGAAGCCAAAGGTGGCCCTCATGGTGAAGGAAGAAGTGATGAAACTCCTCCAGGTAGGGTTCATCAAGCCAGTTGACTACTCACAATGGGTGTCTAACATAGTCCCCATTCTCAAGAAAAATGGAAAGATCCACATTTGCATAGAATTTCAGGATATAAATAAGGCTTGTCCCAAAGATGATTTCCCATTACCATCCATCAATGTTATTGTTATGTGATAGCTGGTTTTGAGTTGTTGTCTCTCATGGATGGGTTCTCTGGGTACAATCAATCAAAATCTTTGAAGAAGATCAGGACAAAACTACATTCATAACTCCTTGGGGAACCTATTATTATGTTGTTATGTCATTCAGGCTTAAGAACGTTGGTGCTACGTACCAATGGGTGATGACTTATATATTCCATGATCTTATACATAATATTGTGGAATCCTATGTGGATGACCTTCTAGCTAAGGCTAGAAAATGATGTGATCACCCAGAGGTGCTTCATATCATCCTTTCTCACTTAATTGAATATGATGTCACATTGAATCCAAAAAAATGTGTATTCAGTGTAATAGGAGGAAATATTTTGGGGTACATCATATCTTCACGAGGAATTTATGTGGACCCAACCAAAATCCAAGCTGTATTGGAAATGACTCCACCAACGGACGAGTCTTGTATCAGATATTTTCTTGGAAAACTTGGGGCAATCCGAAGGTTTATCCCTGACTTGACCTTTTCTATTCACCCAATCAATAATTTGTTGAAAAAGGATTGCTGCATTGATTGGATAGATGAATGTGATGAGGAATTTGAGTCAGTTAAATGATTCTTATTTTCCCCTCCCATGCTCATGCCACCTAGGTCAAATTACCCTTTGATCTTGTATTCATGAGCTATGGATGTTTTGCTAGCCTACATGTTGGCTCAAGAAGATGATGATAAATGAGAATGTGTAGTCTATTTTATTAGTCAAACGTTTCTTGATTATGAGACACGTTACACACAGGCAAGGAAAGAATGTCTTGCCATAGTATTTATGACAAAGCATTTGAGACATTATATGTTGAATCAAGAAACGAGGGTTATTGTTAAGTCAGATCACTTGCAGACATTCCTCACACAAGGATCCTTATCTAAGAAGGTTGGGTAATTCATAACTCTGATGGGAAAATTTGAGTTAATATTTGTTAATCAAAAATCCATCAAAGGAAAAATCATTGCGACTGGTTGGCTGATAATCCATTGGATGGAGGTGAATCTGGTAGATCTAAACTTCCCCGATGAGTGTGTATACTTCATTGAAGACTAGGCCCCCCATTTCTGTGTGTCCATGGTATACTGACATCATTAATTTTATAGTGGACCATACGTATCCAGAAGGGGAAACATCACAATAAAGAAGGTGGTTACACGTCATTGCCACTAAGTATGTTATTTTGGAACAAGTGCTCTATCGTAGAGCCTTCGATGGAATGTTGTTAAGATGTGTTGATGTAGAAGAATCCAAAAAAAATCTTTATGAATCACATAGTGGAGTATGTGGAGGCCACTTTGATGGCCATGCCACTGCTCAAAAGATACATCAGATGGGCTATTTCTGGCCCACTCTAGAGCATGACGTAGTAGAATTTGTGCGCAGATGCCACAAATGTCAAGAGTTCTCCCACGAAATCCACATACCGGCACAATCTCTTCAACCAATTATGAGCCCATGGCCCTTTTCCACATGGGGCTTGGATTTGATAAGGAAATTCTCTCCATCATCAACAAATGGCCATAACTTTATAATCATGGCCACATAGTACTTTACTAAGTGGGTAGAAGCTATGCCTCTTACCACTGTACCTGGGTCTGTGATCGCTAAGTTCATCTTGAACCAAATCATTTGTAGGTATGGGGTCCCACAGGTCATTATCTCAGATAATGGCACATCTTTCAAAAATGATGAAGTATGTGAATTGTGTGCAAAGTTCAAGATAAGTCATCACACAACTTCTCTTTATTATCCTTAGGCCAATGGATAGGCTGAGGCTATGAATAAGACATTAAAGTCCATCCTCCTTAAGACCATTAAGGAGAACAAATGAGATTGGAATTTAAATATTTTTCTGGCCTTGCTGGCCTATCAGACATTAAGTTAGAACACCAATAGGGGCAACCCCCTTTTCTTTGGTATTTGGTGTAGAAGCAGTTTTACCACTCGAATTGAAATACCTAGTCTCTGTATTTCAGTTGCAAGGAATCTTGGGAGAAGAAGGCTATCGAGAAGTCCTGACTCTCTTAGTTAGAAAGTCTTGATGAGGCTAGACTCAATGTTGAACAATGAACATCATTTATGCTGACCAGATGGCTTGGAAATACAACAAGAAGGTCTACAAGTGTGAAATATATGAGGGAGATTTGGTCTTAAGAATGGACAACCAAATAGAAAAAAATACTGGCAAAGGAAGAAAATTCAGACCCAGGTGGTTGGGTCCATATCGAGTAGTAGAAGACTACAAAAATGGGGCATTTTTCCTGTGTACACTAGAGGGTGAGGAGTTTAACGAATCTGTGAACTCTCTTCACCTGAAGAGGTATTACGCATGATCCATTAGCATTTTTCATATGTACATTACTGCATCTACATTGCACTTTCATTTTCCAGTTCATTCTATAAAATTTGTGATCAAGGGACTTATTCTTATAGCAACTCCTAAAAACTTCTGAAAACAATGGAAAACATTCAAATCATATCTCTTCAAATTTTCATGGTATCATCAATTGTTTCCAAATCATTTCATCAATTCAAATAGGATAAGACAAAGTTTTGACCGTAACCATACCAAGGCCTGCATACTTGGTTCTACTTATAGTCTCTTTCTAGATTAGGTGTCTTTGCCTATAGTCTATTCTAGAAGCTTCATGGTGTCACATCTATCCCATAAATATCTCTTTGGAAATAATAACATACTAAATATTTTTCCTAAATGAGTAAGTCAAATGCAAATCCACAGAAATTTTTTATTTTACACATTTCTTTTCCCTACCAACCTTCGGTGTTGAGCCTGCATCTCTTACTGGTGATGTAGGGTTGGGAAAGGAGAGAAATGCCCTTACTCACCTATTCCTTGTCCATGGTGATGAGCCCATGCTTCCTACTGGTAGCATGGGGCAAGGTGTAGGGGGTCTCTTTGATAAACTTGAAAGTTAGAAACAATCCATTCAAATATTGTGAAATCATAAGTAAAAAACAAAGTGAGTTAGATGTCCAAAATTCCAAAAGAGTTTAAAACCTCAAAACCATATTTTTTCAACCAAGTGGCCATCTACGGATCTAAGTCTAGATAAACTGGAAAGCACATCACATTCTAAACTATGAAGTAACTTGATTAGGGTGAGGTTGTAGTGTCTCAATTTGGTTCTGTCAAACCATTGTCTTTCCCTCATTGTTACCATTCAAAAAAAATTCATAACTTGTGCCCTTTCTAGCTCTTGGTGTTGAGCCCTCGCATCCTACTGGTTGCATGAAGTTGGGAGCGAGGTAAGTACATTTTCTTATCATATAATATTATCACCATGTTTTTCCAAGACAACATGAAGTGTCAAATATTTCTTAAAGAAACTAAATATCAACATCACATTGTGTTCGCATTATCATATATCAACATTATAAAAAAAAGAAATCATTTTGTTATCATTTCACATCCACTGCATGCATTCTAAAAAGCATAGAAAAATGGAAATTCTAAACGTCTAGAGTACACATGAGAAATAAGCCAAAAGAAATTCAACTTAGATACAGTGGATTACCAAACCAAAAATAAAAGTATGTATATATCATGGTGAGTCAAGTTTGTATACAATGCCATCACGCACTAAGGCGTGGTCAAAATGCTCACAATGAGCTGAAGATATACAAAAAAATCATATAGTGCCCGAAAAAATGGAAACAAAGGAATAAATGGCACAATGTCCTGTCATTCCCTATGAGATCCCTTGGATGGTGCATAGCCACGTCCAGGGATCCTACTGTGGATGCGGTGACGCTAAGAATGAATTGAATGGTGTGAATGCTCATGGTGGTGGCAGCCGCTAGCTGTGGTCTCACTACGGGAGTGGCTCCACCTCATCAAACTGCTTGGAGGTCTCATATCTGGACACCTGGGTATGAAGGGAGGTCACCACCTCACTATCCTCCAAATAGGAGAAAACATGTCAGTGTGTCTATCAGTTGCTAGCGGCTGACCTGAATCCTCAGTCATCTTGGCTTGGGTCTTCCCTAAGGGAATTAATAGGGTGTCCACGTACACCCATCAGATAAGCTCTCACCACTCTTGTGTAGTCACTACAAGCAAGAAAAGAAGAAGAAATAGTTGAGTTAGAAAACCACAAAACAAAAATAAAAAGAAAGTACCAAACTAACAAATAACAAAGTCGAGAGAAGGGTATTAAGCATACTCAGATCTCCAGGCATCCAGGTAGGGTTAGTGGCTACTGATACTGATGCTGGTGGTGGCTGCGGGGCCTCCCCAAATCCAGAGACCAAATGCTATCCAATCATAGACTCATCATCCCCTTCCCCGCGTTCGAGGAAGTGTCTCCTTTGAGATCAATGTCTATCTCTCCATGCCCACCTCCTCTTACACTGCTCTCAGCATATTTTGAGTATCATGCCACTCAGGGTCACTCTCCTCCTCTATATGGGCTGCCCTGTTAGCCTCATCACCAACCCCCTAATCCTCCGTCTCCTCTCTAACAACTGATCATCCTCCTCAACATCTTCATCTGTCATGTGTGCTCTTCCTCCTCCATTATGAGCAGGAGTGACCACAATTTGAAGTAAAGGTCCTCGATGAGGCACTAAATGACCCATCTAAGCATGGACCACATGCTTAACTACAATAGGTACACCTTGGGGTAACCAATGTCTAATATGGGATCTCCTCTAGGGCCCCTTCTGAGCCTCTTGAATGGTCTTGTAGACTGGTGCCCTACTGGGGGAAAGTATGTCAACATATGGGAGGCCAAACTACTGAGGAACCCCATCAAATGGATGAGTCTTGAATCTCCCTGCTCTGTCAACCAACTGACCTATGGTAGAACAAGCTACCACTCGTGGTCACCTCTTGTCCTGTCCCCTATAATCCTATGCCATGACCTATAGGGAGTGACAACCATGTTTGTCCATGGTTAAAGGAATCCAATGGCTGATGTAGCATCCTAAGAACTGACATAGTTGTCCACCTCACTAGTCAAAAGGCCCTTAGATCTAATACCTGCACTCCCCTTTCATAGGGGGTGATGCGCTCATAAACCCAACTCATAACAAGAGTGGGGTAGTTCAGTGATTGCCCTTGTAATTAGACTACCCTATACAAGTCATGATAGGTAGTCCCTAAGATGTCTGCTCCCCAGGTGTATATACGGCCATGTGCCTTGATCTATGCAATAATAGGAGCCCAATAATAAATAAGGGTGTCACATCCCTTGTCCTTGATCAGTCAAGAATGACAAGATGCCCATGATGGCTCTATAGATGATAGGAATAGGAGCAGTGGCAATGGACCAAACCCTGATTCCCTTCTTCGAACCAAATGAAACAACGATGTCTCCCATATAGGTGGCCCACTGAGTCATCTCAACCCTAAATCCTGCTATCTCTAGAGTTAGTCTCCTCCTAAGTATCGAGAGCCCAAGAATGTGGCATACATCCTCAAGGGAGATGGTCCACTCACCCTTGACACCTGGTAACCGGAAAGTGTTTCGATCTACATCCCAGTAAAAAAATAAGTCACATAATATGTGACTGATAGGGGCAACATGGGGTACATATGCAATCCTCTAGATGCCTACCCTCTAGAGAGTTTCCCTCTGAGCCTAGAGTCATCTGATCCAAAATCCTAGGGAGCCAATCACACTCCCTTTATCAAATCTAGCATAGGTACTCCTCTTTCTGCATTCACCAAAACATGGAAAAAGAGCAAGTTAGTAACGTATACCAAAAGAGAAGTATCTCACCAAAAACATGACCAAAATGCATGAAAATTTTTAAAAAAATTCAAGTCTTAATGCATGTTTTGGTCATTCTATTCAGAACCGCCACCCACTCGTAGGTCACCTCATTCCCCATAACCGCTAACATGACCTAGTAAGGTGGAGTGACCACCGTCCATGTTTGGGCAGTGGGTCTTGAGCCAATTTTTAAAATATGCCATTAACCCTAAAAAATGCCCAAAAACACAAAAATGACCATTGTTGAAAAAATAAAAGATTTCCCTATGGGCTCCCCCAGAGACTCATTTAAGATAAGAAATTTTGAAAATAGTCCCCCCCAGGTAAACTTTTCAACCATTTTACATTTTAGGTATGAAAAGTAGTCAAAAGTGAAAAAAAACCAACCTTAGACGGCCATGTTGGTTGATCTCTGCACTCATGGAGGCATGATCACTGATCTATGTAACGGTCATTTCCATTGTACCTCTCATTCAGAAAATGGTCACCATGGGCCTATAAAGGAATCCAAATTCACCAAACCAAATATGCACAAATGAATTAAAAACAATGACGTTCCCATATAGGTAGCCCATATATATATATATATATATATATATATATGATGTTTTGACCTTGTTTTGAGTGTATGTGTTTACAGGGCTAGAGATTTGGCCAACAATGTATATCTCTATATCCCCGCATAAATGGTAATGGTCCTTTCACCATTTTGGCACCTAGTGTTTATTTTTTGATGTTTTGGTCTATCTGCAGTTGAGTCTTATTTCTCTTGCAAGTAGTGATTGAAAGTTAAGATGGTGACATTTGGCACACATGATGCGTGTCTAGGTATAGCTTCTAACTGATCCCATTTCCCAGGGAACGCCATACTCCCTCTCCCAACTCTATATGTTACTCCTTTTTATGGCTAAGACACTTCTTCCAAAATGAGGGGAAAATATTGGTAATGCACCCAAAATTACATGTGCTACATTGTCAAAAAATGGTTACAAAATTCCCCAATGATGATTCAAGAACTTTCAAGAAGGTGTTTTGAGCTCTATTCAAAATAACCCATTCAGGGTGGCAATTCTATATTTGTAGCCTAGACATCTTTACTTAGCCTTCTTTGCACCATTTTCCATGAGCCAATTTTCAAAATACGCCCTTCTTTCTAAAAACGCATGTTTTGGCCTTCAGTGCTAGGACTGCCACCCTACCTGGGCAAGAAATGGTTCTAAAATAATCCGCCGCACTAGGTAGGGCAGATTTCCTCAAGACCACCGCCTTGGTAGCAGGGAAAATTTGGTCTTGACCGCATTTTTCCAGATTCTCATCATGATGATGTTCGTTAACATGTCACGATTCACTTAACTTCACTTTTAGCATGCATCCCAAATCAAATATGGCAAATTGTCTAAAAATAGTTTTGATTGACTTGGTTATCCTTCCCTCTTCTATTTTTGCATGTGTGTTTAGTTAGTTGGAACAACCTCTTCTTGCCTTGTGCATGAAGGCACATCCCAGCCCCAATTCTTATATATTCTATGCTTGTATTCAAGAAAAAGGCACTTAGAATTTTTTGTGTATCTTGCATTGTGGGATTTTGGATGCCACAATATTGATAGGAATTACATAGCGTAAGCTTCAAATATTTTGTGCTATCTCTCTTCTACTTGTCATTGCATCTAAGACTTCCGCTCAAGGGGATGTCATTGCTCAAGCACCAAAATTGACACTGTTCTTGCATTCCCAATCCCTTAGAATCATATGAACACTTTCAGAAAGAAAGGATACAAATTGAGGGGGAAAATACATATACATAGTGTATATTTTCCAAAGCTCTTAGCTTATCACAATGTTTTTAGAATTCATGTGGTTTTTTGCTTTATTTGTCAAATTAGTGCTAATTTCGAATTACTAGTTTCAATTACATATCAAATAGAGTAGTAAAATTGTTCCAGGTTCAATTGATTAGGAAATTACAAGTAGATCAATTCACTAGAACTTTTTTCTCTTTAACATTACCGTGGGAAGTTGTGGGGAACAATAGCTCTGATTCAGGGTCATTCCCTTTGTTCTTTACCTCTGAGGTAGGGTTTGAAGGGTTTTGACCTTGTGATTAGGTTATTTGTTTTTAGATTAGATTCTTACATATTCACACAAGTAACCAACTACATGGCATGCTGATTACAAATTTTAGTTTACTTTTAGCTTAGAATGTATTGCTGCCACAATTAGAAAAGGTCAGGAATTGCATACTTTGATCCAATTATTTTTTTTTATTGCTTAGAACATATTGCTTAAAAATCCAAAAACATAGAAAAGATAAAAAATATTTCCTTTGATAGATTAGTTTGCTTTTTATTGTTTTGTTCTGATATATTGTGAAAACTCTAAAAACATAGATTAGATTTCCTTTAATAGTTAGTTTTATTATAAAAATATTTTCATTTCATTCTATATGACCATCAACGGTCCACAACAAGAAAAGACGTACAATTACGATCCCTTGGTACCACAACCCGATGGGCCAGAATTGATAACTGACATTGATACAAGTTTATGTTTGATAGTCTTACACACACATGCAAATTTTGTTGAGAAAATAGAGCAACTAAATATGATAAACATCACTGCTAATCAAGCCTACGATTATTGGACTGCTCCTGGACAATAGGGTTTGATTATATGCATTACCATTCAAGGGCCAAAACCTCCATGAGTCTTTGGTTGTGATCCTCAGGTCCCATAACCCAACGGGCCTACTGACTAGTTAGACATTGACACTAGTTTACGTACATTAGTATTAAGATCTTCACCACTTCCACTAGACATTATTACACAACTTTCCTTACTGAACATAACAGCTGATCAGGCTAAGATTTTCTGGACTATACCATAAAATCAGCCCGTAGTCCCTGTGGCTCCACTATGTCTCTCATTTTCACTTCCATGACCTTGTCTGTAAATCCATACGAGGTGCTTGCATGTCACTTTCCACATGTTCAACAACCAATAAACAAAACTCTCGGTAGAGCTCGATATCAATTGGAGTCTTTGAGTATCTATCATATCAGACCGAGCCATCACACCACTTCAGGTTAGGAGAGTATTCTTCACCTTAGACTCACAGATCTTGATATTGTGTGTTGAAGACATAAGATTTACCAACTAGCTTGATCACCATCACCATACTCACATTCACATTCATTCTACACCAGTTGTCTCGACCTGACCTTGAGAGGTCAGGTGCAAAGAAGGTCATGTGTTGAATTTCTATCGTACAGTGCCCATACCTTAATCTAAGAAGGGTATACAATCCTTCTTTGGTCAGATAAAATTTGTGAAGAGGTCTATTTCCAATTTTGTTGAGATCACTTTGCCTATCACAAGAATGTTGGAAAAGTATCAGGTTATCAAGTGGGGTGATGAGGTAGTTTTATCTTTTAAAGGAGTAAAATATGCATTGAACACTACCCTTGTATTGGCTAGTCCTGATTATAAACAAGAATTGCAAATATTTTCCTTTACATTGGAATTCATTTTTGTTTATGTCTTGTTGCAAAAAGATGATGAGGGTCATAAAATACCTATTGATTTCTTCAAAAAATATTTCAGGGATCTAAATTGAAGTATTCAATTATGGAGAAACAAAATTTTTCCTTGGTAAAAGTTACCAAAATTTTTCAGGCCCTTCATTTTAAGCTCCAAGGTCATTGCCTATGTACCACATACCATGGTTAAGGATATCCCTACACAAATAGATATGTCATGGAAATGTTGTAGGTGGGTCACTAATCTTTAGGAGTATGATATGTATATCTAAACCACTAAATTAGTAAGAGGCCTTGGCTTGGCAAGGTTGATGGCTAAAGAAAATCTACAAATCGTTCAGTACTCAGACATTTTTTATTATTTACAAAATTTAACTTATCATACAGGCCTGGATAAAAATCAAAGGACACTAAAATTAGTGTCCCAAAAATATATCTTAACAAATCTTGGATCAGCTTGGAAAAGTCTTGAAGGGGTCTTATTAAGATGTATAACTGAAGATGAAGCTCCTAAGATAATTAGGGAGTTTAATAGGGGATTATGTGGTGGTCACTATGTTGCAAAGGTAGCTAATTGCTCACAAATTTTTGAGAGTTAGGTACTGGTGGCCATCTATTTTCAAGGATGTTGCTCAATTGGTAAGAAAATGTTAAAAATGCTAATGTTTCTCTTCTCTGGTAGATTGAAAGCTTCTGGACCTCTCCTCTTGCAACCTATTTTAGTAGAGGCTCTTTTCGAACAATGGGGGTTAGGTTTTATTAGTGAAATATCATATCCCTCTAGTGCATGCAAAAAATGGATATTAGTGGAAACTTACTATTTTACTAAGTGGGTTGAAGCAATCCCCATCAAAAAGGCCACACATTAGGTGGTTATGGATTTTATTTTGAACAACATCATTTTAAAATTTGGTTGTCTTATTAAATTGGTTGCAAATAATGCTACGAAATTCGAATAAAAACCTATGATAACCATGTGTGATGACTATGTAATAACCCTCTCATACAATTCTAATCACAATCCTCAGGGAAATGGGCAAGCTGAATCAAATAACATAAACTTTCTCAAAATACTTAAAAGAAAATTGGAGGTGAAAAAAAAAGTGGGATGAAGAACTCAAATTTACCTTATGGGATGATAGGGTTACAATAAAGAGATCCATTAGAAAAATCCCATTTGAGTTAGTTTGTGGTTTTTAAGATCTCTTACCTCTTCATTTTTAGTTCTCTTCTTATCAATTTATGCAACAATTGGGATATGGAGAGGGTGTTGATCCTTATATTTCTAGGATCAACTAGATCATTGAGCTAGATGAGGTCAGAAGAGAATCTCAATAGAGAGACATCAAATTCAGAGAAAAACTTAGAAAAATATTTGATACAAAGGTCACTCTAATAAAATTTCATGTTGGTGATTTGGTTCTAATATGGGATCACAATCATGAAGATAAAGAAAAGAATGGAACGTTTGATGCACTATGGATGGGTCCTTACTCCATAGATATCAAAATTGGAGAATTTTTTTATATTAAGAGATCTGGAAGGAAAATTTCTTAAGCTGCCTATTAATGACAAAATCTTAAGCACTTTTTGGATTGAAGTGTATTTCCTTGTGTATTATTGTATAATGTACAATTTGTTTTGTTTGTTTTCTATTTCCTTCTGGTCCTCTATAACCAATTTTTTTCAGTTTTGAACTCATGTGATCTTTACATTGAAAAAATCATATGCATTTCTATATAACTTTGTGCCCAATGGATAGGCATCTGGTATACTTCCATGAAATTCTATGGTTCTTGTGACATCCACTATGGGTGTCCATCCCCAATTAAGAGCCATTATTAGTGCTTGATTTGATCATTTATATAAATCATGCATTTCCCATATGCTCTTGGTCTCTTGTCATGTTTTCTATGTTGTCTCCTTAGCTATGCAGTTTCTTGTAGCATGTCCCAAGTCCCAAGCTTTGTACTTGAGAAAACCATGCCATTTCTTGGTCAATCATTCGTATTGAGATAAAACTTTAATGTTTCTTGTAGATTTCATAATTTACAGGTTTCATGGGGGCAAGGGTGAAGTCTTCACAACCTTGATAGTATAATTGATCCTTGCAATGAAGCATCTTGCCTCTAGAATCATGATTTATGTAATTTTGTAGGTGTACATTCCTGCGTGTTTGCAACCTGTAATGTCACCTTCGGCGGCTGAAAATATAATATTCCAAGCATCTAGGTGTGAGTGAGCCTTAGAGGTAGTTATGTAATTTTTGTGAAGATGCAAACTACCATGAAACCTATGTGGCTCGAAAAGGGAATATTTGAGGAATCTTGCAAGTATCAAGTGGATAGTTTTCACTTTACAATTTGTAATTTCATAGTTTTTTTAAAGCTGTAAGTTTCTTTCCAATCTTTGAAGCACGAGGATAGAGGACACATAGTGTGATCTAGAAACATTTGACCAAGAAAGTAACCTTACATCTTAGTAGTTCACAACTTTTTAGTTAATTCTAAGTTGTAAGCTTTTGCCCCATCTCCCGAGCTTGAAAAAGGACAAGCAACATTTTATAAGAGCACCTTGAGGCTGTACCTTCCTTACAAATTTTCACCTTGTATGTTCATAGTTTTTGTAAAGCTTCCATTTACTCCCCAACCTTTGATACCCTACCAATCGGTCCACATGTATTGTCCAAATTTAAATTTGAGCTGAGGATCAATGGTTAAAAATATGAAAAATGAAGGAGAAGGTTCTCCAGTAATGAATATGTGTGAGGGACTATATGTTGAAGAATTTGGATAATTCCAAACTTTTACATTCAAAACTCAAAATTATCGAGCGTTCCAAATCCCTAAAGTAAGAACAAAATCCCAAAATCATGCGAACGAGTTATGTTAGAGTGTGGTTAAAGTGGAATTGGTGTTTTGACATTTTCCTTTATAGATTTGGAAACTACAACCGGATGTGCATGAGTAAGTATTTTTAAGTGGTATATTTTCATTCTATCTATGTTGTGGGTTTGTGTTGGGTTGTGATATAAGTTATCTTTGGTTCGTACTTCCTTCTCAATAAATTTTCATTTCACTACATTGGCTACCATAAAGATTAAATTATCTGGAACCCTTGTCTCATCCCATATTACATCTGACCTAGATCAAGTGGCCGACCCCAAGTTGGGAAATGTTGATCCTAATTAGTTCCTTCAGAGGATGCATGTAGATGATAGGAGAAAACTCATGGCTATAATTGATGAAAGTGATATTACCCTAATTGTTACTTTCCCCCCCTTCACTTCACTACCCATAACTGGTTTGGGTTTGTGTAAATGGTTACAATCCAGAAACCATGGAAGTGATTGATGGGAGTGGTGATAAAGTTTTGTCCTTAACCCTAGATAATTTTGATGAAATGTTATGACCTCCTACATGGGAGGAATGTTTGGATGTAACTATTGAATCACCAGGTCAATTTTGGACTTGTCACCATGCTACATTATCAAAAATAATGAAAAATAAATGGCTTCTTAAACTAAGGGTTTCTACTACAAGGATCCCTAAAAGGTTAAACACGGATGAATTCATTGAAGAAGTTAGGAACATCATCACTTTGCTAAGTAGAATCTTATGTAATGATTATGCTTATTACTTCCATGAATGGATATTCAGGTATATCCAAATTATCCTCCACTTCAAGGCACATATTCATTGGGGAGAATTGATCGAAAATTATATCCATGAGCCACTTATCAAAATGTAAGTACAAATTCATGAGGGGTCTAGATAGAAACCCAAATTTTAGATGACCTCATATCTGGTTTACAGTGTGGAATGTCACAATTCATTTCCTGGTAAAGGAATTCTCTGAGTATAGGCTGTATGATGTGTACCCTTAACTCAACTTAGAAATTCTGAAGTATGATTACAGAAGGGCCCTTGATGTATTATTTTCTCCAACCATTTTCCTATTTAAACCTAAATGGGAGAAATATAGAATGTCACCCAAGGAAAGGGAAGTAATCAATGAATTTTTATGTTATTTCATTCAGTTCAAGTCTTCCACATACATCATGGTGAGTGACTTCCAAGGTACTCCTTATAAGTTACCTAGATACTTAGATGATAAATGAGCATTGCTTGAGATATCAAGACAACTTGCTGAAATGCACAAGCTTATATAAGGAAAGCATAAAACTAATGTTAAGTTCCCAATGTCCATGGGGAGATATACATTCCATACAATGGTAAATGAAATACTCTTAGATACAAAAATGAATATAGTTATCATGTATAAGTTCCAAGTGAGGTTAAACTATGATATCAAGTGGATAATGTAAGCGGTCTCTAGGAACTCCTATGAAAATGAGCCTCAATATGAGGAGGAGGTGAGACTTAGAGATTTTTCCCAAATGAATCTCTCTCATATTATTGATTTAAAAATGATAATTATCCTTGAGGGTTTGAGAGATGATAAGAGGTTGGTGAGAAAATAATTTCATTGAACAAAACATAATAGATCAACCAGTGACACCCATTTATTGGAACAAACAATATCAAACCCATCTACATGAGAGGATAGATAATGTCATAAGAATAACTCTCTCTTGGATCCTCTCCAAAGGTTTTGAATTATCTCTTTAAAATACTACAGTATCAAGAGAGTACATGACTTCTAGGGAAATTAAGGAGGTTCTTCCACCATTATCAAAGGGAGAAAATAGTTTGGACCCAGTAAATGGCAAGGTACCTCAAATTTATATCAAGGGACCAACATCTAGAGATGTGGAAGAATTAAGTGCAGCAATAAGAAAGACATGCACTTTTGTGTTACAATTGACACCAAAATAAAATTAGATGTTTTTGAAAAAATAAAAAATGCACCTCTCACTCAGGCCACTCCACATCAAGCTATGCCACCTCACACATCAAATCCTAAAGTTTCTATTTCTCATGAGGAAGTCTAGACAGGTGCAACCTCTTTTGTTCCCAAATAATTATCAAATAAGAAGAGGATAATGGGAGAAATATCTCTAGAGATATAAATAATGGATCCAAAATTGAGTGATGTACTTGAGGATGAGCTAAAACTGAAGCACTTTGTAAGAGGAAAGAGAGAAAAGGTGGTGACACCTTCAACATTAGCATTTGTAAGTGCAACCATACTTGGAGTTACCATAAGCCCTGAGATGCCTCTAAAAGTAACATTGGATCCCAAGGTGGTTAATACCACTCCAAACTTTCCAACATTAGAGGTCCCTACCACAACTACCATTAAATAAAATCAAGTTGAAACAATTGAAGTTATGGGATGTGAAGTGTAGGAAATTTTTGAGGAACAAGTTTTCTCTAATATGTTTTAAGGTTAGGTCAAGATGTTGGGGCTGATCTTCTCCTAAAAAATGTATATGTAGCATCCACTCAAGTTGTATAAAAAAAATAGGGGGTAGTGCCTAACATTATCTCAACATCCTATCATAGAGGTAGTTACAATAGTGGATGAGAAGCACCTAGAGAGAGAGAGGGAAAACCAACCACTAATTTTGAAGAAATTGCATCAATGAATCCTCTTCAATTAGCTTTGGATGTAGTTGAAAGAGTAATTGTAACTCATGAAGTTATAGAAAGAATGGAATAAATGAAGGCTCAAGAAAAAATAAAACACCAATAATAGCCACTCAAGGAGTTAGCTCCATCAAAGGAGCCATGGGTTGATGTTGAAGTGACAAAACCAACTGATGTAACCATCTCACACCTAACCCTTGTACAAGAAAAAGATAATGTGGAAACCCCACAGAGTAGGTTATTGATTATATTATCATCATCTATAATTCACAAGAAATTATGGTTATTCCAAGTACTTCACAGCAGCAACAACAAACACAAGGAGATGATAATACCACAAGTACAATATGGTTGGGAGTGAAACTCCCAAGGAAGAAGAATGTGAAGGTGAAGTTGGAGGAAGTGGAAAATATCATCTATGTGACACCACCTAGGGTACCCAAAAAATCTAGACTTATGTCAAGAACTATGGTGGGGCCATAAGGAGATATTTTTGTGGAGATTGGTACTCTAGAAGGTGACATTTTGATGGATGATGCCACTCCTTTTGATTATAAAATTACACAAGTACCATTGGAGAAACCAACCACTGAGGGTCTGAAATATGAGGTCACATTTGCAATGGGAGGCCTCTTCTAGAAAATAGATAAAGATAATGAGACAAAGAAATAATTAAAAGAAAAAGTTGACATATTTTCAAGTTATGTGTAAAATTGATTACAACCTCATACTGAGACAAAAGAAATTGTTTCTTCCATTACCCATGATGCATTGTTGATTGTTGATAATTTAAGATGCAAGGGAGAGGCTACGAAGAAGTGGGAAGAGGAAATGATCAGAAAAGGTAGCAAGGTCCTAAAAAATGTAATTGATTGTTATAAAAAATTGTCAGAGAAATTTGAAGTTGCTAAGGCACAGATTGAAAAGTTTTATAATGATATGGAGTATTGGGATGGAATACTACCAAATCTTGAAGCCATCATTATCATGAATGATGAGCTGGTGAAGAAGGAAGGCATTGTGCCCTCTAATTATAGAGGAAGGCAATATGAGTATGATAGAGGCATCAAATTAAGGATGGACACTTTGGGAGGTTACATAAGAAAAATCTAAGACATAAGGGATAAAGTAGGGAAATTTATTAATGATATTGATTCAAAGATTGAGAAAATTATTCCCATCTAGGATACTCACACCCCAGGAGCTACATATGTGAATAAGATGATTGAGATCCTTTAACAACATATTGGGGGTGAGTTAGGGTCTTCAATGGATTTTGATTATTCATCTATTCAAAGATTTATTCTTTTAGAAGGACATATAAATAAATTAGCCAAAAAAAATAAAAAAAAAATTTATTTCAGCTGAGTTTGACAACATTTTGTTCGAGCAAGAAATAATATTTATTTATCATACTGGGCATGATGAAGGTCTCATTTTAGGAATGTTTAAAATATTGGATACATACAAGGATAAGTTAGAGGAACAAACAAAGAGTGAACAAAATCAACCGTGAACCTTCTTAATTTCCATCTTCTTTCTTATTTACCCCATTCTTTATTCTTTCACAATTCATTATTCTTTAAAAAAAGGAAGAAATCATATCAGGAATGATTTCTTCGTGCAACAAAATTTTTTGGAGTGCACATGAGGAATGATTGTATAACAAAACCAATTTTTCTTATGAGCACACACTTAATGATGATGAGGCAGTAAAGGAAAAAATAGTTTGTTGACAAGAAATAATGTTCTCCTTCCTCCTCGGATTCAATCATTATTCTGAACTGCTCCAACTTGGCATAAAAATATTGAATATTATCAGTTATAACTACTTTTCCATCCATTTTGGTGCATCATGGACCTTAGTCCCACATTTTATGGGTTTTGGTTGTTTCTAGGAGGGCACATGGGTATATTTCCTCAGAGAAAATTTTGTATAAGAATGAAGGTCTATCTTCATTATAAGCGTTCTAATATTTTGGTTTAGGCTAAGTTAATTACATAAAATAGTCATTAACAAATATTGAGAGCATATTATGTATACCTCCCTTATCAAATTGAAATATACAGAGTTGTATTCCATGTTTAGCTAAATATTTTTGATATGTATGAGGATATAGTTAAGGAATGTATGTTTTTATGTGATCTTATGTTTATTGAATCAATTAAATGTAAAGGAATTCTTCTCAGTGTTTACAATAGACTAGTTAATGAATGAATGTAGTATTGTAGTGTTACTTTGTAGTATTGGCTGAGTTTAAAAATCCTTCTTGAAATATTATTTAGGGATAATTTCTTCCAACTCATGAGTGTATCTTGTGTGTTGTTTGATTGAATAACTAGATGTTTTATTGAAATCTCACACACATGTGTTTGTGGTTGATATTCCAAAAATAATGTCGTAGTATTTGCAGGAACTTGGTATCAATGAATACAAATGCCCCATTGACATTTATTTCATCTTAATATATGTTTTTAGCACTTCTGAGTGTCACAAGCTGAATTGGTGAGCATTTTTATTTATCCCCATTTAGATCCACCTTACCTCCTTTTCTAAATAAGTATTATACCATCCTACCCCCACAAATCACATTTAATCAACCTATTTTACATGTGTTTTCCTATAAATTACACCTATCCTAGATATTGTAAGTGTGTTTGCTATGATTTGTGAAGTTTAGTATCACCAAGCACCATTCCATACAAAGTTGTTAAAATTATCCTTTGAAATATGTTTGGGATCACATATTATCTATCTTCAGTGGCTTGTATATGGTGTATAAAGTGTCTGCAATGCTTGTGTGATCATTTTTTTGAACGAGCATTGCATTTAGTGGTTACATTTGATCTCAGATTGAGGTTCTAACAAGTCTGAGGGTATGAAGTATAATATCTCCCTCACTCTTTCAAGCCACCATTTAAGTTACCTCACCATGGATTAGGAAGAGCCATAGAGTAGCAAGATAACATCCACATCCTTAGTCACGTGCCTCCTTGTCATTCCCACGAGGCATGGTCAAGTTAGATAGATAAACCCATCCCTGGATACAAAATGAGATATCAAGAGATTTATCTTTTCTCCTTACCTATTTCCACACAGTTTCCATATCTAGGGTGTTAGATTGGGAACCATCACAACCCTTAAATACCATGTCTCACCCAAGGAATCATATTTTTCTAAAATTTAATGCTAGTAAGCCATTGACTTTAAATGTGTGGAATGACCTCCCAGGTGGTGCTCTCAAAAGTCTTCCCTATTTCACAGGTGATAAGCATGTTAATCATTCTAATCATCTTAGGGACATCACCAAATTGTGCTTAGTTCACCACATAACCTAAATATATGTTTCAATGAGACTCTTGACAACTTCCTTGAAAGGTAAATCCTGGACATGGTTTGAGAGCGTTCCTCCTAATTATATTCACAAATGGAATGAATTTGTAGAAAAATTAGGGAGACAATTTTTAGACAAGAGTGACTGATTGTCACTCATGGAGTAGCTGAAAATAATAAAGACGGAATCTATTGAAGATTTATATGATTTTAACTACAAATATCATAAGTATTGGGATATATCCCCACTTTTGAGAAGGCCTTATTCACATTCAAATATCTTGTATTATATCAGGGATCTTAATTATGATATTGTTGTTATGATCCGATCTATTGGGGGCATATACATTTTTATGTATTTTATATTACAGTATTAGCTGAGAATAGCTTGATTCAAGTTGGTAAGCTAGTTCCAAGGTCCCTCATTCCATTATTCCTAGAGTTAATCCCCATTCCTATAATTTATCCCCAACTTTTTGTTGTACAACCATTGGAAACCATCCTCAGTACCTAAACTAATTATTTGGATGAGTTTAAGGCCACATGGAATGCGGAAAATTAAGTGATTACCATGAAGAGACAAAAATATTAACATGCTGAAAGGCCCTGGTAGCCATATAACTTAGCCTACCAACCCATTAGAGCACAACCACAATACTAGATCATCCGTGTAAGGCCTATAAGTAAGACATACCCAGCTCATATTATTCCTAATAGAGTAATTGTACCTATGCAAAAAAACATGGTTGAAGATATGAGATGGTTTTATCCTTGCTCCCAACCCCATGATTCTAACATTTACCCCCATGGAGTAGTGACATAAGCCTTAGTAGTTCAAAATTATTTTGTACAACCCAATCAAATGAATGATCCATCACAACCATCTACTTTAGAAGTTAGTGACAGTCTGAACTACTAAAAATAAGAAGATTTTTGTGCCACAAATCAAGTTGAGGGAACTCAATAGCCAAAATTAAGATTTGATCATAATACATGATCAAAGAAAATACTCTTGGAGATAGGTGTTCAAGCATTTAAAGATTAGGTGACAATTGTTTCAAATAGAGAAAACTCAAAATTAGTAGAGGTTTCACCTCACCTTTCTGAGAAAAACATGGTGCCTATAGTTCCAAATCAACCTACCATTGAGTAACCTTAAAAATTTATGGATACTCACAATTCACAAATACCTCTATCAAAATCCCTTGATATTGTTGAGTAAATGATTAAAAACAATTCACGTCTCCCTACGGGATGCTTTGACAATTCCATGAAAAATGGATCTGCTACAAGAAGGATCAAGGCAATTTGGGATTCTTCTCAAAACTTAAAAGGAGGTAAGTCTAACCCTAGTAATTTTGGTAATGAAATTTTTTCTCCTAAACCCCCTCCATTTTAGATATCATTGATTGTTGGGAAATATCTAGTCCATAATTGTATCATTAATTTTGGGGCTAGTAACACAATCATGCCCAAGAAAGTTAGGATACACTTAGCTTGAATTATAATCATGTAAAAAAAGGTGTTGTCTAACTATTTGGTATAGTTTTGAAAACTATGGGTGTCATAAAAAAACCTTAATCTAACCCTACATGCTTGCTCCAGTATCACTATTCCTCAATATATCTCATTTATAAACCTTCCATTATCTTTGCTTTATGCATGTTCATAGATTTTACAACTAAAGTAGGGAGATATTTATCATATGACTGGTCTCACATGTTCCTTAAGACTATGTATGACACTATAATCACAATAAAGGATGAGCCAACTTCCCAATTCCATGTGGAAACATATGATCCAAATCCCACTAAGATGAATTGTGCCATAACCTCTAAAATAGAGGGAGAAGAAGTTGACCATGAACTTTTCAAGTGAGAGCTAAATTTCTTAATGAACAAATGGATGAATGTGCTAAAGAAATGTGGGTTTCCAATCCTTATGACACATTTGAGGAGACTAATCTTGGCCCATATTGTTTATGTGATGAGGATATTTTATTCCTAACATAAAAAATAAGATAATGACTTAGATAGACTATGAAAGATGGTTTTTTATGGATTAAAGTGAACATTTGGAGCTAGTGCAGGTGTTGTTTTGTTTTCCCCAAAGGATTAAAAGTTAATATTTTCCCATAGGATGTAGTTTAATTTTACAAACAATGTTGCTGAATATGAAGATCTAATTCAAGGGCGAATAATTGCTACAAGTAAAGGGCTCAAGAAGCTGATGATATTTGGGGATGTTGAGTTAGTCATTCAACAAGTTGGATCACAATGCCTAGCTAAGAAACCTATCCTCAAAGCCTATAAACATAGAGTTTTTGATATCTTAGAATATTTTTATGCCATCAACTTTCAATATATCCCAAGAGAATAAAATGCAAATATTGATAGGATGGATTTTATTGGAGCTCAATTTGATCCTCCCAAATATTTCATCAACATGGTAGACTAACATTTTAAGTTGGTAGTCAGACCAAAAATGCCTAATAATGATTGCCATTAGCAAATATTTGATAGCGATGAGAATATTTCCCTCTTCATTCAACAAGAGTTGATTTTTCTTGGGATTTTCAGCCAAGGTTATAAGAAATTTATGGTGACAAAATCATTCAATTGAAGAATAAAAAGTTACCCAAAGGATTAATCAATTTGGAAAGCATGTTCACTATAGATGATCAATACAAAGAGGAAAATATGAATTTAAAGATAAAGAAAACTAACTATCATGATGTGGTTGTTTCCACTAAAAAGAAACCGAAGCTTCACAAGGTATGTACATTTGAGAAATATTATCATCTCATACAATTATGCTAAAGATATGATGAAATTTTTATATGGTCTTATGATGACCATTTTTGTTAGGTTGCCTAAGGAGAGAGCCCTAGTCCATTGTGGCATCACCAACCCACAACAACAAACATGGAACCATCTAAGGATGGAAGTTTTAAGCTCTCGGTTACCCACAAATTAAACTACGTTATTGTGGTGCTCTATCACAAGGGTATCCAAACCATCAGTAGTAGGCTACCTTAACACAAAGCTAAGATTCAAATCTTGGACCTACCAATTATTAGGAGACCCAACCGTTGGAAGGTCTTATGATGACCTTAAGGATGTGATGCAAATATACTTAAAAAAAGCATTAAATTATCCCCTAAAACCAAATTAGTGAGAAAAAATCAAAGGCCAATTAATCCTAAGATTGAACATTTGATGAGAAAGGAGCTGACTAAATTGATTGAAGCCAAAATTATCTTCCTCATCAAATGCTCTTCTTGGGTTGTAAACATTTGTCCCTGTTAGGTAAAATAATGGATATTTAAGATTGCGTTTAGACTTTAGAGACCTTAATAAATCCTCTCTTAAGGATCATTAACATTTAGCTTCCATGGACCAAATTTTATAATCAGTAGCAAGGACTAAGAGGTTTTCACTTCTGGTTGGGTTCTTAGGCTGTAATTAGATTTGTGTCAAAGAGTCTAACTAATATAACAAAAATTTCACCACCAAGTGGGGTATGTTTTCCCATCAAAATATGCATTTTGGAATGTTCAACGTTGGTGATACCTTTCAAAGGGTAATGTATTTAGAGTTTAAGGGACTGATCATTGATATTGTTATGATCTATTTGGATGATATTACTCTTTTTTTCTAAAATATAAGGAGATCATCTAGTGCATGGTGGTGAAAATTAACTTACAACAATTAATATGGCGTTCATTAATTTACATTTATTTAGTTATTAGACCTAGGGATCTAAACTTTCAATATTGCCAAGGTTGTATGCATAGTTACAAATATTTGAGGAGTATAAATGTAAATTACTGTCAATACAATTAGGAAATAACAATAATAGAAATGAACTGAACTACTATTGGAAGTAAATACTGTGGCTATGAAAAAGCATGTAAGGATATAGTACAAATAAGGGAATAAACTGCAGCAATTCTAACCATGCAACAAATTAAACAAAAAACAAAAGGAGAGGGTTAATAAACCACAAGAGGGCCTTGCCTTGGGTGCTAATACATCCTAAGGCCCGTGTCTACAAAAAATTAATAAAACTCAGATTCTTATTTCATCAACATGAAGATTTACAAATGGAATAATGCAACAAAATCTCTATCTATGGATCGATCTATCTCACTCTATCACTCTATCATTTTACAATGTTAATCCTTCCTTTTTATATCCTTCGTTACAACAGAGGTGTGAAGAGATAGATTCATACTAGGAGTTATAGTTATCTTCAGTAAAATATTCTAACCAAGCAATCCATAAATTTGCATGCAACATAACTTTTTAGGAGATGTTCTAATACAATCACATAACCTAACTAATTGATCGTTTGAAAAACCAATTATTAAATTATAAATTCAATCAACTAGTTCCTTGTTTGATTTGTAACGCATAATCAGGTGATGGCGTTGAATCTTTTTCTTGTTCACATAATTGCTTCTTTATCAACATGCGCGAGCTTAGGCGAAGTGTCCATGTTGTTCAAGATCCTCAGAATCACAACTTTATATTCGTGTGTGATCTCCTATGGTTGTAGGCACTTGACTATGGACAGGTTCCTTTAGCTGCATATCAGTTGCCGCGGATGACCTCTACACTATGAATGAGTTTCTTTGGCTGCATATTAGTGGATACACATAATAACTTCTTGGCAATCAAAGTTGACATTTATTCAAAGCACTATTTAACATCACATTGCATACATAAGAATAAATGCATACTCATAATCCATAAAATAAAGTAATCTTAGTAATAATCATATTAACTAGTATATGTGCCATAAGTTCAAGATCATAGTGGATTTTTTTCAACAGTATAACACTGGGAAATACAAATTTAGTGGTAAACATTGGTTTTAAACAAAAGACTAGTATATGAGGTGTTTAAACAGAAAATAAAATGACTTATCACACCCACAAACTTAAGTTCTTTGAGTGTTCTTCATTCAAGAATCTTTGGGATCCTCTGCCAACTTAGGATCTGCCTAAATGATACTGTATAGGCACCTAAAGTCATTGGGTATAGATGTTTCTTCTAGGTTTTTGAAGAAGTACCATGCATTCCTTCATGTATCTTTCCATTATTTTTTCTATATGTGTCATCATTCAATTCCGTATTTCTAGACCAATGGGGTATAGAATGGTGGAAAATTGGTAAATAATAACCAATAGGAAACCAAGTTTTCCCACATCCCTTAGAAACTTTGATGTATGCATTTATCTTCCTAAAATTTGGGATGATATTTATGAGAAGAATTTATTTACTTTCTTTGTATCCCTGATGAAATTTCCTACCATCTTTCCCTATACGCCTGTAATATTTCCACGTCGTTATATTTAATGTAGTTTATGGCTTCATCATGAGTTTCTTGTATCATCCAAAATAAACCCTCTGTTTAATTTTATGAAATTCCATATACCTCTCATATTGTTCAATCATGGCTTTGGTATTTCCATCCTCTACCCTTATAATCAATGGTCACACTTTACATAAGTGTCATGTAGTCAACAATTTGCTTCTCTCTTATACAACTCATTGTTAAAATAGGAAAATAGTTCCCTCATTTGCACATCCCCAATCTAGATTACTAGGGATCCAGTCCTCTATCATACTCCAAAACATACTTGTAAATATATAACTTCACATAGAAGTAACTAAATCTCGTGGGGCATTTTCATATATATCATTGAAGAAAGACCAAGCTCCACTAATATCAACTGAGATATCATTGTTGATATAGGTATAATTCAACTGCAACATTTTTTCTTTCAAGAAGATAGCATAAATGTTAGATGGTTGTCTACTTTTAAATATTTTATTCATCACTTGAACTGTATCTTCTTACTTTCTTATTTAGTCTTACAATTTCATTTGTCCCTTGGCCTTGAGATGTTTATATCCTTCTCTACAAGATCCTTGTTAATGTTGGAAGAGTAACTCTTCCTTCTCACTATCCCATCTACCCTGCGACCTAACAAAAAATTCTTACAAATTGTTACACCCAGTAACCTATCAAAGTGGTTTTAGTTCCTATGCTTCTACGAAGCTAGTTTGGGGGGTTCCTTGAAAAAATCTATTTGATAATGACTTATGGTTTCAAGATATCTGGTGGAAATGTTGGGGAAGTAGGCTCATAAAACTTCATGAACTGTCTCTGGGATAATTACAAAACTATCCACTTGCAGGGTCTCAATATTCTTCATATTAGGGTTCTGTCCCAAGTTCCTTAATAATATTTTCCTATTGTCCTCCTCAACATTTGATGTTACATCATCCATGAGATCTATGTGAACAATATATTGCTCAAGTGGTACATTATATAGTGCTTCCTTTATGTGATCTTCCATTAACTATAGAAAAATGTGGTTTGACTATTGATTTTATCTGACAATGTTTTCACCTTCATGTTTTTTATGGGTTTCCCCAGCATGAATGGCCTCTAGCTAAACCCCAATTCAGTTCAGCAGGGATCTCATGAACATGTTTTTCATCATATTATTCCTCTATTGTTTCTTCCATTTCCTTAGTGGTGTCTTCCATATCCTTCTTTTCAAATGTAATTTCATGACCACCCTACTCAATATCCATTGGTGTAGGTTATTTGGTCTTTTCAACCTCCTCTACATAATTGTCCAGTGAGATAGTAACATTTTTACTAGGATTTGAGGTTTTGGGCTGTTTAGTGTGAAGCCTCTTAGATCTCCTAGATGTTTTAGGGGCTTTACTTGAGGACTTTTGTTTTCCACTAGAGGAAGAGGACTCAAGTGTAGATATATTTAGCAAAGTTTCAGCAACATGAATCTTGTTAGGAGAGATGGGCTTAGGGTCTTGCTATGGAGATAGAGGGTTTTCATGAACATATGTTGATGTAGGTTTTGAAGTTTTTGTAGGAATAGGGGTTTTTGTTGGAATAGAGGTAGAAGCTATGGTTTTAGGCACAAGTGTGGAAGAACTAGCCATGATTCTCCTCTTTTGCTTCCCTTTTCCCAAAATATCATCAATGTGTTTTTCCCTAACAAACTCTTTCCATTTTACTACAAGGTGATCCATCTCTAATGCATGTTTGATAATCAAGGTAATAAGACAGTGATGAGATAATGCAAACCTTTGCCTATGAGATTCCTTACTCATTTTATTTAAACTTTCATATAAGACATTAGGGACATTAACATGTCTGCCATTCTTTATATGATTAAGAAATTTAAAATGCATAGTATTCAATCTTGAGTACCTACCCTCATAGGTGAAGTATTTTATAATGTATTTTACAACATCAACCCAAAAGGGTTTTAGGGAAGTGCGTAATGTACCTTGTTTGTCACTTACAAAATTATCATCATCATCACTAAATTTTGTTCGAGCCTCATCTATATTTTCCTTTATAGGAAAAAACTCACCTTCAGCCAGAAGTTTTGTTACTACAGCTAGAATTTTGTCATCCACCTTAACTATCAAACCCTTAACAATCGCCTTTCGATCCTTAAATGTGGTAGGAAACTCTATCACCATGGATTCGTTGAATCCCTGAAACTTATTAATATAGTACATCCATCCACTGTCATGGAAATACTGCATCATTTTTGGTTGACTGCGAAGATGTGAGTGATTTGTAGGCTCATTTAGAATTAGGTCTTATCCTATTTTGAATTTGACAAAATTCTTGAGCTTTGAGAGAAAAAAATATTGCATTTTGCGGTGATTATGTAAAATTTAAAGTAAGTGTAAAGATTTTGAGTATTTGATGATTTTGAATTTTGTAACCAACTCACACATAATGTGAAAAGTCATGCATTAATTTCATTTGAGGGGTGTAAGCATGTGAGGTGAGGTCGTGTGACGAAGTGGGGTGATGTGGGTGAAAACTCATATAATGAAAGGTGATGACATATTATGGCTTACAAAGTCACTCATGACATGGCACAAATATTAATCACATATAACTATTCTATTGTTACTTTATCAAAGTTAATTAAGTGCACTTATCTTGTTTGGTGCGTTGGATGATGGTGACATGTGCCTTTTCATAATTTACGCCTTTAGCTTCATGTAGAGTCATCATGATACTATAGGTTGATGTGCTATGATGCTGTAGGAACTGTATAGAGTGCTGCAAGCATAAGTAGAGGCATGTTAAAGGATCCTTAGTAAAACCAATTAATTCCTAGAAAGGGAAGGCTAAATTTTACTCTTTGGTGCCTGTCATCTTCATATATACTCATAGGTACAGTTTGTTCCTTATTTTCTTCATGCAATCAAAAGTTATGCTAACAAGAAAAAAATCACGGATTTTCTGTATGCTGCTGCAAGTGGACATTTAGTCTTTGCACCATCTCCTTCTATCAGAGAACAAGCACTTCTTGCAAAAAATACACCAAATACTGCAAAACATAAATTCTAAGAAAATAAAACATGTTAGTTGAGTGGTGTTGATCACCAAGAGGGATGATCACATCACTTTTATTCACCCTTAGAGTATTCAACAAGCTGAATATACCAAGGCCACTGAAAATCTCATTCCTCAACAACTTCAGAAGATGAACCAATAGGTTCAACTCCTAACCTTAACTTTGATGTCCTCATCTCCATCTTGCTTTGACCTCCTCTACATTGGTGCATAAAGGTACTCCTATCAGTAGGATTTTTATACAACCTCAACATATGACCATTCACCAATAGTTTGAATCTCACAGAATCTATGGTAGTGAGTTTAACAACTCCATTGGGAAATATTTTCTCAATCTGATATGAGCCTAGCCACCTTTTCTGGAGTTTTCCCATATAATACTTGTACTTGGAGTCAAATAAGATATCCCAATCACCTTCTTGAAATTTTCTTGTCTTGATGAATATGTCATACTATTTGATCCTTTGATTTTGTATCACTTTTGTATTATGCATAGCCTCTCTCCTCATTTCATCTAGCTCGTTGAGTTAGAGAATCCTCTGCCTTTGAGCTTCAGAAAAATCTCTACCTAGTTCAAGTGCAATCCTTAATGTCTTGTGATAAAATTCAATAGGGAGAACAAATGTCTTACCATATAAAAGCTTGGATGGTGTGAATCCTATTGTTATCTTCCAAGTTGTGTTGAATGCCAAAACTGCATATGGAAGTGTGTATGCCCAATCTCTCATATGGAGTGAAATAGTTTTTATCAAGATGGATTTTATTTCCCTGTTTGTTACCTCAACTTGACCTTTAGATTGGGGGTGATAAGGTGTAGACTTCCTGTGTCTGATTTCATATTCCTTAGCTAGATCAGAAATAACTTTAGCAGTGAAGTGTGTACCTTGATTTGTAATAATTTCTCTTGGTACTCTATATCTCATGAAAATGTGTTCATATAAGAATTTAGAAAATTTACTACTCTTCTGATTTGGTAGTTATTTTACTTCTATCCATTTAGCGAGGTAATCTATACACACCAAAATGTACTCTTTCTGCTGATATTTAAGATCTATTGGACTAATGAAGTCCAAACCCCATTTTTCAAATGGCTACAATACTATCTGAGACTGTAGTGACATTTCATATGACTTGGTAGGCTTATCCATTCTTTTGAATTTATCACACCTTGTATACAATGCTACATCCTTATGTAGTGAGGCTCGTAATACCTTGTTGTCAATACTTTTTGTGATATTATTTTTGCAGCAAAATTTCATCCACATGGTTCACTATGAACGGATTTGAGGACACCATAGATTTCTTCATCATATATGCATATCCTCATAACATTATCCTAACCCGTGTGAAATAGAAAACTAGCTATCCAAGAAAAAATTACATCTTTTTCAACAATGTATTTCTTTTCAGAATATAAATAGTATGGAGGTGTCTTACCTGAGACTAAATAATTAGTTATATTAGCATACCAGGGTCTTCTAGTGGAGATCGCTAAGATGTGATCATATGGAAAAGAGTTATCCACTACTTGTACTTCATTTTTATTCTCCATTCTTCAAAGAAAGTTAGCTACAACATTGTCCTTACCAAACTTTCCATAATGGTGACATCAAACTCTTGTAAGAGTAGCAACTATCTGATTATTTTTCTACTTAAAACTAGTTTGTTGATATAATATTTAATTGCTACATGATCAGTATGAATGAATAGTAGATAACCTTTGATGTAGTGCCTAAACTTATTGATAACATATACCACTACTAAGAATTATTTCTCTGTGATTGTATAGTTGAGTTCAACATGCTGTAGGTTCTCATTGATATAGTAGATTGCGTAGTTTAGGATTAAATATTTTTGTCCTAGAACAACTCCAATGGCATGATCTGAGGCATCAATATGAATGTGAAATGACAAAATCCAATCTGGTCCTCTTAACACAGGTGCTGAAGTAAACATTTGCTTCAAATTATGGAATGCAACCTCACATTTCTCATTCGACTAAAAGGAAACATATTTTCCCAACAGGACAAATAGTGGTGTTGCAATCTTACTGAAGTTATGTATAAATATTCTATAATACCCAGTATGTCCTACAAAGCTCCTTACATCTTTTTTCTTCTTTGGTGTTGGTAGATTTATAATCACAAATATTTTTTCTGGATCTACATGAATTATAATAGTTGATAGATAATGCCCCAACACTATTCCTGTAGACATCATCATGTAACATTTTTCATTGCTTAAGGACATGTTATGCTCCTTATATCTCTTGAATTTTTTTTCCAGATTCTTCATTGCTTCATCAAAAGTACTACCATATATTGTAAAGTCATCCATATATACCTTCACGCAGTCATTGGTTAGATATGAAAAAATTCTCAAAACTACTCGCTAAATTGTAGCAGGTACATTGTACAAACCAAAAGGAAGAACAAAATATGTAAACGCTCCCCATGGGCACATGAATATGCCCTTGTCCTGGTCCCCTGGTGTAATTTGAATTTGGTTTTAGCCACTATAGCCATCTATAAAAGAAAAATATTTCTTGCCAAAAAGAGTGTCAAGTACCTGATCAATGAAAGGAAGTGGAAAACGATCCTTCTTTGTTGCTGCGTTCATCTCTCTATAGTCCACGTAGATTCTCCTTTTTCCATTCTTCTTAGGTATAATAACAAGGTGTGACACCCATTGAGTATCTGAAATAAGATATATAAATCCACCATCCAATATTTTTTTTAACTCTTCTTTCACTATATCCCTCACCGCTGGATTCATTCTTCTTTGTGGTTGTCTTATTGGCTTACAACTCTCTTTGATGTATATCTTATGTGTATAGAGCTTAGGGTGTATCCCATGCATATCTCCATAGTCCTATGTAAATGCTATCTTTTTTTTTATATAGAAGAGAAATTAACATATGCTTTTTCCACCTACTTAGTGTTTCATTCACATTAAGTGGTTTTTCTGGAGAGATTTTCCCTTGCTTAGAGAGATCGATCATGGAGCATACACTACTACTTATAAAAATTCAATATACATTTGTTGGCGAGAAAATTTTTCTGGCAAAAATTGGTGGTTATCTTTCCAACTCTCAGAGAATATAAGTGACTCTACTTAACCGGTGCAGCTGCCGTATATGCATGAACGAGTAAAAAGTGAGTTTTATCTTGGTAGCCTTTCAGTCAAGGATCCAATAGGGGAACTCCACTGACCTTGCGACAAAGCTAGACATATATTGTTAGAGAATCCTTTGTCTAAAGAGTGGGAAAGGGGAGTGAGAAAAGAGAAGATGAGATTAACGTCATGGGTAGAAAACAAGAGTCCCACACACATTAAAGTTAAGATGAAAACAATCCTGCAAATGACAACAAGATGAGTAAAGATTGAGAACTCAATGTTTCTAAAATCTCCTCATCAAAAAAGGCATGAAACTCCTTCTTGTATCGATGCTTAAACAAAAGTTGTACATAGTGTGGGAGTTGAAGAAATTTGAGAGTGGAGGAAAGTAGAATAAAATGGCTATCTCCTTTGCTTTCTCTAAGTACAATGCACTCTTGAGTTTACAAGATCAATTGCCAACCCTTTGAAAAGATAATGGATTTACAATTTATAGAATGACAGATGACTCATCATATACCCCCAATGGATTTTCATATGTCCTTGCACAACTTAAAACTTTTCAACTTTCTAGGAGAATATTAAGTCCCTTTTTATAACATAAAGGTGACTTTTACATTAGAAACATAAAGTTTCTTTTTTAATCTCATTAAAGGACATATAAAAAGTGTACCCCCAATGAAGAATTAGAACATGGAGGAGAGAGAAATTAGGGGGAGAGAAGAGAGGAGAGAAAGAAGGAAGAAGAAGGGGGAAGAAACACTAATGAAAAATAATCTTCCTTCGATGAAGTCCGCTTCTTCTTCTAGATGATTCAATGAGATGTTCCACTGTAGTGAACTATGCATCTCCAAACTCTTTATACAATGAGAAATTCCTTCATCTTGGCTCACAGACACTTATCAAGTTGAATGAATTGTTCTACCAATGACCACAATTCTGACCATGCATATGATATACTTGTGACCCAAATCACCTAGTGAGTAGCAAGAGACATTGTTGAATTCCCTGAGATAAGTCTCAAATTCCTTATGAGCAATTGGTGCACCCACACTTAACTCAGCTCCTCTATCTCAACTTTTAGAGCTTCACGAATACCCAAAAGGTCTAACAAGATTCATTGGCTCTCATTTTCCCATAAAACCTTGCTCCTAAAGTTTCATGACTTAAAGTTTTGTCTAACTCCCTCTATCTCATTTGTTTCTTATTTCTTGCTCATGAGAAACCAACTCATTTGGGAAAGTCCTAAATCCTTCATAACTTTTTTGAGTCTTTATTTTAGGACTCCAAATTTTTACACAAGGTCTGTATATGTTATAACCCTCTCCACACAAAATTTCAGATCTTTATCATTCTTCTTATAATCTAGATGGTGTCCTCTAAGCCATGCATTGGTTCTTAACTCAAATTCTCCCATTTATCATTTGAAATCTCTTACTATGATTTGAGACAGTCATACATACCCTGTAGACTTTGATTCTTGTAAATTGATGGAAATATATTCATTTACATACTCATAAGATCACTCAATTAGGTCAAATACACCTGCCTCTGCCTCTCTTATTAATCTAGTATCATGATTTACCATGTTATAATGTAAAAACTGCTTGTTTCCTTGTCTAACTATACACAATACATTCCTTGTTATAATTCAAAAACGTAGACATCTATATTTTGAGCTATAAAAAACCATTCCCCACAATATTTGGATAGTTGGTAGATCACATCAAGATAGAGGTATTGTGAAATTTTCAAGCAATTTCATCCACGCAATAAAAATTTATACTGACCCCTAGATCGGGCCCGAGAGCCTTCAAATGGCTATAACAATTAAATTATGCAATTTCAAAACTTACAAAAATCACGATGGCATTCCTCATCATTTGTAGAACCTTCTCATGTTAACAGACAAGAGCTCTACATCATTTAAAAGGTACTGAGGGTTTCTAGCTTATTGCCCTACCAGGATTCTCATACACATTCATGGGAAACATGTAAATTTCATGCAAACAGGACCAAACCTCTTTTCCAAAACATCATCATTCCTTTTATTCTTCATTCTTCATCTTCTACAACCTTTGAGAACCTCTGTTTTGTCTCCTTCTCTTTGAATCACCTATGAAATAGGTGTCAATTTGCTAAATAAGGACTCTAACAAGCTCCTAAACTGACTCCTAAGCCAATTCACACTCCTAAGAAGACTCAACAACTTCCCCAACATAGAAATCACATGTAGATCACCCTAATACTCTCATATAATCCATACAAGAACACTATTACATGATGACGCGGCTTTAGTTTTCCAACTACTCTTTTATTATGTCAAATTCACTCCTACAACTCTCTTACAAGCACTCATTCACCTTTTACAACATATTCAACTTTAACATTCATTCACTCACACCTATAAACATGCATTATGGTCTTATATGACCTTATTATGTCTTGGTCCTTGATGCTCCTGCATCAGAGAAGAAATTTGTGCTCTTTCTCAAATGGTTCTTCTTCTTTCTTGTCCTCTAATTCATCCTCCTTGCATTTTCTTGTATACTTTGTCTCCTCCATCTGATCTTGCATTAATTCTCCTTAATTCTGCTCTTCTTGCTTGATCCTTGCTTCATCTTCTTCTTCGTGGTATTTGTCTTCAAGTTTTCCTCTTCTAGGTCTTCTATCTCCTTCATGATGATCATCAACTTTTCCTTGTGTTCATAACAACATGTAGCTACAGCCCCTTGATCATTGCTAAGAATGTTCTCACAAGACTTTATAGTCTCCTCCACTTGCTTTATCAACAATCCTCTCTCTCTTTCATCTCTGGCCTCTTGATAGGCTTGCTTCACCTTATGAATGAATTGAAGGTCTTTAATGTTGAAATCTGCCTCCTTAACCTGTTTTGAAGATTCACATGGCTCTGTAACTAAAATCTGATTGTTGTCTACCACCTCTTCACTTGTCTTCTCTTCATGTCTATCTACATGTGTCTCCTTGGCTTGATGTAAGATTTTATTTCTTCTTGTAGCTGCTCCGTACTTACGTATTCAAAATCATACTTTGGTTCTTTTTCACCTTCAAGTACCTCAACTTGGAACTCTATGTCTTATGTATACAACCACTCAGAGAAATAATTGGAAAGAATCATTTGAGACTTGTTGGTCTCCATGGATGTCTCCTCCTCCTTCTTGTGCTTCCTTCTTCTCAGCTTCTTCCTATCTTCACAAGTCCATGCCTCAACCTCATCATCACATATGTCTTCTATATCTTCTTGTTCCTCTTGTCTCATGAGCTTTCTCATTGAATCATACACTTGATTCATCTCAATGTCTTCCAAACCTGTATTCACAATATTAAAAGCATAATTATAAGTAAAAGTTCGAGGCCATGAAGCCTCTTGAATGCCTCTTGGCTGTTTTTATTCCTTTTCTCCATTTGCTTCTTCAATGACCAAGTTCAATTTGGCCTTCCCCATTCCATTTTCATCTTGCTTTGCCTCTTTCTCTATCTGGTCCAAAATGGTTCCACCTTCACTTAACTCTTCATATAGTTCTTTAGATGGATTGAAAAATTTCTCTATCTTCTCTAGCTCTCTATTCAAAGCTTCTTCATCTAGCCCATCATTGATGTCATCATATTTGGGCACTAGAGTTTTGTTTCCATTCTCAAGTATTTGTTTTTCAGTAGTACATTCTCCCATTCCTTCTTGTTTCAAGAAACTTCCATTACTCACATTCATCATGTCTTCAGTCTCCACCATTTCTTGGTCACCTTCACCATGTTGCATATTAGTCTTTATAGACAAATCAGTCCATGTCTCATTATGCCAGCTGCTTTTAGAGGGTAAATCAGAACTATACTCATGCTTATCATCACACCAATCATCAAAAACAATTTGTTTAACCTTTCATTTCCCTTGTATACTTCTTGGGTTTATAGAGTGCTTCCTGCATACTCACCATTTCCTCTTCATGTTCTTGTTTTTTTAACTTTACTTCCACCTTCCTCCATAAGCTCTTAGGTGATGCCCTTAAGATATTATGTTTTCTATCATACTTTACATCTACTTTGAGATGTTTAACCACATTTGATCACTCTCTTAGACACCCACACTTGTGCATTTTCTTGAGAAACTGATTTTTGCCATTTAGGCACTATATATCCATGCTCTTGTGCTATCAATGCAAGGTCGATCTCATACAATTATTCATCCTCTTGTTCATTAGCATGCTTACCAAATGTATGAGTAAAATCAGAACTCAAACTCAAACCTACCCTTTCATTCCTTTCTTGCTTGGGTGTGTGCTTCACAATCCATCTGGGCACTGTGTTCTCATGGCCAATTTTTTTACCTAATGCCTTCACTCTTCTTCCAGCCTATATATCAGCAGCTATGTGTTTATTAGAAATATCTAATATTGCATTTAGCTTTAACTCTTTTCTAGGATTCTCCATGGGTTCATTTCCTTGCTTGGTTTCTTGTTTGTTTACACTTTCTTCTTCTTGCATGCATGGCCAGTCACTAGCTTTCTCTGCATGTTCCATGGCTTCATAGAATTCCTCTTCATCTTCCATTGGTTCAAGGTATTTAATACACTTCTCATTTTTTATTTATTAAAGGTGAACAATAGTAATTTTCTTTTCCAGTCTTCTTTCACATCTACTTGTGTGCTTGGTGACTTCTCATACACCAACGTCCTCAAATTTAAAGGCCTTTCTCTTGACCTTCTTCACAAGATTGTCTAAACCTGCATGTAACCATTCAAAGGAAACATTAATAATATAAATAAGGGACCACAAAGGTTCCCATAAATGCCTCTCTCATGGACATTCTTTCCTTTTCACGTTCTCTTTTTGGCACTTCATCTCCTTTTTGCACTTCTCTCTTGTTCTCCAAAATCAGAATTTCCTTCACAACTTCTCTTTCATGTTGCTCACCTGGCAACTTGTTCACTTTCTTGTCCTCCATGGGCGTTACTCTTGGTGGAAATATTCTTTTTCCTCCTCTTCTCCATAATCAGCTTCAATGGCCACTTCACTCTCTTCCTCATCCTCCATCCATCTCCTTGGATTTGTATCTTCATCTTATACTCAGCCATATCTCTAATTCTAGCTAAATCTTTCTTCAAATTAACTATCTCCTTATAAAAATCAATGCATAGTCATACCTTGTTGGTTTTGGAGGCTTGTTTTATTCTTGATATTATTATGTATCCTGCTATCCCTCTCTTTCCTGAACAAGCATTTCCGTTTTTTTCTCTTGAGTCTCTTCCACCCCAAGATCAAACAACGTTCTCCCTTTTTCCACCTAAACTCTATTAGATATTCTATGCCATTCTTGGCTTTCCTTTTATCTTAGGCCTTAATTATTGTCTATCCTTCAGCATGATCTCTATGCATATCATTCTTCATCATATAATGTTAATAATAAAATCAAAAAAATAAGAGATTTATCATCCACTTTGATACCAAAAATGATGGTGCACCCACATTTAACTCAGCTCCTCTATCATAAAATTTTAGAGTTTCATGAATACCTAGACGGTCTGAAAAGACTCATTGGCTCTCATTTTCCCATAAAACCTTGCTCCTAAAATTTCATGGCTGAAATTTTTGTCTAACTCCCTCTATCTCATTTGTTTCTTATTTCTTGCTCTTGAGAAACTAACTTGTTTGGGACAATCCTAAATCCTTCATAACTTTTCTAGGTATCTGTTTTAGGAATCCAAATTTTTACACAAGGTCTTTATATGTTATAAACCTCTCCACAAAAAATTTCACATCGTCATCATTCTTATAGATCCTTAAATTAAGGATTTACCAGCCTGATTTTTGGATATTAACATTTAGATAAGCCTTCTAGAGATCTTACCAGTCCCACAATCATGTCTTACACAAAATAAAGGAAATATCATTGAAGATTTATCCTTTGGAAGTATTTAAATACGTTATTTATACCTAGATGGTGTCCTCTAAGCCTTCATGCATTGGTTCTTAACTCAAATTCTCCCATTTATCATTTGAAATCTCTTACTATGATTTGAGACAGTCATACATACCCTGCAAAATTTGATTCTTGAAAATTGATGGAAATATATTCATTTACATACTCATAAGATCACTCAGTCATGTCAAATACACCTGCCTCTACCTCTCTTATTAATCTAGCATCATGATTTACCATGTTATAATGCAAAAACTGCTTGTTTCCTTGTCTAACTGTACACAATACATTCCTTGTTATAATTCAAAAACGCAGTCATCTATATTTTGAGCTACACAAAACCATTCCCCACAATATTTGGACAGTTTTTAGATCACATCAAGATAGAGGCATTTTGAAATTTTCAAGCAATTTCATCCACGCAATAAAAATTTATACCGACCCCTAGATCGGGCCTGAGAGCCTTCAAATGGCTATAACAATTAAATTATGCAATTTCAAAACTTACAAAAATCACGACGACATTCCTCATCACCTGGAGAACCTTATCATGTTAATAGACATGAGATTTACATCATTTAAAAGGCACTAAGGGTTTCTAGCTTGTTGCCCTGCCAGGATTCTCATGCACATTCATGGGAAACATGCAAATTTTATGCAAACAGGACCAAACCTCTTTTCTAAAATATCATCATTCCTTTTACTATTTATTTTTCATCTTCTACAACCTTTGAGAACCTCTGTTATGTCTCCTTCTCTTTGAATCACCTATGAAATATGTGTCAATTTGCTAAATAAGGACTCTAACAAGCTCCTAAACTGACTCCTAAGCCAACTCACACTCCTAAGAAGCCTTAACAACTTCCCCAACATAGAAATCACATGTAGATCACCCTAATACTCTCATATAATCCATACAAGACAACTATTACATGATGACGTGGCTTTAGTTTTTCAATATTACTCTTTTATTATGTCAAATTCACTCCTACAACTCTCTTACAAGCACTCATTCACCTTTTACAACATATTCAACTTTAACATTCATTCACTCACACCTATAAATAGGCATTATGGTCTTATATGACCTTATTATGTCTTGGTCCTCGATGCTCCTACATCAGCAATGCCCATGGATGATCCCAAATGATGGTGCTGACCTGAATGATCATCCCTATATGTCCCATTGTGCCAAAAATGCGCTTTGAGTGTAACTTACTATTAATAGTATGTTTCCAGATGGAAGGCTTACTATTTTTAGTGAGAGGTGATTTTTGCCTCTTCTTGGCCAGACAAAATCCCTCATTCAATCCTGTGCACACTACCTTTGCCTTGATCGCTTCTTGGGTTGACTTATTATTTTTATCAAGCACCCATATAGGGAACTTACTATTTTTAGTAAGTGGTCATTTTCACTATTTTTTGCTCCGGGTAATTATTCTAGATTCATGGTGATCTTCAGTGCACACCGCCTTTGCCATAACCATTTTTGATGACGACTTTCCAAACATAGCGAGTATGTATAGGAAAAATTACTGTTTTTAGAAAGTGGACTTCCATAGATTGGTTTGGGATGGAACATATTTTTTTTAGACTTGGCTTGTCATCATAGTCACGTCTTCTGAATTTCACTTGATTTTTCCCTCTAGAATGCTTGGAAATAAAATTTGAAATTTTTGCCTGGCAGTGGCTTCAGGCACGGAGCTGCCATAGTGGCCATTTATGGAGCTCAAAATTTATAGGTCTATTTTTTGTCTCCAATCACAACAAAAAAAACTCCATCGTGATAGGTTTTTCATTTGGAGTTCGTGTGCAAGTTTTTAGCTGATTTCCATTTCCGGATTGATGGGAAATTTGAAAAATGTGGGCCGATGTATGAAGTGGGGATTTTGTTGGAATAAATATTTTAGGGCACCATTTGAACTCTCGTTTGTTACATCTTGATTGTCTTGAAAAATGTGGAAGTCTGTAAAAGATGGCACCTCAATCCGAATTGTATCTTGCAAGATATGAAGATTGTTCGATTGGGTGACTTCATGGTTATTTGGCAAAAAATATTCATTTTCTCCCTGTTCTTCATTTCTTCAACACTTTTGATCAATCCTTCCCCAAAGATTCATGGTGATCTTTAGTGCACACCGCCTTTGCCATAACCACTTTTGATGACGACTTTCCAAACATAGCGAGTATGTATAGGAAAAATTACTGTTTTTAGAAAGTGGACTTCCATAGATCGGTTTGGGATGGAACATATTTTTTTTAGACTTAGCTTGTCGTCATAGTCACGTCCTCTGAATTTCACTTGATTTTGCCCTCTAGAATGCTTGGAAATAAAATTTGAAATTTTTTCCTGGCAGTGGCTTTAGGCACGGAGCTGCCATAGTGGCCATTTATGGAGCTCAAAATTTATAGGTCTATTTTTTGTCTCCATTCACAACAAAAAAACTCCATCGTGATAGGTTTTTCATTTGGAATTCGTGTGTAAGTTTTTAGCTCATTTCCATTTCTGGATTGACGGGAAATTTGAAAAATGTGAGCCGATGTACGAAGTGGGGATTTTGTTGGAATAAATATTTTAGGGCACCATTTGAACTCTCGTTTGTTACATCTTGATTGTCTTGAAAAATGTGGAAGTCTGCAAAAGATGGCACCTCAATCCGAATTGTATCTTACAAGATATGAAGATTGTTCGATTGGGTGACTTCATGGTTATTTGGCAAAAAATATTCATTTTCTCCCCGTTCTTCATTTCTTCAACACTTTTGATCAATCCTTCCCCAAAGATTCATGGTGATCTTCAGTGCACACCGCCTTTGCCATAACCACTTTTGATGACGACTTTCCAAACATAGTGAGTATGTATAGGAAAAATTATTGTTTTTAGAAAGTGGACTTCCATAGATCGGTTTGGGATGGAACATATTTTTTTTAGACTTGGCTTGTCATCATAGTCACGTCCTCCGAATTTCACTTGATTTTGCCCTCTAGAATGCTTGGAAATAAAATTTGAAATTTTTGCCTGGCAGTGGCTTCAGGCACGGAGCTGCCATAGTGGCCATTTATGGAGCTCAAAATTCATAGGTCTATTTTTTGTCTCCATTCACAACAAAAAAACTCCATCGTGATAGGTTTTTCATTTGGAGTTCGTGTGCAAGTTTTTAGCTCATTTCCATTTCTGGATTGATGGGAAATTTGAAAAATGTGAGCCGATGTACGAAGTGGGGATTTTGTTGGAATAAATATTTTAGGGCACCATTTGAACTCTCGTTTGTTACATCTTGATTGTCTTGAAAAATGTGGAAGTCTACAAAAGATGGCACCTCAATCCGAATTGTATCTTGCAAGATATGAAGATTGTTCGATTGGGTGACTTCATGGTTATTTGGCAAAAAATATTCATTTTCTCCCCGTTCTTCATTTCTTCAACACTTTTGATCAATCCTTCCCCAAAGATTCATGGTGATCTTTAGTGCACACCACCTTTGCCATAACCAATTTTGATGACGACTTTCCAAACATAGCGAGTATGTATAGGAAAAATTACTGTTTTTAGAAAGTGGACTTCCATAGATCGGTTTGGGATGGAACATATTTTTTTTAGACTTAGCTTGTCGTCATAGTCACGTCCTCCGAATTTCACTTGATTTTGCCCTCTAGAATGCTTGGAAATAAAATTTGAAATTTTTGCCTGGCAGTGGCTTCAGGCACGGAGCTGCCATAGTGGCCATTTATGGAGCTCAAAATTTATAGGTCTATTTTTTGTCTCCATTCACAACAAAAAAACTCCATCGTGATAGGTTTTTCATTTGGAGTTCGTGTGCAAGTTTTTAGCTCATTTCCATTTCCGGATTGATGGCAAATTTGAAAAATGTGAGCCGATGTACGAAGTGGGGATTTTGTTGGAATAAATATTTTAGGGCACCATTTGAACTCTCGTTTGTTACATCTTGATTGTCTTGAAAAATGTGGAAGTATGTAAAAGATGGCACCTCAATCCGAATTGTATCTTGCAAGATATGAAGATTGTTCAATTAGGTGACTTCATGGTTATTTGGCAAAAAATATTCATTTTCTCCCGGTTCCTCATTTCTTCAACACTTTTGATAAATCCTTCCCCAAAGATTCATGGTGATCTTCAGTGCACACCGCCTTTGCCATAACCACTTTTGATGACGACTTTCCAAACATAGTGAGTATGTATAGGAAAAATTACTGTTTTTAGAAAGTGGACTTCCATAGATCGGTTTGGGATGGAACATATTTTTTTTAGACTTGGCTTGTCGTCATAGTCACGTCCTCCGAATTTCACTAGATTTTTCCCTCTAGAATGCTTGGAAATAAAATTTGAAATTTTTTCCTGGTAGTGGCTTCAGGCACGGAGCTGCCATAGTGGCCATTTATGGAGCTCAAAGTTTATAGATCTATTTTTTGTCTCCATTCACAACAAAAAAACTCCATCATGATAGGTTTTTCATTTGGAGTTCGTGTGCAAGTTTTTAGCTCATTTCCATTTCCGGATTGATGGGAAATTTGAAAAATGTGAGCCGATGTACGAAGTGGGGATTTTGTTGGAATAAATATTTTAGGGCACCATTTGAACTCTCATTTTTTACATCTTGATTGTCTTGAAAAATGTGGAAGTCTGCAAAAGATGGCACCTCAATCCGAATTGTATCTTGCAAGATATGAAGATTGTTCGATTGGGTGACTTCATGGTTATTTGGCAAAAAATATTCATTTTCTCCCCGTTCTTCATTTCTTCAACACTTTTGATCAATCCTTCCCCAAAGACCTGTGTATTTTCATGGATTTTAGTTGTTTTTTTGGCCATGACAGAGCTATTTTGGAGAAACAATGGTGGAGTGGGTGTTTGGATAATCATGAACAAAACCGTGATAAGGTATGAAACTTTGAAGAAGAAATGGGGGGAAATAACGACTAAGTGTTAGATTTAAATTATTCAAAAAAATTACATAGAGAGGTCTAGGTGCATTTTATTTTCCCTAATGTACCTCACCTAAAAGGGACATGAGGGACATTAATTTTCAGAATGAGAAAGAAGGCGACACGTGGCAACGATCTGACGATAGGGAGTGAGAGTTAGAAAATAAGCACTGAGGGGCTGTAAGCGGGTCACATGGGTGACCAGAAGTCTCCCTCAGAGGTCTGGGAACATTTTTCAAGGTTTTATGTCCCAGAAATGTGAGGGACATCAAATTTCATGGTGATCCTGGAGTTGATATGTGGTAGAGATCTGATGACAGGGAATTTGAGCTCCAAATTGCGCTTCGGGGCTGAACTGACAATCCTGAAGGTCACATGGGGTTCCAGAGGTCACATGAGGGCTGGGTACATTTTTCCAAGGTTTATGTCCCTGACCCTGAGGGACTTTGGGAACAAAAAATCCCGCTAGGCTCCTGAAGTTGACACATGTCCTCCCAAAATTTGGCTAACTCCCGAACTCGCTTTAAGAGGACAACTTGAGATGATGATAACTTGAGCTCTCGATGGACTTTTATGGAAATTTTTTATATGATCCTGGCTAGAAATGGCCTTTTTAATCCAACATTGGGGGTATCATGTATTTATTATTCCATTTAATCCCTGAAAAATTGGATTTTTGATTTGGTACTACACTTGTGCTTGAGAAAACATTCCTACAAACCTAATGCGCCAAAGTGATGTGAAAAAATTGATTTCTCCATATTTTAGGGCTTGGAATTATATTTTTGGTGATGTTTTGTTTTACTCATAACTCCATTTTAAGCTTCTAGAATCACCTTCTGAAGCTCAATGACTGTTTTGGCCTCTGTATTGACTAGGCATGTGAACCCTAATTTTAGCAAAACTGCCCCAACTTCTCCGAGCCCTTCCAAAATCTTCCTGAATCATTTCCACAATGTCCCAAGACATTTGAATCACCTCCACATCCACATAGGACCTTATTCTTCACTCCATGGGGTTGCTCCAGTCCTAGAAAGGCCAGTGATAACACTTCCCACATCTCCATGTAGCTTGCAACTTTTAATGAACTCTTAAAATCACCTAGGGGGAATGAATGGAATTTCCTAAATCACCTAGGGGGATGACATAACATTAGTCGGGGGGTCACTTGGGTTGGCTAGATAGTCTTGGGGTATCTTGAAAACATTTTCTATAGGGGTATCATTGTCATGCTTGGAAATTATCAATTTCCCTGTTGCACATTTGCATGACAAAAACAATCATGTGGAAGAAGTTGGTGGAGGATTTAATTATTAATTGGAACATTCATACTGATTTGCTGCAGTAGGATTTGATTCTTAGGATAGTCTATACACTGTAATTTTCCATCTAATTCTTCATTCTTCCCATAATTATTTTACAGGACGTTAGAAAGAACAACATCCTCTTCATGCCTTTAAATTATGCATGACTTATCTATCATCATGAACTACTGAACTAAGCTTTAGTATTCTCCTAGCTCTTCAACCTAAATGGTTTGGTATTCTTCGTTGAAAAATTGTGTAGGGGGTAAAGAATGAGATTTTTGGTGCTACTTCCATTAGAGATAATCATATTATTAGATCTGCATCTTATGAATGCATCAACATTTTCCATTCATGGTCTTCCCAGGATGATAGGATATCCTCCCAAGATTGCTTTTGGTTGAATAATAATGAAATTATCAGGGTACTCCCTTAGAGTCTACCACCACTACATCCTTCAGGCTTAACTGTTGATTTATCTATAAGCTTCAAGACTGTGGCTATTGGTTATAGTCCCTCCGACTTCAAGTCATCCATAATTTGTTTTGTCATTAGATTTATTGCTTCCTCGAAGTCAATCAGTGAGTTCTTGATCATTGTGCCATTGATTGTGACATTTACTAAAGGAATGCCTAGATCTATATATTTGGGAAGAATTGAGTTCCCAAGCATAATATCAGCTAGTTTTCCAATGACCTGCACAGTATTTGGATCTTTCCTTTTTCTACCTAGTTTCTTTATGCATAGATCTTTAACCAATTTGTTATAGATGTGCACATCCTTAATAGATTGAATCAATTGATTTTTGACACAAATGTCTTTTAGCTGGTTGAGAAAATTAGAATCAAATTTTGATTTGAGGCCATTCTTCTTTTTTTGTAACCTTTCAAGAAAATGGTGGCTCATTACCATGTGTTTTACCCTTACTGGAATTTTTCTTAGGTTACTGCAGATTAGCATGCAACATCTTCTGTTGTTGCTATGGATCTATCTGCAACATTTTATTTCTTTCTTGCGGGTCATCATGTAGTGTATGTGGTTCCTCAACAATCTCAGTAATGGTGGGTATAACTGGTGAAGGAAGTTCTCTTCCTGAGTAGAGGTGGATATTATTGATGTCAACAAAATAGTTAGGGTATTGAGATGGTTTAGTGGAATAGGCTAGCTGAGAAGATTTATTATTTAGGTTAGGTATTGGCTGAGCTGGTAGTATGTTAGCTTTTGGTTATGAGTCTGCTTGGGGGTTACTAATAGGATTTTTAGTAATTTAGAGGTGGGTTATTCCACTATTGTCCTCCTCTCCAAGGTTGCTACCATGATTGAGGAGGTTGTTACTATTTTTTTTTGTGGTTAGCCTTGGAATTGAGGTTGCCACTATTATTGGTATTGGTTAGGATATAGGGCCCAACCTTGAGGATTAGCCCAAGGTGGGGGCTGCATATATGAATTATTAGACTTATTTTGAAATGAATGCATAGGGTCTTATGTCACACCTCCTTTCCTCGATGGCCATAGTTTTATTTGAGCAACATAGATAACTTTCCAATCCTCTATCTCTAATATCTTGAAATCAGGTGAAGCCTCCCTTTCTTGAGCAATGCTGGCCAATTCTCTACATCTATAGTCAGATTTCTTCCTTCTACATGCATGACAATACTCTGTGAGTGTTGCTTCTACATCTTCCTTTTTATTTTTGGCATGTAGAGCATCTAATTGATTGGCCATGTCATTAACAATCTCCTACTTCATGTTTGTAAACATGTTGACAATATCTGACTTGGATATGCCCCCAATTATTTTGGTAGCTAATCCACTTCTTGATCTTACATTTCTTATCCTCTTCATAGTAACTCTTGAGTAATTTTTAAAAGCTTCATAGATTTCTGTAAAAAGTATTTTTTGAAATGTATCCTACTATTATCAGATCTAGAACATCCATGCCCTCCTCACTGAGTCACTTCAAAAAGAGAAAATTGAGAGATTTAGGTGGTAGTTTGGTGTGCCTTAACTTCTGAACGCAGAACACGAACCTTTCTAAATAATATTCTAATGGTTCATCCTATTTTTGTGCCATTTTGTAGATTTCATCAATCCCTCTGTTGCTTGGTCTTTAATAATCCTGGTACTTATCGAGGAATTTCTCCTTCATTTGTGCCCACTTGGTTATAACATTTCTTTCCAATCCCATGAACCATCTCAAGGCTGCATCCTTGATTGTAGTAGGAAATAGCTTTAATTTATGTGCATCAGTAGTATAATCATAAGTCTTGTAAAAAATATCGAACTCAAACATAAAGGTGTCTGGGTTTTCTAACATGGATCCATGAAAGTTGGACAAGGCTGAGGGAGAAATATTCTTCATACCAGCAGATGCATTATTTTCAGTGATGGGGAACTCAAAATTAGTTGCCCCATTTCAAACATTTAAAACATTTAAAACATTTTGATTTACTTCTTTTGGCATCTTTGGCTGCTCAAGAGCCAGATTTAAAGCTTTCACTTGGAGGATTGTCTTCAAACAACAAACCTAGTACAAAGGTTTCTTCTTCAAAACCATAAGAAGTATATGAAGATATATGTGCTACTTGTGGATTAGGTACAAATCTACCATGGGCATCCCTTGGGTAGTGCATGCATCAACTAACTCAAATAATTCAATGGAAATTAGAGGGGGGTGATTTGGAACTGAATTTCTTAAAAATAAACTACTCTAAGAAATGGATTTTTTTTTTCAAAAACCTTATAACTTGGCAGTATCCCTGAAAACAACACAAAAATGGTGGTGTAAATTAACTTGTTACAATTAATATACTGTTTATTAATCTAAAATAATTTAATTATCAAACCCAGGGACGTAAAATTTTAATATTTCCAGTGCTATATACATAGTTACAGATGTTTGAGGAGTGTAAAGGTAAATTTTTGTCACTACAATTAGGATAACAATACCAAAAATGAACTAAACTACGAATAGAAGTAAATACTATGGCTATGGAAAATCATGTAAGAACAAAATACAGATAAAGGAATAAACTGCTATAATTCTAACTATGTAAAGAATTAAAACAACAAACAAAAGGAGAGGGTCAGAAAACCATACGTGGGCCTTACCTTGGGTGTTAATCCCTCCTAAGGCCCGTGTCTACAATAAATTAACAAAACTCAAATTCTTATTTCATCATCATGAAGATTACAAATGGAACAATGTAAAAAAATCTCAATCTATAGATCAATCTATCTCACTCTATCACTCTATATATTTTTATAGCGGTAATCCTTCCTTTTTATATCCTTTATTACAATAGAGGCATAAAGAGATAGATTCATACTAGGAGTTACAGTTGTTTTTAGTAAAAGATCCTAACCAAGAAATCCAAAATTTTTCATGCAACATAACTGTTTAGGAGATGTTCTAATACAATCACATAACTTAATTAGATAATCGATTGCACTTTACACATAATTTGGCCCAGTCTTATACTACTATTTAGAAGGTTCTCAAGTGTACAAATTACTAATTAATCCCACCTTTTGGCCATCTTTATTTTATCTTTTATTGTGTAGTTCCCATGTATTTTCCAGTACTTATCCACCAATTTTGTAATCACCCCGATAGTATAGCCCTAAATCAGGGTGCCCCGGGGTGCCCCAATCCCACCCTGGGTGCCCCAATCTATGCAAACCCCCTTTCACTCCTTTTTGGGTCATTTCTAAATGTTGGTCGTCTTTATATTTTTCTCAGTCCACCTTGTCAGGATTAATTATGAAAGTAGGCTTGATATCCCTATAAATATAAAGTTATAACACCATAATAAGGGTTGTAGGTCATAGCATTACACACTACTATCACTCCATCTAGGGATACATCCATTACATCACTTGCACCCACATAGTGCCATGCATCAAGGCTAGGAGATATGCATCACACACACTTTATAGGGGGATAAATTCTATTCTATTCCATGCACACATGTTATTTACATATTCTATAATTACTATTTCTCACTACTTCACAAAGTGTGACCGACACGAGAGCCCCTAGGGAATGACATGTACACACACACCAGAACTACATCTGGGTCCAAAATTTAGTGCAAAACTCAGTGATAAGTCTATTAGCTTGGCAGCTAAGGTTAGTCTGACCCATTCATATGCATATTTTATTTTTCTAGGGTTTGATACTTCTCTTTACATTGTAGGTTATTTTCCATCTAATCTTACAGATATAGCGTGACAAACAGGAAGGTTAAAAACCAACTTATGACCATAAAAGTCATAGGTTTTGAGCATTTACAGTGTTTAGAGTGCCCATATTGCAAACCAAGATGCCCCGGGGTGCCCCAATACACTCTCAAGTGCCCCAGTCACTTCAGATCCTTCATATCTATCCTTCAGAGGGTCCTTGAGTGTTTTTGTGAATTTCTAAATTTTATTCTAAGACCTACGACAACCTGTGACAATCACTTCCAATCAACTAAGCTATTTCTATCCCTTCTGTTACACATTTAGGGTTTTATTTCACTTAGAATAGTTTACTTAAATTTATTTCATATGGTTTTAGTATTTTATTACAATGTTTTAGTCCTCCTAATTAAATTAACTAGGATTGCCACTTCTTTGCATTCCATCCCAATTTTATTTTATCATTTTGATGAACCCGAAGTTTCTTTATAGTAACTTTTAGGGTTTCTTTCCTCCCTTCCCTATGGCCCCTTCTCCTGAGGAATTTACTGAAGCCCACCTTAAGGCTATCAATGATTATCTTGCTAAACACCCACATGATTTATATTTACTTTTGGATGTGGATCACGAAGAAGCTACCAACTTGTATGAACTCAATACTTTTTTTTATCCACCCACTTATATAGCCACTCAAACCCCTACTTATACACTTCCACCTATATCTCTATGGTTCTAGTTTCTGTCCCCACTCCTATGAATCACTACACTCCTCCTTTGGTTTCACATCAACAACAATCCTCCTCGGTTTCCAATCAATATTTAACCTCTTTGTATCATGATCTCCAGGCCCAAATACAAAAATTTCAACAAGCCACTACATCTCCATCTTTATATTCTACCTTGTTGCTACACACTCCCTTTGATCCTATTCTCTCCACATATCCTCTAGCGCCTAATTTTGTCACTCCTAAATTGCCCATTTTTAATGGACATGGTGACCCCAGGAGCATCTTCATGACTTTCATGTTGTTTTTCTTGATTTTGTTGATGATCATTTCCTCCTAGCTAAGATCTTTCCTCATAGCCTCCATGACTATTCCATGTACTATTTTTATTATCTACATGTTCATTCAATTGATTCTTTCACCCATTTAGCTGACGCTTTCCTTGACGCACTTTTCCATCAACATCGGCTCTAAGATAACCTACACCCAATATTGTAACTTAAGTAAGGATCTAATGAGAAATTTGGGAATTATGTCTTAAGATGTAAGAAAAATCTGGCCAAGATGATTAATGTCATTGCCAACACTGAACTACAGGACCTATTCATAGAAATTCTTCTATCACCTCTCTCCAAAAGTGTTCTCTTTGAGACCTTTTCTTCCTTTGATCAAATTTTTCATACCCTTAAACTTCATGAATCCAAGCTTTTATCCATTGGCAAACTCAAATATCAAGACCAACCCTCTTCCTCTACTTGTTTCCAAACTAAGACCCCATTTAAACCTTCTACATCTAAACCCATCGACACTAAATTAACCATTAATGCCATTACCCCTTCTAAGGAAGTTTCATCCCAACCACCTAAGCGTACATTCACCAACCTCCCTATGGCACCACATCTTATATTACAAAAAATCCTCAATAGTAACCTCATCACCCTTCCACCACCACTTGAGTTAGACCCATCACGACCCAAAGGACACAATTACAATGAAAAATTACATTGTGATTACCATCACTGTGTAGGACACTCTACTAACCACTATATGAAACTTCATGCAATTATCCAAGATCTCATTGATAATGACCAACTAGAATTCCCTGAACCCACTAGCCCTCCTCCCACTAAGGACAAGGGTAAATTCAAATTATTTAACAAATAATCCAACCAACATGGTAAAAAGGCCATAGAATCTTCAGCTAATCATACATATTGTGCCACACCACCTCCAAGATGTGGGAGCACTTGACCTCTTAGTCATCAGTGTTGATACGACCCCACCTGTTATTTATTTCTTTCTCTCATGCTACATTCACATCTAACCATTTATACATACAGGCCTTTATCACCTCAACCCTTATCAACAACACTAAGGTTGATCCATCTTATCCTATTAGTACATGTTCATTGTCTCTTTTATGATCTATTAGCTATCCTCCATCACAAATTAAATTTCCATTCAAGAGGCCTTATGGTGTCATTAAGTTATCTATCACAGTTGGCCCTCTCAATCTTCTCATCCCTTTTTTTGTAATCAAGAAGTCAACCATTGTGACCTACTTCTTTCTTTAAATTGAATCCGTAAATCCCAAGCTATTGTCTCCATCAACCACTTACACCTTAAGTTCATCTACAACAACCAAGTTATCTTCATTAATGGCATTCCTCATTCACCTACGACATCCTTATATTCGAGTTTCTCTTCTCCTATACCTCCTCCTCTCCCCCAGACAACTCCTCTGACATCACCTACACTACATCCTCTTCCTACCCCACCATCTCAACCCACCCTTGTGCACCCACTCCATTCTATTAGTCCTACACATCTCCATAGGCCATATTCCTAGGACCATACTACATGCCTCCTATTGATGGTCACCACCTCAATTTATTCCACATGGCTCGTTTACTTCCCAACATATGATCCTTCCCTCACTCTACCATCACCCACACACTTTACTACACCTCGACATTGGTCTTATGTCTACCCATTGCATGCATATCATAGCTTCATTCCCCCGTGAAATGTTTGTCTCACATACCACCCTTACTTAACTGTCATCCTAAGGTTTCATCATCTTTGCCACCATATTTTTGGACCTCTCTCACCTAAACCTTATTGGTTAACCTCTCCTTTATGACACACTCGGGGAGCATAGAAATTATATCCAACCCCCCTTCATATTAGTATAGCATACTTGTGTCATCCTACATTCATCATTATTTCTATCTCACGCATCATAACACTCGCTCGACATGATGATGCACTCTTGTGCTTTGGTTCACACTCAATGTTGAGGGATTACCATTACACTGAACCCCACACACTGCACTATAGGCCTTATACACTTTTAAATTCACTATTATCATTTCATACATATACATCCTACATTACCATATCATCTCATCTATCTTTATACTCATCTTTATCCCACCCATGCTACACTAGTCATCATTATGTATGAGTCTAGTTTCATATTTCATCCTTACCTTCTCTATTTACGCTAGGTCACATTATCTATGGGTCTAGCTTTACCTATCATCATTACATATTCTATCTACACCTATCTCTGCATCCTGCATTACATAGTATCATGTCCTATATCATATACATATTCTATATACTACACTAGATTCTATTGTATATGGGTCTAGTTCCATTACTTGTCATCCTTACATATTCCATTTCTATCTACACTACTTGTGTCATTTCATACACATTACTCATTTCATACCCATTACACATTCTACATTACATTTCCTACACCGCGCATTCACATACCATGGTCATTTAGTAGTTTACACTTGTTGTTTTCTATGCACTAAACTATTACCCTATGATGCACTCTAGTTCCTCGGTTCCATATACACGAGTGCCGAGGGTCTACCAATTAAATGGAACTTACCTACATGCGACATATCATCATATCACATTCATTGAACAAGTGACCAATGCTCTAGGCTATATCATCACCCACACGTATCATCACATACCATAGTGGTATACACCTTAGGTTAAATCACAACTCTTTTCATCAATTCTACATCATCCTATTACATTCCATCCCCTTCTATTATATCATCATATTACATTTCTCTTTTCTCAATTCCAAGAGATTACATTACATTTTCATGCCTTCGCTCATCACGTAGTGGTATACACCCTAGGTTAAAACACCACTCTCTTCTTCAATTTCTCATTATCCTCTTACATTCTATCATCACATATTATATTATCCTATTCTACGTCATTCTATTAGATCATCACTCTTCCATGCAACAAGTCGTGGTATACACTTAAGCTATAAGGTCCACACACATATTTCCATTCATCTCACCGCCATACACTCATTCTATTGTGATATATGGTTAGGGATAAATAATCACTCCTCTATTCAACAAATTCATGATATACACTTCAGCTATTGGGTTCACACACATCTCTTCCCATGTTGTATTTCATCACCATTGCACAAACATAAACATCACGGCATGCTAGACAAAACCAATACTACTCGACCATTACCCGATGACACACTCTCATTTAAGGTTCTTTATTAACCACTGAGGGATAAAAAAATGAACTTCATTGCATACACTTCTACACACTTGGGGGGCCAAGTTACTTCTATCATTAAATCTTGCATTCCATTCCATCCATCCACAACATACTGCATTATCTTGGTAGTATTTAATCTTACTTACTGGTGTTTCACATGCTCACTTTAGTACACATGCCAACTTTCTTTCTTATATGTCATTATCATACACACATGCATGTTTACGCCTTTGTTTAGTGTGATCGTAGATACATGAATTTACATGCGGCATGGATGCTCACCTTCCACTCTTCCTATACTAGTCACTGGGGGCATCCACATTCATCTTTTCTAGGTGCTATTGTTTCATTTTGTACTTAGTACCTTATATTACTTTCTCATACATGTTTTGACATATTGGTTATCATTCTAACATGCTAATGGGTGTTCCATGTGCATCACTTGTTTTTGCAGGATTACATGTTTCCATGACTACCTATTTGTTTCTACTCATCTTCCATTGTTTGCTATTATATGCGGTATTTTCCCTTTGTTTATGTGCACACTTGTCTATTGTTTGCAGCCATGATGGCCTTACATGTCTTACGACATCATGCATGATGTCCCATGTTTGTAACCCTCTTTGTGAGGTATTCTTTCTCTTTTTTGCGTGTTTACACTACTATGTTTGGTACTTTTTCTACATTTTCTACGTATTTTACATTTATTGCATGCATGTGTTTTTAGACTAACACTTGTTTTGGCTAGCCATCACCTTTTATGCACACCTTGGTATCTACTAAGCATTTTCCCTTCCTCCCATAGGGCAGAGTTCTATAGGTTAGAGTGCAGTTAGTCCTCTTTTGGGGCCACATTCTCCTTCCAGGTTCATTGCATGCCCCCCCAAAGAGGGGGGCATCATTGAGGGTTTTCTACTAACACAACATATTTACACAGGTTTAGACATAATGAATGAGTTTAGACAAGTCTACGAACTCCATACATAGCGTCCTTAATAGGACATGGTGTCCTTCAAAAATTTTGTGGAGTGGTTACATGATCAAGGGTTACAGTGGGTGTGCCTCTCTACACTTCTCCATCCAATGGTGTCATATTGCCCAAAAAACTAGGATAGTACAAAGATATCTTCAAAAAAATTTAGTAGAAACAGTTAGAGTTAGAGGACACAAAGCATTTCCTCCCTAGACTTCTTCAGCCAGGGTGGCATGAGATTGCTCGAAAAACTCATGATAGTACATGATATCCTTATACACCCTTTTTCTTGACATGGATTAGGTGCACATGTTCCATTTACATTTTTTTCTAGCATATTTTAAATTTACGTACTTTACAGATGTGTATTTTACAGAAAATTTTTACATACATATATATTTTACTATTTGATCATTTTCTCCTTGCAGGTCCACCGTATGAGAAACAAACAGTCAAATTGAGGGCAACAACAACAACAACAATGACAACACACCATGATGGTACTTTCCATACTAACCATGCATGTACACTACACACCACACCAACTACACACGCATTCTACCCTAGGTTCACTCTCATCACTTTTTATGCACATTTTTCATCTTTAGAATCCTCGCTCCTCCACATTTTTATTTTTTTTCATTCCACGCTTGAGTATAGTCCATCGGTAGGTCTTCTTCTACACTCTATATGGATACCAGGTACACATCTCTATTTCCTTTATGTTACCAAGCTTTCCGCTCAACAACATAAAGTGGGGGAAAAATGTAGACACAAAATTATGCACTTTACACATAATTTGGCATGGTCTTATACTACTATTTAGAAGGTTCTCAAGTGTACAAAGTACTAATTAATCCCACCTTTTGGTCATATTTATTTTATATTTTATTTCTAGGTTCCCATGTATTTTCTAGCACTTATCCACCCATTTCGTAACTGCCCTAACATTGTAGCCCTAAATCAGGGCACCTCAACCTATACTAGGGTGCCCTAATCCCACTCTAGGCACCCCGATCTATGAAAACCCCCTTTCACTCCTTTTTGGGTCATTTCTAATTGTTGGTCATCTTTATATTTTTCTTAGTCATCCTTGTTGGGATTAATTATGAAATTAAGCTTGAGAGCCCTATAAATACAAAGCTTATAATACCATAATGAGGGTCCTAGGTCATAACATTACACACTACCATCACTCCATTTAGGGGTGCATCCATTTCATCACTTGCATCCACATAGTTCCATGCATCAAGGCTAGGATATCTACATCACACACACTTCATATGAGGATGGAATCTATTTTATTCCATGTACACATGTTATTTACATGTTCTATAGTTATTATTTCTTACTACTTAGTGTGACTAACATGAGAGCACATAGGGCACAACATGAACACATACACCAAAACTACATCCAAGTTCGAAATGTAGTGCAACGCTTAGTGATAAGTTCACTATCTTGGCGGCTGAGGTCACTCCGATCCATTCATATGCATATTTTATTTTCCTAGGGTTTGATACTTCTCTTTGAATGCAGGTCATTTTCCAACTCATCTGACATATCCAACATGACAAACAAAGAAGGTTCAGAACCAACTTGCGACCATACCAGTTGCAGGTTTTGAGCATTTACAATGTTCAAATTGCCCAGATTACAGACAAGGTCACCCTTGGGTGCCCCAGTACACTCCCAGGTGCCCCAGTCACTTTAGATCTATCCTTCACAGGGTCCCTGAGTGTTCTTCTACACTTCTAGGTTTTATTCTCAGACCTGTGAGAACCTGCAATAGTCACTGCCAATCAGCTAAGATATTTCTCTCCCCTTCTCTTACATATTTAGGGTTTCATTTTATTTAGCATAGTTATCTACATCTACTTTACTTCTATTTATTGCGTTTATACAACGTTTTAGTCCTCCTAATTAGATTAACTAGGATTACCATTTCCTCCCATTATGTTCCAATTTTAGTTAATCACAATCAACTAGTTATTTGTTTGAGTTGCAACCCATAATCAAGTGACAATGTTGAATTTTATTCTTGTTTGCATAACTACTTCTCTTTCAACACGTTCAAGCTCAGGTGAAGTGTCCATGTTGCTCAAGCTATCATGACTTTATATATGTGTGTGACCTCCCTTGGCTGCAGGCACTTGGTAGCATATGGGTCCCTTTAGCTGTATGTCAGTTGCTATGGATGACCTCTACACTGTAAAATGAGTTTCTTTGGATGCATGCTTGTGGATACACATAAAAAATATTTGGAAATAAAGGCTAACTTTTATTCAAAGCACTATTTAACATCACATTGCATCTAGAAGAATAAATGCCTACCCATAATCCACAAAATAAAGTAAACTTAGTAATAATTATTTTAACTAATATATGTGCCATAAGTTCAAGTCATAATGGAAATTTTTAGCAGTATCAATGGGAAATAAAATTTTAGGGGTACAATTGGCTAAACAAAATACAACAGATGAGGTATTTAAATAGAAAATAAAATGAATCATCAATGCATCTTGAGCATGTTTATTAGTAGATATAGGGAATTTGGTATATATTTATTGGCAAAATAATTTTTCACATTTATTGAATGTAGAAAAATAAATATGTTGGTGGCAATGAAGTTGAGGATCACACATGAATACTCCATTAGACCTATAGTAAATTTCTTGCACTTAGTGTAAGGGAGGACTTTTCTTAGTGATATGAGGTAGAGAGGAGTAAGTGTAGACATAGAATCTATGTAATTGGGTATTGTATGAATGAAAATCGACATGCATCCTTCAATAGCACTCAACCTCCCAAGGTCGTGCCAGGATGACCGATGTGGAATGATTAGATGGCTACAAATAGCGAAGTATAATGATTATGAGGTATGTGGACAAAAATATGTGAAAATGGAACAAACAAGCTATCAAAGCAAAACAATGTCCTCAATGTGCAATATCAGGATCTGATCGTTAAGCGTAAGGAAGGACCCTCTAACCTAAATGGGTCTAATGCATGGGTTAGAAAGAAATGCCACACGAAGACTCTAATCAATGTTGAGCTCCATTGAAACCCTTTCTAATGGTTGTGGGATGTGTAGAAAACTAGTGGGCACCTCATAATTATTTCTAGATAGGGTCATGGAATAAATGAGAGAGAGGCGTGATTCCACTAGATCTATGGGTAGTTAGTTGATTCAGTCTAGGATGTAAAGGATCTATAAGTGTCTCGATTTAGAACTTTCAATTGTATGACAATGTCTGACATGTGTGGGGATGATATGAATAATTGTGCTCCTAATATGATGTCTAAATCTATTTGGTCTTTGTATCCATTTGGTTGTGGTACCTTGGGATCAAAACCATAAAATATTTCCGGTTGTGGTTCAATGATGGTCATATGTGCATTTGTGTAGTTTTGATCTAATCAATGCAAATAACAATCAAATCTAAACAAGCAAAGACTACACTATGTTTTTGTATTTTGTAATATAAAGGAGGTGAAATAATGCAAAGCATCTAATCTAATTAAAATAAATATTTTTTTGCTTTTTTGGAACTTTCTGAATTAAATGAAGAATTGAAGAAATGAAAGCTTCTAATATAATTAATAAATCCTAAAAAAAAAAAAACTGGATGTAGTTGTTTATCTGTGCAGAATAAAAATAATCTATTCTAAATAATCAAAGCTTCTCTAAACTATGGATATGAATTAAATCCTCTACTCTACCTTAGAGGCATGCAAAGAAATTAGATCTTCTTAAAAGCTTTTCTTTCCCTGCAACTTCCTCGAAAAAATTAAAGAAGGATTTTATGGAGGATATTCTAAATGAAATGATGATTTGGTTGATTTCTAAATTAACATAGAAGCTTTCTTCCAAAATAACCTATTTGTAAATCAACAAAGATAAACAAAGGAACTATCTATCCTAAGAAAGATTTGTTGAAGGAAATAATCTACTGTACCTACTCAATGATTGTAATAATGAAGAATGGAAATGCCTCTTCTACTATAGTGAATAATATGCATACAAATTTAACAAGCAAATAATTAAAGAAATGATGAAACCCAATTACAAAAACCAACCTGGTAATTACAATGCTGTGTCAATCTAGTTGTGGTGTGATTTTGTGTCCCCTCAGTATTATTTTCCAAACTTCGGTGTTCATGTGAGTCTAGGGAGATAGGAATGAAAAGGAAGCTAGAAGAAGGTGCTGGAGCAAGTAATGGCTTATTGGGAAATCGGGTGGCAATGCAAACAGAGGAAGAACAATACAAGTGAAAAAATCTTGATTGTGTAATGTATAGTAGGATTGTAACAACATAACATAGCAATACATGACAAAATTCTCTTGCCTTTTGCTTTAGAAGAAGATATGGTTTTATAGAAGGTTGGATGGGCTGTGCACTATCACACTTGGCAGCCATGAGGTGCCACATCAACACATGAAAGGGACGTTAAACACTCAGTCAAAAATCACAAGTGGAAGAGGATATTGATATGAATCAGTCAAGCCTGAAATTGATAAATTGATTCACAAATATGCACTAAAAGTGAATTGGAGTGAATTAACACACATTTAATTCATGCACAAAAGGTTCTGGAAAATTCACACGAAACCGCCACCCAGATAGGGCGGCGGTTCCATAACTAGATGCCAGAAAATTAGGAAAAATATGGCAAAAATCTAAGGAAAAGCATACAATGACTAAGTAAGGTAAACTAGGATACAAATATAAGCTGCGAAGAGGTTTAAGGATCCTGAACACCTTTGGAAAAGACATGAATCATCATTTGGGAATTTAAATCATTTTATGACAATGTAGCATGTGTAAATTTTGGTGCATACATATTGCCCCCTTGGAGAAGTGTTTTAACCATGAAGAGGCGTAAAACATAGAGTATGAGTATGGTGTCCCAAAAATGTGGAGTTAGAAGCTACACATGACATGGCCAAGTTTACAAGAGAGCGGACTACCACTCTCAAGGATGTTTACAAGATCTTTGGAATTCATGTGATTGGGAGGTGGTTGACATTGGAGAAAGGTTCTCTAGTTTTATACAAACAATGGGCATCATTCATGGGAGATGATGGAGCATCCAATGTGGGCACCAAAGAGGGTATGTGACTATTATTAGTTACCTCTGCACCTATCCCCACTCTCCGTAAGGCCATCATTGGTATCTTGGCCTCACGTTTAGTGGGAGACAAGGGAGGGTAAAAGCTCTTTTATTGTTGGGATCATGTTATTATGGCTATTGAGTAGCACATGAGATTTTTTTCTTGGGGTGTAGACATTCTTGGGACCACATACCATGATCTGTACCAATTTTTGAGGCTACATGGGAAACCCCTGAGCTACCCTACCTTGGTGATGTCTTGGGTTTATGAGAGTATCATCCCCTACTAGAGGGGAGTTAACATATCAGATCTAGGGATGATCAAATCCTCCATGTGGAAAGTTATGGCTCCTCTCAGAGGAACACATTAGCTGGTAGCCACATTGACCACATATGATTTTATTGCTAGACCTAACTAGGTCTTGATTGGGAGATGGGATGATGACAGAACCATACCACTTGATTGCAATGGGGTGAGGTAGTTAGTGGACAAGATGAATAGGGTGGAGGTCCATCTGATTGAGAGAGTCCCTCAACTGTTTTGGTAGCCATATGTTGATGCACTTCTACCTATTCCTATTTTTTACCCTAGTATTAGAGAGGATCGAGTAGGCCCTAAGGGAAAGCATGGCTGGATTGTTATTACACCAGGGGTACCTATTAATGTGGACAAGGTCTTAGTTCTTAGAGCACTAACAACACTCCTCTAGATCAAGGCCACACCCGATCAGAGTGGGGAGGAGGAGGAGGACGAGGAGGAGGAAGGAGAGGAAACAACCACAGACATAGAGACTAAGGGCAAGGCCACTGAGGAGATGGGAAAGGCCACTGAGGAGATGGGCAAGGAGGTCAGTGCAGAGGGTGGTGATGAGGGGAGTGACTTAGAGTGGAGAGTCATAGGTGATTTTTTGGTAGCTTTCAGAGAGGAGGAGGCAGAGAAGGAGACCCTTGTTTCAGAGGATCCCCTATCTCTTGAGAGGGGTGCCGATGATGCATCAGTGATGGGCATGAGGGTTTCTTCAGGAAAGGGTATTGCACAAAAGATACTTGCAGTGGATTTTCCACCATGAGTTGTACCAGCTGATCCTACCTAGATTCTCAAATATCTGAGTATGTTGATACTCATTCCTCAACCTTATTAGATAGAAATGTTAATATGTTAGGAATTCCATTTTTTTTTTGGTTTTTGAATATTTTATAACTCACTGTTATTTTATTTATTCTTGTAGCCACTGCTGAGTGCTAACAAGATCTTATTCATAGGATCTATTTTGATACCTTGAAAATCCCTTTGAGGAAGACTCATGTGGAGGTGATAGAAGATGTGGGAAAACCATTTCTGGCTGGACAATATACCAATGTATATGCACCTCTTTGGAAGGCCACAAAGATCTTGACTTCTCAAGACATGAAGATTACCACATACGAGATGGAAAAGAGGATGGTGAGGTGGATCCATTCATGTAGTGAGGCCACAACTAGTGGTTGATCTCATGGTCACTCTCACCATTAAGTGAATTCATGACATTGGAGCCACAACAAGAGTCCCAGACGTAGCCGCACACCATCTTAGGGTTCCCATAGAGAGGGATAGACCATTGAGTTCTTATTTCATCGATGCCTTTTTTGGATTTTCATTCTCATTGCAAGAATTTTGACCACACCTAGTATGTGATGGCATTGTACTCAGACTTGAATTATTATGATATTTATAGATATCTCTTTTTGGTTTGGAATCTTTACACTAGAGTTGAATTCATTTATGGTTTACTTCGCATGTGTAACCTTAGATGTTTAGAATTTCCAATTTTATATGCTTTTCAAAATGTATGCAGTGGATAATAAATGCTAACAGAATGATTTTATGTTTATTTCTTTGTTTTATATGATGCTAATGCAAACACAATGTAATGTTGAAACTTTGGTTTTTCAAGAAATATTTAGTACTTCTAGTTTTGTTGGAGAAATGCGACGAATGCAATATCATAAGAAAATCAACCCACTCCACTCATAACCCCACACAACTAGTGAGATGCGAGGGATCAACACTGAGATCCAGAAGGGATGTGAGTTGTATGATTTTGATGAATAGAAGTGATGAAAGAAAGACAAGATTTTGACAGAAATCCAATTAGAAACCTACAACCTAACTCTACACACAATTTACTACACAATCTAGAATGTGATTTGCTTGCAAGTTTATATAGACTTAGACCTATAGATGGCTTCCTGATTGAAAAAATATGGTTTAAAGGTTTTATCTCTTGTGGAACATACACATCTAATTCATTCTTCTTGGGATTTATGATTTCAAAGAACTTTTTATTGAATGAATATTGCTTTTAACTTATTTATTTGAAGAGACCCCCTAAACCTTGCCCCATGATACCAGTAGGAAGCATGGGCTCATCACCAAGGAAAAGGCATAGGTGAGTAAGGGAACTTCTCTCCTTTCCCAATATCACGCCACAAGTAAGAGGCGCGGGCTCAACACCGAAGGTCGATGGGGTAAGGAAGTGTGTAAATGAAAATTTTGTATTGATTTTGACTTGTTATACACACACACACACACACACACACACACACACACACACACACACACACACACACACACACACACACACACACACACACACACATATATAACTTTGAGTTTTGCTTTTGGGAGGGAAAGCTTGCCCCTTGTAATACCTTTGCCATGTCTTTTATCTTTGATCACTTCTATTAATGAAGTAGCAATATTGATAGGTGATTTTCATTTTAAAGATGGTATACTCTTTAAAATTGATAAATCATGTTGTTGTAGCTGATATGTTTTATCTTCTAAAATTGAGTAACATTATACCATGAAAATTCTAAATTTATTAATAAAATATTCATATACTTTTTATGCTAAAATTTTAATGTATTCTGCATGTGGATGAAGGAAATAAATTTGGTTTAAATTGTTCATTTCCTAGTTTGCAATACTGAACTTGTTTTTTGGTCTAATGATTGTAAAGTCTAGGATTAATCACCTTGGATAAATTAAAGTGATCCAAGGCATGTTTGGGATTTTTCGATGTGTTGAACATCTTGATAAGTAAGTTAGAATATCTGATTTCTACACCCAGGCTTGCACTAGGGTCACAGGGGCATCCTGTAGCATCTTTTGGATTTCACCCTTCAAGGTGATCTGTTCATCATTTTGTTGAACCGTGGAAGGTAACATTATTTGATTAGTTAATTAGGACCTAATTAATATAAGTGTTTGATTATTGATCTCTCCTAAACTTATGCTAAGTTTATTTATTCATTATATTGATCAAATCCTAAAAAGGATAATGGGGAACTATCCTAAGTTAGACACTGATTAATCCTAAGCTATTTGAAACTATTCATAAGGTCATAAGCTATGGTTTCTAAACTATTATTATTGGGACTTAATCTATTGGACATCGACCTAACCTATGGTATTGGGGATGGATTTATTAGCAAATGGATTTGGATGGCAGTGGCACCATTCTAAAAGCATTGCCAATTTTAAATGTTCCATTTAATTTTAAGTACTGCCAAGCTTGGTATAGGTTTGGGGAAGGTAGAAAGTTACCGAGATGACAACACTGCTATTTTGAGTGATGAATATTTTGAACTGTTAGTTATGATTAACAAAGGATAAGGTTGGGCGAGAGTTTTTAGAGGGGACTCTATTAGTCCTGTTGCATTTATGATCCTCAACTAGAGTGAAAACTACCTGGGGAATAGTAAGGAGGTTGGAGGAAAAATAAACGGTTTTGTTTTTATTGTTTCATTTGGAATTTTCAAGCCTTTGAGATCTGCATGTTGTTTTCTATTTTTTGAACCTCCAGTTTGAATCTATTGCATGTATGATTTCACCTTGCATAGCGGAAATAATGGCAAAATTTGATCATGGAAGCTATAAGAAGAAATTGGGAAGAGTTTCACAGGATTGTTTTGGCATTTTTGTTGGAAATATTTCTATGGAAGTTTGGTTTAAAGGATTTAAGTAAGGAAGAGAATGCAAGAGCACTAACAGGCATGATAGGCACTATCTTATTAAAATCTCTTGCTTTTATTTAAACGTTTTCATTAAAAGAATGCTCATCTTCATGAAAACGTCTTTAAGAATGTTTTCTGGAATGGTTGATTGTTTCTTTTGCTTCTATGTGTGTGTTTTTTAGACATGGTTTCTTGGATATGAATAGTTTTGTGAAATATAATATTTTAATGAATCTAGGCTTCGAATGGTGTTGGAAAAAAAATGTGTTGCTTATTTGGAAAATTGGGTATGAACTCTCAAGGGATTATGCACTTGATAAAATATCACTTTGTTGTATATTTTGACATTTGTGTAATTTTTTAGGGATTTGGTTTTAAGTTTATTGATATATGGAACTCACTCGATCATTTTAAAAATGGGTTTGGTTTAACAATTGTTAGGTCAAATTTGTTCGCAGAATAAATGATGTCTATTTTTGGAACCTCTATTGGGTTTGAAGGTTTGCCATTTTGGTTGTATTATCCATATGATGGATCTAATTATTCTTGTAGACCTATTTTGGGATTTGGTTTCGGTTTACTAACCTTCATTTCAGCTTAAGATGTATTTAGATCTTTAGATCTTTTATTTTAAAAGGATCATGATCAACCCTGAATGGGTATTTTGAAAGGTGGTTTTCAACACTATAAGTGCATGTTGTTAGGTCAGAAATGAGCTTCTTGTTTCTGTCTTCTTAAGTTTCATTTCAATGTTTTAGTATAATCCTTGGGTTGGCTTAAGTTTTTGGAACTTGGTATATTTTATAAGAGATCCATGTTTGTGTTGATCTTGAACTGGGTTCTTTTCCTTTTTATGCTACGAAGAGTGGTTAACCTTATAACGTCGTGTTAGGGGTATTATGATTGATTTCAGTTCTTGTTCAACTCTGTGTTCTTGTGATTTTTTTTGTCATTGTATCCTTAATAATGACTCCATTTTTTGTTGATTATTTAATCCTACAAACCATCTCTTTGAGACTACACTCACATGTTTTTGATATTTCTATGGTATGAGTGAAGTTTCTTGTTCAATTTTGGGTCATTTAAAATAAGTCGAATGATGAGAGGTCTACCTTGACCTTAGGTAAGGAAGTTTTCATTCCTTAAACTTGGATCTTAGAACTTATGGGTAGGATTGTGCTCTACATTTTGGTTTCTTGTAACCATTCCGAATGAATTCTCCTTAGCTTGTCATGGGAGATATGGAGCATAAAATTATTGATTATTTACTGGAATGAATGATTGTAATGGTTATGTTTTATTCAAATAGGTTTGAAATCTGATGAGGAATATGACATATCCTTCCAGAAATCTATTTCATATGTTTTATTAGACTTGTGAGGGCTTGAGCAATCCTCCTTTAGAACATACAATGTTTATATTCTGTATTGTCGAGTTGTTCAATGCTAAGGTATCCTCTTGGGTAGAGGTAAGAATTTTGATGGCAAATTTGTTTACACAGTTGCTTTCCATGCTAGATCATTAGTGTTTGTGTCAAAAATTTTAGATTTTGACATGAAGTTGATTTTAATATGACCGACATTCTGTTCTTACCAAATCACTGTGTTTTCACATCAATTCATTTTTAATTGATAGATTGGGATTTGATTATATTATAGTGGAACTTTGCTTGGTGAATTAAAATGAAGTCAATTTGGATAGATCATGATTTGAATTAATTACTTTCTTAATTTGTTGGTGTTGACTGCTATAATGTTGAAATGATTGCTAATGATGTGACATAGATAGAATTAGATCATGATGAATTGTGAAATTCTTATTTGGAAAATTATACTTAAATTGAATTAGTGTCTCTTCTCTACTTTGTATTTTGTGTCCTTTTAGGAAGTCCTCCTTATTAATTATTGGGCCCCTAAAATATTGACTAAGTACACAAAGGCACATCAGTGCGCAAGACTGAAGTTAAGAAATGGGCACGTAAGAAGAAGGCGCACAAGGTAGGATTCTAGGAGGGTTTTAGAAGAGCTGTGTTACGCGTTGGCATAACAAGGTCTCGGGACTTAGCCATATTTGGCATATTGGGTAGGACATGAGAAAAGTGTGACCCGATTGTGCATGCAGAGTGCATAAGGTGCCATCCTAGTGACAAGTTGGCCTAGGAAAGAATATGCCCTGTGATGGAAGCTTCTAGAAGACCATCATGGAAAAAAATGGAGAGCTCAGGCTTGGAGGAGAATGCTCTCACGGAGGACCACATCCAGACACTTGGCACTGGATCTGAGGCTGTAGGAGGATGAGTTGGCACTTTGGGGTTCCTATAAATACAAGTGATCGTAGAAGAAAATTATAGAGAGAGAGATCAATAGAGAGTGGAGCTCTATAAAAATTCCGCGAGGAAATCTATTTGGGTTGGGTATATGAAATATAGGAGAAGGATGTATCAAGGGCTTGGGGTTATAAAATTTCTTTTTGAGAGCTAAATGATATAGGTCTAGTTGTGATGCATGACTTCGGTCTACCATAATGTGGTGTTTTCTAGTAAGCCTAATGAATGTAATGAGGTTACTAGGTTAATTTAATATGATCCTTCTTGGTTTGGATTCATACATTATTCTTCATAGTTCCTTTTCATGTATGTTTATGAGATGAATATGAATTCCTATGTATTTTCCTTTCTATTTTGTTTCAGTTCTTTAAGTCTGTTAAAGTATCTTTTTCTGTAATGAATGCAATGATCTAGAGCCATTCTGAGCTCTATGATGTTCACATGTTTCATTCCCACTCACTTCCTTTAAACTTTGGATCATAGATGATGTTTTCCCACTCAAATCACATAAAAGAGAGTCTCAGTGCCTGTGCGTGCCTCGGGTGAGCGCCTAGAGCCCACTAGGTGATAGGCCAGTGCACACGAGATTCCCTTGTTCTTTGGTGGGTGTAAAAATGACTACATCTTGGTTCCATTTTTGGGACCTCTTTTCAAAGTTGTAGCGGGAAATGACATACATCATGATTTGTGTAATAAGTGATGACATAATGCCTAACTTTGGAAAGTGTGGAATCATGGTTCAAGAGCATGGAGGATGAATTTTCTTAGAGATTCAGCACTGGACCTGATTTTGATGCACGTAGATGGGTAGAAGATAACCTCTACCATGATTTTTATGAAACTTTTTTCTATTACTTCCCAGTAGAGTTGTATGAATGTCTCTCAGCATATGCGTCTAGATCAAGCTAGTATTGTAGATTACATGCATGGACCCAAGAAGAATACCAGAGGCTATATGATGTAGATCTGATGTGGAATCACGCTGTGGATCATTAGTGGAAAGGAGTACTTGCTAGCTAGACTATGGAGTACATTATTTCTACATATTCTTATCTAGAAGTTGCTGAGTTTGAGTTTCTGTGCAAGCCCAAAGGATTGTTTCTACATGCTATTCCTTTGGAAATGAATATCTTGATTATTACCTTGAGTTTAAAGGCATTACAATTGACTGACTAAACCGTTCTGAGTGCTAGGTAAGGAAGCTAGAGTGGAGGAAGATGGTAGACATTATGACGGAGAAAGAAAGGGAGGAGAGACGACTCAAGTATAGTGGAGCACATTAAAGGGAGATTACTAGACAACTCAAGGTTACAAGTGTGATAGATATATGGAGGCAGACATTTTGGGAAGGATTTGAGGTTCACGTAGAGGATGTGGAACCTAAGCAGTATATGCTACCCCATCTTGGAAAGTGCGTAAGAGATACCCCTTCAAATTATTATGAGAGTTCATTGCATGGAGAGAGAAGATTTGTTTTCACACGTCTGAACCCCCCTAGTGACCAAACCCTGGCACTTGGTTTTCCAGATCAAGGAGGGAGTATCAATGACCTAGTTGGTATTAGTGGAAGTGATAGATTTACACCCAGCAGATATAATTTCTTGTTTGGGACTTCTATGGCTACACATACCATCCTAGTGTTAGGAGGAATTTTTGGATAAGGAGAAAGTATACAAGGCTTGGGTAACGCATTGGGAAATGGTGTGGGACACACATCTAATAGTGGAAAATTTTTGTAGACAGTTAGCGCACAGTTTAGTGGGATGTCAGGGACCCTAGGCATGATCGCTTTAGGCTCGTTACTAGATACTAGTGGATCTAGGGGTAAAACTGGTGGATCAAGAGGCACAAGACTTAGTGGATCTGGCAGAGGAGGAAACACCAGAGGAAACCAAGGGTCTAGACCAGGGGGAAAGGGGCCTCAGTCACCTCCTCAAGTTTTCTTTGAGATGTCTTTAAATTTTCCAGATTACCGGGGTATTGAAAATGCTACAGAGCATGTCCAAAAGTGTGAGTTGCTATGGCACGTAAAGGGGATCACAACCTCGGAGTAGAAAGCTAGTCAGTTTGTAACGACATTGCAAGGGTGTGCGCATAGCTAGTATAGGAAGTATGACCACCATCAGATGGTGGTAGATTAGACCACATTAAAAAATGACTTCCTAGTAGAGTTCCACATCCCTGAGTTCAAGCAGAAGAGCATCAATTCCCTTAAGGAGATTTAGTAGGGAATGATGAAGAGTGTGCGAGAGTATGACACATGATTTAAGACTCTCCTGTCAAAATTGTCATATGACATTCACCCTTCAGAGCATGCTCAATGGTTTGTTGGAGGGTTGATAACTCCTTTTAGAAGAGCTTTATCTCATACAACTTTCATAAAACCGTGTAAGGTGTTGGAAGCCACCCTACGTGCTAAAGCTATTGGAAGTGTTGATACTAGTGTTAGCCCATTTCTAGAAGCTCAAATCGCTGCTATGGATAAGCAGCTGGAGAATTTTTCTATGAACTCAGCTCATGAGACTCATAGTGGAATGTGGTGTACAAATTGTGAGGTAGAGAGGCATGCTAAGCATAGTTTACCCTAGAAGATAGTACGCGCTGTAGCAGTAAACTGTGAGATTTTTCATGGGGACCATGATACAAGTAGATGCCCCTTGTTACAACACACAATTTGGAAGAATGTGTCTTGCTATTGTAAGATCTCCACCTCTATGACCCATAACACTAGGGATTGTAGGCTTATTGATAAGATCCATGAGGCCATTGATCATGGTGTGTGCCAGACCAACATCACCAGTAGTTCTAAGAATGATGATCACTGTTATGAGGAGTGCGCAAAAGGTGCGTGCGGAAGGGGATTTCTTGGTGGATTCCATGGTCATGGAAACCATGAAGGAGGAAGAAGTGAGTTCCCACGTGGAACCTATTTTAATCGTGGGTCTACAGACCAATACAAGCATGAGTTCCCAGACTTATTGTAGTGCTCAAGGTGCAGGAAGAAGCAAAAGTATGAAGAGTACCCTGAGTTGTTTGAGCACATGAATCAACAACACCTGAAAGACAAGGGCACTGCAATGGTAAGCATTAAGAAGGCTAACACACAATAGATGTAATGTGTGACACATGATGTAGGCTTGGAACTTGTTATGGTAACAAAAAGAGTAGAGGACGTGTGTATAAAGGAAATGCCACTGTAGAAGAACCTAGTTTCAAGGGAAGAAGTGGTACCTGGGAAGCTCCCAGACCCTACACATCAAAAGGAGGTATATCAAGAAACCATGGATGTCATTCAGAGTTTAAAAGGAGAAATCCAGTGTCTAAAAGAGTAGTCCAGGAGGGAGGAGCAAAGAAGGAAGGTCGAGGCACAAAAGGATGACGTGAATGAGGTCAGGGAAGTATGTAAAATGCTAAGGCAAGAGAATATTATTCCCTTGATAGGAGCATGGTTAAGAGAGAATGTATCACGCATCGAAGAAGAGTGTGAGAGGTATGTCTTACATGTAAAACTTCTCCCTCATAGCCTTGAATATGATAGGGAGATCATGTTAAATGCGGTCATAGATGGATGGATTTTTAGTAATATCCTCATCGACATAGGCGTGGAGGTCAATTTTCTCACCTTGGATGCATGTCATTAGATGGGAAGACTTGTATTACAACCATCCTTGAATGTGCTATATATGGTGAACATAATGAAGGAAATGCCCATCAGTTTCTTAAAGGATGTAGATATCACCATTTAAGGGGCTAAGTTTACTAGTGACTTCAAAGTCTTGGCACTCACTGAGGTAGACAATTTTCCAGCACTACTTGGGCACCCATGGTGCTATAAGAACAATGTGGATCTTCATTTCAACAAGGGATACATTAGCTTTGAAAATGAGGAGGAATGAGTCATCATACCCCTGGTTGATGGGAAATCAACACCATATATTGAACCTTTTGGAGAAGAGGTCTTGGATAAAATATATATGCACTCAATCAGGGATCCTGAGATAATTCATCCCACAGAGGGAGTTATCCAGTTTAAGGATGCTCAGTTCCTAAGTGACAACACCAGTATAGCATGTGATAATTGGGTGCATGTAACCTATGAGTTAATTAGTCGACATTTGAGAGGATTGGTAACAAAGGTGACAAAAGTGCATACAGTCCGGTGCCTAGGGTGAAAGGAGCTACCTAAGTACTTAGGAGGAGCCTTCCTTGAGGTCTTTTTGTAGGTGAAGGAATCTTAGTGGAAGGAGGTAAATTAATGAAGGGGGATGTTAAGTTGTGTCCTACTTAGAAATTCTATGTGTTAGTGGGAAATACATTAGGATAATCTCTTGGAATGACACAAAGTGAGAATTGTATTCTCTGTAAGGTTTTGTAGGAGCAACGTGTCCACGGCTATAAAAAAATACCATGGTAAAGAGACCGCTTCCTTCCATATCTAAGAATGTGAGACATCCTAGATGAGAAGCACAGAAGCATTGCCACCTTCATTATGGGTACAAAAACTATATTATACATTGCAAGGTTGTGTGTACGGATGGTACATTCATTCTAAGACACACCACCAGATAAGGAATTGGTAAGAGTTAGTGGCTGATCTCATTCAAAAATTTGAGTACTAGAGTACAAAGCCATCAGTACATAAGGTGTTGTAGGTTGTTAAGTGCCTTACATCAGGGGATAGTGCTATGAAAGAAGACAAAATACAAGAATTGCTAGGATAACTTGGCCTGGAAGCACGCTTTGAGGAGGAAGAAACAAAAGAAATATAAATTTAGGGCACGTGTATAGAGAAAGAAAAAGGGAAGATGGTGTATGTTATTGATGGAGAATAAATAGAGAACTTGGATGTTAACCACTCTGTAGGGATGCACGAAGTCATAGATAGTGCTGATGAATAGGCACATGCCTATCATGAACCTTTAAAGACAAAGAAGGATAACATTGGATTAGAAGAAGAGCCTAAAGAGGCTATCATTGGAGACTATTGGTTGGAGAAAGAAGTCTCTAAGATCATTGATCTTTTACGCGAGTTTGAGGATTTATTCCTGCACGGGTATCATGAGCTTAAAGGCCTCCACCATTCCTTGGGGGAAATGAGAATTAAGTTGAAGGAAGGTGCCCGCCTGGTCTGAAAAAGACCATATCAAATGAATCCTAACCTACGCGTGAAGGTTAAGGAGTAAATAGATAGAGTAATAGCATCGGGCATTTTTGAAGCTATTGAAGAGTTAGAATAGATAACTTTAATGGTGATTATTATCAAGAAGGATGGAAGGATAAGGATCTATGTTGGTTACAAGGAATTGAATGTAGTATGTATCATTGATCCTTTCCCAACCGCATTTACTGAAGTAATATTGGAGTGAGTGGTAGGGCATGAGGTCTATTCTTTCACAGATGGATTCTCGGGCTATCACCAGGTAAGGATCGTGAAGGAGGACCAAAGGAAGACAAATTTCACCACTAAGTAGGGAAGTTTTTCCTATACTGTCATGCCTTTTGGGTTAAAGAATGTGCCTGTTGTATTCTTGTGCATTTTGGTATAAACTTTCCAGGACTTCATCCATAAATTCCTTCAAGTCTACTTGGATGATTGGATTGTATATGGGTTAGTGAAGGACCATTGTGACAAATTAAGGCTGATGTTTGGAAGGTGTCGACAGTTGAGGATATCCCTTAACATTAAGAAATGTGTCTTTGCTACCCCTTTTGGAACATTATTGGGGCACATCATATGTAAGGAGGGCCTACTAGTGGATCTTGTAAAAGTTGCAATAAGTGTGGGATTGAGGGAGCCTACTAGTCAAAGCATAGTGCACAAATTTCTTGGGCATATAGAGTACTACAGGAAGTTCATCAAGGGATATGCTAAGATCACCGTGCCTTTAGAAGAGTTACTTAGACATAATAGTGAATTTCATTGGGGAGAGGCACAACAAAAGGCATTTGACACTTCGAAGGATAGGATTGTAACCGCGCCCATCCTACATTTCCCTTTTTGGGATAAGCTTTCCCATGTCCATGTGGATGCCTCAGGAACTACCATTAGAGAAATACTTGCATAACCTAGCGAAGGGATTATTGATCATCCTTTATGCTTTGTAAGTAGGAAGTTGACACCAGCGGAGTAGAATTACACTACAATTGAGCATGAAGCATTGTCCATGATCTACACACTTCATAAGTTTACACAGTATTTGCTAGCAACCCCTTTTTATTTTACACTAACCATATGGCATTGAAATACTTGGTGAACAAGCCCATTCTACAAGGACACATATGTAGGTGGGTAATATTGTTCCAAGAATTTGAGTTCATGGTGGTTTTCAAACTAGGAAAAAGTAATTCCAGACCTGATCATTTGTCTAGGATTAATTCAGGGGAGGATGCGTAGAGCATTTAAGAGAATATGCCAGATGTGCAATTGTTTAGGTTGTGACACGCACCCTCGGATTGGAGGACATTGCGGTATTCCTTAAAACAGGTGATGGGTGCTGTCATTCCCTTCATTTAATCAACTTCTTGTTGATGTCATATCAAACTAGGGGTGTGTCCAAAGCTATATGCAACAGGAGTACTTTAACTAATCTAGTAGTTGACTGTAAATATTTTTATATTTTCTGGGGAATCTCTTTAATGTCTTAAGGACTTATTGGTAAAACCTTATTAAAATCAAATTATGAAAACTTACTGAAAGTAAAACACACTGAAAGCTTGTTGAAAGGAAACACCCCGTGCAGAAAGGAAAGACACTTGCTGTTGGAAAATAAACACACTTGTTTTTGAAAGTAAACACACAAATTAAAATTCTTGAAAACAATTGCAAGAAATATAAAGATTTATGTAAACACATGCAAGAACAAGTATGTAACAAAATTTAATTGAAAGAACTAAAGCAATACAAAATTAATCTAAGCTATTCGCTAAAGAAATATAACTACCAAATAAATGAATATCCTGGTCCTTGGGGGAGTGGGGCCTTGCTCCTCCTTGAATTAGGACTTTAACAACTCATAATTCTCTCAAATTAGAATGACTATTTTATTGATGAAAACATTCAGCATTACAAAATGTACTAGATCTGGATACTTAATCTATTTCTTATCTCTATGCTATATCTTTAATTATTAATTTCTATCTAATGTAGGAATGCTTTATATACATTTTTCAATCAAAGCTATCTCAATGATTCTGATGAAATCAAATCATGCATAGAATAGATCCTGAGTCAGATGGTGGTTGATCAGATAGTTGTAGGATAATTCTTCTTGGATTTGCGTTTAGAAATCTTCTCGTCCTTCATGATTGTAGATGTAAAATTTATGGATGTGGTTTAAAATAGATAACTCCCATCAGTTTCAGAACTTTGGAGAAGTTCTAGAACCATAGGAAATTGTTAAGAACAAAAACCTGTGAGAGTTCCAGAGCTGTCACTAGGAGTTCCGAAACTAAGTCTAAAAATTTTGGAACTAAATTCTAGAGTTTCGAAACTAAGTTTGAAAGTTCTGAAACTAAGTCCAAAAGTTCCAAAACTAAGTCTGAAAGTTTCAAAACTAAATCATGACTGTGTGATGGAGTTTTGGAACTAGCTTGGAAGTTCAAGAACTAAGTTGTATAGGAACATACGCTATCAAAAACATATTGAACACCACCTACTTCATTTCCTTGACTGATTAGACCTGCTTTATTACAAAATTGAATTTAAACACACACTATGTTAGGAATTTCAGAGTTTTTAACATTAGGATCACAATCAATCAAAATACAGACAATTACATCCTAACTCATATCAAATCAACTAAAAGTCACTCAATGCAATCAAACTTAATCAAACGGAGAGTATGATGAGATCATATATTATACATTAATCAGACATATACTTGCCTCATCAATAGGTGTGGTACTAGACAGAATGAAGGCATTGGAGAAGTGGAAGTTATCCATATGCACCGTGCCCTACATGCTAATTAGTGGAGACCTGTACAAAATGGGTCGTGATGAGGTTCTACGCCAATGCGTACTAGAACATGAGTGCATTGCAATTATGGAAGAGGCACATGGTGGGATTGCAGGAGGACACTATGCAGGAAATGCAACTATGTAGAAGATTCTACTCACAAGGATTTGGTGGGAGACCATTTATCAAGATTGCATTGGGTTTTGCAAGGCCTTTGACCATTGCCAGTGCCTTGGAAAACCTAGAAAAAGGGATGAAATTCCCTTGTGACCAATAACCAATGCAGAACCATTTGAGAAGTGGGATGTCGACTTTTTCAGATGAATCTCGCCAGCGGTGTGAAGGATTGGTTTGTGGTATATCCTCACTTACACTAATTATTTGACAAGGTGGGCAAAGGCAGTGCCTATAAAGGATTGTACATCGGCTACCACTTTTAGATTTTTATGGGAAAACATAATCAGTAGGTATGGATGCCCATTGAGTTTGACAAGTGATAGAGGTACACACTTCCTCAATGAGATAGTCAAGATTTTATTATCAGAATTCATGGTGGCCCATCAAAAAACTAATCCCTATCATCCTCAGGAAAATGGAACTGCTGAGGCATTTAACAAAATACTTAGCGACACATTGACTAAAATTTGTGATGTTGGTAGATAGGATTGGGATGAAAAAGTATTAGCCATTCTTTGGGCATATAGGACAACCTACAAGAGGTTGAATAAGGCCACACCATTTCAATTGGTGTTTGGCATGGAGGTTGTCCTACTAGTTGAATTCATGTTACCTTCTCTGCGTATAGTGCGCGTAGGAGGATTAGATGATGAACAAGCACTGGAAGAAATAATTGACAAGTTAATGCAATTGGATGAAAGAAGATCACTCGCCAGGTGGAGCCCAAATATGGAAAAATTAAAACAAAAGGCATGGTGTGATCGTCACATTAAGGACAAGAAGTTTGAGGTTGGGAAGATGGTGCCACTATATGATTCTAAGTTTTTGCGCCATCCTGGGAAGTTAAAAGTCCATTGGTTGGGTCCCTACATCATCTCGTACATCCTTTATTCAGGCACGTGACAGTTACAAGTGTTGGATGGGACGAGATTGTCAGGACACTTTAATGGTAGTAGGCTGAAGCCCTACTATAAATAAGTCTTCTTGGTGTTTGTAATAAGGTAGTATTGCCAGTTAGTTTAGGATTTCATTTAATGCATTTTCTATTATTTTCTTTCCCCTTCTCGTTGTTTTTTTGTGTTGCACTTTGGGCACTGGTAACCTTGTTACTTTTTGAAGATTGTAACTGTGCAGAGGACCACACATCATTTTAGTGTGGGGCAGAGTAAGGTGGAAGAAATAATAAGGTATGAAGTGCCAGGAAGGATTGCATTGGAAAGCCCGGTTGTATGGCCATGTGAAGGAAATGTAAGAGAGGAAAGGTGAAAAATGATGGTTCGTGTCTGTGTAAGGCTACATTTTGGATTCACGTATAAGAGAGGAAGAAGCGAAAAATGCAACATGAGGTAGGCGAGAGAAAAAATCATGACAAAAGAAGTGCCTTCAGTGCTGGTTACGCACATGTAAGAGTCTCATGTCAAGATGGATTGGTTGCGCACCAGAAGGTTGGGGAATTATCCGCATAAGGTTGGACATGCGAGTTAAGGTGCTAAAGTTAGATTTTGTCGAAAATGCCACATTAAATGTTGAATTACGGTGATACGTAAGGTAGCATTTAATGTTAAAAATTGGGAAAAACTATAAATATAAGGTTGGGCACTTCATTATTTACTTTGCCAATACAAAAAAGGAATATCTTTTACGAACTAGGGTTTCCAGAGTTGATCTGTATGAAGAAAAATTGAAGGAATTTAACCGCGAGTGACTAGTTTGGATCTGAAAATTAGGAGGGAAGTAATTCACGGGCGTGGGAAGAGTTGTGGAGAAGTTCTATCTTTTGAGAAGATATTCCAGTTAGGGTTTGAAAACTAGGGCACGGATTAAAAAAGAGTATTCTTCGTAGGTTGAAGATTTGAACTTGGAAAAGATAGAAGAGCATAGCTAGGAAGAGAAGTTGAAGTGATAACCCAAGCAATGGAACCTAAGAAACTAGTAGTAACACCTAAGAAGGGCAAGGGAAAGGGAAAACAACAAGAAACTACTATAAGTACCAATGATGAATGGTATGTAACAATGTAGTACCTCGATGGGGTTTCGCTCGAGATGGAATGGGAATCCCACTTGAGAAAAATGACAGTAAGTGACTACAATCATCACACGAACATGATTGAAAAGGAAATGGAGTTGGAGTTAGTGCACCAGACTAACTAGAGAACACCTAAGGGGTTACCAATTTATAATGACGAAATCAAGGGGAGATTAGAGAAGGTGGGATTATTGCAACTCTATTATTTGCCCTACTTCGGAAAGCTAGAGTGCCTCTATCAGTGGATAATGTCGTGTGTACATGAAGACCACTTTCACTTCGCAGGGCATAAGATGTGCATAACCCCTCAACTAATTTCAAGATTCACAGACCTTATCTGTGAGGGAGACAACTTAGAGGACAACCTGTGTGAAAAGGAAGAAATTAATGAAATAGTGGCCACATATGCGTACAAGAAGGGGTCAAGGTACTTTGATATTGGGGATATATAAGACCCAGTGATGAGAATGGCCGCATGCCTAGTAACAAAACTCAATGCGCAAGAAATATGGACATAGGTGAACAAGTTGTGGTTGAATGTTTGTAGAATAATATCAGAGGGTACCATCTACAATCTGTCTACATACATTATAGATGAAATTATCACCAACAGATAGGAAGGAGAAAAGATTCTCTTTGGTAATGTCCTCTTAACCATTGTGTTCTCAGAGATCAGGGTACCAGATGCAACAGAAAATTTCATTTGGGAGTACCCAGAGGAAGGCCCCTCACATGTAAAAAGATTTGAGAAGTACATTTGTGATAGCATGATGCCCGTTGACAAGGAACGGCTTGAAAAATGGTATACGTGCTTAAGGAATGCATTCAGGGTAGAATGGAGAATATCAGAACTACTAACACTTATAATAGGAGAAGTTGAATTCTCTGTATACCAAAATTTTTGTATTGATAGGTTCAAGTTGACTGATGAAACCATGAGCCCATGGTGCAATCTCCCATTCAAATTCATAGCTCAATACTTCCAGGCAGGTGTTAACATATTCAAGGAGTCCAATAAGTTAAAGCTTGACCTTAGAAGTTTGGACCGAGACCATAGGGAGATGCACAGGATGTTGGTCTACCCCAACAAGCGTGCGTAAGTGGAAAATTTCATGTCGCATGAAGTCCAAATGATAAAACCCCTGACACTAACTATTGCAGGGAGGTCCTTGGCATGTGTATACCTTCGGATAAGGCCCATGTTTAAGAAGGGAACTTATCTTGAAAATGGGATAGCTATATATGAGGACCTAACAGGTAGGAAGAAGACCACACCCATGAAAAAGGAGACAAAAGAAATAAAGAAGAAGGCACCAAGTGCCCAAGATACACATGCAATAGGTGCCTCAGGAACAAGTGCTAGAACAAGTACTTACACACATAGGAAGAGCTCCCCAGTCAAAGAGGAGGTGCCAAAACATGAAAAGATTATCATAGAGGAGAAATCACTAGAGGAAGAGAAAGTAGAATCTCCTATACTGGAATCCCCAGTTAGGAAGAAACAGAAGGTGATGGAGGAAGCTAACTCAGATGAGACAGAGATCTTGGATAAATACATAGGTGAGAGGGATGACGATGAAGAAGATGATCCTGAAGGGGACCAAGAGCCACTTGTTTTCAACATGCATGATTCAGAAGAAGAGGGCGAAGAAGAAGAACATGATTTCTTTTTCGTGTAGAGAAAGGGTAGCCAGGAGGAGGAAGTCACCCATGACATGGAGATAAGTGAAGAGGTTTTTGCGCAGGATCAGAAAACTCCAAGCCTCATGAAGGATAAAGTAAATGAGGTAGAAGAAAGAGAAGCAACAAAAATCATTGAAGCCTTGGTAGAACAAGAATTGGAGTGCAATGATAATATAGTGATGGAAGAAGATAAGGAAGAAAGCACAGGGAAAGATCACGGTAGCGTGGGAGGCCCTAGTCTATCGGTAACTGTTCCTAAGGGCATGTGCAAAGGGGGAAAGTGCATGGAGATCTAGAGGCAAGGAATGAGCTACATTAATGATCCCAACAAGGTTTTGTGTGCGTTTCCAAAGCTTTCCAAGAGAGAAAATATTGGTAATGAATTGGTTTGATGAAGAAGGTGCATACCCTCAGATGAGGAAGATGATCTGTTGGGTAATTGAGTCCCACATCGACGAGCCAAAGTTTGAGGTAAGCCAGGGGCACTAATGAAAATTCCTGAGTCAAAAGGAGACAACCCCTTGGTAAATGCTTAGCAGCTTTCAGATGAGAAGTTATGCAACATGCTCAACAAGGTCTTAGTTGAGGTTAAAGCTAGGCTCTTTGGATAGAATGATAAGATAAGATTTCTAGAAGTAGAACTAGAAAATAAGAAGGAAGAGCTAGAAGAGAAGGCCAAGGATTTAAAGTAGGAGGAGTTAATTAGCACTCAGCTAAAGTGTGAGCTTAGGGAAGAAAAGGCAAGGGTGTAAAAAGTACATAAGAAGGTAGAATCCATCACATATGCCATTGTTTTGAAGCATCTAGACCTAACACCACCTGCACAAAATTATGGATATTCCCTTGAGTGCCTTGAAGACTTAATGCACATCCTCACCATGGAGAGGAAAATTCTAGCCTTAGAATCCACGGAAGAAGTATCAGAGCGCTTGGAGAAGGAGGATAAATTAAAGGTAGTAGCAATCATGGTTGAATAAAGGAAATCCCTTGCTGATGTAAAGATTGTTGCCCATACCACTGAGGCCGCATATGAGAATTGCATAATAGAGATACAATGGCAAGTATTTTGGTTGCCAACTATGAAGCAGAGCTTAAAGAGTTCTAAGAAAATAAAAAGGGAACATAGTAGAGTGAGAGAGAATCCTGGTCAAGGTTGAAAATAAGTTAGAAGATATTGAGGCCCTAAGGGGTACAATCAAGAACCAACTAAAGGAGATATACCCATAAATTACCAGAAGAATGGACACACTTGAGGACATGGACAAGGAGTTGGAAAAAATTGTTGACACTATGAATGCTCAAGGAGATGGACTGAGTTTTGGGGAGGTAAGTGCCCTAGTCGATGACCTCTGCTAGAGAGCACAAAATGAAGTCGATGCCTTGAAAAAATTGGAGGCCGACTTGTAAAAATATTTTCCTAGCTTGTTCCAATAATACCATCACTTCCCCATTCTTTCTTCTTCCCCAAATTCTTCATTCCCTTATTATTTTCCCAAGATGTTTAGTCTGTTGTGATTCTTTATTCGATGGAGAAGTGTTTCTGTGGGTGGAGAATAGGCGTAGTGTGGGGTGATGTTGGGCCCCTAAAATATTGACTAAGTACACAAAAGCACATGAGTGCGCAAGAAAAAAGTTAAAAAATGGGCACGCAAGAAGAAGACACACAAGGTAGGGTTCTAGGAGGGTTTTAGAAGGGACGTGTTAAACATCGATATAACAAGGTCTCAAGACTTAGCCATATTTGGCGTATTAGGTAGGATACGAGAAAAGTGTGACTTGACTGTGCATGCGGAGTGGATAAGGTGCCAGCCTAATGACAGGTTGGCCTAGGTAGGAATATATCCTGCGATGGAAGCTTATAGAAGACCATCATGGAAGTAAGTGGAGAGCTCAGGCTTGGAGGAGCATGCTACCATGGAGGACCACATTCAGACATTAGCGTTGGATCTAAGGCCACAGGAGGATAAGTTGGCACTTTGGGGTGCCTATAAATACAAGTGCGCGTAGAAGAAAATTATAGAGAGAGAGATCAATAGAGAGTGGAGCTCTACAAAAATGCAGTGAGGAACTCTATTTGGGTTGGGTAGATGAAATATATGAGAAGGATGTATCAAGGGCTTAGGGTTATAAAATTTCTTTTTGAGAGCTAAATGATATGGGTCCAGTTATGATGCATGACTTTGGTTTTCCATAATGTGGTGTTTTGTAGTAAGCCTAATGAATGTAATGAGGTTACCAAGTTAATTGAATATGATCCTTCTTGGTTTGGATTCATACATGATTCTTCATAGTTCCTTTTCATGTATGTTTATAAGATGAATATGAAATCCTAAGAATTTTCCTTTTTGTTTTGTTTCAGTTATTTTATTCTGTTAAAGTATCTCTGTTGTAATAACTGCAATGATCTAGAGCCGTTCTGAGCTCTATGATGTTCACATGTTTCATTCCCACTCACTTCCTTTAAAGTTTGGATCATAGATGATGTTTTCCCACTCAAATCACATAAAAGAGAGACTTGGCACCCACACGTGCCTTGAGTGAGTGCCCACTTCCCACTGGGTGATAGGCCAATGCGTATGGGATTCCCTTGTTCTTTGGTGGGTGTAAAAATGACTACATTAATCTTATTATGGTGTACTTGGAACATTTTCATAAATAACATGGTTCTTTTTATGAAACAGTTAGATTAAAGCATATTATTTTAATGTTATAGCTCTTATCATGCTTAGTTCTTTTGAATTGACTCATGCTAACAAATTTACAGATGGACTTTGTGAAAAGTTAAAGGAGAAATACTTACAAAAAGTTACATTTGTTTTATTGATGAAATCATCATCTTCATTTAGATGTTTATGTATTAAAAATTCTCTTGAAATGAACATATTTTAGAATCACGAGGATGTAATAAACTTGGTTTTGTAATGATGAAATATGTTTCTTATAACCTTATGGAATATTAATTAAGTTGAGGGTAAGGTGAACTCTCTCTTTTGATAAGTAAATTGTTGTGAATGTAGTTAATTTCTGATTAATTCTAAAGTCTTATATGACTTAGATTTTTCTTAATTTTCCTAAAATATTAATATGCATGCATGTATTTATTAATATACTTAAAGCTTAACAAGCTTAGCTTAATGGATTTTAAGGTATAGAATAATATTTGTAAAGGATCTATATATATATATATATATATACACTTCTGATTTATCTCAAATGGGAAATGATATAGCTAAGATGATCATGAATGTTATGCCCTCTTTCAGGAAAAGAGGGAATAAGGATAGTTATATACATAAACATGGTATTCTTTTATTAATTTACACCTTATGTTTCTAAATTCATTAATAGGACTATAGTCCTTAATAAGAAAGAAAAAAGATACTTCCTTTTATCATTTAATAAAAACAATGTCTGTTATCTAGCTATGACTTTAAGTTTAAATCATATTAGATGATTGGCTGCATGATCTTTATATGTAATCAATAAATGGAAAAAGTTGAAACTTAAATGAATTAATAGGAATATTATGACATTTTATAACACTAAGTCAATGTATAAGCTTTCAATTGAGATTGTTTACAATATTAACAATAATATGAAAACATAATGATCTTACTTAATGATTATCAAATTTAGATATATCGATAAATGGAAATAATGGTTAAGATTAAAATGTTTATATGCATGAATGCAAATTTTATTTTCACACCTTAAATTGGTGTAAAAGTACCCTTCAGATCCTTCTTTGGATTAAATGTGCTTAGTGAACCTTTAGGTGCATTATTTAATGATAAATTAAACAAGATAATAAATTGATGGGTTAATAATCTAATGTTCTTAAGTATGTTAGTTTATTTGAAGGAACTTAGTAGGCTATTTTGAAATAGGGGTTACAACAGAGTACCCTCTTAATGAAGTGAGTTATTACGAGGATACTGTGATGAAGAAAACTATGCTTCAACACCCTACTTAGTTCAATTAACTCGATTAACATAAGTGGAAATTTGGTTCATAGTTCTACGCTAAACAAAGATAAACACATGGACTAGTGTAGTGGTCAACTCATGTTGACTTAGGGTATCTAAACACACCCAATAGACAAAATTTGATTGAGTATGTCTATGTATCCTTAGTCACCATGAGTAGTCTTCCACACTAGTGCATCTAAGATGCCCTTGTTTAGTGTGAAAATTTGACTTGGGTTTGGCTGGCAGTAGTCAGAAAGACAAATATAGATAATAACGCAAGTGTAGTGAAGGAAATATTCCTATCGAAGAGTATGCCATCTTGGAATGTAAACATGGTAAACATGTTTAAAACTTTGGCCAAAGTATCAGAAGTTGTTGTTTTCATTGTCTTATGTCACCTAGCCTAAGTTGTGGGATTTCAAATAAATATCGGTAACAAATATTCAGATAGGCTTCTTAGACATAACACTTGTGTGATCCTTGAAGGGTAAAATAATCAAAGTATACATGGTATACAATTGAACAAGTTAAACATGAAAGATCTGTTAAATGCCAAGTCATGAAATGAGATATCAATGATTCAATGAGTCATTACAGCTGCATATGGTTTTCTGTTATGAGATGGAATGACAATGGAATGTGTGTTATGAATTATATTAATTTAGAATAGAGAACATTATGTATAAAAATAAAAAAATTCCCTTGTTTCTTAGTCATTAAAAGTGGATGTTACAGTTTGGTATCATAGCTGAAGGTTGCAGCTCTTGGACCTATTGAGTCCATAAATAATAAAAAATTAATCTCTTGTTAACAGAAAATCGTTAGAACAAGGGGAGGTTCTACAAATAATCCATGTCCAAGTGGAGACGCAACTACCACACAAAAAATTGATGAGTTTCTTGCTTCCCTGTTGGAAATAAGAGATTGTCTTACTGTACTTGAACAAGTAGTGGGTAATGAAGAGGAGGATAATGATGATAATAATTATCAACCACCTCCAGGAAACAATGCTGATGATGGAAATATAGGTGTTGGTAGTGAGAAGACAACAAATAACAATGCTGCAAATGATATTAAGAATGCTGCAAATGCACCTAATCTGCCTAAAAATAAAAAGGCAAGATTAACAGCTAAACTTAATAATGACATAAAGAGGAAAATTCCACTAAATTTTGATGGCACTACACTGGGGGATGGGATAGAGAATTTTCTCAGTGAAATAGGGAATTACTTTTCAATAAGGAACTTTTCGGAAGAAAAAAAAGTAGTATGGGGAGCTTACCAACTTTCCCATGAGGCATTCTCCTCATGGGACAACCATAGGGCTCAACTAAACCTTGATGAAATGAACATTATATGGGATCAGTTTAAGGGATACTTTAGGAAATGTTGGCTACCAAAAATCTATTATGATCAGAAAATGACATGATTTCAGAATTTAGTGCAAGGAAAGTTAACTGTAATTGAGTACTGGGAGAGGTTTAGCAAACTTCTTAAGTACGTTCCACAATATCAAATTGATGAAAATTTCAGGATACACAAGTTTATTATGGGATTGAATCTTATCATAGGAGGAGAGGTAGATGTGCACAACCCAACCACTATGGAAGGGGTTGTAGAAAAATCCATAAGGAAAGAATAGAAATTGAAGGTAATTTCTGCTCATAAAGAAGAGAATTGAAAGAAAATTTCCAATTCTTCTTTGTCACTTGTACCCAAGAAGGTGGCATGGAAAAATTTTGGATCCAAAAACAAGTTTGGGATTGATAGCAATAAGAAAACAACAACAAATAAACCTGTTGTGAACATTAGAAACAATTTTTTGAAGAACAATAATAATGGGCAAAAACCTTTTGGAGGTCAAAATAGTAATTTCAAGACTGAAAATAAGTTTGAACCAAAAGGAGGACCTGTATGGGGCTGTTTCAACTGTGGAAAGGATAAATATGCAAACCAGTACCCTCTAAAGAAAGATGAAAATAACCAACATCATAAGATACATGATGCAGTAGTTGATAAGTAAGTTATGCCCATATAAGTGCCAGGTAAATTATTTGGTACACATGTTACTATACTTTTTGATGCTGGAGCTATAAATTTTTTTATTTCTAGTAAATTAGCTACAAATTTAAAAAGAAAAGTAGGAATAATGGAAAGTTTTTGGGATGTACATTACAGTAATAATGTTGTCCATACTGTTAGTAAATGTCTTTTTGGAGTAGTCTTAGAATTACCAAGTTTTTCCACTGAGGTATATATTTATGTTGCTCCTTTGGGGTCATATGATGTCAATTGGTATTAATTGGATTTTTAATCATAAAGAAAAATTTGATTGTTTTGAAAAACACATTAAATGCCTTGACAATCTCTAAAAAATAATAGACATTCAAGGGGTAAAACAAGAAATTTCAGGTTGGAAATTGTCAGCTATGTAACTTAAGAAGGCCAAAAACAAAGGCTACACTTTATATGCAGTAAAAATTTCTAAAACAACAGAAAATGATAGTGATTTCTTGGAAAAGTATTTACTGTTAAGAGATTTCAGTGATGTATTTCTAGAAAAATTTCCTGGTCTTCCGCCTAAATGAGAATTTGACTTCACAATAGAAATCAAACCAGGAACTGAACCTATTTCCAAGGCACCTTATAAGATGACTATAATTGAACTAGTAGAACTTAAGGCATAGTTACAAGAATTGTTTTCTAAGGGTTTGATAAGATTGAGTGTCTCACCTTGGGGAAAATTGATAATTTTTGAGAAAAAGGATGGAACACTTAGACTTTGTATTGATTACAAAATGTTAAATAAAACAACAAGAAAAAATAGATATCCACTTCCTAGAATTGATGATCTATTTGATTAGATGTGTGGTGAATCAATATATTCCAAGATAGACCTTCATTCTGGATACCATCAATTGAGAATTAAGATGAGGATATTCATAAAACAACTTTTAAAACAAGGTATGGACATTATGAATTCACAGTTTTACCTTTTGGTTTGAAAAATGTGCCTACGGATTTTATGAATCTAATGGATAATATTTTTCAAGAATACTTGGACAAGTTTTTACTTGTATTCTTGGATAATATTATTATCTATTCTAAAAGAATTGATGAACAACATGAGCATTTGAAAATTGTACTTGAAATATTGAGAAAGAGAAAACTGTTTGGTAAGTTGTCCAAATGTTATTTTTATGAAACAAAAGTGCACTATTTAGGAAATGTCATAAGAAAAGATGGAATAAGAGTTGATCCATCAAATATTTTTGCCATAATTGAATGGTCTGCACCTAAAAATGTACATAAAGTCAGAAGCTTCATGGGGCTTGCTGGTTATTACAGAAAATTTGTTAAGGACTTTTCAAAAGTCGATGCCCCAATTAATTCATTAAAAAAGAAAGAAATTTTTTTGTGTGGAGTGATAAATGTGAATCAAAATTTAAAAATCTAATAGAACAACTAACTTATGCACCTATTTTGGCTGTACCATATTCAAATGGATGATTTATGGTAATTACAAATGTTTCCAATGAGGGACTAGGAGGTAGATTGTTGCAAGATGATCATGTTATATCATATGAGAGTAGGAAACTCAAGTTACATGAGTTAAATTATGCTCCCCATGATCTAGAGCTTGCTTCCATAGTTCATGCACTTCAAGTATGGAGACATTATCTCTTAGGCAAACCTTTTGAGTTAAAAACTAACCACCTTGGGCTGAATTATATTTTCACTCAACCAAATCTTAATGCAAGACAACGAAGATGGTTAGAGTTTTTGTCACAATATGATTTTGGAATAAGTTACATTAAAGGTAAAGAAACTAGAGTGATAGATGCACTAAGTCGTAGGAAACATATTTCTGCACTTGTAACTTTGAGAACTTAGTTTAAGGATGAAGAAAAGCGTATCATGGATTATGAGTTGTATTTTTAGCAAGTAAAAACAACACTTGCTGTAGATCCTAATGATGTAAAATACAAAGGTTTTAACTTTGATAATGAAGGAATTTTAAGACATGAAAAGTGAGTGTATGTACCTTTGGAAAATGAGTTAAGGAAAAATTTAATGATGGAATTCCATAATTCACCTTACTTAGGACATCCCGGTGTTATAAAAATGCATGCTAATATAAAACAACAATATTTTTAGAAAGGGATGAAGAGAGACATAATTGATTTTGTTTCACATTACCTGTAATGTCAGCATGTGAAAGGTGAGTGTATGCACCCAGCTGGTTTACTATATCCTCATAGCATACTGCAATACAAGTGACAAGTAGTAAGTATGGATTTTGTTTAGGGGATTCCTTTGTCTAAAAATAAAGATGATGTTATTTTAGTTGTGGCTGAAAAATTAACAAAAGTAGAACATTTTATTGTTGGTAATCTTAAAGACGATTCACTTATTTTAGAAAAAATATTTGTGCATGAAATTTTCAGATTACCTTGAGTACCTGAATTTATTATATCTGATAGAGACCCTAGAATGACATCTAGTTTCTAGAAAACACTGAATGCAACATTAGGAATAAAAATAAATTTTAGTTTCGTAGACCATCTGGAGACAGATGGTCAGACTGAGAGAGGAAATCAAGTTTTGGAGGATATGTTAAGAATGTAGTGTATGGATCAGAAGTACAAGTGACTAGAATACCTTCCTTTATTTGAATTTTCTTACAATATTACTTATCATTCCTCTTTGAAAATGACACCTTTTGAAGCATTGTATGGAAGGAAATGCAGAACTCTAGTTAGTTGGGATAACATTGAAGATAAAGAGGTAATTGGAATTGAAATGCTTACTGAAATGGAACAAGAAGTAAAAATAATTTGTGAACAATTAAAAAAGATGCTGATAGACAAAAGTTATGTAGATCTGAAAAGGATTGATAAGAAATATGAACTTAGTGAAAAATTCTTTTTACGAGTTAAGCCTAAAAAGAGCTCTATTAACTTTGGAAAGTCAACCAAATTATCACCTTGTTTTGTGGGACCTTTAGATATTGTTGAAGTGATTAGCCCTATATCTTATTGCTTAGCATTACCTCCCACTTTTTCACAAATGCATGATGTTTTCCATATTTCTTTGCTTAAGAAATAGATTTTAGACTGATAAAAAGTATTAAATTGGGATTCCTTAGAGGTCCAAGACCCAAGAATAATCATGGTTGAACTAATAAGAGTGCTGATAACTCATCGATTGCATTTACAAAATCATGAAATCAATCAATGTAAGGTCTAGTAGGACCATTTTAATGAAGAATGTGGAACATGGGAAAAACTAGAGGATATGAAAACTACTTTTCCTCATTTGTTTGAAAATAATTAATTTTGATTTTTGAGACAATTAAAGACTTTTTTTTAAAACTATCTTTAAAAAATGCCAGTTTTGGGCAAGTACTATAATTTCTAAGTACTGGGACAACAATTATGATGTTGTAATAAGCTACGAAAAACTTAAAATTTCAACAAATTTGGTTCTTTTGAATATTTTTTGTGGATTAAAGAATTATAATTATAATTATTTTTCTTGTTTATGAATATGGATTAAGTAAATCATAAAGGATGATGATGATTTTTAGAGGGGAGGTATGTAATACCTCTGCCACGACTGTTATCTTTAGTCACTTCTGTTAATGAAGTAACAACATTGATAGGTGATTTTCATTTTGAAGATGGCGTACTCTTTAAAATTGATAAATCATGTTGCTTTAGATGATAGGTTTTATCTTCTAAAATTAAGTAACGTTATACCATGAAAATTATGAATTTATTAATGAATTATTCATATACTTTTTATGCTAAAATTTTAATGTATTATGCATGTGGATGAAGGAAATAAATTTTGTTTAAATTATTCATTTCCTAGTTTGCAATACTGAACTTATTTTTTAGTCTGATGATTGCAAAGTCCAGGATTAATCACCTTGGATAAATTAAAGTGATCCAAGGCATGTTTGGTATTTTTTTGATGTGTTTAACATCTTGATAATTCAGTCAAAATATCTAATTTTTACACCCAGGCTCGTACTAGGGTCATAGGGGCATCCTGTAGCATATTTTGGATTTCACCCTTCAAGGTGATCCTTTCTTCATTTTGATGAACCGTGGAAGGTAACATTCTTTGATTAATTAATTAGGAACTAATTAATCTAAGTGTTTGATTATTGATCTATCCTAAACTTATGCTAAAGTGATTTATTCATTATATTGATCAAATCCTAAAAAGGATGATGGGGATCTATCCTTAGTTGGACACTAATTAATCCTAAGCTATTTGGAACTATTCCTAAGGTCCTAGCTATGGTTTCTAAACTATTATTATTGGGTCCTAATCTATTGGACATCAACCTAAACTATGGTATTGGCATTGGATGTGTTAGAAAATGGATTTAGATGGCGATGACACCATTCCAAATGCATTGCCAGTTTTATATGTTCCATTTAATTTAAGTACTTCCAAACTTGGCCAAGGTTAAGGGAAGGTAGAAATTTGTCGAGTTAGAAACCAAACTATTTTTGATGATGAAGTTTTTGAATTGTTAGTTATGAATAACAAAGGATAAGGTTGGGTGGGAGTTTTTCGATGGGACTCTGTCAGTCCTATTGCATTTCTGATTCTTGACTAGAGTGAAAACCACCTGGGGAATAGTAAGGAGGTTGGAGGAAAAATAAATGGTTTTGTTTTTATCGTTTCATTTGAAATTTTCAAACATTTGAGATATGCATGTTGTTTTCCATTTTTGAAACCTCCAGTTTGAATGTGTTGCATGTATGATTTCTCCTTGCATGGTGGAAATAATGGCAAAATCTGATCAAGGAAGCTATAAGAAGAAATTGGGAAGAATTTTAGAGGATTGTTTTGGCATTTTTGTTGGAAATCTTTCTGTGGAAGCTTGGTTTGAAGGATTGAAGAAAGGAAGAGAAGGAAAGAGCACTAACAGACATGATAGGCCCTATCTTATTAAAATATTTTGCTTTTATTTAAATGTTTTCATTAAAAGAACACTACTCTTCATGAAAACATCTTTGAGAATGTTTTTTGGAATAGTTGATTGTTTCTTTTGCTTTTGTGTGTGTTTATTTTGGATATGGTTTCTTGGATATGAATAGTTTTATGAAATATAATATTTTAATGAATCTGGGTTTCGAATGGTGTTGCAAAAAAATGTGCTGCTTATTTGGAAAAGTGGGTATGAACTTTCAAGGGATTCTGCACTTGATAAAATGTCACTTTGTTGTATTCTTTGGTGTTTATGTGTTTTATAGGGATTCAGTTTTAAGTTTATTGATTTATGGTACTCACCTGGTCATTGTAAAAATGGGTTTGGTTCAACAATTATTAGGTCAAATTTGTTCATAGAATAAATGATGTCTGTTTTTGGAACCTCTGTTGGGTTTGAAGATTTTCCGTTTTGGTTGTATTATCCATATGATAGTCAACTTGTTTTTGTAGGACTGTTTTGGGATTTGGTTTCAGTTTACTGAATTTAATTTCAGCTTAAGATGTATTCAAATATTTTGATATTTTATTTTAAAAGGATCATGCTCAACCCTGAATGGGTATTTCGAAGGTGATTTTGAGCATTGTAAGTGCATGTTGTTAGGTCAGCAATGAGCTTCCTGTTTCTATCTTCTTAAGTTTCATTTCAATGTTTTAGTACACTCCTTGGGTTGGAACTTGGTATATTTTATAAGAGATCCATGTTTGTATTGATCTTGAACTGGGTTCTTTTCCTTTTTATCCTATAAAGAGCAGCTGAGGTTCGATTATTGTGTTAGGGGTATTATGATTGATTTCAATTCTTGTTTAACTCTATGATTCTTGTGATTTTTTTCATCATTTTCTCCTTGATAACAATTTCATGTTTTGTTTATTATTTGATCCTACAAACCGTCTCCTTGAGACTACACTTACATGTTTGTGATAGTTCTATGGTCTGAGCGAAGTTTCTTGTTCAATTTTGGGTCGTTTAAAATAAGTCAGATGATGAGAGGTCTTCCTTGACCTTAGGTAAGGAAGTTTTCATTCCTTAAACTTGGATCTTAGACCTTATGGGTAGGACTGTGCTATGCATTTTGATTTCTTGTAACCATTTTGAATGCATTCTCCTTAGCTTATTGTGGAAGATATAGAGCATCCAATTATTGATTGTTTACTAGAATGCATGATTGTTATGGTTATGTTTTGTTCAAATGGGTTTGAAATTTGATGAGGAATACAACAGATCCTTCTGGAACTTTGTTTCATATGTTTTATTAGAATTGTGAGGGATTTAGCAATCCTCCTTTAGAACATACATTGTTTATATTCTGTATTGTCGAGTTGTTCAATGCTAAGGTATCCTCTTGGTTAGAGGTAAGAGTTTTGATGGCAGAGTTGTTTACACAGTTACTATCCATGCTAGATCATTAGTGTTTGTGTCAAAAATTTTATATTTTGATATGAAGTTGATTTTAATAGGACTGACATTCCATTCTTATCAAATCAATTTGTTTTCAGATCAATTCATTTTTAATTGAGAGATTGGGATCTGATTATATTTTAGTGGAACTTTGCTTGGTGATCTAAATTGATGTCAATTTAGATAGTTCACGATTTGAATTAATTCCTTTCTTAATTTGTTGGAGTTGATTGCTATCACGTTGAAATGATTGCTGATGCTGTGAAATAGATAAAATTAGATCATGATGAATTGTAAACTTCTTATTTGGAAAATTATACTTAAATTGAATTAGTGTCTCTTCTCTACCTAGTATTTTGTGACCTTTCGGGTAGTCCTTATTAATCTTATTATGGTGTACTTGGAACCTTTATATAAATAACAAGGTTCCTTCTATGAAACAATTAGATTAAAGCATACTGTTTTAATGTTATAGCTCTTATCATGCCTAGTTCTTGTGAATTGACTCATGCTAAAATTTTTTCATATGGACTTTATGAAAAGTGAAAGGATAAAGACTTACAAAAAGTTGCATTTATTTTATTGATGAAATCATCTTCTTCATTTAGATGTTTATGTATTCAAAATTCTCTTGAAATGAACTTATTGTAGAATCAAGAGGATGTAATAAACTTGGTTTTGTAATGATGAAAGATGTTTCTTATAAACTTATGGAATATTGATTAAGTTGAGAGTAAGGTTAACTCTCTCTTTTGATAAGTAAATTGTTGTGAAGGTAGTTAATTTTTGATTTATTCTAAAGTCTTATATGACTTAGATTTTCTTAATTTTCCTAAAATATTAATATGTATGCATGTATTTTATTGATATACTTAAATATTAACAAACTTAGCTTAATGGATTTTAAGGTATAGATTAATACTTGTAAAGGAACTGTATATAATTAATTCTTGTATACAATATATATATATATATATATATATACTTCTGATTTATCTCAAATGGGAAATGATATAACTAAGATGATCATGAATGTTATGTCCTCTTTCAGGAAAAGAGGGAATATGGATAGTTATATACATGAATGTGGTATTATTTTATTAATTTACACCTTATGTTTCTAATTTCATTAATAGGACTATAGTCCTTAATAAGAAAGAAAAAGGATACTTCCTTTTATCATTGAATTAGAACAATGTATGTTATCTAGTTGTGACTTTAAGTTTAAATCATATTAGATGATTGGATGCATGCTCTTTATATGTAATCAATAGATGGAAAAACGGGAAGCTTAAATGAATTAATAAGAAGATTATGAAATTTGATAACACTAAGTCAATGTATAAGCTTTCAATCAAGATTGTTTACAATATTAACTATATTATGAAAACATAATGATCTTACTTACTGATTATCGAATTCAAATATATCGATAAATGGAAATAATGGTTAAGATTAAAATGTTCATATGCATGAATGAAAATTTTATCTGCACACCTTTAATTAGTGTAAAATTACCCTTTGGATTCTTCTTTGGATCAATTATGCTTAGTGAGCCTTTAAGTGCATCATTTAACGATAAATTAAACCGGATAATAAATTGATGGGTTAATAATATAATGTTCTTAAGTATGTTAGTTTAGTTGAAGGAACATATTAGGTTTTTGTGAAATAGGGGATGAAACAGAGTACCCTCTTAATGATGGGAGTCATTACAAGGATACTATGATACAACCAACTATGCTTCAACTCCCCACTTAGTTCAATTAAATCAATTAACATAAGTGGAAATTTGGTTCACAGTTATACTCTAAATAGAGATGGACACATGGAATAGTGTAGTGGTCAACTCATGTCAACTTAGGGTATCTAAACACACCCAATCGAAAAAATTTGATTGAGTATGTCTATGTATCCTTAGTCTCCATGAGTAGTCTTCCACACTAGTGCATGTAAGCTACCCTTTTTTAGTGTGAAAATTTGACTCAGGTTTGGTTGACAGTAGTCAAGGAAGACCAATCTAGATACCAATACGAGTGTGGTAAAGGACATATTCCTAATGACAAGTATCTCATCTCAGAATGTAAACATGGTAAACATGTTTAAAACTTTTTCCAAAGTATCACAAGTTGCTGGTTACCTTGTCTTATGTCACGTAGTCTAAGTTGTGAGATTTCAGATGAATATCGGTAATAGATATTCAGATAGGATTCTTAGACATAATACTTTTGTGACCCTTGAAGGGTAAGAGAATCAAATTATAAATGGTATACACTTGAAGAAGTTAAACATGAGAGATCAATTAAATACAGAGTCATGAAATTAGAGAACAATGATTCACTGAGTCATTACAACTACATATGGTTTTCTGTTACGAGATGGAATGGAAATGGAATGTGTGTTCTGAATTATATGAATTTAGAACATAGAAAATTATGAATTTTTTTTTCCCTTGTTTCTAAGTCATTAAAGTGGATGCTACACCCCTAGCCTCAACGCCACGCAACCAGTAAGATGAAAGGGCTCAATACCGAAGGCTAAGATTGGCAAACAAATAATCCAGGTAAAATGTTTTAGAATACTTTTTCTACCAAAGAGGTTTTTATGGGAAAGATATGACTCCAAGAAGATTCTAGAATAGACTATGGGCAAAGACACTTATGCTAGAAGAAAACTATGAATAAAACCAAGTATGTAGACCTCGGTAGGATTAGTCTCAAAATTTTGTCTTATCTTGTTGAATTAATTTGAAATGTTGATGATAATATTGTGGATATTTATAGAAGTGTGATTGAATATTTTGCTAGTATTTTTCAGAAGTTTTTGAAAGTTACTTGAAAGGTAAATTCCTTGATTAAAAATTTATAGAATGATCTTATAGATGAAATGCAATGTGGATGTAATAGTGTACTTGGGGAAATATAGATGGATCATGCATAATAACATTTTAAGTGAAGAAAATTGAAAAACTCACCAAATTATTCACCCTCTAGAGTACACATGTGATATGCCTCATTCTTGTAGTCCTCCATGACTCGATATGGGCCCAACCACTTGGGCCTTAATTTCCTTCCTTCACTAGTTTTCTTGTCTATCTGACTATTAAGTCTTAATACCAGATCTCCAATGAATATGTCACATTCATATACCTTCTTATTATACTTTTGACACATCTGGTCAGCGTAAGATCTATGGTGTGCCTCAGCTCTAAGTTGAGCTTCATCGAGGGTCTCTAGCTCAACGAGACATGCCACACAATATCCTTGTCCTAAGATTCCTTGTAATGATATATGTAGACCGGGTATCTCAAGTTCAAGAGGTAAGACTACTTCTAAACCGAATACTACGGAATATGGGGTTACCCCCGTTGGCATTATTACTGACATTCTATAGGCCCATAAGGCTAGAATTATCTTTAAGTGCTAATCATGTTTATTCTCCTTAAGTTTTTTTAGGAGGATAGATTTTAGAATTTTATTAGTTGCCTTAGCCTATCCATTGACTTATGGGTAGTATAGAGAGGCTGTGTGATGATTTATCTTGAATTTTTCACACAACTCACACACCTCTTCATTTTTAAATGATGTGTCATTATCAGAGATAATGACCTATGGGATCCTGTATATAAAGATGATATGGTTCAAAATGAACTTTGCAATTACAGACCCTGGAATGGTGGTCAAAGGCATAGCCTCAACCCACTTCGTGAAATACTCTATGGCCATAATTATGAAATTGTGGCCATCCATTGATGAGGGAGAGAATTTCCTTATCAAATGTAAGCCCCTGTGGAAAAGGGCCAAGGTATTGCAATTTTTTGTGGAGCTTGAGCATGAATGTGAATCTCGTGAGAGAATTCCTTACATTTATGGAACTTGCATACATACTCTACTACATCATGTTCTAGGGTGGACCAGAAATAGCCCATCTGGAGTATTTTTCTAGCGGTTGCATGTCCCCCAAAATTACCTCCACAAACCCTGCTATGGGCTCTATAGAGGATATTTTTAGACTCTTCCTCATCGACACACCTTATTAGAAATTCCATTAAAAGCTGTACGATAGACAACTTATTCTATAACTACATATTTGGCGGCTATGACACGTATCCGTCTTCTTTGTTGTAAAGTTTCTCCCTCAAGGTATGTGTGGTCCATAATAAAATTTACAATATCCAATTACCATGGACACACAATAATGGGAGGTATTATTTCTATGAAGTATATACACTCGTGGGGCAAAATAAGGTGTGCTAAATCTCCACCGTTTAATGGGTTATCCTCCAACTAGTTGGAAATGATTTTTCCCTAGACAAACTTTTTGTTGATGTAAGTTAACTCAAATTCTCCCATTAAGGTTATAAAGTGTCCAAATTTCTTGGACAAAGAACCCTGTGTTAGGAATGCTCGAAGACAATCTATTTTAACAATAACCCACATTTCTAAGTTAAACATATAATTCCTTAACCATTTTGTTGCTAATACTATAATGAGGCATTATTTTTCCGCATGCGTATAAATCCTCTCATAGTCTAGTAATGTATGATTGATGAAGTAAATTTCACATTCACACTTGTCATCATTTTCTTATGCAAACATGTAGGCTAATGAGATGTCTATAGCTTGTGAATATAGAGTGAGAGGGCGATATGATTTGGGAGGCATGAACGTGGGGGGAAATAGAAGGAATTGTTTTAACTGATTCAAATGCCTCATGACACTCATTCGTCAATATGTTACAAAAATCCTTCTTTAAGTAATTATTTATTAGATGAATAACAAAGATTAAATCAGGAATAAACCTATGGATTACACCAAGATTTATGAGAAAGGACATAATTCCTGACTCGTTTGATGGTGGGGTCATTTCTAGAACTACTCATATTTTTGTTAAATCCACATAGATCCCCTGTGAAGAGATGATGTATCCCAATAACTTCCCTCTCATCACACCAAACACACATTTTGTGAATTCAATGTGACATCGTATTCAATGAGGCAAGAGAGGATGATATGAAGCACCTCAGGGTGATTGCTTTGTTTCTTGGCTTTAGCCAAAAAATCATTAACATACAATTCCACAATCTTGTGAATTATATCATGGAATATGTAAGTCATGGCCTGTTGGTAAGTGGAACCATCTTTCTTGAGACTGAATGACATGGCTGCGTAGCAATAATTTCTCTAAGGGGTGTTAAAGGTCATATTTGATTGATCTTCCTCAAATATCCTAATTTGATTATACCCAGAAAATCCATCCATAAGGGAAAACAACTCATAACCAGATGTTGTGTCAATGATAACATCGATGGATGGTAGTGGGAAATAATCTTTGGGACATGCTTTGTTTATATCCCAAAAGTTAATGCAGATTTTAATTTTTCTATTATTTTTGAGAACAAGAACGATGTCAGAGACCCACATTGAGTAATCGATAGGTTTGATGAACCCCACCTATAGGAGTTTCATAACTTCATGTTTAACCACTAGCGTCACCTTTGGTTTCATAGGTCTGGATTTTTGTTTGATAAGATTTGCATCATATTTGGTTATAAGATTATGGACTGCAACATGAGGAAAAATTCCTATCATCTCTTTGTAACCAAATGTGAAGGATTTTGAATGTTCTTTAATAATCGTGTGTATTTCCACTTCTTTAAGAGTCAGCGAAGATCCTAACTTTAATTTATTTGGGTCCTCCTCCGTCCCAATGTTAATGTCGATTGTCCCTTCGATCAAAGAGGAATTACCATCTTCAAACTCATGTGAGGCCAGAGGTAGTTCTAATTCACCTTTCTCTTCTATCTCATAAATCTCAAGACCTTCTAAGGAGGAGGGGTCCATCATGCAATCCTAAAAATATGAGGAAAAATGAGAAATGAGAGCAAAACCTCTCTTATGATGTGCGGGATGTAAATCCATATAAGTGTTAAGATACCCTAAGATAGCCTCATCATTTTCCACATAATCTAGGGTATTAGGGTCATTCTTAGCCTCAACATATGCAAATATCAGATTCGTTGGCATTATGTGAACTAAGGGTTCAGGGAAAACTGATACTATGAAGTTGGTATCCTCTAATTATTTTCTCAGACAGAAGCGGGAAGCAGAAATAGCTATCGAATCAGAAAGAAGGTTTTTTTCATATGGGATGGCTTCGATTGAAATGAAGCGAAAACCTTTTCTTAAGTTGAGTACAATAGTCTTATAGAGCTTCAAGTGTTCCACCTTAGTCCCATATACCTCTGAAACTTGATTAATGACTAGTTGTGAATCACCCAAAACTCTAATGTTACAAGTGCTCATTCTTTTGGCTACTATAAGACCAAGAAGGAGAGCCTCATATTCTGAACCATTATTTATACATTCAAAATCTATCTTGAAATAAATATTCATGACCTTCCCCTTAGTAGAAGTGAGGATCACACTTGCTCTAGTGCCAAAGCGACATTTGTCTCCATCAAAATTAAGAGTCTAATAGTATCTTAGGAAGATTGATGTTGGATCAATTTTTATATGTTCTTCACGTACTTTTGAGACTTCAACTATGTGAAATTCCTCGGTCAAAAGAGATTAGAGTCCTAGAGCATGTCCTATGCCCATGGAATCGAATGGATAAACCATTATCTAATAATTCGATAATCTTCACCATGGTTTCTGTTGATATCATGTTAATAACAATAGTTTCATATTTGACTGCAGGAATCCCTTCGATCAAAATGGTAGTTTATAATTCCATTTTGGGAATTAGTTTTGTCTCTGGTGTTGAACTCGTGGGTTTGTTTAATTAGTTTGTGGGGAGCTCAAACTTAAAATGCACACGGGTTTCTTCTTTAGGTTATCTAGGTGATTGTCAAAGGGCTTTGGGTCACCTTGTGCAATGAAGAATTTCCCTAAATGTAGGAACATGACTTCCTGAAACAATATGGAAGGACTTGCCTTCATGTGATGTATCCAAAGATTCTTAAGAATCATATTATAGCTGGTTTCCTTATCTATAATAGAAAGATCCGTAAGAACCATCTTGGGCCCCAGGGTAACTGGTAGCACTATGGTTCTAATCGAGGTTTCCTTGAGGCCATCATACCCTCTCACCATGTTTCTTGTTGAAGAGTAGTTATTTTCTCTGTAGCCTAACTTCTGGAGAAATAAGAAGGGGACACTTTTGAATACTTACCCGTCATCAATCATTGTGCACTTTACGTAGTTGTTGTAAATCTAAAGCTATAGATATAGATCCGAATCACCTCTTTGTGCCAACTCAACATCTATGAACATCTTACTGATTTCAAATATAAACCTAAAATCCCTTTCAGGCTGCCTAGAAGGATGTACGTCGAAGTCTATGTGATTTATTTATGCCTCTAGAGGAGGGGTGACATTAATCAAATGCCCAAGACCCAATGATTCCAATAAATAAGCTCTATGAGTAGTGGAGTTCTTCAAAAAATCTAAAAAGGAGATGTGAGAAAAGGTCTTTGTTAAATCAGTGATCAAGTCATAAGCCCTACTTTTAAAAGTATTGGAACATCATCTAACACAAATAGGTAAAAAGGAATGGGCTGCAAAGAATAGTCTCAAGTTCTCATAACATCGTTTATTTGGGGTTTGGTTTGTAACTCTACTAAACCCATGATCTTAGTTTGTTGGTGACCATCCAATGGAGGTGCTACCAATGGGTTTGATGAATTCAAAGCTTAATGATATTTTTTTCCCACTAGGTTATCCTTTTTTGTGCCATTGGGGTCCAACTTACTGTTGTTAGGACATGCTTGAAGGGGATCATTAAAGATCTTGAGCAGTGTGTTTTGAGGGGATACATGCCCCATGTTAGTATTATGAGTTGGCATCATAGGATTTGCCAAAAATATCTCAACAAAAATATGTCTTTAGTCCTCTGGTAGACACTCAATGAATTTATTACAGTCATTGCATGTTCAAGAATCATGCCCTCAGACCCTATGGAAGCCACAATATAGTTCAGGATCATAATCTCGATGTCCTTGATTTGTGTTTTAATACGATCCAAAGTTCTGCTTGTTATTCAATTGTTGGTTATTGTAATTGTAGTTTGGATTCCATTTCCCTTGATTTTGATATTGGTTTGGGTACCCACTTGGGTACTGGTTAGGGTCTTGAGCCTGAAATTGTTGTTGGGGTGGAGGATGATGGAAATACACTTCGTTGATTATAGGAGAAAATTTGTTACTCCTTTGTTACCATTTGTGTCGTTGTTGAAATTATTTATACTTGAGGTGTTAACAACATTTGGCTTCTTTGCTTGGTTTGTAACACCAACGGTCGTAACACCATGGTTTTTTGATGAAATTAGGTTGTTGGCTGTTTTAATTGTTAGGATAACTTGAATTTTTTAGAAACTAGAACACTGAGAGGGGGGAGAATTAATGTTCAATTTAACTTTTAAAATTAAAAAACTCAACCACTTAATATGAAAATCAATTCAAAAGAGAGAAATCATCAATAAACATACATAGGAGACAAAAATTTTTAAGTGGGAAAACCAAATAGGGAGAAAACCCACTGAACTAGTGTAATATGTGGCAAAAAGGTTATAATGAATTATTGAGATATAACTTAACTCTTGAGGCTACAACCTTAGTATCACTCAAGCTATAAATTGGTGAAGGAGTAACAACTTCCTGAATGATTTAGATAGCTGCAACTATCCTTCTGCAAGCTTCTATCTCCAAGGAAGCAATAACTACCTGATACAAAAAATAAAAAATGATCACACTTTAGTTTGATGATTTGAACATCAGATTATGACTCTAAATTTGTACTCAAACTCCGATGCCTTATTTTTCTCTTCTTGGTCACTCCTAAACAACAAACAATTCTTCTTATTTCTCCACTTTGTTTAAAATTTCTTATCATACCCTAAACTATCTTTGAAATCATGTACTGAGTCAATTACATGTATCTATGTTTTTATCATTATTCAAGGTATTCAAAAGACATCACAACTTCATACAAGTATTTCTTGGTCTTCACTGTTCCAAGTTAAACAATCACAATACTTTATTCACTACCACTAAAATCTTTATACCAATATCTTCAAGTGATTCCTCCAATTCACTCTTTCATTTCAAAATTTTAGTCATTCATAAGACAATATTCCTATCACTAATATCTCTCTATATATGTTTGTGCAAGTTCTTACTCCTCAAGTTCATTCTTGCTACCTATTGTCAAACATTTTTAGTCACCATACATTAGTTCAATCTACTCTTCATTCTAAAATTCAGTTCATTCATTCATTCTTGGTCCAACCCTTTTATCTTCTATATTTCACACTTTTTACTTCTTAGTATCTGAAACACTTAAACTCTCACCAAACTTCCACTTCAATTTTTCCAACTAGTCTTCTTCTCACTGACAAGACATCTGACTCTTAAAATCCTTTGTTAAGACTCTTTTTAATTTTTTTAGTTTGAATTCATTTTCAACTATGCATCATTTTGTTCATCTTCTTGTAACTCCCAATGGTATTTTTGGATTCTCTATCATATAAAGCAATTTCAAACTAAACATTTAATGTCTCTCAAACTTCTCAAATGAGACCATAAGACTCTTCAAATCCTCCTAGGAATATTCATTTTCCATTTCAAGATGATGGAATTGTTAGTGGTCAAACTTGTTCTCGTGTCTTGGATCTAGAAGAACCGAGTCATTTGAGACAAGAATGGAACCATCTCCAATTTTTCAGACCTTGCATGCTTGAGACAGATCTCCAGAGAAGGCCGGTTCCTCTATCTATTTCTACTACTACTACTACTCCTAATGCTGAAAGGGAAAACTAAGCTAATAATGCAAAGGGACCAGGGATAAAATGATAATACAAAGAAAATATAATCTAAGGAAGTTGATAGCACCAGAAAAAGAGGGATGAACACCATCCATTCTGAGTGAAAATGAAAGGAAAATGCATGAAAGAAGGCTAGGCACATGTAGGACAACTGAAATGCATTTACTAGACCAGTTTCATGGAACACAACTAAAAATGGAGCTGCAAGGGATTTAGAGTGACACAACAAGAACACAATGTAAAAGAAAGGAAACGAGGAAGAATACAAACATGCTTAGGTTAGAGAATAGTCACAAAATTATGATTCCATTATTTCCAAAAATGCAGAGAATTTTTACAATGGTGAAAGATGCCGATATCCACATGCACGAGCCAAATATAGCTGTTTGCAACTCAAATTACAAAAATATGAAGTCCTTAGCAAAGTTTGTAAGGATCCAATGTGTCCAAAATTAACAATGAGCCAAGCCCTTACATTTATAGATGAGTCGATGGAAGAAGAAGAGGAGATGGAAGGAAAACCTGAATTTGAAATACAACCACCAACAAGAAGCATTCAATGCCTGTAAATATTTATGTAAATATATGAAATAAATTTCCCCAAGATTGTTTGGTGTGTTGGAGAAGGAAGGTAGAAGGGCGGATTAGATCAAATCAGGTGCTCTGAGCAATCAGATCTACTCATCAATTCCCAGATTAAAGTTTTCCCATTTCTCACCTACTAGATCTGTCAAGAATTTGAATTTAAATGTCTAGCACTATAGCCCACATCAAAAACTACCAATTGAGACTAGGCACATACTGATCAGAGCTCTGTAGAAAAATATATGGCTGTCATAAGATTCTTAGGGCCACCTGCACACTCAAGACACGTGGCATGCACATATTGGATGAAAGGAAGGCCAAATGTGAAAATGTTCTTAATGTTTATGCCATGTGTCAGTCATTGATTTGTTACAAGGATTTGGTGCCCAACTAGTGTGCTTTTATTGGTTGCATGTGGCACACTAAAGTGTGTCAGAGAATGACCTAGCAAATAATGGCACAGAGGAAGGTGTAAAGGTATACACGTAGAAGAATGAGGCACAAGAAGATGAAGGAAGGAAGGTGCATGGAATTTTAACACGCGTGGAGGAAAGGGTACATGGGGATGCTAAGGACTTAGCCAATTTTTGGAAGAAAAGGAAAAGGAATGCATGGAAGGTGAAGCAATGCAGAGAAGGTGGAAGTTTAGAGACTGTGCGCAAGTGGAAGAGTGGAACAAAGAGGAAAAGGAAAATGGAAAGGGGAGAAGGGAAAACATGCAAGGGTGCGTGAGGAAATTGTGACCAAGTGAATGTGCCAATGGGACAAATGAGGTGTGTGCCACTTGCAATGAAGATCTCTGAGCCAAAATATGTATGTAAGTTGTCTAAATAACTAGGAGAGTTATTTGGATAACAGTTTTGGTGACTTTTAGGGAAATATTCCTGTTAGATGAAGGAGATCGGTAGCCTAGAGCATCCATTAGGCATGGAGTTTGTTATGTAATCATGAAATTCTAACCTTTATTTTTGAATAATTACTCCCAAAGTCACTTGAAGGATCATTTCTTGACTCTTTTCCAAATCCTATAAACTTCTAAAAGAAGACCAAAACCCTAGAAGAAAAAAAAGAGCACGTGCAGGAAGCATGCGAGAAGAAATAACTATGTAAAAAAAATAATGTGTGTGCACCACACTTGGAGGAATTGAAACTACTCAAATATATACAAAATGGTGCAAAAAACTTAATGGAAAGGTTTGAGATAGATCCTATTTACTGGGATTTACAACACACCTCCATCAAGATGATTTAATTCAAAATATTTAGTCTCATTACATGAATTGATGATGTATGGATCACTCTAAAGTGCATCAAACTTTGAATAACACCTTGGTTTAGCTCTATCAGCATCCCATTTTAAGACCAAGTCCCTAACTTTGAAATCTTGAGGCCTAGCCTTTCTGTCATACCATTTCTTTGTTTCTTGCTAATTTTGTTTTAACTCAATCATGAAAAAGTTCCTTGATTCTTCAAGACTAACTAGCTCTGCCATTATGATTTCTCTCTGGTCTATTCCTTCAAACTCTAGCTGTTTGGCAAGCACTAACGAGTTAAAATCAAGTGTTAAAGGAAGGGTAGCCTCCTTTCTATAGACAAGATTGTAAAGCGAAGTTCCTATTGCTTTTTTAACTGTGATTATTTCTGCCCAGAGTGCGCATGTGACCTTTGTATGCCATTATCTTCGGATGATGTTCATTGTGTGTTTCATGATCCTGAATAAGTTCTTATTTGTTGATTCTGCCAAACCATTGCCTTGAGGGTAATAGTTGGAAGAATTATTTAAATATATCTTGAGGCTAAGAGCCCAATAAATTATTTTAGTACCAAGGAAGGCTATTGTATTATCAGAGATAATAGTTTGAGGAAAACAAAACCTTGTCACTATACTTTCGATAAAGTCAAGGATGATTGACTCGGTTGATTCCTTGAGCGTGATAGATTCTGTCCATCTAGTGAAGTAATCTGTAGTTATCAACACCTACTTGTGTCCAATGCTTGAAGGTGGATTGATCATGCCTATGAAGTCAAGACCCAAGTGCACAAAATAATGATCCACTTGGATTGGTTGGAGGGGAAGCGCTACATATTTCTTATTTCTTGTAATCAAAGGGAATTATTTGCATTTTGTTACCCACTTGTGTGCATATACAAATAAGGTAGGAAAAAATATACCTACCATTATGATTTTCATTGTTGTAGTCTTGGTAAAAACGTGTCCACCAGAGAATCCATCGTGAAATTCTGCTAACACCTTTTTATTTTGCATGAGGTCGATACACCTTAACAACATTCCATCAAGATTATTCTTGAAGACAAGACCATGATCCAAAACATAAGGAATATATTGTAACCTCAGAAGAGAAGACCATCTTAATAATCATCTTGCTAAACATATTGAAGAAGAGATATCTTATTATTCATTTCCAATGATGAAGCAAAGTGGTTAGCTGAGCTTAATCCCCAATCTCCAATGATACTTCCATCCCTATTGTGACATTTACACTTCCTTCCACCACCACTCTTCCATCCACATCTATTTTCCCCATTTCTATGCCTACCCCTAAAACCCACTTTACCCTCCCTATTACTTCTCCCACATGACATGAATCCTCTTCAGGAAATCATAAAATAGCTTATTTATACCATGATTTACAATCCCAAATTTCCAATTATAACAAGCCTCTTCATCCTCCTCTCCATCTCTATATTCCTCACTCCTTCATAGCCCTTTTGCACATGTCATCTCCTCTTATCTTCTTCCTACTAACTTCATTGCACCCAAGTTTACTATCTTAAATTACCATGGTGACCCTCAAGAACATATTTTATCCTTACATTTTGCATGTCTTGACTATGCTAATAACCTTATACTATTGGTCACTATTTTTCCCTTGAACCTTACATGATTATGTTATGTGATGGTTCTATGATCTACCTATCCATTCAGTAATATATTTTATGTCTTTAGATGCCATATTCCTTGCTCATTTTTCTATGAACATCGACACAAAGATATCTTATGCACAACTAGATAAAATCAAAGAAGGATCTAATGAAAATCTTACAAACTATGTTTTGCGATATAAGAACAACCTTTTCTAAATGAGCAACGTTCTAGAAAATTATGAATTGCAAGACCTATTCATTTAAAGTATTTTTCCTCCACTCTAAAAGAGTTCCATTTTTTTATACTTCTAATTCATTCGATCAATTGTGTCCCATGCTCAAACTACGTGAAATAAAACTGTTATCTATGGGAAAATTGAGGTATTATGATACTTCTTCCACTTCATCTTCTAAAAAGTTTCAAGCAAAATCTACATTCAAACCATCCACTAAGCATACCAATTATAAAGCCACTATCAAAATTATTTCTACACCAACCATGCTTCAATTTCAATCCATGAGGCATATGTTTACTAAGCTACCTTACACACCTTAGTTCCTATTAACAAAACTCAATGAAAGAAATCTAATTAATCTCCCTCCACTACTCCATATAGATCCTTCTTGACCACATGGATTAAATAGGTAGAAATGAGTATTATTGGAACTAAATTTGACCTATCGTGATACTATGGGACATGACTCTAGATACATTTCATTAAGTGATGAGGAAGACATGGACACTAGAACAACCTGTCATGTTTAATTTATTAAGATACCATGTTTCAGTTTAGGACTCTTGACAAGTCAACTCACTCCAACCATTATGTGGTCGTATCCATTTAATGACATTTGTCATTATTTAAACACTACCACTTAACATCTATACTAACTTTCCTTTTTAAGACATTAAAATGTGGCATGGAATTCTTAAGTACAAGCTTGTTAAAGTTACAAATACGGATGGAACCCTACGAGTTGGTACCCCAATGCCAACATATGATGGCTACAGGAAGGGAAGAAGTTGAGTAATGATGCAAATCATTACAAATATATTTGCTTTCCCATAGGCATCATAGGATGACATTGAGGTACAACTTCATGTAGGTTAATCCAGACTCGTACCTTGTACTAGACTTGTAGCTGTTTACAACATCATTGACTACAAATCCATATAACTAAATAAGTGATTAAGGTGAGATGACAAGATTCCAATGGTGAGTGTGCCGTCATGTAACTGAGCATGGCATACATGACTCTAAAACCTTATGCAAGGTAGTGTAACTACTGATTACTCTATCGTGATCTCACCAGGATCTAAGATGTGAGATGCATGTGGAATTTCATAGGTGGAACCCAGGTTTACACTTAGATATCTTCACTTAATTATCATATCTTGAAAAAGGGAAAACCAAAGGATACATCTGATGTATTGTCTTGTAAAGAGTATTGGGGGAGATTGAGTAGGATCTATTTATCCTCAAACAACTGCACATGGTTTATGATAGTTATCGGAAATTGATTTGCATTAAGGTTTATGTTGGATTTAAATATATGGGTTTTTAAATCAGCTACATAAACTATAAAAAAAACATGTAAGTGAAGTGACAAAAGTGGATGTTACAGTTTGAACTATTAATCCTTTCTCCTTAGTGTATGTAGGATCTAATTTAACCCTGTAAGATTTCTTGTTTTGCTGTGGAGGTCTTTGATAGAAAAAATTCACAACATGTCTATAATTTTGACACTTATAACAAATCAGCTCATCCTTGTTTCTAGCATGATAAAAGTTCATGTGTGTACCATGACTTCTAGAGTACATCCTGCACTTAGCAGCCTTGTGACCAAATTCATTAAAAACATAACAATATCCATAAAATGAGTAAGTATACCTCATATCATAATGTATCCTTGGATAGTTCTTCTTCCTAAAATCAACTCTCTTGACTTTAGGAGGTTCTTCACTTATCGTGGCCATCTTTTTGCTTTCTGATTTATCATCTTTCTTCTTCTCTTCATATCCCAAACCAAATCCTTCATTTTATTCTTTTTGTTTTCTAAAAATATCACTCAAATCAATAGTGCTCTTCTCAAATTTATGATACATTTTCAGTTTTGTAGAGGTCTGTTCTAACTGTGTTTGTAGATTCTCCTTCTTAGTTTTGAGCTTCAAATAATCTTCTTCTCTAACCTTGAAAACATCTCCAACTAGTTTCACTTATGATTCATACTCCTTGGTGATTTATTTATGCTCTTTGGCTTCCTTTTTATGATTTTATTTAAGGAACTTGATTTTTTCTTCCTATTCTTTAACCATGATTTTCAAATTTTGGTTTCTTTTCTTTTAATGCTTTATTTCATCCAGAGCACTTATTAATTCAATCTCAAGATTTACTTCTTTTTATTCTTCATCTTAACTATAATACCGAGTCTAAATTTTGACTTTAGAATTACTTGCATCAATTATTTCAATAGCCATAAATATATTCTCAGCTAGTATACCTTTGTCCTCACTCTCAGAGCTGCTAGAGTGACTTGACTGTGAAGAGCTTGAATCTTCTTGAGAGTAGAAATTCTTCTTGTTCTTGAAGTACTTCTTCTTGCCATTATTTATCTTGAATTTTTTCTTATGTCTATCAGAGAATTCCTCATTTTTTTGTGTTTATTAGGACATTTAGAACAAAAGTGACCAACTTGTCCACAACTAAAGCACTTTAAGGGGAGCTTACCTTTGTATTTAGTTGAACCTCTCTTCAACTTTGTTATAAACATGGATTCTACTTTTTCATCATCTATGTCCATGTCAGAATCAACTGCATTGTTATTTTCTCACATATCTTTTTTTTCTTTGAAGGCTTCCTCCTTTATCCCTAATTTTGAATCACCGATTCTCATCTTATATGCATTTAATATACCATGAAGATCATCCATTGTTAGAGTAGTTATATCTTTAGCTTCTTCTACAACTGATACTTTAGCATCAAATTTTGAGGTCAAACATCTAAGAACTTTCTATACAACCACAATTTATGTTATCTCCTCTCCTAAGCCTCTAATAAAATTTACAATTTCATCAACTCTTTACAAATATGAAGAAATAATCTCACCTTATTTCATCTTAATGATTTCAAACCGTGCTTTGTATGTTTGTAACTTGGCTATCTTGACTTTGTTATCTCCTTCATAGATTGTCTTTAGTTTTTCCCACATATCTTGGAATGTATTGCACTACATAAATAATATAAACTCAACCTCAACTAACCCACAAAAATTGTATTCATGACCTTAGAATTATTTTCAGCTGCTTTCTTTCCTACTTGGTTAGTGGGTGGTGTTACCAAAACAATATAGCCTCTGTCAATTTAATCCCAAATATCAAATCCAAGATAAATTAGGTAACTCTTCATCTTGACACTCTAGAAGACATAATTTGACCCATTGAATAGAGGTGATTTAGAAGTAGAGAAACCACTTGCTTGGTTTCTTACCATAGTTGAATTCACTGGATCTCCCTTGAGCTATTAAAATCACTTTACTAGGGCATACTCTGATACCAACCGTTAAAAAATGGAACACTGAGAGGGGGGTGAATCAATATTTAATTCAAATTTGACAAATCACAAACTCAACCAATTAATCTGAATATCAATTCAAAAGAGAGAAATAATCAAAACACAATAAGAGACAAGAAGTTATAAGTGGGAAACCAAAATAGGGAAATAACCCACTGAACCAGTGTACTATGTGGTAAAAAGGTTACAATGAATTGTTCAGCTACAACTTAAATCTTGAGGCTACAACCTCAATATCACTCAAGATACAACTTGGTGAAGGAAAAAACAACTTCATGAATGATTTAGCTAGCTGCAACTAGCCTTATACAAGATTTTACATGCAAGGAAGCAACACATCCCTAATACAAAATAATTAAAAATGACCACACTTTATTTTGATGCTCTGAACATCAAATTATGACCCTAAATTCCTGCTCAAACTCTATTGCCTAATTTTCCATGTCTTGGTCACTTCTGAACAACAAACCACTCTTCTTGTTTCTCCAATTTGTTTAAAATTTCTTCTCACACACTGAAATATCTCTGAAATCATGAACTGAGTCACTTACATGTATCTAAATATTTCTCACTATTCAAGGTCTTCAAAACACATCACAACTTCATAAAAGTATTTCTTGGTCTTCACTGTTCCAAGATAAATAGTCACAATACTTTATTCACTACCACTAAAATATTTATACTAGTATCTTCAAGAGATTCCTAAAATTCTCTCTTTCATTTCAAAATTTCAGTAATTCATAAGACACTATTCCTATCACAAAGATCTCTCTATATATGTGTGTACAAGTTCTTACTCAAGTTAATTCTTACTGCTTACTATAAAATTTTTTCAGTCACCATACATTAGTTCAATCTACTCTTCATTATTACCTCCAGTTCATTCATTCATTCTTCCTCTTACCCTTTTCTCCTCTATATTTCACACTTTTTACTTCTTAGTATCTGAGATACTTAACTTCTCACCAAACTTCCACTTTTATTTTTCCAACTAGTCTCCTTCTCACTGACAAGACATCTGAATCTTCAAATACTTTGTCAAGAATATTTTTTTAATTTTTTTAGTTCAAATTCATTTTCAACCATGCATAATTTTGTTCATCTTCTTGTAACTCCTAGTGGTATTTTTTGATTATGCATCATATAAAAAAATTTCTAACTAAACATTTCATGTCTCTCAAAATTCTCAAAAGAGACCAAAAGACTCGTCAAATCCTCCAAAGACTCTTCATTTTCCATTTGAAGATGATGGAATACATCACTATTTCAAGTCATAATATAACTTTACACCTTTAAACAACATTCACTGCATACTTGATTATAGTGCTCAGCTCACTATCCTAAACAATTCATTGATAACATGTTCCTTGTTTCTTTCTTTGGTTTAAATCCATAGTCATGTGATAAGTTAAAACAACTCAAGTTTTCTATATTATTTTGAGATTAAAAACTACTTCATACATTTGATATTGGTTTATAGTCTTCTTTGATGGATCTTCACTGTCTATTCACCTTGACACTTCGTGCAATTTACTCGAGCTTCAACATACTAATTAGAGATAGCCTATTTTGGTCTTAGAAGATTGATAAGATTAAAGGAACTTAATTATCCTCACTTTAAGATGATCATAGTATTGATCCATTCTCATAAACTTGAGTACACAACAACTGAAGACTTGAAAAGGTTAAAACTTGAAGCAAAAGGAATACACGGTTTTTCTCAATCTAGAGTTATAGTCACAATATTTTGGAGCCTTAAAGCATTAAACCATGAGCATATAGACCTTATTCATGATATGAAGAAAATTTCCAAGCTCCATACTAGTTTCTTAAGGACTTCCCTTCAAATAAATTCAAATAAATTCTTCAAAAACTCTGAGATAACACAGAAAAATCTTCTCTATTATCTGAGCACAAAAATAAAAAACTTTCTAAGATATAAAACTCATTCTCCACTTCATATCTAAACCCACAATATTTTGAATTATCTTGAATATGGTAATACAGACCAAATGTCAAAATTTCATTAAAATTCATTGGATGAAACTCCCATAATGATCAAAAACCTCTATTGAAACCATAAGACATGGTATATCACTATTACTGTCCCGAGAGGAAATTTAATGCAGCTTATCCAACTCAAACAATTGAAAGTTTGAATAAGAAATATTTTAAAGCTTCATATAAAGAATTCCATTCTTTTAAATTGATTTGAATTAACAACTCATCTAATATTTCTTGTATTAATACATTTTTTAGCATCACAAAGTTGAACTCTGACTGCATAATTTTGTTTGATTGCTAAAAAGCCAGGCAACTCAAAATGAGCTTTTCAAAAGACTTGTTTTACAAAAACTCACATAACTTGCTCAAATGACCTAAAATTGATATAAAAGTTCTCATGAAGCACCATGAAACCTTTATCCATCATCTCACATGATTTTTTTGAAAATAATAGGTCTAAAAGTTTCTAGCCCATCTCATTCGCATGCAAGAACACTACTTTTTCTCAACACCATTTCTGATCAACATACAAAGCTGAGTCCTGAGGCTGAGATGAGCCTAACCTTTGCTCAAAAATGTTTTGGATACTCTCTCAAGGCCTCACCCATGATTTTTATTACCTATACCATCCACTTACATTTCATTAGGCACTTGAAATCACTTTGAAATGACACTGCCACTCAACTTCCAAGACCCTGTTTTCTTGAAACAACCTGAATTCACCTTGAATCTCTAAGAAACACCTGATAATCACCTAAGAATCCTACTCTTTCATCCTCCATTTTTAATCAATGCCTTTGACATCAATGACAACGACCAACAACACAATAGAGTGCAAAAATCCCCCCCTTTGTCATTGATAGAAATATACTGAAACTTGATGGAAAACAAATATATGAAATAAGTTTCAAGAACTATCTCTCCCCCTTTTAAATCTATGAAAAATATGCACAAGTACACCAAACTAATTATATTTGAAAAATTCATCAAAAAAGAATGCTCATACCTTGCATACACTCTCGTGGAAAGGTGCTTTTTTCTTGTCTGAAGAAGCCCATGAAATCATACTATTTTTCTTCCATACAACACCTGCAACAATCCATCTAATAAATTTTAAAATTAACCTTCAATTATTTTTCTTTACATGACCACTAGTTTGTTCTTGGAATTGGAAAACCAACTCCCCCTGTCTGGACTCAAATTGAGCCCTCTTGGAGCAATTTTGGCACCTTAGCTTCCCCCCCTTTCTTTATGAGACCTTTAGTGACTTTTACGGCTTGGAAATGCCCCTAATTTATCCCTTAGCTTCCCAAAACTAGTTCTAGGCAATTGTTTAGTCATTATATTAGCCACCTTGCTTGAAAAACACTTTTCTTTGTTTATTTCCTAAGCACAAACATATTTCTTTTGGTAATTTTGGATCTTCCTACCACCTTGCTTATTTCTTCGTTTCTTATATCAAATCCTTTATCATGGAAAAGAATAGTATATCCTCTTTTGCACATTTGAATAACACTCAGAAGATTGTGTTTTAAGCCTTCAACATACAACACATTCTCAGTTATAGTTTTTCCATTGTCAAGACTTAAGTATGTTTTCCAACATATTTGCTGATGTGTTGTCTCAAAATATCACTGTGCTAGATGCCTTTTCCTCTAAAGATATTAATTTTTTTATGTTCCCTGTCATGTGGCTAAAACACCCACTATTAATGTAATACTGCATTTCTTCACTATGTGAATTAAAATATGTTTGAACTATTAATCCTCGCTCCTTAGTGTATGTAGGTTCTGATTCAACCCTGTAAGCTTTCTTGTTTTGCTGTAGAGGTATTTGAGAACAAAACTTGGCAACATGTCAATACTTTTGACAATTATAGCAAATCAGCTCATCCTTGTTTCTAACATAATAAAAGTTCATGTGTGTACCATGCATTCTAGAGTACATCTTGAACTTAGCAGCCTTCTGACCAAATTCATGACAAGCATAACTGTATTCATAAAATGAGTAAGCATACCTCATAGCCTAATGTATCCTTGGATAGCTCTTCTTTAAATCAACTATCTTGACTTTAGGAGGTTCTTCACTTGTCTTGGCCATATTTTTACTTGCTAATTTATCATCTTTATTCTTCTCTTCATATCCTAAACCAACTCCTTCATTTTATTATTTTTGTTTACTCAAAAGATCACTCTAATCAATAGTGCTCTTCTCAAATTTATGATACATTTTCAGTTTTGTAGAGGTATGTTCTAACTATGTTTGTAGCTTCTCCTTCTCAATTTTGACCTTGAAAACATATCCAATTAGTTTCACTTATGCTTTGTACTCCTTGGTGATTTATTTATGCTCTTTGGCTTCCTTTTTGTGATTTTATTCAAGGGACTTTATTTTTTCTTCATATTATTTAACCATGATTTTCAACTTTTGGTTTCTTTTCTTTTGATGATTTATTTCATCCAGAGCACTTATTAATTCAGCCTCAAGATTTACTTCTTCTTCTTCTTCATCATCTGAACTATCATACTAAGTCTGAATTCTGACTTTAGAATTACTTACATCAAGTATTTAAATAACCATAAAGAAAGTCTTAGATAGAATACATTTTTCTTCACTTTTGGAGCTGCTAGAGTCACTTGACTTTGAAGAGCTTGATTCTTCTTAAGAGTAGAAATTCTTCTTATTTTTGAAGTACATATTATTTACATTATTGCTCTTGAATTTCTTCTTCTGTCTATCAAAGGATTCCTCATCTTATTTGTGTTTATAAGGACATTTATAAGAAAAGTGACCAAATTTTCCACAAATGAATCACTTGAAGGGGAGCTTACCTTTTGTATTTTGCTGAACCTCTCTTTAGCTTTCTTACAAACATGGCTTTTACTTTTTCATCATCTATGTCCATGTAAGGATAAACTGCATTGTTCTTTTCTCACTTCTATTTGTTTGCTTTGAAGGCTTCCTCTTTTATCCCTAATTTTGAATCACTGATTCTCATCTCATATGTACTTAATATACCATGAAGCTCATCTATTGTTAGAGTAGTCAGATCTTTAGCTTCTTCTACAGCTGATACTTTAACATCAAATTTTGAGGTCAAAGATCTAAGCACTTTTTGTACAACTACACTTTCTTTTATCTCCTTTGCTAAGCCTCTAATCAAATTTACAATTTCATCAACTCTTTACAAATATGAAGAAAAAATATCACCTTATTTCATCTTGATGCTCTCAAACTATGCCCTTAATGTTTGTAACTTGGCTATCTTGACTTTACTATCTCCTTCATAGGTTGTCTTCAGTTTGTCCCACATCTATCAATTTTTCCATTTCAAGATGATGGAATACATCACTCTTTCAAGTCACAATATCACTTTACATTTTAAAACAACATTCACTACATACTTGATTAGAGTGCTCAGCTGACTGTCCTAAACAATTCACTGATAACATGTTCCTTGTTTCTTTTTTTAGTTCAACTCCATACTCATGTGATAAGTTAAAACAACTCAGGTTTTCTATCTTTGTTTGATATGAAAAACTAATTAATACATTTGATATAGGTTTATAGTCTTCTTTGATGGATCTTCACTATCTATTCACGTTGACACTTCATGTAATTTACTTGAGATTCAACATACTGATTTGAGATAGCCTATTTTGGTCTTAGAGGATTGAAAAGATTAAAGTAACTTGATTAGCATATCTTGAAGATGATCATAGTCTCAAGCCATTATGATAAACTTAAGTACACAAAAATTAAAGACTTAAAAAGGATAAAACTTGAAGAAAAAGGAATACACGATGTTTCTTAGTCTAGAGATACACTCATAGTCCTTTGAAGCCTTTGAGAATTGAACCACAAGCCTCTAGAACTTATTCGTGATGTGAATAAAATTTCCAAGCTCCATACTAGTTTCCTAAGGACTTCCCTTTGAAGAAATTCAAATAAATTCTTCAAAAACTTTGAGGTAACATAGAAAAACCCTCTCTGTTACTTGAGCACAAAAATTACAAAAAGTTATGAGATATAAATCTCATTCTCCACTTCAGATCTCGACCCACAATATTTTGCAATATATTGAAGATGGTAATACAGACCAACTGTCCAAATTTCATTGAAATTCATGGATGAAACTTCCACAATGATCAAAAACCTCCATTGAAACCCTAAAACATAGTATATCACTATTACTATCCTGAGAGGACAGTTAATGAAACTTATCCAGCTAAAACACTTGCAAGTTTGAATAAGAAATATTTTGAAGCTTCATATAAAAAATTCCATTCTTTTCAATTGATTCAAATCAACAACTCATCTGTTCTTGCTTGTATTAATACATTTTTAGCATCACAAAGTTGAACTCTAACTATACAGTTTATGATTTAGACAAACACACTTGTTGGATAACCTTAGGCACTGTTTCAATTGATTTGATGCACTAAATCATAGATGGTCATGAGCTTTGATCATGAATTATATGTTCAAAATTAGTCATGGTCTTGATTGGGCATACTTGAAGCAAGTAACAATGAATAACTCTCTTTTGCAACCTTGAAACTAGAAAAACTAGGATTTGAAGATCCTTATTTAAAAAAATGATTATATACCCAAGACATATCCAAAATTTTTTAAAGATATAATAGTTGAATCCATATGCATACTTACAAGATGATCAAGGCTTTTGAAAAGAATGAGTCAAAACAATGCTTTAAGAAGCATGTAGACAATTACACTCAAGGACAGAATATGACAACTAAGATTCTTATCTCAACTACACAAAAGGAAATTGTAGATGCTCAACCATATTTACAAATAGATATGGAAGGAGTCTACGCTCTTATTGAAAAATAAATCCAATGAAAACAATTAGAACCATTACATGCCAGGACCATTCACACCACAAACAATGAACATGTACCTTCAAGAAGTAAAACCTTGAAGTTAATTATAAGCATGAGAAACACCATGAATGGAATGTGGAGATACTGTAGAAGTGGTTAAATAATACTTGGATTTAAAATAAACCTTTTTTCTCTTATCAACTTGGTGCACAACCCAGGAGAGAGAAAAAATACTTCACTAAAATGCTCATAACTTTTCAAATACACCTCCTTTTGAGAAAAATATTTTTGCAAATGATTTATGTGCCAATTTACTACAAAAAATTATTCTATGATTTATTCGAAGGAGTCATAATTTTATTTGACTGGTAAGAAGCTAGGCAGCTCAAAATGAGCTTTTTAAAAGATCTGTTTTACAAAAACTCACATATCTTGCTAAAATGACCTAATATTGACCTAAAATTTTGCATGAAGCACCAAAAAACCTTCCTCCATCATCTCCCATGAATGTTTATAAAATTATATGTCTAAAATTTTCTAGCCCATCTAATTTGCATGCAAGACCACTGTTTGTTCTTAACACCATTTCTGACCAACATAAAAATTTGACTCCTGGTGCTGAAATGAGCATAAAATTTTCTCACACATGCTATGGATAATCTCTTAAGGCCTTAACCATGATTGTTATTACTTTTACCATCTTGTTACACTTCATTAGGTACTTGAAATAACCCTTAAATGACACTGTCACTCAACTTCCAAGACCCTGTCTTCTTGAAAAAAAATGAATTCATCTTGAACCTCTAAGAATACACCTAAGAAGCACATGAGAATCCTGCTATTGCATACTCCCTTTTCCATCAATACCTGCTATGAACTATTCGTTGTTGTTTGGCCACCCCTCATTAGAAATGTTTTCTGTTGTAGGAGGGTTGGAGGTGTTATTCTGAAGTAAGACATCAACATATCCTTGCATCCTATCTAGAGATTGATCCATGTTTTTGAAGCGTTTGTCATTTTGGGTGCAACGTGGTAAGTAATCCTCATCCAGTAATGGGAGTTGATCAGACTACATACTAATTTACGGTCTAAAAAAAACCTGAGGAGAGGAGCCTGAATCTCTAGTGAATGCTATATTATGAGAATTTGAGAGTTCAAGTTGTGGCCCATGTGTAAGTTGATCAATCTTCTCAATCCTGACCAAAGGGCCATTGTTTTTACCTTTAGAAGGAGTTTAAGATGCAGCGAGATTAGTTGAGTAGTTTTCAGCCCACCCAAATAGTGAGGGTGACTGTTGTTGCCTACCCATTTAGTAGTAATATGCCTCAAGACCCAAAATAGGCCAACCGTATCCATCTTAACTTAACATATTTTGGGGGGTATATGAATACCCACAAAATAATGGGAGAGGGAAAACATGGATGAAAGAAATGGAAACAAAAAGAGGCTAGCTCTTCACGTCAATTTCACCAATTTGTATGAATAAAAATTGACACACGACCTTCAATCACATTCGACCTCCTGAGGTCATGCCGGGATGGCCGATGTGGAATGAGTGGATAGCTATGGATAGAAAAGTATAACAATTTTGTGGTATGTGGAAGAAAATATGATAAAATGGAACAAACAAGATATACAGGAAAAACAATTTCCTCAACACACAATATTAGGATCTTCTTGTAAAGGGTAAGGAAGGCCCCTTTAACCTGAATGGGTCTAATGGATGGGTCAGAAAGAATGGCCACGTGAAGAATCCAATAAATGTCAAGCTCCACTGAAACCCTTTATAATGGTTGTGAGATGAGTGGAAAACCAATGGGCACCTCGTAATGATTTCCAGATAGGGTCATGGAATGAATGAGAGAGAGGCGTGATTCCACTAGCTCTATGGGTGGTTAGCTGGTTTAGTCTAGAATGTAAAGGCTTTATAAGCATCTCAGTTTAGGATGTTTAGCTTTTTGATAATTTCTGGAATGTGTGGGGATTATATGAATAATTTTTCTTGTAATTTTATGTCTAAATCTATTTGGTCTTCAAGTCCGTTTGGTTGTGGAACCCTTTGATAAAAACCATAAAATCTTTTTGGTTGTGCTTTGGTGATGGTCATGCATGCATTTGTGTAGTTTTAATATAATCAATGCAAATAACAATCGAATCTAAATAAGCAAAGACTACACTATGTTTTTTAATTTTGTAATATAAAGGAAGTGAAACAATGTAAAACAACTAATCTAATAGAAATAAATCTTTTTGTGATTTTTTGGAACTTTCTAAATTAAATGAAGAATTGAATAAATGAAAGCTTCTAATCTAATTAAAAAATCCTAAAACAAACAAACAACCAGATGTAGTTATCTATCTATGTAGAAGAAAAATAATCTATTCTAAATAATTAAAGATTCTCTAAACTATGAATATGAATTGAATCCTCTACTCTACCTCAGAGGCATGGGAAGAAATCAGAGCTTCTCAAAAGCTTTTCTTCCACTGTAAATTCCCCGAAAAAAGTAAAGATGGATTTTATGGATGATTTGCTAAATGAAATAATTCTTAAGTTGATATATAAATTAATATAGAATATTTCTTCCGGAATCACCTCTTTACAAATCTACAGAGATAGGAAAAGGAAGTTATCTATCCTAAGAAAGCTTTGTTGAAGGAAATGATCTACTGTAACTATTCAATGATTGCAATAATGAAGAATGGAAATGCCTTTTCTACTGTAGTGAATAATGTGCATATAAATTTCATGAAAAAAGAATTTAAAAATGCTGAAACCTAATTACAACCCCAACTTGGTAATTGCAGTGTTGTGGTAATCTAATTGTGGTGTGATTTTGTGTCCCCTCAGTATTATTTTCTGACCTTCGATGTCCAAATCTACAGAGATAGGAAAATGAAGTTATCTATCCTAAGAAATATTTGTTGAAGGAAATGATCTATTGTAATTATTCAATGATTGCAATAATGAAGAATGGAAACAACTTTTCTACTATAGTGAATAATGTGCATACAATTTCACAAACAAATAATTAAAAAATTATGAAACCTAATTACAAACCCAACTTGGTAATTACAATGCTATGGTATTTGTGTCCCCTCAGTATTATTTTACGGCCTTCAGTGTCCCCATGAGACCAAGGAGCCAGGAATGTAGAGGAAGCTAGAAGAAGGTGCTGGAGTAAGTAATGACTTACTAGGCAATCTGTTGGCAATACAAGCAAAGGAATAAAAATATAAGTGAACAGAGCTTGATTGTGTAATCTCTAGTAGGATTGCAACAACATAACATAACAATACCAGATAAAATTCTTTTGCCTTTATCTTTAGAAAAAGTGATGGTTTTATAGAAGGTTGGCTAGGCTGTGCACTATCACACTTGGCAGTCATGGGGTGCCACATCAACATATGAAGGGGTAGTTAAACAATCAATCAACAACCACAAGTGGAAGAGGATATTGATATAAATTAGTCAAACCAAAAACTAGCTAAATTGATTCACAAACATGTGCTAAAAGTGAACTGGAGCGAAGTAACATGCATCTAATTCATGCACGAAAGGTTTTGGAAAATTCACATGAAAGCTCCGCCCTACACAGGGTGGGAGTTACACAACCACTACCTAGTTAGGGTGATATATACACAACCATTATTAAGCTAGGGAAGCAGTTGTGTAACCACCAACAAGATATGGTGGCGGTTCCATAACTAGAAGCCAAAAACCAAGGAAAAGCATGGGTGAAAGCTAAGGAAAAACATGCAATGGATAAGTAAGGTAAACTAGGCTACACATATAAGCTACGAAGAGGTTTAAGGAGCTTGAAAACCTTTGAAAAAGACATGAATCATCATTGGGGACTTTGAACCTTTTTTTGACAATGTAACACGTGCAAATTTGGGTGCGTACATGTACATTTCTAGGTTCTAAAGCATACTAATGTATACATAATTCCTAAGCAAGAAAACTAGTGATTGACAACTCCCTTTGGCATTTTGATTGATTTATCTCTTACACTTTACTGGTCTTACGCATCTTACATCTCTACTAACACTTGAATGATTTATTTTTTATGGGCTTGGACACTAGTGTCCAATTAGGACAGAAGTTCCCAAGCGCTCTTGTCCCTTCTGGGCGCCCCTATCCTTCTCTTTATTCTTTTTACTCTTTTGCTTCCTTTTCGCTTCTTGGTCACCTTTTAACACTTTGGGTTGTAATTTCAGTTGTCAATTACAAAATTCAAAGAAGGGAATCATATATAGACTTAGTTACTTCTTCTAAATCAAGGGCCAAACACTATAAACATTATATATCATCACCTAAGCTTGCACAAAGGAAAAAAATAACTACAAAGCTTACATATAACACATTAATACAAGGGACAAGGGCATAATTGGTCTACATACACAACATAAAAGGGGAATTCATTCTATTCCATCGCACACAAACTATGTACTCGGTACAATCTACATCTATCCCCCTATCATTATAGAAATTACACAAGGGCAACATACGGCATGAAAAAAATACACACTCATGTAGAACTACATGGAGTTTGAGATGTAGTAAAACTCTTAGTCATAAGTTCACTCTTTGGGTGACCATTAGGGTCATTCTGAGTCCAAATTCTACAAATTTATTATTATATTTGATGTGGTTTGTGGACATGTGTAGGTAGACATTTGTTTTACAAGTTACATGTCTGATTGACGATCTAACAACAATACGAAAATGAAAAAGAGTGAGTAGAAGTGAAGATAATCCAACCCATAAAATGCTATATTCAAAGAATTTGAGAAGACATAGGCACCCAAATGAGTCACTAGCACCTAGGGTACTCTTTTCCTCTTGTGGGTGCTTTTGTCCTATACATTTCTAGGGTTCCAAACCCTCATCGAGCATTTGCGACACTGTTCACAACGTGTTCTAGCAAATACACAATCATATAACTCCTAGGTTGGATAGAATCAACTAAGTCATCACCTCTCTCTCATTTACTTAGGTTATTACATATTTAAGTGCTAATTGCTTGTATATTAATGTAGTTTATGACATGAACATCATTTAGTACATTAGTTACTGTGAAATACGATTTTATTTAAATTAGATTAAATAATTTGGTGAACTTGACGTGTCCTCAAACATGTTGGAAGTACAATGGAATAAGAGTTATGGGTGAATCAATCCTATAAAGGTTTATTTAATTTACTATTCATTATTCATTATCATCTATACATCCGTTCAATCAACCATGAACCATATGTGTGTTTATTCAAGCATAGAAACAACCATAGACAAGAGCTAGAGCAAGAGAGTACACAAGAACACAAAATATAAGTTATAAAAACTCAAGGGTAATAAAACCCAATAAAACAAAAACATTATATTTCCATGTTTCAAATTTAGTGAGGAACTAACCCCATAAGGAGCACCAACCCCTAATTTAGTAGAGCATTAACCCTACAAGTAGCACACACCCCTAATTTAGTGAAAAACCCACTCCAAAAGGAGGATATAACCCCCTAATATGACCAAAAAAAACTAATCCACTTGATGATGATGATATATGATTTTTTTTTTCTGCCACAACTGATGGATATCTCTAATTCAGTTCACAACTTCATCTTCAAACCCCCATTCACATAAATCACTCCATCTTCTTCTTTCTCAACATGTATTGAATATAAACATTTGCACATATGCTCTCAATCAGTATTCAACCTATAACATACTTCCTCATCCTTCAAATCATTCTCTCATGCCTACAATATACTTCTTCTTGGGTCGCACTTTTCACCCATCCAATACTAGTTAACAAATGAACTCAAACAAACACTTAAATATGATTTAATTCTTTAAAAATCAAGGAACTTAAATTTCCCTCATTTATTTCAACTAATTAAACTTTAAAAAATTCCAATACAGTAATAAAAATGCTCACATATGATCCATATATGTCATCCATGCCCAAAACCACTCAACATGTACAAAACATGCTCAAAACCCCATCACTACGATGAGTAAAATACACTAACACCAAAACCATGATTATTCAAGCCCCAAATTCATAAAAAATGTATAATATATAATAAAAAATAATCTATGGTCTTTAATTATCTTGGACCAATAAAATAATTCATAACACAAGTGAAAAGGCTCATATCATTCACTAAACAACTATTTCCAACACCTTGTATTTACCTTTTGGTATCAAGGAAACTCAAGATAAAATAAAATATGGAATGTAACCACTATATTTAATCCTAATTACCTATAAATCACATCCGTGCATGTTATAACTCTTGAAATATCCATATGTTCACTCCACAACAACTGTCCTCTTCACCGAATCATGATGCCTAAAAACCAGGTTTGTAAACTCAACTAGTTTATACCCTTGATATCACTTACAATACCCATAAAGGAATTAAATAGGAAAAAAATTCATCCCTCTTCACTTTATAGGTGATAGTAAACATAAAATCAACTATCTCATTCCTCATCCACTTCATTCTTTCAGCTTGAGCAATGCTATTTTGAAAATCAACATACCTTCTTCTTCACAAACTGACCTGAAAGACACATAAAATAAACTCACCAAGACACAAAAAATATTTATGTAAATACATATAAATAATATTTATAGAACATATTGGAACTCATTCCAAATCCAAGTGGAAGGCCTTCAACCAAGACCATCTTTGCAAACTACTTCTTAAGCCTTCTAGGACTCAAGAATTGGCCTTGATATCAACTTGTTCCATCATATAAAAAATCACTTCCACACTCAAAAAAATAATTTAAAATACTTAGAAATGATGTATAAGCACTCATAAACCTTCAAAAAGCATAAAAAACTTAGAAACATCATCTTACCTCATGAAGCTACTTACCACCTTGTTATATCAAACATCCTCCAGATTTGATTTTCAAATAATAGCTAATAACTTCTTCATAACATATATAAAACAAAAGTTTAATATAAAAATGGAAATATCACTGAACCAGTATCACAACACAACTTGAACGGAGTCCTAACTTCTCAGGTAGCTCCTACAATTTTAATTTTAGTGCAAACTACTCCAAACTACCCCAAAAACAAGTCTTCACAAATATGACACACTTTGCACTTTTTCATCTAAACCATGACCTGAAAAATTCATGAAAATGTAGAAAAAATTAGGGGATAAAATCAAAGTTAAATTATTCAACGTCTTTGGATAATCTTTCCTTAAACTGAACTTATTTGGAAAGAAGCTTTTTCAGGTGGGGCCCACATACCTTAACATACACTATCTTACCTTTTTGGAAAGATGAAAGAGTCCTATAAAAATAACCATAATAAATTTGGAAAAAGGAATCAAAACTCGTCTAGTATACTCAAATTTCTCCAAGTTTCTCGTAGCTAGGGTTTAACTAGGGTTTCAAACTACTTTACCTTCATAATATTTGTTCATAAAAATGTGACGATCAGACCACCTCATTATTTTTGTGAAAATTTCATAATTTACCTAAGAAGATGATCCAAGGAGCTTGGGTACCCATGAAAACCACACAACTCACAATAAGAAAAAGAAGTCCAATTTTTTTCATGGGATCACACTTTGAAACAACCAATTTTTCCAAAACTTGCATATCTTGCAAACAATTCTTTAAATTAACTTGAAACTTGTCACAAAGAATCATGAAAACATATTGTAACTATCCATACTCACAATCTAGCCCAAATAGCTCTCAAAATATCCATACATTAAGACTTACCTATGCTAAACTACCTGTTCTCACCTTCTTGCTTCCCAAGGACCTCATACATGCATCATACCTCTGAGTTCTAACATGAAACTCACTATACACCTATTATATCATGTCAAAACAATGTTCCCATGTTTGGATAGAATTAATAAGCTCCAAATCTCATACCTCCATCTCATTCTTCTTGCTCCAGGGTAAGGAATAAGCTTGGAATGACCTGAATCAATTAATCCATAGGGATCCAAAATGAACCCACTTCATCAGATTAGTCAACACAAAGAAGGAAAGAAAATACACAGAGGTTTTGTCTTTATATTAAAAATACCTCTGCTCTATGTAGAGTGGTGATTACAGAATAACTACCCAACCAAGGTGGCAGTCTTGAGACTGCCGGTCTGTATTGGGTGGCGGTCTTAGCTCTTTTAGATAGAAAATAAAATATGAAAACAACAACCTCATAATTTGAAAGGTTGTTCATGTATCTTCTCCTCCACGACCTTTCTCATTCTATAGTGCATAGGAGGACATGAGAAAGGCTATACATACATGTTTGTAGAAGAGGATAAGGGCATTGAAGCATGAAAGCAAGTGAGCAAGAGGTTTTTATTGTTAGAATTGTGTTTTGTAGAAGAAAGGAGTGTTGAGACAAAGTAAGCAAGTAATTCAGAGGAAGTGTGAGATATTATCTACTTATCTTTCATACTTATTGTAATTTCTATACTTACTGTTTAAATTGGCCAATAAAAGTGGGAAGAAAGAGAGATTTCCCTTCCTGAATAGTTTTTCCTCCTCTGGAGGTTTCCAGGATAAAAATTGTAGGTGTTTATGTGTTTATATTCTTTCCTTTCCTGTAATTGTTTATTCTAAGCACAAGTAAAATTAATTCACTAGCCATCTCTATCATTTTATTATAGAAAGTAGAACAGCAACGTTTAATTTGTGATTTTGTGGATAATTCAAAAGTTGAAGAGTTTACAGAACATTTTGGTATCAAAGCTAACAAGTATCCAAGACTGTGGTATTTGTTCTTGGATTTGTATGAAAATGACGAGATCTAAAGGTGAAGAGGATTTACCTTGTGATCTAAAAATTTCTACAAGAAAGTGGAAGCAAAGAACTCAGGGACAAATGGAGGAAGAGAACTTGGTTCGTAGAATTAAGATGCTGGAGACAATAATGGATAGGATGTTTAGAAGGCAAGAAGAACTTGTAGATTTGTAAAAAACAACTTCTGTCAAGCAATACTCCATGGACTCAGTGGTTCGAGGCTTAGATGAAAAGTTTGGCATATGAAGGATCCACCATGAGGAAGATTATGGGGAAGAGCATGAAGAAGATACTTAAAATGTAAGAGAAAAGGTAAAATCTGACCATACTCCTTTTAAAGTTGAGATGAAAGTTGAAATTAAAAGATTTAAAGGAAAAGTAGATGCAAAGTTGCTTAATAAATGGTTAAAATAGTTAGAAGTCTACTTTAGCATCCATAATGTCACTGAGGCACAAAGGATCACCTTTGCACATCTAAAAATGGAGGGACACACTCTGGTTTGGTGGGAAACCCATCTAACCACTTGTGAAAAGAAGAAGCATCCTATTGGGAAATCGTGGAAGGAATTTAAAGAATTACTTAGAGCTAACTTCTATCCTATTGGCCATAAGACTAACCAAATGATTAAATGGAAATATTTTAGACAAGGTAGTGGTCAAAGTTTGTAGGACTATACTATAGAGTTTTGGAGGTAGGCCATGTTGCTAAACATGGACTTGGAGGATGAGGATATTTTGACTAAGTACTTGGGAGGACTTCACACTCACCTTCAAAGAAAAGTCATCTCCACAAAGCCCAAAGATCTCAACGAAGCATGTGTATAGGCACACTACATAGATGATGAAAAGAAGTAAGGAGAGGTAGAGCCAAGGGAAAAACAATAAAAAAATCAGCAGAAAAAGAGTATGGGAAAACAAGTAACAAGAGTAAGTGGAAAGGGAAAGGTAAACAAGCTTCCACTACTTTAAATACTTGTAAAGATACTAAGAATTTTTGTAAGAACTGTGATAGCAATGGTCATATTGACGCTACATGTTGGAAGTTACATTCGGAGTTACATCTGAAGAACTAAACCAAAGACTCAAAGAAGTCCATGACAACTGTAAAAACAGAAGGGGAGGTGGAAATCGAAGATGAATCTGATGTAGATGAAAGGATTGGATGCATGTCTACCAACATGGATAGTCAGGAAGAGGAGATGGGTAGACTATTCCAGATCAAAATCCAAATCAAGAGAACTAAGGTAAATGCTTTGGTTGATACTGGTTCTCAGTATAAATTTATTTCTAAAGCAATTGTAAAGAAGCTTAGTCTTGAGACTTATGAGCATCCACACCCTTATCCTTTGGGTTGGGTGAATAAGGGTGTTGAAATTCAGGTAACAAGAAGATGTAAGGTCAAGTTTGGGATAAATTCCTAGTATATTGATGTTTTGGAAGTTGACGTTATTCTACTTGATGCTTTTGATGTAGTATTCAAGAGTCCTTACTTGTATATTAGGGATGCTATATTTATGAGAAGGGAAAATTGATACAGATTGGTCGTGGATGGGATCAACTACAACATCCAGGCACACCAACATAAGACACAAGTTACTATGGTGAGTGCTAACCAAGAAAAATGAATTATTCAGGAAAATGCTAATAAGTTTTGTTTACTTTTGTTAAAGGATAAAAAAGATGAGGTAAAATTTTTAGAGATTTCTAACTAGGGAAAACATGCTTTGGACAATATTATTCAATATTTTTAGGAAGTATTTCAGGATCCCAGTGGGTTACCAACAAAAGGGAAAGTAGAGCATGAGATTCATCTATTGCCATAATGCCCTCTAACGAACATCGGGTTGTATAGGAAATCCTTGCTTGAGAGTACTAAAGTAAAGAAAAAACTCCATGAACTACTAAACCAAGGGATCATATGTATGAGCACCTCACCATGTGGTTCACCTATTGTGATTGTGCCAAAGATGGATGGTTCTTAGATAATGTGCATCGACTACCGTGCTTTAAACAAGATATGCATAAAGAACATATATCCACTTCTGCACATAGAAAAATCTATTGGACCAACTTTAACATGCTAGATGCTTCACAAAGTTGGATCTCAAGTCAAGTTATCACCAAGTTAGAATGACAGAGGAGGATATATGGAAGACTACCTTCAAGACAAAACAAGGTTTGTATTAATGGTTAGTACTTCCTTTTGGGTTATGCAATGCACTTGCTACATTTATTAGATTGATGAATGATGTATTATAGGAATTAATAGATTCATGTGTCATTGTATTCCTAGATGATATCTTGATTTTTAGTGCCACATGGGAAGAACATCTAAGTCATTTACAAAAAGTCTTGCAAGTTGTCAGGGAGAAATAACTGATTTGTAATATGAAGAAATGTGAATTTTCCAAATTGTCACTTGTCTATCTTGGGCACATGGTTGGAGGGGGAGAGATACAAGTGGATCCAAAGAAGGGGGAAGCCATCACTAATTGACCAACACCAACAGGAGCCATAGAGACTAGGAGTTTTGTGGGAGTAGTGCAGTACATGCGGACGTTCATTCCGGGATTCTCCGCAATTGCATCACCTCTACACATAATGGCCATAAAGAGTAAGGGTTTTGACTGGGTTAAGGAAGAAGACAAATCCTTTGAGTTATTGAAATAAAAGATTATTCATGCTCCAATACTTTCTCTTCCTAATTTACAACAACATTTTAAAGTAAATACAAATTCTAGTGATTACGCTATGGGCACATTGCTACTTCAAGGAGGTAAACCCGTATGCTATCATTCTGAAACTTTCACTTCAACAGTTAAAGGATATTCAGTATATGATAAGGAAATGTATGCACTAGTTCAGGTAATTAAAAAATGTAAGCATTATTTGTTGGGTAAAGAAAATATTGTGTACACTAACCACAAACCTCTCCAGTATTTGCAAGCACAGTCTAAATTGTAGTAGGCAAGGCACTACAAATGGATTGGGTTCCTTTAGTAGTTCCATTTGGTGATCAAATATAAGAAGGGTCGTACACACTTGGTGGTATACATGTTGTCTAGGCCACCCACACATGACAAGTTTTCCTATTTGACCACTATCTCTCAGATTGAACCCTTCACGAAGGAAGCTTACATAGAGGCATATGCCCAAGATAGATACTTTGTGGTGAAATTTCAGCAATTGCAGTCCTAAGGGACTGAAAGGACAAGGATTGAATATTGTTATCTTAAGGACATGTTACTTTACTGATGGGGGAAGCTTTGTGTGCCTAGAGAAGAAATACTTATATTGATGAGGGAAGCACATACCTCGAAAGTAGCGAGACATTTCAGTGTTGGTAATACCATAGTCCACTTGAAAAGGTACATGTATTAGCCCAATATGCAAGAAGTATCAAAATTTATACATGGATGTAAAATTTGTTATACCAACAAGCCTAAGACTAGGAAGAAGGGTTTGTTTATTCCTTTTCCAGTACCTACTCATATGTGGAAGGACATTACTATGGATTTTGTAGGAGGATTACCTATGTATAAACATGGCCATGAATATATCTATGTTGTTGTTGATAGATTTAGTAATATGTGTATTCTTATAGCATGTAAAAATACAGTAAAAGCACATGATGTAGAAATCTTTTATTTGCTAGCGTATGGGTACATTTTGGTTTGCCAAAGTCTATTGTTTTGACATGGATTCCAGGTTCTTGGGGAAGTTTTGGACTACTTTGTGGGACAAGATAGATGAAAGGTTATAAAGGAGCACAAATTTCCATCCATAGACAGATGGACAGACAAAGATGGTGAACATGACTTTGGTATAGTTGATCAGAGGGTATAACAACAAATACCCAAGGACTTGGGATGAGTCCTTAGCCTACATTCAACATTCCTATAACTGGGGAGTACACACATCCACTATGAAGTCACCGTTTGAAGCATGCTTGGGATATGTACCTACAAATCCATTGGACATAGAAATTGGGCAATAAGATGAGGAGGAGACATGAGAAAAAGAGGTGACTAGAGAAAATAAATTCATTGAGAGGATCTGACAAAGCAATCTCAAATTCAAAGAACAACTAGAGAAATCTCAATCCAAGTACAAAGCTAGGCATGATCACATAGGAGGGAACATAAAATTCATGTTGGAGATAGATTTTGGCTTTACTTGAGAGAGGAGAGAATACAAGGTCAAGTACATAAGCTCAAGCCACTATGATATGGGCCCTTCACCATATTGGAGCAGGTTGGAGAAAATAATTTTTGACTTGATTTGTTGTCATTTATGAGGATGTACTCTATAATAAACTATGAGAACTTGCACCTATATGAGCCATCCATGCTAGATGAATATGAAGGACTAAAATTGCTACCTTCTATAAAGGATTGCGTCTTGGATCATGAGGTGAATTGGAGGAGGATGTAGTGCTGTAACAGAAGGTCAGAGAGACTAGGAGAGGTCTGTAAGAGTATTGGAAGATTGGAATGAAAGGAAAGACACCAAGGTAGACTCGGTGGTACTTGAAGGAGCAAGTGATGGAATTATTTCCTCATCTACTCCTCCACTAAGATTTTGTGGGACCAAAATCCTCCTAAGCATGGGAGGTGTGATCCAAAGGGATCCAAAATGACTCTACTTCATTAGATCACTCAACATGAAGAAGGAAAATAAATACACAGAGGTTCTATATTTATAGTAATAGGACTACTACTATGTGTAGAGTGGTGGTTATAGAACCGCCGCCTAACTAGGGTCTTGGATCTTTCAGACAGAAAATAAAATATGAAATGAACAACGTAAAAATTTGAAAGGTTGTTCTTGTCTCTTCTCCTCCATGACCTTTCTCATTCTCTAGTGCATAAGAGGACATGAGAAAGAGTATAAATATATGTTTGTAGAAGAGGATAAGGGCATCAAAGCATGAAAGCAAGTGAGAAATAAGTTCTTAGTGTTGTAATTGTGTTTTGTAGAAGAAATGCTTGTTGAGATAGACAAAACAAGTAATTGGGAGGAAGTGTGAGATATTATCTACTTCTCTTTCATACTTATTGTAATTTCTATACTTATTGCTTGAATTTGCCAATAGAAGTGGGAAGAAAGAGAAATTTCCCTTCCCGACTGGGTTTTCCTCCTCTAGAGATTTCTAGGATAAAACTTGTTGGTGTTTGTGAGTTTATATTCTTTCCTTTCCTGCAATTGTTGATTCTAAGCACAAGCAAAATTCATTCACTAGCTATCTCTATCATTTTCTAATAGAAAGTATAACAGCAATGTTTAATTTGTGATTATGTGGATAATTCCAAATTCTAAGAGTTTACAGATCATCAACAATGAAAAACCATGAACTAACCATGCTGACCTCATGTAGACCCATGTAAACCTCTAACACACCTCATGGAACATGAATGGCCTTACGATAACATTTAATTAACTTCGAAGACCTCAAACTATGACTCAATAAGCCATAACCATGCTAGAACACCATGACAACTCAAGAGATCATGTCACTACCAATAAATCTTCATGATTGACCATTGAAAAACACCACATGGAGACTCATACAACACCATGACACCCTTTTCCATAAATTGATTTGATATCAATGACAACAATCAAACACAATGACCAATAAAATATTCTTTTGATCTTCTCCCATGGCTGCGATTTCTAACTCCTTTATAGACACAAATATTCAAGATCTTAATAATCATCTTGCTAAACATGCTCAAGAAGAGATCTCTTATTATTCATTTCCCATGATGAATAAAAGTGGTTAGTTGAGCTTAACCCCCAATCTCCAATGATACTTCCATCCCTATTGTGACACTTACACCTCCTCCCACCACCACTCTTCCATCCACAACTATTTTCTCTGTTTCTATGCCTCCCCCTACAACCCACTTTACCATCCTCCCTATTACTTCTTCCATAGGACATGAATCCTCTTCAAGAACTTTTGACATAACTTCTTTATACCATGATTTAAAATTCCAAAATTTCCAATTATAGCAAGCCTCTTCATCCTCCTCTCCATCTCTATGTTTCTCACTCCTTCATAGCCCTTTTGCACCTGCCATCTCCTCTTATCTTCTTCCTCCTAACTTCATTGCAACCAAGTTTACTATCTTAAATTACCATGGTGACCATCAAGAACATATTTTATCCTTACATTTTGCATGTCTTGACTATGCTAATAACCTTATACTATTGGTCAATTTTTTCCCTTGAACCTTACATGATTATGTTATGTGATGGTTCTATGATCTACCTATCCATTCGATAATATATTTTATGTCTTTAGATGGCATATTCCTTGCTCATTTTTCTATAAACATCGACACAAAGATATATTATGCACAACTAGATAAAATCAAACAAGGATCTAATGAAAATCTTACAAACTATGTTTTGCAATATAAGAACAACCTTTTCTAAATGACCAAAGTTCTAGCAAATTATGAATTGCAAGACCTATTCATTTAAATTATTTTGCCTCCACTCTAAAAGAGTTTCATTTATTATACTTCTAATTAATTCAATCAATTGTGTCATATGCTCAAATTACATGAAAGAAAACTATTATGTATGGGAAAATTGAGGTATTATGATACTTCTTCCACTTCATCTTCCAAAAATTTTCAAGCCAAATCAACATTCAAATGATCCACTAAGCATACCTATTCTAAAGCCAATGTCAAAATTATTTCTACACCAACCATGCTTCAATTTCAATCCATGAGGCATATGTTTACTAAGCTACCTTACGTACCTCAGTTCCTATTACCAAAACTCATTGAAAGAAATCTAATTACTCTCCCTCCACTACTCCATATAGATCCTTCTTGACCACATGGTTGTAATTATGATGAAAACACACACTGTGATCATAACCAATACAAAGGGAATTCTACAAATCACTATTTTCAGCTCAAACATCTTATTCAAGATATTATTGACAATAATGCCATCGAGCTTTAAGAGCCATCTACTTCTAAACCGATCACTAATAATGAAAAGCTTAAAATATTCAATGACCCATTACACAAACATGACAAGCTAATTACTGATTCCTCTACAAATCATGCATATCATGCAATGCCTCCTCCTTCATTGGGGCTGGTTGATTTTATCATTGCTATTATTGACATGCCACCACTAGTTATTACGTTTTCGGATCACGACTACCATGCTACATTTTTTTTCTAATGAGTTATATATTGATGCTGATATTGGTACTCATATAGTCAATAACACTATGGTCCGTCCTTTGGACCTTTTGAATGCATGCTCCATGGAACTCTTACTAGCTATCAACTTTCCAATTTCTTAGATCACATTTTTAGTTCCCCATTTATACAGGAATTTCATCCTTGGTAATAGTATCGAGTTATGTATGGATGAAAATTAACATGTAACCTTCAACCACACTCGACCCCTCGAGGTCGTGCCAGAGCAGATGATGTTGAATGTGTGTGGATGGATAACTATATGAGGATCATTGACGAAGATATGGTAGTGTGATTTCCTAGTAGCTAAGTTGGCAAAGTGGAGATTTAGAGGCTATGAATGGGCAGTGTAAATTACCTATGGTTTGTTTGCCTAACTTGGATCTAAGTGTTGATATAGTTTGAAGTATTTAAATTAAATAAGATTAAACTAATAATCTATGCTATTACTTGAAAGGAAACTAACCTAAATAAATTAACAAAACTAAAACATCATAATTACAAATAATTTTATTTTATTCTAAATAATAAAATCTACTTCTACACTAAAACTAAACAAACAAAATAACCTGGTGTGGTTATTCACCTATGTTGAGTGTATTGAAACTAAACAAACTTAAAACAAGAAATTTTCCAAATGATCTATGATATGTAGACAACCTCCTACAAATATTCTATCATTTAGATCCATAGGTATGGGAAGAAGAGGATCTGTCACAAGGAGCTGCTATTAATGATTTAAAACCTCTTGGAAATTAACTAATTACTTGCAAATGAAAGGAAATTGATTTATGTGAAACTCAAAACCACATGGATAGGGGAGGAAAGGATCAAAACTCCATGCACTAAACTAGGATCCCACATAGTGACAACACTTGCTGAGGCTCCAAAGGAGCTACAACCTTCCTAGTGACTATCTTTCCAAATTTGTCTCCCCACCTCTTTAAATATATCCATGTTCATTTTGGTTTATTGGAGCATGAATATATCCGGTTTAGCTTTAACTCTAATATCCTTAGCCCTTCTATGTTTACTAGGATTTTTCAAACCCCTAATATTACAAGAGAGGAGGATCATTTAGAATTTCTTATTATGGAGAAGCAAATTGCCCAAAGTACCCTGAATGCCAACTTCTACTTCCCTCCTAGAGTTAGTCTCCCTTAATTACTTATTAATTTTCCTACCCATAGGAGTTGAGTCCTAACTGACATCAGCTCTGGAGGTGCTTTGCGTGACTTGTTTAGATTTACTAGTTTGGGTATTGGGAGAGACTACTAGTTCATAAGTATTAACAAAAAATTCTGCAAGAATTATGAAGCCATTAGACACGGGTAATAGTTCTTCTTGTCTCTGACCAAAGGAGCTCTAACCAATGGAAGAAAATTCATCTAATGATGGTCCATAGGCCACTTGTAGAGGAAGATCATTACCTTCCAAAACTTGGTTGGCCCCTTCTCCTAATTTAGGAATCCCCTCCTCAAAGTCTAGGTTTTCATTTTCATTTTCATTCTCGTCTTTAGCTTCAAAGTTATTGGCTTCAAGGAAACCGGAGATCATTAGTTTCTTATAGGGGGTGTTATGATGACTTGAGGGAATCACTTTTTTGACCACCTTCTAGATGTTAAGAGGATCCTTTATCTCTACAATGTTTCCATTTTTTCCAATCAGCCTCCATTCCTTTTCCTCCTTATTATTTGTCTTTTGTGGACCGAAAACGGGTCCAATATTTTTCTTATGAAGAGAACAATTCCTGTGATTGTGACCCACCAATTTACATTTTCTACATGTAAAGGGGGGACGGGTCATAATAAAATCTATGTAAGGAAACCCCCGTGGAACTCAAGAGTTTGATATTACTTTCGAAAGGAGCATCTTGACCCATATTGACACAAAATTTGGCGTGGGTAAATCTAGATTTAGCCTTAGTGACTGGATCTAAAGCTATCAGATTTCCCAAGATTTTAGCAATGCCAATAAGGACTTCTGGCTCCCAAAAATCCAGGGGTAAGCCTAGAAGGTTTAACCAGATATGGAACTCAGAGACAGATCTCACATACGGGTTAAAAGCCAATTCCCATTTTTGAACAACCACATGATAGTTTCCAATAAACTAGGGACATCCAGAAAGAATCTTTGCGACCTGATCAAATTCCTTATTCATTTTACGTGGCACCACCTACAGATTTAGAGCATCAAATCTCTCAAGGAGGTCCTAAATTATGTCTATAAGCTTTGAGAAGCTTATTATTCACTACACACTTATTGGTAACCTGGTGGATAACTAATTCTGTGTCTCCAAAGATTTGCAACACCTTAATCTTCTTCTTTTTAACAATAAGTAGACGATGCACCAATGCCTCATATTCTGCCACATTGTTAGAACATGTAAACTGTAACATGTGCATGAAGAATAACTTCTCATCCTTAGGGTAAATGAGAATAACTCCTACTCCTACGCCATTTCTTCTTCTGGATCCATCAAAGTATAATTTTTATAGACCAGGGTTCTCTTCACTTTGCTTGAGTGCATGTGGTAGCACAACTTCTTCTTCAAGAATGTAGTAAGTTCCAAGCCCAGTTTCAAAATATTCCAACTCTTCAGGATAGGGGTCAAATTTATGGTGCCTCAATGACCACTCATCAAGTAATAGATTAGGATAGAAGGTGGAAAAGGCTTCTCTTTAGAGACTGGAACTTGTTCTTTTTGGATTAAATAGCTAGCTTGTAGAGGGTATGGGACATATGACTCTACATGATAGGAAAACATTGGCTCAACTTGTATGGAAATTTTTTTACCATACCTTATATTGAGTAACATATGAGACCAATCAGAAGACAAGTAACCACCCACTTTCGTAGTAAAATATCTTGATAAACATAAGGAAAACAAAGGGGGCATATCAATGATTGACACATCTTGAGTTATTGTTTGACTTGGATATGCATGGAGAGTTAACTCAAGATCCTTTATGATTCCTAGGGTAGTGACAATTGAACCATAAATTTGTAGGAGTCCTTTATATAAGGGGCTATACTGAAGACATGACATACGTACTAGCACCTAAGTATATCATACAATTATGGACAAGATGTTTTCCTATGATCAAAGACATATAGAAGGGTGGGGTTTTAAAAAATTTACTTACTTTCTTCTCCTCTTCTTGGAAGATATTGATAGAAGCACACGATTTGTGAATAACTAGATCAACACATGGAATTTGGGTCAAATATTAATGCAACAAGTCACGTTGGGATGGAATGGTCAAGGCATCTCATATTGTGAAATTTATGTTTATCTTTTTCATCTGATATAAAATGCTGAGAGGAAGACCCATTGACTTGTGCATTTGAGATGTGGTAGCATCCTTTTTCCTTTCTTTTGGTATAGAGCCAGGGGCCTTAGCTAAAATAGAGGCTTGGCCTACCAAAGGAGGGGAACACGCTACTTCTGGAGGAGCTTTACATGGAGCCTCATGTGTATGCACTTGAGCATTTTTACCACTTAATGCCTTGGCTACATATTTTTGCTTCTGAGGGTCAGCTCGTGTTGTTGGAATTGTGACTTGTACACCAGACTCAAGCATTCTCTTCTTATATCTTGTGTTGTTTGTAACTTGGGCATGTAGTCTGTTTGCATCATCTATATCTTGGTTGATTACACAAAAGTCCTTAGTGCCAAAGAACATAAAATTTTCCTTTGGAGGAGATTTTGGCCTTTCTTGGTTATCTGCTTCAAGTGTGCTTGTTAAAGGTTCATAGTTGGAATAATTCTGGATCATATTAGCTTGCGCTCGCACAACATTAGAAAAATGAGATTGTATATGAGGCATATTGTAAAGAAACCACCATTTAGACTCCTACGCTATGTTTTTCTAGACTGGGAAAAATGCTTGAACTATATTGGGCATTGGAAGAGGTTGTGTAGGAGGAAAAACTTACAAAGGCAAGTGCGCATTAGTATGCCATCTATCATTCTACTGGTTCTATCCATATCTTTGATTCCCATATTGATTCTGCTAAGGTTGATTTCCTTGGATTTACGCATGATTGGAATTTCCTCTGTAGGCTTGTGTCTACTACTTTTCTAATGATACGACCTTATTGGACAAGTTTCTAATCAAGGACTTCAATCCATCATCTTCTTTTTGCTATACTGGAGAGTAAGATGTAGATGCAACTGGTTGCGTGCTCTACACTGGAACTGGAGCAACAAAAGGATGGGGCACTGGAGACATCTCTAGGAACAAGGGAACATGAGGCATATGAACTGACTTACCAACCTGAATGAGACTGTTCTATGCCCTTATTTCAATGTTGTATGCAATACGTAAGGTTCTACCTTCCATGGATTGAATCATGACTAAAATGCCACTATTCAAATCCCTTAGATAGTACAAGAAAGAATGCTGGGTTGTAGGCCTTACCACTTGAGGAATTTTGTCCCAAGTCTTCTAGAATTTGATGTTGAAATCAATCATCTACTCATTAGGTGCATGCTTTGTTGTAGTTACTTTCCCCACCAGTGATAGATGATCTGATTTATCTTCAGAGAAATTATATAGAGATACTCCAAGCTCATCCTAGGTAAAAATAGATGTGGGTCTCATGCCACGGTACCATTAGAGTGCTCTACCCTTGAAAGAGGTTGTAAGCAACCTGACAACATCATCATCACATGTAATTAGATAGACATAACATACATTGACCACATATTGAATTTGTTCAACAGGGGTGTGTTGATTTTCTCCTGTGAAGTATGCAATACTCTTGAGTGTGGCCACTAGTATATCATGTTGGGCATTGAGATTGAACGGGATTCCTTCGGTGAAATTGGAAAATTTCCCTGGAGGAGGAGGTTGAAGTGCCATGGTAGGGCATGCTTGTCTATTTTGAGGAGGAGTAGAGTGCGTGTGGAGCATTGGAGATAGGGATGTACACATGGAAGATTTGTGTCGTGTGCTTCTCAGCAAAATCTAGAGGTATTCAAAGGATCCTTCAACTGCAACACTCTATCTGGTATGCACTCTTCTAATAAAATACACTCAAAATAGGAGCTCTGGAAATGTTGGGAGTCACCAGATGTGTTGAAATAAGCCTCCAAAGGATAGAAATACTAAGTTCACACACCAGAACTTAGCAATATAAAATGTAAGCTTTCATTGATGGTCCCATCGGGGATGCTAGAAACTATTAGTGTTCAAACTTACACCCATGTCTCAGATATGGAAGAACCGAGTCATTTGAGACAACAATGGAACCATCTCCAAATTGTGAGACTTGCTTGCTTAAGATGGATCTCTAAAGAAGGCTGGTTCCTTTATCTATTTCTACTACTACTGATACTCCTAATGTTGAAAGGGAAAAATAAGATAATAATGCCAAGGGACAAGGGATATGAGGATAAAAAAAGGAAAGCTAATCTAAGGAAGGTGATAACACCAAAAAAATAGGGATGCACACCATCTGTTATGAGAAAAAATTAATGGACAGTGCATGAAAGAAGGCTAGGCACGTGTAGCACAACTAAAAATCATTTACTAGATCAGTTTCATCGAACAGAACTAAAAATGGAGCTGTAAGGGATGTAGAGTGACACAAAAAGCATGAAATGTAAAATAAAGGTAAGGAGAAAGAATACAAACACGATTAGGATAGAGAATAATCAAAAAATGATAATTACATTATTTCCAGAAATGCACAGAACTTATACAATGGTGAAAGAGACCGATATCCACATGCACGAGCCAGATATAGAGGTATGCAACTCAGAATACAAAAATATGAAGTCCTTAACAAAGTTTATAAGGATATAAAGTGTCCAACATTAACAATGAGCCCAACCCTTACATTTATATATGAGTCGATGGAAGAAGGAGAGGATAAGGAAGGAAAACCTGAACTTGGAATACAACCACCAAAAAGAAGCATTTAATGCCTATAAATCCACCTGTAAATTTATCAAATACATTTGCCCAAGTCTATTTGGCATGTTAGAGAAGTAAGGTAGGAGGGAAGATCAGATCAAATCAGTTGGTTGGAGCAATAAGATTTGCTCATCAATGTGCAGATTGATGTTTTCCCATTTCTCACCTACCAGATCCATCAAGAATTTGAATTTAAATGTCTAGCACTGTAGCCCACATTAACAAATATTAATTGAGACTAGGTGCATTCCGATCAGAGCTCTGTATAAAAATATATGGCTGTTAAAAGATTGTCAGGTCTGTCTACACACACAAGACACGTGGAGCATGCATATTGGCTGAAAGGAATACCAAATGTGAAAATATTCTTATCATTTCTACCATGTGTCACTCATTGATTTGTTATAAGGAGTCAACACCCAACTGACACACTTTGATTGGTTGCGTGTGGCACACTCAAGCATGTCATAGAATGACCTAGCATAAAAGGGCACAAAGGAGGGCCTAAAGGTATGTGAACATAAGAATGAGGCACAAAAAGATGATGGAATGAAGGTGCATGTAATTTCAACATGCACGAAGGAAATAGTGCATGGGGAAGCCAAGGACTTATCCAATTTTGGGAAACAAATGCAAAAGTGCACGTAAAAGGTGAAGTAATGCAGAGAAGGTGGAAGTGAAAAGAGTGCGTGTAAGGGGAAGAGTGGAACAAAGAGGAAAAGGAAAATGGAAAGGCGAGAAGGGGAAGTGCATAAGGGTACACAAGGAAACAATGACCAGGTGAATTTTCCAAGGAGACAACTGAGGTACATGCCACTTGTAATGAAGATATTTGAGCTAGAATATGTATGTAAGTTGTCCAAATAACTAGGAGAGTTATTTGGATAACATGAATACATCACTCTTTCAATTCACAAGATCACTTTGCACCTTCAAAAAACATTCATTACATACTTGATTAGAGTGCTCTTATGAATGTCCTAAAAAAATCACTCATTACATGTTATTTGTATCTTTCTTTGGTTCAAATCCACAGTCATGTGATAAGTGACAACAAATCAAGTTTTTTCCTTCTTTTGAGATGAAAAATTGCTTCATACATTTGATATAGGTTTATAGTATTCTTTGATGGATCTTTGCTGTCTATTCACCTTGAAAATTCATGAAATTTACTCAAGCTTCAACATATTGATTTGAGATAGCCTATTTTGGTCTTTGAGGATTGAAAAAATTAAAGGAACTTTATTAGCCTCACTTGAACATGATCATAGTCTCGAGCCATTCTTATAAATGTAAGTACACAATAATTGAAGAATTGAAAAGGTTAAAACTTGAAGCAAAAGGAATACATAATTTTTATCAGCCTAGAGTTATAATCACAGTCTTTTGGAGCCTTTAAGCATCAAACCAAAAGCCTATAGACCTTATTCATGATGTGAAGAAAATTTCCAAGCTCCATACTAGTTTCCTAAGGACTTCCCTTTAAATAAATTCAAACAAATTCTTCAAAAACTCTGAGATAACACAAAATAACCCTCTTTTTTACCTTAGTACAAAATTATAAAAAGTTCTGAGATATAAATCTCATTCTCCATTTCATATCTCAACCCACAGTCTTTTGCAATATCTTAAAGATAGTAATATAGGCCAACTGTCTAAATTTCATTAAAATTCATTGGATGTAACTCCCACAATGATAAAAAAACCTCTATTGAAACCCTATGACATGGTATATCACTGTTACTGTCTTGAGAGGACATTTAATGAAAATTATCCAACTCAAACACTTACAAGTTTGACTAAGAAAGATTTTAAAGCTTCATATAATAAATTCCATTCTTTTCAATTGATTTGAATCAACAACTCATTTGTTCTTGTATGCATTAATACAAATTTAACATCACAAAGTTAAAATATGACTGCACAGTTTATGATTTGGAAAAGCATACTTGTTGGAAAACCTTAGGAAATGTTTCAAGTGATTTGATGCACTGAATCATGGATGTTCATGAACTTTGATCATGAATTAGGTGTTCGAAATTGGTCATGGTCTTGATTAAGAAGAATTGAAGTAAGTAACAATGAGTAACTCTCCTTTACAACCTTAAAACTAGAAAAATTAGGATTTTAAGCTCCTTATTTTGAAAAAATGATTGTATACCCAAGAAATATACACCATGTTGTAAAGATATAAAATGTTGAATTCATATGCATACTGCCAAGATGATCAAGGCTTTTGAGAAGAAAGAGTTTGAACAATGCTTTAAGGAGCATTCAGATAGTTACACTCTAAATATGACAACCGAGATTATTAGCTCAACTAAAAAAAGGACATTGTAGATGATAAACCATATTTCCAAAGACTAGTGGAAGGATTTTGAGCTCTTATTGAGTAATAAATCTAATGACAACTGTTAGAACCATTACATGCTAGGAGCATTTACACCACAAACAATGAACATGTACCTTCAAGAAGAAAAACCTTCAAATGCCTTCTAATCATGAGAAACAACATAAATGGAATGTGGAGATAATCTTGAAGTTATTAAACAAGACTTGGATTCCAACTACAACATTTTTCTCTTATATATTTGGTGCACAACCCAGGAGAGAGAAAAATTACTCCACCAAAATGCTCATAACTTTTCAACTACACCTCCTTTTGAGAAAATTATTTTTACACATGATTTATATGGTAGTTTAACCCCAAAATTTATTCTATGATTTACTATAAGAAGTCTCAATAATTTTTTTGACTACTAATAAGCCATGCAACTCAAAATGAGCTTTTCAAAACACCTGTTTTATAAAAAATCACATAACTTTCTCAAATGACCTAACATTAACCTAAAATTTTGCATGAAGTACAAGGAAACCTTCTTGCATAATCTCCCATGTTTTTTTTGAAAATAATAGGTCTAGAAGTTTCTATCGCATCTCATTTAAATGCAAGACCACTGTTTGTACTCAACACAATTTCTGACCAACATAAAAAGTTGACTCCTGGGGCTGAGCTGAGTCTAACATTTACTCACCCATTATTGTTCTTACCTATACCATCCTATTACACTTCATTAGGCACTTGAAACCACCCTAAAATGGCACTGCCACTCTACTTCCAAGACCCTGTAATCTTGAAAATACATGAATTCAAATTGAACCTCTGAGAAACACCTGATAAGCACATAAGAATCCTGATCTTGCATCCTCCCTTTGAAATCAATGACAACAACAAAAAACACAACAAGGTGAAATAATATCCCCCTTTTTCATTGATGGAAACATACCAAAACTTGATGATAAAATGATATATGAAACATGTTTGAAGCACTGTCTCTCCACCTATGACATCTATGACAAAGATGTAAAAGTACACCAAACTAATTAGATTGGAAAATTTCAACAAAAAATAATGCTCATACCTTGCATGCAATCCCCTTGGAAAGGTGCTATTTTCTTGTCTAAAGAAGCCCATGAAATCCTGCTATTTTTCTTCCATGAAACACCTTCGGCACTCCATCTAATAAATTTTCAAATCAGCCTTCAATTCTTTGTCTTTATACGACCACTGGTTTGTGTAAATTCAGTTTAGGAATCTTGACATGTCAACTCACTCCAGCCATTACATGGCCGTATCGATTTAATGACATTTGTCATTATTTGAATACTACCACTTAACAATTATACTTAGTTTCCTTTTCATAGGTGGAATTTCACCAGGATCTAAGATGTGAGATGCTTGTGGAATTTCATAGGTGGAACCCAGGTGTACACTTAGATATCTTTACTTAATTATCATATCCTGAAAAAGGGAAAACCAAAGGATACATCTGATGTATTTTCTTGTAAAGAGTATTTGGGGAGATTGAGTAGGATCTATTTATCCTCAAACAACTTCACATGGTTTATGACAGCTATCAGAAATGGATTGCATTAAGGTTTATGTTGGATTTAAATATATAGGTATTTAAATTAGATGCACAAAGTATTAAATAAAACATGTAAGTGAAGTGACAAAATTGGATGTTACATTTTGGTATCAGAGCTGAAGGTTGCAACTCTTGGGCCTAATGAGTCCTTACGCTTAGAAAATTTTATGAATAAAATAAAAGGAAAGAAGGATGTACCATGGATAATGGACCATATCAAACTAAGCTTTTTAATTTGGGGGTAAAAGAATTAGATAATACTCTAAGATTCCTTCATGACACACTATACTGAATAGATGCAGAGAGCAACTGGTAAGTGTGAATATGAGCATCCAAGAAAAAAAAATCAGGATGAATGATGATGATCAATAGAGTGTTAATCAATTGATCAAATTGCATTATGAAAAAATTGGAGCATAAATCCAATATTAAAAGAAATCTGCATAGGATAAAGGAAGTAAATAGAGGAATACTAACTACTAAAATGGTAGTGACTTGAAAGGCCAATTAGGCCAAAATGAAATCTGTAATAATTCTAGCTTTATATAGTAAAAGCATGTAAGAGCATTAGCTCTTATTTATTTCTAACTTTTAGAAAAGAGATAAAGGATGGGAAAAAGTCAGAAAATATGATCTTTTAGAGTAAAACCTAGCAGTAAATTTTGTCGTAGTTTCATGGAAAAAGAAACAAGCCATCCTATCATAATAATAGGTAAGTTAAATAGAACTACATATTGCTAATTAAATACATGATTAATGTAGATAAGTTCATTGTGTGAGGTGACTAACTAGAAACTAAATTGGAATTCAGAATTTTAATGGAAAATAATAAGAAAAATTGCATGAACCATAACTTGGTGTCAGTTATCATGACATAATCACTGATTGAACTCATTTCAGAAAAGAAAGAAATCTTTTTATAAGGTTGATTTTCATATTTCTGGACTATAGTATAGTTGCATGAGACTATTTTTATAACAAGATGCAATGGTAAAGTGATTTTAAGATAGATTTAGGAAAATGCATCCTTATGATATCTTTATAGGTAAAAATAAATATGTGCAAGATTCTTATGTGTTATGAATGGTGCAACCTTGATTGGTTGTGAAAAAATAAGATTTCTATGGATATAAAATTAGTATTTAGTAGAAGTAAAGGATGTTTACGAGACTAACTATCGATGTAAGAGGCCTGTTTTAAACTTGGACTGTGGAGATGTAAAAATTTCTCTCTCCAAATTGGATCGTATACCTTATTAAGGTATAAAGGGAGTGTTCTATGTTTTACTATATTATGATCTTAGTTCTTAAGCTTCTTAAGGGCTGAAAGTAATAGGCATAGATATTAATATGACTATATAATGGTATTATAATTATTTGGTTTGTTACCCTTGTGGCAGTGTGTGATTGTTTTATGGCCACTCTATTAATGTACTACTTGGAATATCATGGCCAAATAAGTCTGGCTAGTTTACTTAAGTGTTATTGAGTAAACACTCTTCTGGAATATTGAATGATAACTATGTTATTTACTTTTCCTGAGATGCTATGTAATCTTGAAATATCATACAAGTACATGGTACTCATTGTTATTACATACATCTCTACAAAATTTGATACCTTGAGTTGAATTTAAAGTGTAATCAGCCCAAATAATATTTCACGGGCTAAGACAACATTGTCAGGTTAGTAAAATTTCAAACCTAGTAGCAATCTAGAGCTTGAAAAGTGTAACAAAGAATCTTAGGTATGCAACTTGATATTCATGATTCCATGGGAATATGTAAACTAACCTTCAAGGTTTTAAAGTCAAAAGTGTCCTTAAATTTAAGATTGCTATCAATATTATGTGCCTAAGATGGTAAATACAACTAGCCTAGTTGAGAGAAAAAAAGGGTAATTTAAAGCTAGTAGGAGTTACAGGATTACGAAAGTAAAGCTTACTTAACTCAGGTCTTTGAACTTTAAATCTAGAATCATTGAATTGGGGTGCCACATTCTAGAATGTTTCATAAGGTTTTGTTGATCCTTTTAACAATGTGATCATTGTGTAGGAACTCTGTCATTTATACTACTGTTACTTGATTACATTGATGAACTCATAACTTATGTTATGAGATGAATGGTTGACTGTAGTATGTATCTTTGTTTGATGATACAGTGAAGTATAACTTATAAAAAAAGGGGATGCTTAGTCCATACATGTTATGGAAACTAAATAAGTATATGCTCATATTGTTATGATCAAGTTTCGAATCTATGACCTTACTTGAATGATTGGTTTTATTATGACATAATTGTAATGGGAGGTAAATCACTATACCATGTTGTATTAATATTATACATGACTGTATAAAAATTTAAGAATTATTTATCTTAACTAATTTCATCTAAGTTGTCTATGTATATAACTCAAAGATATCAAGATTGTTATTATGCTCTATTAAGATATCGATGGACTAATATACTATAACTGTTAATGAATTTGTGTTACAAAAACTTAAAGGAATTAGAATAATAAGGTTACTATTATTTAATTATGGACTTATATGATTGAAACATTAATATTCTAGCACCACTTGAGTTGATTGTGACCAATTATGTTTGATTGATTTATCTGAGTAACAATAATAAATCATCGAGATGATAATTCATTAAGGGGGAAGGATGTAATACCCCACAAGTATAGTCAAAAATTTAACAAGACCATCATCTTTGACCGATCATGACATCAAGCAGAAGAGAAACATGTGTTTTCAATAATGGTTGAGAAAACAAGACAAAGGAAATGATATGGTTATTAAAAACGGATGCTGATCTTATGATTATCTAAACTAAGGGTTTTGTTGATAATTAATGCCTTAGAATAGTATTATTGTTACTAGATTAATCTTGTAAGTACTAAGTCAATAAGTCTCACAACGTATTGCAAATGACTTAAGGGCCAAAAGTATCTGCTTCATGATATACATTACTACAAATTAATCTTGGGCCATGATGTCACACTAGGCTTGGTCTAAATATTTCTAAGACTAATATACATGTTTGTGAGATAATGTATCACCGTGACAACCTTAGAAGGTAATGTGTTTTAAACATTGGAGTCGAGGGGAGATATTCACTTAACCCATATAAATGATTAATCACTTAATGGATTAGTTGACTTGGGCATGTAAATTTTGGGTCGAGATGTTAATTTTGGGACCTTTGAATTATTGAAAATAGATTATGTGATTTACAGGTAATCCTATTGGGGTGCCAAAGATTGTTGAATAGTGATGAAATGACTGTAAAATGGTAGAACCAAACCCACTATGTATAGATATTTTGATAACTTAAAGGAGGTCATAGACCTTAAGAGACTTTCCAACATAAGTAAAATTATGTATTATAACCCCATGGACTTCAAGAATTATGGGGCATTTAAATAATAATTTTAAATCCATGCATGTTTTATAATGTTGGTCTTATACTATATTTTAATTCATTCTCTCCAGTAGTTATTCGATCTATGTTATAGAAAGCAATTAAGTGAATGATATTTGGTTAACTTCTTAGAAAAGGAAAATTAGGAATTTAAACTGTAGTAATCCCAAAAATTTTGGAGGAGAGTTGGAGGACAACAGTGGTTAAATGGACCACTAGCATGGTACTTCAACATTGAACACCATTAACTGCACATTTAAAATTTATGGAAATCCATAAATCTCCCTAAGGAAGAAAACTGCATGCAACTACTCCATTTTGTTTTTGTTGAAATCTGGGGGAAAAGCTCCACTTTAGGTAGCGGTGTATGAAGATTAAGCTATGAGTTCATGTAGCTATTTTTAGAAGAGGAAGTTTATTTATGTGGGAAAATTTATAAGATGGGGGACGTCATTATGTGGCTTTGAAGGAGGGTTGAATTGTTTGGCTAGTTCGAGGTGGATAGTTTATTAGGAAATAAGAGATAAAATATGTGGAATAATCCCTTATAGAATCGCAACAGTAGAAACTAATATGCAGAAAATATTACAGATCTCAAATAAAAGTGCAGAATAAATAACACAACACAGAGAGACAAGATTTAACGTGGTTCACCCAATTTGGGCTACGTCCACCAAGAATCACTTGCTTATATTTTATTACAAGCCTCCAATCTCTCAATACAATACCCAGATACGTTTGGAGCTATGCTCAACAAACTCTACAGAATTCACACCTGAATTCAAAACACATCTGTAATACATTTGCTTGTACATCTATCATATGCATAAGACCACATAAATAGACAACTGCTTAAGAAGTTTGATACAAAACTGTGGGTATCAAAACCAAGGGCAAAAACCGTGGGTATCAAAACAATGGCCAAAAGATCGAAAAAACCATGGGCCAAAAAATAGCCCATAACGGTTACCCATTACCCATGGGTTAATAAACCACCCATGAAAATTTGCTTCAGGGGCTTTGCCCCTGAACCCCCTTCTATCGGGGGGGCTTCACCCCCCCGAACCCCCCTGACCCACTCACCGGCAAGCGAGACCATCATAAAAATACCCGAGTGTAACACATAGAAGGTGTACCACATTCTAACATGCAAATAGGCTTCACAAACATAACATAGTTTTGAGTCCATAGACTCTCAGTTGTTGTAACACTTTCTAGAGATAGATCTCGAAGGATTTAAGAATCAAATTCTCAGGAAAGAAATGTTCCTTATCCCCTTTATCTTGTTATTTCATCAGATAGTAGAGTAAATACGTATTGTAATTGTGTTTTATCTAAGGAAAAAGTGGGGTACATGATATTTGGAGGTTGTTGTTTTTATACTCTATTTTCTGTGAAAAGAAATGATAAATTGTATGATTGTAAAACATGGGTGTCTAATATTTTTTTATCTTTTATACTACTCAAATCATGTGTTTACCAATTATGACTTTAAATGAGCCAAATTTTGTTTTTATTATGTCGAGGAGGTTGACCCAGTTAATAGTGGGTTTTTGTACAAATATTATTATAGTATGCAAACTGATTTTGGGTGTTTTGGGATTTCTAATGTCTGATCAAAATCTGGGCATTTAGAACTGGTGTGAAACCTCGCCTTGGGAATGGGTGTTTATTCCTTCTTCTCTTCTAGTTTGTGCATGTAAGTTTCATAAGAAAGAAATTGTAAGTTGAGAAATGGTGATCTTGGGTTAGTGTTTTCCTATTCTTTATATATATATTTAATATTTAATGGACTTGATATTTCCAAACTGACTTGATTTTTTTGTAAGCCAATAATTTCCGTTATGGCTTAGGTTCATTGGTTTTATTTTAACTAAATTAATTATATTTAATGGGTACGTTAATGGGATGTATCTGTCATCTTTTTAAATTAAACCTGGGTATAAACTTTCCTGCTTTTCTAGATTGGAACAATGTCCCTTGTTTATAGATAACACTTCGTTGTTATCCTGGGTTGATGTGTTAATCCCCGGAACTCTTTGGGAAGTTTTTGAACATTGTCTTGGGCCTAATCCTGGTTTCGTAGGATTTGAATTGAAATAATTTGCTAAGTGGAAAAACGTGGCTTTTCTCATTACCATTCAGTCTTGTCTAGACTGTAAGTTCAATTGGAACATTCTTTCACCTAGGAATAAGGTGAGTGTCATTTTTTCATTGTAATAAGATGCTGATAGTACCAAGTCTTAAGCTCACTTGGATCTAAAGGAATTCCATCCTCAGCTTATTTTCTTAAGTTGTTGTCAAAACCAATTTGCATTGATGATAAATACTTGAAATTAATTTTAGGAAAACATTTATGAAGGTCTAAAACTAACTCATCTTATGACCGGGTATGGAAATCCCTTTATTCCTCATTCGGGAAGCTTCTTCAGTTCATATATAATATATATATATATATATATAGTATATATAGATTATATATACTATATATATATATATATATATATGTTATCAGATGATACTAGTGAAGATTGATTAGAGATTGGCCTTGATGGGAATGACTAGCAAAATGTTAGATTGTGCCTTGTTATAGGAAGAATGAAAAGCATTATCCTAAACCAAGGAGTCTTGACCAGCTGGCATCTTGGGTATGTATCTTAAGTTTTGTTGCTCCATTTATAAGGTACAACGGTGGAACTAAAACTTAGTTTTGTTCCATTCTTTAAATCGATTCTTACTGATGATTCCATTATTTGGATTACATGGTGATTATTTAACTAAATGAATCTTTGTTGGATGATATAATAAATTGTATTACATCCCCATTTTTGAGGAGTAGCATGTACTAGTCATTGTGACAAACTGGGGAAGTTTAGACTTCTACTCCTAAAAATAATCGAGCTTTGGCAGTGGTTATGTTTTCTGATTTTTTTATTATAGAAGAATGTAATAAGAAATAGCTTGAGGTTTTATGTTGTATTAAATAATACTCAAGACTGTATAAATGAGAAATGAATTCTATATTTCCTTAATATCCCTATAAGATAGTATGATATATAACTTTGCGATATATAATTCTCATTCCTTCTTAGGATATTAATGGTTAATACATGATATGCTGATTTATGAAGTTGTGACATATAAAATTCATGGAATTAAAGCAATAATAATGCAGTGTTTAGACCATACTTATTGATGGATATTTTGGTACTGCTGAAACTGGTAGGGTTCATTTACATAGAATGGATTACCTTATGTGTCCAAAGTTAATGCTTATTTGAATTTCTCAAGCAACAACAAAAGTTACAGCAACTTCTAGTTATGAATGGGATGATGTAAATTCATACCGTGATTGATAAGAGTTGGTACTTCTATTTAACCTTTGTGGGATTTGGTTGTATTTATAATAATGTGTGGTATTGGCTATTTGATGGTCATTATTGGATATTAACATATTTATCTAGTTTTACTTTAATTTGTTTATGTGAAGTGCTAATGAGACTTTGTCATTGAGGAATATTGAAGAAGGTAAAGGGAGTTGTACTTAATGAGTGCAAGTCAAGTTATTAAAGTATGATGTTTGATGTAATACATGTTTAAGTTATAGGAATGAAATTATAATTGTAGTATATATTCATTTCTAATATTTAATGATATAAATTGATAAACAAGATAAAGGAATTTTCTTGCTCAGTTCATTTGAAATGACCTTGCCTAACCATTACATCAAAGTGAGAGAAGATAACAAGTGTGAAGTAAAGAAACATCTTAGTTATCTAATTGAACTATATGCTTACTTTCAAAGGATAAAGTTTGCAGACAATTTTTTTAAAAGAGATATTCTTATTTATGATTAATAAGTAACTCAATGATGGAAAGTAAGGGGTTACTTGTGAAAATCTACTGAGTAAAGGTGTGATATATTATAACATGGAAATGATTTGATATCTTGATCAATGGAACCTTGCTACATATCATTGAAAGACTTGATATATTTTTGCAGTCTCTGTAACAATTTCTACTATGTTGTAGTAATATTGGTAAATATATGGCTAAACACTTGTGGTATTTTATGAAAATTGAACCATTGGATGATCATATGGAAGGGCTGCTATAACTCTTTGATTCTGTAATATATATTAACTACCTTATGGACTAGTTGAACCTAATAATTTCAATGATTGAAATGGGAAGTTATGAATTAGTAATATAATTGATAGGTTTTAATGGAATACATTATGGACAAGAGTTAAAGTATTCTTTTTTAATCTAAATGGATTAACTTATGGGAAATTAAAAGTATTGTTAGCAAGTGATTGTGATTTCTCATAAGTCAAGTTAAAGGTCTAATGCTAGGTAAATGAGAAATCATATAGGTATGAATCTAGATGTATATGAATATGTATACATTAATGTGAGTTTATTCTAGAAAATTTTGAGTAACTATACTAGAGGTAAAATAAGATGATGAAAATTCTAGATGATAAGATAAAGTTCAACATATAAGGGTTAAGTCTTTGAAACTTAATTGATGTTCGTTTTAGGGCAGCACTCAAACCTTTAAGGGAATTAAGTTGAATTATTATTTAAAACTAACCCAACTCTCGTAACATGATGAGAAGATAAACATAATTATGCAAGGTGAAATACTAAATAATAATAGAAAACGGATGTTCTTTGACACCTAAGCGAACCTGTCATTCCATGAAATGGAGAAATGAAGCATAAGATCTATCAAATTTACCATCATCCGAAATATGATGTGATGAAAATTAATGATGAAGTTTACTCTAATTAACAAGATGTAATGAAGACAATTCATTATTAATTATATTAAACTTAAATACTGAAAGGACCCATAGGATATGGGATATAGTGGGTGAAGAACTTTATGGGAGATTAAACCTATGAATACTAATCTTCTATGAAACCATGGCTATGATGCTTAATGCAAATGATGAAATTATTGTTAGGAACATGTAGATTGTGCTCACCTTGAGTAATTATCATTTGATCCACTGTGAAATGTTTAGTATCTATGATCCTAAAATAGTAAGTTTAAATTAACCATAATTAAGATATGATGGTGTAGTCATATAAATGATAACGACGTTCTGATAGCTAGAATGCATAGAATATATTTTTGATGCTAAGGAAATTGGTATGAATATCCAAGAAAAATAAATATACTGCCAAGATGATAGTAACCATGACAAATAGACCTAATTTGGGTTGGGGAATTTTTGCAGAAGTCCTCAAGAGAATTGGAATATTACAAAAATGAGAAACTTAAAATGAGTAAGATTCACGTATAGATAAATTAGACCTGGCTAGTATAAATGCTGAAGTAAAACTGAATAACATGATTCTAATGAATAAGTATAAGTGTTATTGAAAGGGGGATAATGGGAATGACTCTAGTATGTCCCTAATGATGAGTGATTATGTAGTTTACATGACTGTATTATATGAGTGAGAACAACATTAATGGTTATTTACTCCTTGATAATGTGAGGCAATATTTTATTTAGTTCAAAATTGAATCATTAATTATAGTATGTTTGGGGATACTGATCTAAAGAGTGATCTAACCTATATCTAGATCAAATAGGTCAAAATGAGTATTATTAAAACTACATTTGACCTATTGTGATATTTTGGGACATGACTCTAGATACACTTCATTAGTGATGAAGAAGACACAGGGACTAGAACAACTTGTCATGTTTAATTTATTAAGATATTGTGTTTCAGGACCCTTGACAGTTCAACTCACTGCAGCCATTACGTGGTCGTATCAATTTAATGACATTAGTAATTATTTGAATACTTCCACTTAACAACTATATTTAGTTTCCTTTTTAAGACCCTATTAGGTGACATGGTATTGCTTGAGTACAATCTTGTTAAAGTTACAAAGGTGAATGAACCCCACAGATTTGTACCCCGATGCCAACATATGATGGTTACGAGAAGGGAAGTGGTCTAGTAATGATGTGAATCATTAGGAAGACACTTTATTTTCCATAAGCATAATAGGATGACATAGAGGTGCATATTCATGTAGAGTTAATCCGAACTTGTACCTTGCACAAGACTTGTAGTTGTTTACAACATCATTGACTATTAATCCATATAACTAAATAAGTGATTAAGGTGAGATGACAAGATTCCAATGGTGAGTGTGTCGTCATGGAACCGAGCATGGCATACATGACTCAGAAACCTTACACAAGGTAGTGTAAGTTGTTGATTACAGTCTCGTGATTTCACTAGGATCTAAGTTGAGGGATGCATGTGGAATTTCCTAGGTGGAACCCAGGTAGACACTTAGATATCTTCACTTAATTATCATATCCTAAAAAAGGGAAAAACCAAAGGATACATCTGATGTATTTTCTTGTAAAGAGTATTGAGGGGGACCGAGTAGGATCTATTTATCCTTAAACAACTGCACATGGTTTATGACAATTATTGGAAATGGATTGCATTAAGGTTTATGTTGGATTTAAATATATGGGTATTTAAATCAGATGCATAAAGTATAAAAAAAAACTTGTAAGTGAAGTGACAAAAGTGGATGTTATAGTTTTAACTATTAATCCTTTCTCCTTAGTGTATGTAGGATCTAATTTAACCCTGTAATATTTCTTGTTTTTCCGTGGAGGTCTTTGATAGAAAAACTTGGCAACATGTCCATAATTTTGACACTTATAACAAATCAGCTCATCCTTGTTTCTAGCATGATAAAAGTTCATGTGTGTACCATGACTTCTAGAGTACATCCTGCACTTAGCAGCCTTGTGACAAAATTCATTAAAAAAATAACAATATCCATAAAATGAGTAAGTATACCTCATATCATAATGTATCCTTGGATAGTTCTTCTTCCTGAAATCAACTCTCTTGACTTTAGGAGGTTCTTCACTTATCTTGGCTATCTTTTTGCTTGCTGATTTGTCATCTTTCTTCTTCTCTTAATATCCCAAACCAGCTCCTTAATTTTCTTCTTTTTATTTTCTCAAAATATCACTCAAATCAGTAGTGCTCCTCTCAAATTTATGATACATTTTCAGTTTTGTAGAGGTTTGTTATAACTATTTTTGTAGCTTCTCCCTCAGTTTTGAGCTTCAAATTATATTCTTCTTTAACCTTGAAAGCATCTCCAATTAGTTTCACTTGTGCTTCATACTACTTGGTGATTTCTTTATGCTCTTTGGCTTCCTTTTTATGATTTTCTTCAAGGGACCTGATTTTTTATTTGTATTATTTAACCATGATTTTAAAATTTTGGTTTTTTTTTCTTTTGATGCTTCATTTCATCCAGAGCACTTATTAATTCAACCTAAATATTTACTTCTTTTTCTTCTTCATCTGAACTATCATACCGAGTCTAAATTTTGACTTTAGAATTACTTGCATCAATTATTTCAATAGCCATAAATATATTCTCAGCTAGTATACCTTTTTCCTCACTCTCAGAGTTGCTAGAGTCACTTGATTGTGAAGAGCTTGAATCTTCTTGAGAGTAGAAATTATTCTTGTTCTTAAAGTACTTCTTCTTTCCATTATTTCTCTTGAATTTCTTCTTCTGTATATTAGAGGATTCCTCATTTTTTTGTGTTTATTAGGACATTTAGAACAAAAGTGACCAACTTTTCCACAACTAAAGCACTTGAAGGGGATCTTACCTTTGTATTTTCTTGAACCTCTCTTCAACTTTCTTACAAACATTCCTTTTACTTTTTCATCATCTATGTCCATATCAGAATCAACTGCATTGTTATTTTCTCGCATCTCTTTTTTTGCTTTGAAGGCATCCTGCTTTATCCCTAATTTTGAATCACTGATTCTCATCTCATATGTAGTTAATATACCATTAAGATCATCCATTGTTAGAGTAGTCAGATCTTTAGCTTCTTCTATAACTGATACTTTAACATCAAATTTTGAGGTCAAAGATATAAGCACTTTCTATACAACCTCAATTTATTTTATCTCCTCTCCTAAGCCTCTAATAAAATTTACAATTTCATCAACTCTTTACAAATATGAATAAATAATCTCACCTTATTTCATCTTAATGCTATAAAACTATGCTTTGTATGTTTGTAACTTGTCTATCTTGAATTTTCTATCTTCTTCATAGATTGTCTTTAGTTTGTCCCACATCTCTTGGGATGTAGTACAATGCATAAATTTTATAGACTCAACCTCAACTAACCCAAAAAGAATTGTATTCATGACCTTAGAATTATTTTCAGCTATTTTCTTTCCTACTTGGTTAGTGGGTGGTGTTACCAGACCAATATAGCCACTGTCAACTGAATCCCATTATCAAATCCAAGAGACATTAGGTAAGTCTTCATCTTGACACTCCAGAAGACATAATTTGACCCATTGAATAGAGGTTCTTTGGAAGTAAATACACCACTTGCTTGGTTGCTTACCATAGTTGAAATCACTGGATCTCCCTTGAGCTGTTAGAATAACTTTACTAGGGCATGCTCTGATACCAAATGTCAAAAATTGGAACACTGAGAGGGGAAGTGAATCAATATTCAATTAAACTTTGAAAATTCACAAAATCAACCAATTAATCTAAAAATCGATTCAAAAAAGAGAAATCATCAACACACATACACAAGAGAGAAGAAGTTTTAAGTGGGAAACCCATTTAGGGAAAAAACCCACTGAACCAGTGCACTAAGAGGCAAAATTTTTATAATGAATTGTTCAGCTAAAACTTAAATCTTGAGGCTACAACCTTAATATCACTCAAGTTACAACTTGGTGAAGAAAAAAACAACTTCATGAATGATTTAGCTAGCTGTAACTAGCCTTCTACAAGATTTTACATGCAGGGAAGCAACACATCCTTGATACAAAACAATTAAAAATGACCACATCACTCTTTCAAGTCACAATATAAATTTACACCTTCAAACAACATTCACTACATAATTGATTAGAGTGCTCAACTGAATGTATTAAACAATTCATTGATAACATGTTCCTTGTTTATTTATTTGGTTGAACTCCATAGTCATGTGATAAGTGATAACAACTCAATTTTTCTTCCTTCTTCTGAGATGAAAAACTACTTCATACATTTGATATTGGTTTATAGTCTTCTTTGATGGATCTTCACTGTCTATTCACCTTGACACTTCATGTAATTTACTCGAGCTTCAACATATTGATTTGAGATAGCCTATTTTGGTCTTAGAGTATTAACAAGATTAAAGGAACTTAATTATCCTCACTTGAAGATGATCATAGTCTCGATCCATTCTCATAAACTTGAGTACACAACAATTGAAGACTTTAAAATGTTAAAACTTGAAGGAAAAGGAATACATGATTTTTCTCAGTCTAGAATTATAGTCACAATATTTTGGAGCCTTAAAGAATTAAAACACAATAATATAGACCTTATTCATGATGTGAAGAATATTTCCAAGATCCATACTAGTTTCCTAAGGATTTCACTTCAAATAAGTTCAAATAAATTCTTCAAAAACTCTGAGATAACACAAAAAAACCCTCTCTATTACCTGAGTACAAAAATTAAAAAACATTCTGAGATATAAATCTCATTCTCCACTTCATATATCAACCCATAGTATTTTGAATTATCTTGAAGATGGTAATACATACCAAATGTCCAAATTTCATTAAAATTCATTGGATGAAACTGCCATAATGATCAAAAACCTCTATTGAAACCGTAGGACATGGTATATCAAAAACCTCCATTGAAACTGAGAGGACATTTAATACAAATTATCCAACTCAAACAATTGAAATTTTGAATAAGAAATATTTTAAATATTCATATAAATAATTCCATTTTTTTCAGTCGATTTGAATTAAAAACTCATCTATTCTTTCTTGTATTAATACATTTTTTAGCATCACAAAGTTGAACTCTGACTGCACAATTTATGATTTGGACAAACACACTTGTCAGAAAACCTTATGATCTATTTAGAGTGATTTGATGCAAGAAATCATGTATGGGAATTATATTTTATCATGAATTAGGTGTTCACAATTGGTCATGGTCGTGATTGAGCAGACTTGAAGCAAGTAACATTCAATAAATCTTCTTTACAACCCTAAAACTAGATAAACTAGACTTTTAAGCTCCTTATTTCGAAAAAATTATTGCATAACCAATACATATACACCATGTTGTAAAGATATAACATGTTAAATTCATATGCATACTGCCAAGATGATAAAGGTTTTTGAGAAGAAAGGGTTAGAACAATGCTTTAAGGAGCATTTAGACAGTTGCTCTCTAGGATAAAATATGACAACTGAGATTCTTAGCTAAACTACAAAAAATTCATTGTAGATGATAGATCATATTGCCAAAAACCAATGGAAGGATTATTAGGTATTATTGAGCAATAACTCTAATGAAAACAATTAGAACCATTACATGCCAGGAACATTCACACCACGAACAACGACAATGTACCTTTAAGAGAAAAACCTGTAAATACCTTCTGAGCATGAGGAACACCATGAATGGAATGTGGAGATAATATAGAAGTGATTAAACAATACTTGGAGTCCAACTACACATTTTTTCTCTTATCGATTTGGTGCACAACCCAGGAGAGAGAAAAACTACTCCACCAAAATGCTCATTATGTTTCAACTACACCTCCTTTTGAGAAAATTATTTTTGCACATGATTTTTATGTCAATTTAATCCAAAAATTTCTTCTATGATTTTTTCAAGGGAGTCTCCATAATTTTGTTTGACCACTAAAAATCCTGGCAACTTAAAATGAGCTTTTCAAAAGACCTATTTTACAAAAACTCACTTAACTTGCTCAAATGACCTAACATTGACGTAAAAGTTTTCATGAAGCACCATGAAACATTTATCCATCATCTCTCATGATTTTTTTGAAAAGTATAGGTCTAAAATTTTCTAGCCCATCTCATTTGCATGCAAGACCATTGCTTGTTCTCAACACCATTTTTGACCAACATACAAAGTTTAGTCCTGGGGTCAACCTGAGCCTAACATTTGCTTAAAAATGTTGTTGAGACTCTCTTAAGGCCTCACCCATGATTTTTATTACCTATACCATCCTGTTACATTTCATTAGGCACTTGAAATCATTCTGAAATGACAAAACCACTCAAATTCCAAGACCGTGTCTTCTTGAAACAACCTGAATTCACCTTGAATCTTTGAGAAACACCTGAGAAGCCTACTCTTTCATCCTCTATTTTCCATCAATGCCTTTAACATCAATGAAAAAAATCAACAACACAATAGGGTGTAACAATATCCCCCTTTTTCATTGATGGAAACATACTGAAACTTGATGGAAAATGGATATATGAAATAAGTTTCAAGCACTCTCTCTCCCCCTTTGAAATCTATGAAAAATATGCACAAGTAAAACAAACTAATTAGATTGGAAAAATTCAACAAAAAAGAATGCTCATACCTTGCATGCACTACCCCTGGAAAGGTGCTGTTTTCTTGTCTGAAGAAGCCCATGAAATGCTGCTATTTTTCTTCCATGCAACACCTGTAATAATCCATCTGATAAAATTTCAAATTAACCTTAAATTATTTTTCTTTACATGACCACAAGTTTTTTCCTGGAATTGGAAAACCAACTCCCCCTGTCTGGACTCAAATTGATCCCTCTTGGAGAAACTTTGGCACCTTAGCTACTCCCCATTTCTTTCTGAGACCTTTAGTGAATTTTATGGCTTGGAATATCCCTAATTTATCCCTCAGCTTCCCAAAAATAGTTCTATGAAATGGTTTAGTCATTATATTAGCCACCTTGCTTGAAAACCACTTTTCTTTGTTTATTTCCTTAAGCACAAACAAATTGCTTTTGGTAATTTTGGATCTTCCAACCACCTTCCCTGTTTCTTCTATTCTTATATCACATCCTTTATCATGGAAAATAATAGTATATCCTCTTTTGCACATTTGAATAACACTCAAAATATTTTGTTTTAAGCATTCAACATACAACACATTCTCAGTTATAGTTTTTCCATTGTCAAGACTTAAGGTACCTTTTCCAATATATTTGCTGATGTGTTGCTCCAAAATATCACTGTGCTAGATGCCTTTTCCTCTAAATATATTAATTTTTTTCTGTTCTTTGTCATGTGGGTAAAACACCCACTATCAATTTACTAATCCATTTCTTCACTATGTGAATGAAAATATTTTTGAATTATTAATGATTTCTCCTTAGTATCTGTAGGATCTGATTCAACCTTGTAAGCTTTCTTATTTTTCTATAGAGGTATTTGATAATAAAACTTGGTAGCATGTCAATACTTTTAATAGTTCTAGCAAATAAGCTCATCCTTGTTTCTAGCATGATAAAAGTTCATGTGTGTACCATGAATTCTAAAGTACATCTTGAACTTAGCAGCCTTGTGAAAAAATTAATTACAAGCATAACCGTATCCATAAAATGAGTAAGTATACCTCATAGCATAATGTCTCCTTGGATAGTTCTTCTTCTTGAAATCAGATCTCTTGACTTTAGGAGGTTCTTCACTTGTCTTGGCCATCTTTTTTCTTGCTGATTTATCATCTTTCTTCTTCTCTTCATATCCCAAACCAACTCCTTCATTTTATTCTTTTTGTTTTCTAAAAATATCACTCAAATCAATAGTGATCTTCTCAAATTTATGATACATTTTCAGTTTTGTAGAGGTCTGTTCTAACTGTGTTTATAGCTTCTCCTTCTCAGTTTTGAGCTTCAAATCATCTTCTTCGTTGACCTTGAAAACATCTCCAATTAGTTTCACTTATGCTTCGTACTCCTTGGTGATTTATTTATGCTCTTTGGCTTCCTTTTTATGATTTTCTTCAAGGGAATTGATATTTTCTTCAAATTATTTAACCATGATTTTAAACTTTTGGTTTCTTTTCTTTTGATGCTTTATTTCATCTAGAGCACTTATTAATTCAGCCTCAAGATTTACTTCTTATTATTCTTCATTTGAACTATTATACTGAGTCTAAATTTTGACTTTAGAATTACTTACATCAAGTATTTAAATAACCATAAAGAAAGGCTCAGCTAGCATACCTTTTTCCTCACTCTTGGAGCTGCTAGAGTCACTTGACTATGCAGAGCTTAAATCTTCCTGAGAGTATAAATTCTTCTTATACTTGAAGTACATCTTCTTTCCATTATTGCTCTTGAATTTATTCTTGTGTCTATCAAAGGATTCCTCATCTTATTTTTGTTTATAAGGACATTTATAAGAAAAGTGACCAACTTGTCCACAAATGAAGCACTTGAAGGGGAACTTACCTTTTTATTTTCCTGAACCTCTCTTCAGTTTTCTTACAAACATGGCTTTTAATTTTTCATCATCTATGTCCATGTCAGAATAAACTACATTTGTTCTTTTCTCACTTCTCTTTGTTTGCTTTGAAGGCTTCCTCCTTTATCCATAATTTTGAATCACCGATTCTCATCTCATATGTACTTAATATACCATGAAGCTCATCCATTGTTAGAGTAGTCAGATATTTAGCTTCTTCTACAGCTAATAATTTAACATCAAATTTGGAGGTCAAAGATCTAAGAACTTTCTATACAACCACACTTTCTTTTATCTCCTCTCCTAATCCTCTAATAAAATTTACAATTTCACCAACTCTTTACAAATATGAAGAAATAATTTGACCTTCTTTCATCTTGATGCTCTCAAACTATGCCTTGTATGTTTTTAACGTGGCTATCTTGACTTTGCTATCTCCTTCATAGACTGTCTTTAGTTTATCCCACATCTATTGGACTGTAGTACACTACATAATTTTATAAAATCAGCCTAAGCTAACCCAAAAATAATTGCATTCATGGCATTAGAATTGTTTCTAGCTTATTTTTTTCCTTCTTGGTCAGTGGGAGGTGTTGATGAAACAATATAACCACCGTCAACTGAATCCAAGATATCAAATCCAAGACAAATAAGGTAAGTATTCATCCTGAAACCCTAGAAGGCATAATTTGACCCATTGAACCGAGGTGCTTCAGAAGTAGAGAAGCCACTTGCTTGGTTAGTTGCCATAATTAAAATCATTGGATCTCCATTGAGCTATTAGACCCAATTTAGTAGGGCCTGATATGGTACCAGCTGTTAGAAACTGGAGCATTGAGGGGGGAGTGAATCAATGTTCAATTCAAATTTTACAAATCACAAACTCAACTACTTAATCTAAAAATCAATCAAAAAAAGAGAAATCATCAACATACATACGCATGAGAAAATAAGTTTTAAGTGGGAAATCCAAATAGGGAGAAAACCCACTAAACCAGTGCACTATGTGGTAAAAAGGTTACTGTACAATGGAAAAGTGACAAGCAAGCATGGGAATCTACAAGTAACTCTTCCTCACACCTGACCTCCTGAGGTCGTGCCGAGACAACTGGTGGGGATGGAATATACGTGGGGTGTAGACAAACTAGTTAGGCAATCTTATGTCTTTGACATGTACTAATGGAATCTATGAGTCTAAGGAAAAGAAGGCCCTTCTAACCTAAATTGGCATGATAGATCATTCGACAAGGATGACTGCTCGAAGGTTCTAATCAATATCAAGCTCTGGCATGATCCAATCTATAGGTTGTGGAATACGTGGAAGATAGCCTGTGGGCACTTCGTATATGTCTTCCGACAGGGTCATGAAAATGGATGATGGATATATAGTGGATTCTATGGGTGATTCTCTGGTCTAGTCCAGAAATCCTTAGCTAAATTAGCTATTATGTCTAGTGAGGATAATTATGTGATAATGGTTGGTGGAAGTGGAGAGGACCTAAATACTAATGTGCGTAAACCAATATCAATGTCTGATTGACCTGTGGGCTTGTTGGGTTGCGGGATATGTGGATCACAACCGTAGGTTCGTGGTTGTTGTGGGCCTGCTATGGTCATATGTAGAATCAATCCCTAATCCCTAATATCTAGTAGTCGTATGCCTTTTTGGCCTCTATGTTTAGAGCTAAAAGTTGTGCAATCTTCTTAGAGTACCTTACAGGTGTTCTAGTGACTTGAATTCTTAAGCTAGTGTCTATGTCAATGAGAATATCTCCTACATCTAGTTGTGGGACCAAAGGATCAAAACCGAACGTTTTCTCTTTTTCAAGCCCTTTTACAGTCATGCAGATTTTTATCTAGGGTAATCTATAGTTTGGCTGGTTTGACCAAAACGTGTGTGTTTTGTCGTCTTCTATGTTTAATCCTCTCAATTGTGAGCTAATTTCTTGTAGGTATGTTGTTGTTCGGAAGACCTGGATTCTGAGATTCTAGTCTATGTCAGTTATCATAGCAACAAGATTGGGTTGAGGCATGATTGGCTCGAATACATATTCTCTGGGCTCCCTAGGTCCCATGATTATCATACAAGATCAAACAATATAAATCTAACTAAAGCAAAGTAAACTAATTATGCAAAATATATCCACAACATATATAAATTCTCTATTTTTTTGTATTATTGATAGATTATTTTAACAGAATTAAGATAACAACTATTTAATATATTTAGGAAACGATAACTAATATAATAACAAAATTTAAAACAAACAAGGTAGCTGAGTATAGCTACTTGTCTGTGCAGTTGTGAATATATTCTATATAACTAACTAACTAATCTAATTTATTTGAAAGACCCCCAATCTTACCTCAGAAGTGAGGAATGAATCATAGATTCTCAAAAACTATGAATCCCCATAGCTTCCTCGGCAATATCGAAAGTGAGATTAACTGAAATGAAATGATTTATTACTCTATTTGATATGTTTTAATTAAAACTTTGATAGCTTAAACCTGGATTTTGTAGAATAGTGGTGAATCCAATTATGTGTGGTTTTTTCCCCTCAACCTGGTCTCCTCATTCCTTCGTGCTCACATGAATCCAGAAAAGCATGTAATGCTAGCATCAACAGAAGTAGGTATTGGAATAATGGTAGCCTTGGATGTAGACTGAATATAATGCGAGTAGGAGAGGGATATTGTAAGAGAACAAAGCTTGGCTTATGCAATTCCTTGCGGGATTTACTGCGAGTCATACAACACAAAACATCTAGAAACTAAAACTATCCTTCTTGACGAACAAAACCTACAACTCTAATGGCTTCAGATTGAAAATTAAACTATCCTACTTCAATTGATTGCATGAAATAGTAACAACACTAGCACAAGAAGATCATATGGCTTCTAAATAGTAAAACAACACTAACTATTCATGCAACAAATAAAACTCATACAATTCCTAAGCAAGAACTGAAAGACTAAAATTTTGAAATGAGAGAATGAGGGGTGTAGTTTTCAGAGGCCATTTGCTTGAAAACCAACCAGCTATTTATAGAATTCCCATTTACCCAAAGGTGAAATCCAATTTAAAATCTTTTACAATAAAAAATGGAGAAACACTATTATAGGGAACTAGAATCATAAATACAAGCAAAACAGATGAAAAGGTTAGTAAAAGTTGAAAATTTATGTGATTTTTGATAAAAAGGACATTCTAGAAAATGCGTGAAGGACCACCACCCTGAGCAGGGCGGTGGTTATAGGACCGCCGCCCAGGTAGGGTAATGGTTTCGTTACTGAAGACCAAAAAGCAAAGGAAAAGAGGGGAAAAGAGTAAAATAAAGCATGCAGAGGCAAAGTGGGGCATTTGGGATGTTAATGTATACTTGGAGAGATTTTCTAGATCCTGAACACCTTGCGAGGAAACCTGTATCATCATTGGGGCATGTGTAACATTGTTTCGACGGTGCAGTACCCTATAATTTTTGGTACGTACATATTGCCCCCTTGGAGAAGCATTTTATCCATGAAAAGGCGTAAAATGGTGGGTCCGAGTATGGCGGTCCCAAAATGGGAAGTTAGAAATTATACCTGACACATCCGTGTGTCGAAATGATGCCATCCAAAATTCCCGCTACCTACAAAATGAAAAGAGGACTCAAGTGCAGATAGATAAAATAAATCAAAAAATAAATACTAAAATAATATGAAATGAGGACTTACCATTTGAACGGGGATAAGTACTTACCTCCTTCGGCACTCCAAACCCACGAAAAGGGCATTCAAAATGAGTCAAGATGCTATATATGTAAAAATGGGCCCATTTTCCTATTCATTTGCATGTGTCGATTTGATTGATTTTGAGCTCTGAGACCACATGTTTTTAACGAGAGTATAGTCAAAATGTTTGTGACGAGATAGTGATCAAGCCTCTGCAAGCAGATCATCGACCCACGAGATCACATGTTAGTTCTCCTTGATTTAACGTTTTTACCCCCAAATTCTTAAAATGATGAAATATTTGTCATGGGGGGATTATTTTTGAAAATGTCGGTGTTAATAGGGTCACTTAGGGGGGCACCTAATGGGTATGCTTTGTTTTAGTCAAAATAGTTGTTTTTTCATGGTTTTAGGTGTTTTTAGGGCACGTGAACCATCTGGAAATGCGGGACACGACCGCCACCCTAAGCAGGGTGGCAGTTACAGGACCGCTGCCCTTTAAAGTGGTGGCTACGGAACCGTCGCCTTGCTCAGGGTGGTGGTCCTTTACAAAATGCCAAAATAACAGTGTTTTTGGCCCAATTTTGTATTTTTAGTATTCTTATATGTTTTAATGATTTTTCCAATGTAATTTGAATACTTACTCTGTTTTACTTGTTTTTGGGTGTATGCAGAAGGAGGAATATATCAGATGGAGATGAGAGAGAGAGAGAGAGTGACTGGCTTCCAGTAGTGTTGGATGTACTTTCTCAAGCCGAGTAGGATACTCTTTAGAGAGCTGGCATATTATGTATATCATGGGTTCCTCATGTCGCACCTTCTAGTCACATACTTTGTGACCTGTTTTCATATTGGGATGTTGATTGGAACACTTTCCAATTTCCATGAGTCAGGGGTGAGTGGAATATCACCCTGGAGGATGTCTATCGCATCCTGGGAGTCCCGATCATTAGGAGATATCTTATACTTGAGATAATGGGGTCACGAGCTTAGATAGCTTAGTGGGATACATATATGGGAGACGTAGTTGTCTCCACTGGTTCGAAGAAGGGGGTGAGGGTCCATTCCATTCCTAGCTTACCTATCCCTTTGATTCGTTAGGCTATTATGGGGATCCTTGCCTCAAGATTGATCAGGGACAAGGGAGGGGACACCTTACTCTACTGCTGGTCCCCTATTATTGCACAGATTGAGGCACATGGCCAGATTTATGCCTGGGGAGCCGACATACTTGGGACCACCTATCATGATTTGTACCAGGTGGTTTGTTCACAGGGATAGTCTTTGAGCCATACGACCTTGGTTATGAGCTAGGTCTATGAGCATATCATCCCTTATGGGAGAGGTGTAGAGGTGGCGGATCCTGGAGCCATGAGGGTAGCTAGATGGATAGAGATGTTGGTGCTTAAAGGACGTCACCAGCCAGTTACCTCCCTAACTACTAATGATATGGAGGCCACACCTTATCTGGCCATGACAGGGTTGTGGGTCGAGGAGACCCTCACTTTGATTTCCTGCTCTACCACAAGGCAACTTGTGGACAAGATGGGGAAGGTGGAGACACACCCCTTTGACCGAGTGCCTCAGTAGTTTGGCCTTGCTTACATTGGTATGCTTCCCCAAGTGGTGCCAGTAACCAGATTAGTTTGGAAGGCTAGGGAAGGTCCTAGAGGCCAGGGTCGAACTATTGTTACTCTTGGTGTCCGTATTATAGCTAGGTGGGTGGTATGTGCTCGAGGGAGAGCTAGTGCTCCTCAGGAACCTTTACTTCAGATCACCGTCGGCCTTGTCCATAGTAGCGACGACCCCATTGATATAGACTCTGAGTCTAAGGAGTTCACAGGGGGAGAGACAAAGGAGGAGACTGAGGATATGGAGGTCAGTGATTCGGGTGGAGAGGAGGACATCAATCCTGAGTGGCATGACACTCAGGAGATATTACAGGCTGAGAGGGCAGAGCAGAGCACGGAGAGGGTGACCCTAGTTTTAGAGGGGTTGCCCTCTCAAGACTTAAGTGGAGAGGATGAGTCTATAGTAGGTTGTTATGTTGCCCCAGGCACAAGAGGAGGACATCAGTCAGTGGCAGCATCTGTGACAGTCGCTGACCCTAGGGATCCCTCTTGGAGGCTTGGAGATTTGAGTGAGTTATCACCCTACTCTTAATATTTGTTTTTTAGCTAAGATTGTCTTAGTTGCTATCTCTCCTTTTGTTCATTCTTGTTTTTATATTTTGATTATATTCTAATTTAATTTTCTCCTTTGCTTACAGAGACTGCTGATGAGTGGTGAGACCTGATTCACCAGGTATGTACAATTACCCTGATGATCCCATTGGAGAGGAATCGTGCCAAGCTATCCATGGATGTAGGGGAACCTTCAGCAGCTGGTAGGCATAGCGATGTCTTTTCCCCTATCTGGCATGTGGCCAAGATGGTGACTACACTCCGTACCGAGTTGGCCAGATATAGGACAACAGAGTGCGTGATGAGGAGTCACTCTCATAGCGAGTTTGCAGCCGCTCCTTAGGACCATGAGCCCTCAATGCATTTAGAGCGCTGGCGTAGCTAGAGTCCTAGACATGGTTGTGCACCTTCAGAGGGATCTCATAGGGGTTGAGAGGCAACTTGGCTCTTTCTGCAGTGAATCTTATATTTTTTATACAATTTATTTTGTATTTCCCAGGCTCATTGAGCATTTTGACCATGCCTAGCACATGATGGCGTTGTACATAAAACTTGATTATATATATATATACTTCTTTTTGGATCAGAATCTTGGTGTCTAGGATTTTGTGATTCATTTCCACATGTAAATTATAATGTTGTTTTTATATGCTTTTCAGAATGTATGCAATGGAGAACAAATGATACAAATGCTTTCTTTCTTTCTTTTTGTATTTTGTAATGCTAATATATGATAATACAGACACAATGTGATTTTGAACTTAGCTGTCATAAGAAATCTTTCCAATACTTCATATTGTTTTGACAACGTGTAATGACAAACTGGTATGATGAGCAGATGAACTTGCCCCACTCCTAACTCCACGCAACTAGTAAGATGCGAGGGCTCACCACCGAGAGCTAGAAAGGGCACAAGCTATGAAATTTGTTGAATGGTAGTGATGAGAGATAGACAAATATTTGATGGAACCAAATTAGGATGCTACAAACCTATTCTACTCAAGTGACTCCATAGTTTAGAATGCAACTTGCTTTGCGGTTTATCTAGACTTAGATCTGTAGATGGCCACATGGTTGACAAAATCTAGTTTTTAGGGTTTTGAACTTTCTTGGAATTTTGGACATCTGATTCATTCATTTACAACTCAAGATTTCAAAGGTTTATTTGAACTGTTTGCTTATGACCTTCAACATTTTTTTGTCGAGAGAACCCCCTGCACCTTGCCCCATGCTTCTAGTAGGAAGCATGGGCTTATCACCATGGACAAGGCACAGGTGAGTAAGGGCATTCCCATCCTTTCCCAACCCTACATCACTAGTAAGAGATGCAAGCTCATCACCGAAGGTTGGTAGGGTAAGGAAATGTGTAAAAATAAAATTTTCTGTTTGATCTATATTTGACTTATTTATTTGAGAAAAATGTCAGTATGTTCTTATTTCCAAAGAGATCTATATACGGGATAGATGTGACACCATGAAGCTTCTAGAACAGACCATAGGCAAGACACCTACCCTAGGAAGAAACCAAAAGTGAGAACAAGCATGCAGGCCTTGGTATGGCTACCGTTAAGACTTTGTCATATCTAGCTTTATTTGATGAAATGATTCTGAAATGGTTGATGATGTTATGAAAAATGAAGAAGTATGATTCAAATGCTTTTGCCAATACCAACAGAAGTTTGTAATGAATTTCTTGCAAATAAGTTCCTTGATCACAAAACTTTACGAAACGAGTGGACAAAATGAACCTAACTACATGAAGATGCAATGTAGATATAATTATACAAATAGTGCTGGTCGCTTATGCATAGAATCGTTTAAGATGCAAGGAATTGACTGTTTCGTTGAATTCCTCACCTTCTAGTGTACATAAGAGATACACCATTTCCATAGTCTTTCATGACTCGGTATGGGCCCAACCATTTGGGCTAGAATTTCCTTCCTCAACTAGTCTTCTTATCGATCCGGTTGTCTAGTCTTAGAACTAGATCTCCTTCATATATTTCTCATTCATAGACCTTTTTGTTATACTACCGGCACATCCAGTCAGCATAGACTCTATGTTGTTGTTCAACATCTAATCTGGCCTCATCTAGGCTTTCTAGTTGGGAGAGACGTGCTTCTCTATAAGCTTCTTCATCCAGAATCCCTTGTAGTGAGATGCAGAGACTGGGTATTTCAACCTCAAGTGGGAGAACTGCTTCTGCTCCGAATACCAATGAGAAAGGAGTTGCTCCTGTTGGTGTTCTTATTGAGGTTCAGTGGGCCCACAAGGCCATATATAACTTTAAATGCCAATCTCATTTGTTTTCTTTTACCATTTTGAGGAGAATAGATTTCAACGTCTTGTTTGTTGCTTCAGCCTGACCATTAGCTTGAGGGTAATATAGGGAGGCTGTATGATGGTTTATTTTAAATTTACTGCATAGCTCACGAACCTTGTCATTCTTCAAGGAAGTACCATTATATGAGATAATGATTTGTGGGACCCTGTACCTACAAATGATCTGGTTCAAAATGAACTTGGCGATCACGACACCTGGTACAGTGGTAAGAGGCATAGCCTCTACCCATTTGGTAAAATACTCAGTGGCCATGATTATGAAGTTATGGCCATCTGTTGACGAGGGAGATAATTTCCCTATCAAATCTAGGCCCCATGTAGAAAAGGGCCATGGAGTCACGATTGGTTGTAGAGCTTGTGCCGGCATGTGAATCTCATGGGAAAATTCTTGGCATTTATGGCACTTGCGTACAAACTCTACTACGTCGTGTTCTAGAGTGGGCCAACAATAACCCATCCAATGTATTTTGTGGGAAGTGGCATGACATCCAAAATGGCTGCCACATATTCCACTGTGGGATTCGTAGAGAATCTTCTTGGATTCTTCTATGTCAACACACCTTAGAAGCATTCCATCGAAAGCCTTACGATAGAGCACTTGTTCTATAATAACGTATTTAGCTACGATAATGTGTAACGACCTTCTTTGTTGTGGTGTAGCACCTTCTGGATACGTATGGTCCATGATATAATTAATAATATCATTATACCAAGGACATTCAGAGATAGAAGGTATGATTTTGATGTAATATATGCATTCATCAGGAAAATCTAGATCTACTCGATCACCTCTATCTAACGGGTTATTGACTAACCAATCTGAAATGATTTGTCCCTTAATGGACTTCTGGTTTACAAAATTTAATTCAAATTCACCCATTAAGGTTATAAAGTGTCCAGCCTTTTTAGACAAGGACCCTTGCGTGAGGAAAGTTTGTAAATGGTCTGTTTTTACAATGACCCTTGTTTCTTGGTTTAGCATGTAATGTCTTAAGCATTTGGTTGCAAAGACTATGGCAAGGCATTCTCATTCTTCCTGCGTATAACATGTTTCATAATCGAGCAACGTTCGGCTAATAAAATAGATTGCACGTTCTCGTTTATTGTCATCTTCTTGAGCCAACATGCAAGCTAGTGAGACATCTATAGCTCGTGAATATAAGATCAAAGGATGTGATGGTCTACGTGGTATTAGCGTGGGAGGAGATAGTAAGAAGTGCTTACCTACTTCGAAGGCCTCATGGCATTCCTTTGTCCAAATAATGCAACAATCCTTTTTCAACAAATTGTTGATTGGATGAATAGAAAAACTCAAGTCTGGGATGAATCTTCAGATTGCACTGAGCTTTTTGAGAAACGATCTAATGCCATAATCATTTGATGGTGGGATTATCTCAAGAACAACCCAAATTTTGGTTGGGTCCACATCCCTTGTGATGATATAATGTAACCTAGGAGTTTCCCTCCTGTCACACCAAATACGCATTTTTCTAGATTTAGTGTGACTCCGTATTCAATCAAACATGAAAGGATGATGTGGAGCACTTCCGGGTGATCACAACACTTCTTGGCCTTGGCCAACAAGTCATCTACATAGGATTCCATGATTTTATGAATAAGATCATGAAATATGTATGTCATTTCCCATTGGTATGTAGCGCCAACATTCTTGAGACTGAATGACATAACAATGTAGCAATAAGTTCCCCAAGGAGTTATAAATGTGGTTTTGGCTTGGTCTTGTTCAGATATCCTGATTTAATTGTATCCCGAGAATCCATCCATGAGAGACAAAAGTTCAAATCCAGCTGTTGCATCAACGATGACGTTAATGGATGGTAACGGGAAGTCATCCTTGGGGCACACTTTGTTAATGTCTTAGAAGTCTATGTAGATGCATATCTTCCCATTCTTTTTGAGAACGATAATGATATTAGATACCCACTAAGAGTAATCGACCGGTTTGATGAACCCTACTTGGAGAAGTTTCATTACTTCTTCCTTCACCATGAGAGCTACCTTGGGTTTCATTGGTCTCGATTTTTGTTTAATTGGCTTTGCATCTGATTTGGTGACGAGGTTATGTACCGCGATGTGCAGTGTAATTCCTGTCATTTCTTTATAATTAAATGAAAAATACTTTTGATGTTCTCTGAGGATTTGAGTGTGTATTTCTATCTCTTCTGGAGTTAGCAAAGATCCTAGTTTTAAGATCTTCGGTTCTTCCTCCATTCTGATGTTAATATCAATTATTTCTTTGATTAAAGAAGCATTACCTTCTTCAAACTCAGGTGGGGCTGGAGGTAGTTCCAGATCTTCTCCATTCTCTACCGCGTATATGTCGAGCTCCTTTTGTGGGGGAAGCTCTATCATGGGATTTCCAAAGTAAGAAGACGAATGTGGGATTAAGGACAAATCTACCACGTGATGGGTGAGATGTAACTTTGCATAGGAATTTAGGTAATCAAAAGTGGCTCTATCACTATCAACGTGATTTAAGATAGTAGATGTATTCTCAGCTATGTTCGTTAAAAGTGGGTTTGACATTTTCTTTACTAACGGTTCAGTATGAAGGGATACCATGAAATGGGTATCTTCCAACTCACTGTTTGGAGTAAAATGTGAAGTTGAGGTTGCTATCAAATATGCGAGAAGGTTTTGTTCTTGTGGGATTGCCTCAATGGATATGAAGTTAAATCCTTTGCTCAAATCTAATATTGTTGTTTTGTAGAGCTTTAAGTGTTCAACTCTAGTCTCATATACCTTAGAGACTTGGTTTGCTACCAATTGAGAGTCTCCTAACACCCTGATGTCATTAACACCTAGCCTTTTATCTATGATGAGGCCAAGGAGGAGGGCTTGTACTCAATGCAGTTGTTTGTACATTCAAAATTTAGTTTAAATGTGAATGGTAAGATCTTTCCCTTGGGAGAAGTAAAGATCACACCTGCCCCAACCCCATAACGAAATCTAGCTCCCTCAAAGTGGAGAGTCCAATATTTACTTGGGAAGATGGATGTTGGGACATTTACTACATCTATTTCTTCTGCTTCAATTACTTCTACCATGCAGAGTTCCTCTGATGGAAGAGAACCAACTCCTAGGGTACATCCCATACCTATGGAATCAAATGGTAGGAAAATTGGTAAATCTTGTTCTAGCAACTACACAATTTTTGCAGTAGTTCCTAATGACACCGTTTCTAAAACTATAGCTTCATCCTTGAGGGCTGGGATGCTATTGACTAGGTTTGTAACCTCTAACTGCATTGTAGGTACCAAATTTTCTTTTGATTTTAAATCAGTTGGCTTGTTAAGTTGGTTTGTTGGGAGTTCAAACTCAGAGTGAATGCCTGGCCTTTTCTTCAGATCTGCTAGGTGTATATCGAATGGTTTTGGATCACCTTTTGCTACGAATATATTTCCTAAGTGCAAGAATCTTATTTCTTGAAATAACGTAGAAGGGATTTCCTTCATACGGTGTATCCATGGTCGGCTGAGGATCATATTATAGTTGGTTTCCCGATCTATAATATAAAACTCAGTGAGGATTGTTTTGGGTCCTAAGGTGACTGGTAGTATTATAGTTCCAATCGAAGTGGCTTTAAGGCTATCATATCCTCTTAGTGTATTCCGAGTCATGGAACAATTTGTTTCTCCATACCCTAGCTTTTGAAGGAAAGAGAAGGGGACTATGTTAACTACTGCCCCATCATCAACCATTGCGCATGTTTAACGTAATTGTTATAAACCCACACTTGTAAATGTAAGGTTGGATCACCTCTATGTGCAATCTCAGCATCTGTTGGCATTTTGTTTATGTCGAATATAAACTTGGTATCCCTATCCGGCTGCCCTGGAGGGTGGATATCGAAGTCTATATGGTTTACCTATGTTTCGGGAGGTGGAGTGATGTTAATTAAATGACCTAAACCTAATGCTTCTAAAAGAGCAGCCCTATGGGCAGGAGAGTTCTTCAGCAAGTCCAAAAAGGAGATGTGAGAGAAGGTCTTTGTTAGGTCATTAATTAAATCATAGGCACCTACGGGTTTTACTAATGTTTGTTGAATGTTATTTTACTCTAGAGGGTAACTTGGATTTGGCTGAGAAGAATACTCACGTGTTCTTGTTATGGCTTCCCATGTGTAGCTTAGTGTCTAACTCCACTAAACCAGCTATCTTGGTTCGTGGCTGATTTCCTAATTATGGTGCAACATGTGGATTTAGTGAAGTCAAGGCTTCATGATCATTGTTTCCTATCATTACACCCTTGTTCGTCCCATTTGGATTTAACTTGTTGTTATTGTGATTTGGGAGTGGATCATTGAAGATCTTGAGGGGAGAATTTTGAGGGGAGACTACTCCCGTGAAAGTATTTGGCACAGGTGATGCAGGATCTGCTAAGAACATATCTATGAAAAGTTATCTTTGTTCTTCTGGTAGACGTTGCATGAACTTATTGTAATCACGGCAAGTCCTAGTGTCATGGCCTTGAATTTTGTGGAAACCACAATAAAAGTTGGGATTGTAATTCCTAGGTTGTTGGTTTGGCATGTGTTGTGGTCCAAAACTCTGATTAAACCATTGACTATTAGGATTAAAGTTTTGCATTTGTTGCCTTTGGTTCTGATATCCAGTTGAGTTTTGACTTGGGCCCAGTGTTTGGATTTGTTGTTGTTGTGGATGATTAAAATCCACCATGTTGATTGTTGGGGTAAAATTGTTGTTTCGTTGACTGTTAACCAGTGGTGGAGCATTTACAACATTTTCCTTTTTAGCTTGGTCAGTTACTCCATCTATTGTCACTTTGTGATTTTTGTTAAGGATTTTAGGTCCTTGATTGGCATTTACTATACTAGGATAGGTCATAGTGTTTTTATTGGGGATGATTAACCTCCCATTTGTTCCATACGTCTTGTGACCACTATCTATTACAACTTGATCTATTCAGAGGGCACTCTCAAGTACTTCATCGTAAGTCCTTAGTGGGAACTTCTGGACTTCTTCCTTTATCTCTCTGGTTGAGAGAATGAAGGAATAAATCACATAGTTCCATCTGATCCATGTTTGGAGCAGCTTGCTGAAGAATAGAGGACTGTACACCATCTTTGGATGAAATGAGCAATAGATTCATTGTGTTCTTGTTTAATATGCAAGAATTCCCTGATTCCTGTTCTCAACAATTTGTTCATGTCAAACACCTTGATGAACTCTGAAACGAGTTGTTTAAATGAATGGATGGAAGCTTCAGGTATTCTGTAATACCAATCGAGGGCAATGCCCTCTAAAGTTTTGGGGAATATTTTAGCAACAACCCCATCCCAAGGGAGCAGTTCTTGAATGGCTGTGGCATAGGCCTTGATATGTGCATTCGGGTCTCCCTCCCCTTTGTATTTGGGAAAATCAGGAAGAGGTCTTGGAAGCATGATGCTTCATATGGTGAAGTCTAAGGGTTCTTTCAAATATTCTGAATAAGTTCCTATCGCATAGGTTTTCGACCATCGATGGTGCTTGCTGAAGGGGGTGGAGGTGGAATGGGTTGTTGATATGGTGTAGCGTATGCATTTGTAGGGACATAAGGAAATCCCTATGGTTGAGTGAATATGCTAGGAGAAGAGAACATATCTCCTTGTGGTGATTTGGAATACATGTTTAAGTATGGAGGAGCATTGCTCAGGAATGGATTGTTTTGTACTACACCAAAAGGTATCATATTTTCCACTAGAGCGGTGTTAGAAAATGTGATTCTAGTTGGCGTTTATTGTGAATATTGAGGAGGCATGCCCAACGTGCCTGTTCTTGTGAGGAGGTCTATTTTTCCAGGATGATGTGGAGGATTGGAATTTCTGCCTGCATGAATTGAGAATTTTTGACTTGCTTGAGCAAGTTCTAACCCTCTAACTTTTTCTACTAAAGTTGAGATGACTTCATTTGGTGAAGTCACAGTATTTTTCCTTAGTGGCATGGTTCATTGTATACCCTGAGGTTGTATAGGCATATGTTACCCTACTATGAATTGATCGTTGCCCTACCAAGTTTCACCGAGGGCATTTCCTATAGGTAGTGGCATGGAGGTGTTTTCTTGAAAAGAGACCTCGGGTTGTGTTTGCAAACTTCCTATAGGTGGGTACATACTCTGAGAGTGTTGTTCACTCCTAGCATAACACGCTAAATTTTCATCATCTAAAAACAGATATGGATCTGATTGTCTACTGATTTGTGGTCTAAGCAACACCTGAGGAGATGAACCAGATTCTCCAGTGAGCGTCATGTTGTTCGAGCCTGAAGGCTCTGGTTGTTACGTTTGAGTGAGCTGATCCAACTCCTCTATTTGGAAAGAAGAACTATATCTAGTCCTTTGAGGTGGAGTTTTTGTTAAAAACCAGTTAGTTGAATAGTTGTCACCCCATGCTGAGAGCGAGGGTGATGGTTGTCTATTTAGTTGATCGTAGTATGCTTCAAGACCTAGGAGAGGTCTGCCATATGCATCGAATCCTGACATATTCGGGGGGTATATGAATACCCACAGAATAATGGGAAAGAGCGAAGGTGGATGAAAAGAGTGCAAAAATAAAATTGATCCTTTCACCTATGTGGTGAAGGCTTAAAACTGAAACAGTTATAGTTGATGTGAAGGCCTTTCATAACATGTCAGTTTCACCAATTTTGTTGGTGTGAAGGCTGATGCGAAGGCTAACGAGGTGGAAAAGATGAAAAATGTCGTGTTCAATTGGTGGTGAAGCTGATGTGAAGGCTTAATGAGGTACAGAAGATTTCACAATTTTGTTGGTGAAGCTGATGTTGGTTTGTTTCACGTTCACCAATTTTGTACGATGGAAAAGTGACAAGCGAGCATGGGAATCTACAAGTAACTCTTCCTCGCACCCAACCTCTCGAGGTCATGCCGAGACAACCGGTGGGGATGGAATATACGTGGAGTGCAGACAAACTACTCAGGTAATCTTATGTCTTCGACATGCACTAATGGAATCTGTGAATCTAAGGCAAAGAAGGCCCTTCTAACCTGAACTATGGCATGATAGATTAGTTCAGTGAGGATGACTGCTCGAAGGCTCTAATCAATATCAAGCTCTGGCATGATCCAATCTATAGGTGGTGGAATACATGGAAGATAGCCTGTGGGTGCTTAATATTTGTCTCCTGATAGGGTCATGAAAATGGATGATGGATATATAGTGGATTCTATAGGAGATTCTCTGGTCTAGTCCAGAAATGCTTAGCCATTTTAGTTGTTATGTCTAATGAGGATAATTGTGTGATAATGGTTGGTGGAAGTGGAGAGGGCCTAAATACTAATGTGTGTAAACCAGTCATCAATGTCTGATTGACCTGTGGGCTCGTTGGGTTGCGGGATCCATGGATCATAGCCGTAATATCATGGTCATTGTGGACCTCCTATGGTCATATGCAGAATCAATCCCTAATCCCTAGTATCTAGTAGTTGTATGCCTTTTCAGCCTCTATATTTAGAACTAAAAGTTGTACAATCTTCTCAGAGTACCTTACAGGCATTCTGGCTACTTGAATTCTTAAGCTAGTGTCTATGTTAATGAGAGTGTCTCCCTGCATGTCTGGCTATGGGACCAAAGGATCACAACTGAACGTTTTTCTCTCTTTCAAGCCCTTCTATAGTCATGCAGGTATTTATTTAGGGTAATCTATAGTTTGGCTAGTTTGACCAAAATGTATGCACTTTGTCATTTTCTATGTTTAATCCTCTCAACTATGAGCTAATTTCATGTAGGTTTGTTGTTGTTTGGAAGACCTGGATTCTAAGATTTTGATCTATGTCAGTTATTTCTGCAAAAAGATTGGGTTGGGGCATGGTTGGCTTGAATACATATTCTCTGGGCTCCCTAGGTCCCGTGATTGTCATACAAAAGAAATAATATAAATCTAACTAAAGAAAGTAAACTAATTATGCAAAGTATATCCACAACATATGTAAATTCTCTATTTTTTTAATTTTTGAGAGAGTATTTTAATAGAATTAAGATAACAACTATTTAATATATCTAGAAAGTGACAACTAATCTAATAACAAAATTTAAAACAAGAAAAGTAGCTGAGTATAACTACCTGTATGTGTAGTTGTGAATCTATTCTAAATAACTAAATAACTGATCTAATCTATTTGAAAGACCCCTGATCTTACCTCAGAAGTGAGGAATGAATCATAGTTTCTTAGAAACTATCAATCCCCCACAGCTTCCCTGGTAATATCGAAAGTGAGATTAACTAAAATGAAATGATTCACTACTCTATTTGATATGTTTTAACTAGAACTTTGATAGCTTGAACCTGGATTTTGTAGAACAGTGGTGAATCTGATTGTGTGTGGCTTTGTCCCCTCAGTGTGGTCTCCTCGTTCCTTCGTGCTCACGTGAATCCAGAAAAGCGTGTAATGCTAGCATCAACAGGAGTAGGTATTGGAACAATGGTAGCCTTGGATGTAGACATAATATAATGCGAGTAGGAGAGGGATAACACAAGAGAATAGAGCTTGGCTTATGTAATTCCTAGCGGGATTTATTGCGAGTCATACAACACAAAACATCCAGAACCTGAAACTATCCTTCTTGATGAACAAAACCTGCAACTCTAATGGCTTCAGACTAAAAATGAAACTATCCTACTTCAATTGATTGCATGAAGTAGTAACAACACTAGCACAAGAAGATCATGTGGCTTCTAAACTACAAAACAACGACTAACTTATGCATGCAAATGAAAACTAATATAATTCCTAAGCAAGAACTGAAAGACTAAAATTTGAAATGAGAGAATGAGAGGCAGCCCCCATTTGCTTGAAAACCAACCAGCTATTTATAGAATTCCCATTTACCCAAAGGTGAAATCCAATTTGAACTCTTTTACAATAAACAATGGAGAAACACTATTACAGGGAACCAGAATCATAAATACAAGCAAAAACGGATGAAAAGGTTGGTAAAAGTTGAAAATTTACGTGAGTCACGATTAAAAGGATATTCTAGAAAATGCGTGAAGGACCACTGCCCTGAGCAGGGTGGTAGTTACAGGACCACCGCTCTACCTTGCCTAGGTGGTGGCATTCATGAGACGTTTGCCCAGGAAGGGTGGTTTTCATCACTGAAGACCAAAAAGAAAAGGAAAAGAGGGGAAAAGAGAAAAATAAAGAATGCGGAGGCTAAGTGGGGCATGCAGGATGTTAATATATACTTGGAGAGATTTTCTAGATCTTGAACACCTTACGAGGAGATCTGTATCATCATTGGGGCATGTGTAACATTGTTTCAATGGTGCAATACCCTACAATTTTGGGTACGTATAGTTACAATGAATTATTGAGGTATAACTCAAATCTTGAGGGTACAACCTCAGTGTCACTCAAGCTATAACTTGGTAAAGGAAGCAAAAACTTCCCTAATGATTTAGCTAACTTAAAATAGTCTTCTGTAATATTATACCTACAAGGAAGAAAAAAATCCTTGATACAAAACAATACAAATGATCACACTTCCGTTTGATACTTTGAACACTAGATTATGACCCTAAATTTGCACTCAAACTATGTTTCCTTGTTTTTATTGTCTTTCTCACTCCTAAACAACAAACATATCTTCTTGTTTCTGCACTCTATTTAAAATTTCTTCTCACACCCTAAACTATCTCTGAAATCATGTACTGAGTCAATCACATGTATCAAAACACATCATAACTTCATCCAAGTATTTCTTAGTCTTCACTATTCTAAGATAAATTATCACAGTACTTTATTCGCTACCACTGAAATATTTATACAAGTATCTTCAAGAGATTACTCCAAGTCACTCCTTCATTTCAAAATTTTATTCATTCATAAGACACTATTCCTATAAAAAATATCTCTCTATATCTGTGTGTGTAAGTTATTACTCAAGTTAATTATTTCTGCCTGCTGTCAAAAATTTTTAGTCACCATACATCAGTTAAATCTACTCTTTATTTTGATGTTCAATTCATTCATTCGTTCTTGCTCTTACCCTTTTATCTTCTATATTTCACACTTTTTAGTTCTTAGTATCTGACATACTTAACTTCTCACCAAACTTCCACTTTTATTTTTTCAACTAGTCTTCTTCTCGCTGACTAGACATATAACTCTTCAAATCCTTTGTCAAGACTTTTTTTTAAATTTGTATAGTTCGAATTCATTTTCAACTATGCATCAGTTTGTTCATCTTCTTGTAAATCCTAGTGGTCTTTTTGGATTCTACATCATATACACCAATTTCTAACTAAAAATTTCATGTCTCTAAAAATTCTAAAAAGAGACAACAAGAATCTTCAACTTCTCCTAAGACTCTTCATTTTCCATTTCGATATGATGGAATAAATCACTCTTTCAAGTCACAAGATCACTTTACACCTTAAAACAACATTCACTACATACTTCATTATAGTGCTCAGCTAACTATCCTAAACAATTCGTTGATAACATGTTCCTTGTTTCTTTCTTTGGTTCAAATCCATAGTCATGTGATAAGTTAAAACAACTCAAGTTTTCTATATTCTTTTGAGATGAAAAAATACTTCATACATTTGATATAGGTTTATAGTCTTCTTTGATGGATCTTCACTGTCTATCCACATTGACACTTCAAGCAATTTACTTGAGATTCAACATACTGATTTGAGATAGCCTATTTTGGTATTACAGTATTGAAAAGATTAAAGTAACTTGATTAGCATATCTTGAAGATGATCATAGTCTCGAGACATTCTGATAAACTTAAGTACACAACAATTGTAGACTTGAAAAGGTTAAAAATTGAAGAAAAAGGAATACATGATGGTTCTTAGTCTAGAGTTACAGTCATAGTATTTTAGAGCCTTCGAGAATTGAACCACGAGCCTCTAGACCTTATTCATGATGTGAATAAAATTTCCAAGCTCCATACTATTTTCATAAGGACTTCCCTATGAAAAAATTTAAATAAATTCTTCAAGAACTCTGAGGTAACATAGAAAAATCCTCTCTGTTACCTAAGCACAAAAATTGTAAAAAGTTATGAGATATAAATCTCATTCTCCATTTCAGATCTTGACCCAAAATATTTTACAATAGATTGAAGATGGTAATACATACTAACTATCCAAATTTCATTGAAATTCATGGATGAAACTCTCACAATGGTCAAAAACCTCCATTGAAACCCTAGGACATAGTATATCACTGTTACTATCCTGAGAGGACAGTTAATGCAACTTATCCAACTAAAAAAATTCCAAGTTTGAATAAGAAATAATTTGAATCTTCATATAACAAATTCCATTCTTTTCAATTGATTAGAATCAACAACTCATCTATTCTTGCTTGTATTATTATATTTTTAGCATCAGAAAGTTGAACTCTAACTACACAACTTATGATTTGGGCAAACACACTTAATGGATAACCTTAGGCACTGTTTCAAGTGATTTGATGCACTGGATCATAGATGGTCATAAGCTTCGATCATGAATTAGGTGTTCACAATTAGTCATGGTCTTGATTGAGCAGACTCTAAGCAAGTAATAATGAGTAACTCTCTTTTGCAACCTTGAAACTAGACAAACTAGTCTTTAAAGATCCTTATTTCAAAAAAATGATTGTATACCCAAGAAATATCCACAATTTTGTAAAGATATAATAGTTGAATTCATATGCATACTTACAAGATGATTAAGGCTTTTGAGAAGAATGCGTCAGAACAATGCTTTAAGGAGCATTTAGACAGTTACACTCCAGGACAGAATATGACAATTGAGATTCTTAGCTCAACTACTAAATAGGAAATTGTAGATGCTCAGCCATATTTACAAATACATATGGAAGTATTCTAAGCTCTTATTGAGAATAAATCCAATGAAAACAATTAGAACCATTACATGTCAGGACCATTCACACCACAAATAGTGAACATGTACCTTCAAGAAGAAAAACCTTAAAATTAATTCTAAGCATGAGAAACACCATGAATGGAATGTGGAGATACTATAGAAGTGGTTAAATAAGACTTGGATTCCAAATAAAACTTTTTCCTCTTATCGATTTGGTGCACAACCCAGGAGAGAGAAAAAATACTACACCAAAATGCTCATAACTTTTCAAATACACCTCCTTTTGAGAAAAATATTTTTGCACATGATTTCTATACCAATTTAATACAAAATTTATTCTATTATTTATTCGAAGGAGTGTACATAATTTTATTTGACCGCTAATAAGCTAGGTAGATCAAAATGAGTTTTTCAAAAGATCTGTTTTACAAAAACTCACATATCTTGCTAAAATGACCTAATATTGACCTAAAATTTTGCATGAAGCATTAGGACACATTCCTCCATCATCTCCCATGATTTTTTTAGAAAATTATAGGTCTAAAATTTTCTAGCCCATCTTATTTACATGCAAGACCACTGCTTGTTCTAAACACCATTTCTGACCAACATACAAAGTTGACTCCTGGTACTGAGATGAGCATAACCTTTTCTCACACATGCTATGGATACTATCTTAAGGCCTTACCCATGATTTTTATTACTTGTACCATCCTATTACACTTCATTATGTACTTGAAATCACCCTTAAATGACACTGCCACTCAACTTCCAAGACCTTGTCTTCTTGAAACAACATGAATTCATCTCAAACCTCTAAGAAAAAACCTGAGAAGAACATGAGAAGCCTATTATTGCATACTACCTTTTCCATCAATACCTACTATGAACTATTCATTGTTGTTTGGCCACCCCTCATTAGAAATATTTTCTGTTGTAGGAGGGGTGGAGGTGTTATTCTGAAGTAAGAAATCAACATATCCTTGCATCCTATCCAGAGATTGATCCACGCTTTTGAAGTGTTTGTCATTTTAGGCATAACATGGTAAGTAATCTTCATCCAATAATGGGAATTGATCAGATTGCATACTAATTTATAGTTTAAACAAAACCTCAGGAGAGGAGCATGACTCTCTGATGAATGTTATATTAAGATAATTTGAGAGTTCAAGTTGTGGCCCATGTGTAAGTTGATCAATCTCCTCGATCCTAACTAAAGAGCCATTGATTTTCCCTTTAGAAGGAGTTTGAGACGCAGGATGATTAGTTGAGTAGTTTTCAGCCCACCTAGATAGTGAGGGTGACTGTTGTTGCCTACCCACAGAATAATGGGAGAGGGAAAAATGGATGAAAGAAATGGAAACGAAAAGAGACTAGCTCTTCATGTCAAGTTCACCAATTTGTACAAATAAAAGTTTACACGTGATCTTCAATCGCACTCGACCTCCCGAGGTCGTGCTAAGATGGACGATGTGGAATGAGTGGATGGCTATGGATAGAGAAGTATAGCAATTATGTGGTATGTGGATGACCATATGATAAAATGAAACAAACAAGATATACAGGAAAAATAATGTCCTCAACACACAATATTAGGATCTTCCTGTAAAGGGTAAGGAAGGCGCCTTTAACCTGAATGGGTCTAATGGCCATGTGAAGGATCCAATCAATGTTAAGCTCCATTGAAACCCTTTCTAATGGTTGTGGTATGCGTGGAAAACCAATGGGAACTTCGTAATGGTTTTCAGATAGGGTCATGTAATGAATGAGATAGAGAGAGGTGTGATTCCCTTGGCTCTATGGGTGGTTAGCTGGTTTAGTCCAGAATGCAAAGGATCTATAAAAATCTCAATTTAGGATGTTTAGCTTTCTGATATTGTGGTGAATGTGTGGGGATTATATGAATACTTGTTCTTGTAATTCAATGTCTAAATCTATTTGGTCTTCAAGTCCATTCGGTTGTGGAACCATTTGATGAAAACCATAAACTCTTTCCAGTTGTGGTCTGGTGATGGTCATGCATGCATTTATGCAGTTTTAATCTAGTCAATGCAAATAATAATCTAATCTAAATAAGGAAAGACTACATTATGTTTTTTAATTTTGTAATATAAAGGAAGTGAAACAATGTAAAACAACTAATCTAATAGAAATAAATATTTTTGTGCTTTTTTGGAACTTTCTGAATTAAATGAAGAATTGAAGAAATGAAAGCGTCTAATCTATTTAATAAATCCTAAAACAAACAAACAAATAGATGTAGTTGTCTATATGTGCAGAAGAAAAATAATCTATTCTAAATAATTAAAGCTTTTGTAAATTATAGATATTAATTAAATCCTTTACTTTACCTCAGAGGAATGGGAAGAAATGAGAGCTTCTCAGAAGCTTTTCTTCCATTGCAACTTCCCTGACAAAAGTAAAGATGGATTTTATGGATGATCTTCTAAATGAAATGATGATTCAGTTGATTTATAAATTAATACAAAAGATTTATTCCAGAATCACCTATTTGTAAATCTACAGAAATAGGAAAAGGAAGTTATCTATCGTAAGAAAGATTTGTTGAAGGAAATGATCTACAGTATGTATTCAATGATTAGAATAATGAAGAATGGAAATGAATTTTCTATTGTAGTGAATAATGTGCATACAAATTTCATGAAAAAACAAATTAAAAAATGATGAAACCTAATTACAACCCCAACCTGGTAATTGCAGTGCTGTGGTAATCTTGTTTTGGTGTGATTTTGTGTTCCCTCAGTATTATTTTCCAACCTTCAGTGTCCAAATCTACAAAGATAGGAAAAGAAATTTATCTATCCTAAGAAATATTTGTTGAAGGAAATGATCTATTGTAATTATTCAATGATTGCAATAATGAAGAATAGAAACACCTTTTCTACTGCAGTGAATAATGTGCATACAATTTCACAAACAAAGAATTAAAAAAATGATGAAACCTACTTACAACCCCAACTTGGTAATTGCAGTGTTGTGGTATTTGTGTCCCCTTAGTATTATTTTACAATATTCAGTGCCCACATGAGTCCAAGGAGTTGGGAATGTAGAGGAAGCTAGAAGAAGGTGCTATAGTAAGTAATGGCTTACTGGGCTCTGGTGGCAATGCAAGTAGAGGAATAACAATACAAGTGAATAGAGCTTGATTGTGTAATCTCTAGCAGGATTGCAGCAACATAACATAGAAATATAGGATCAAATTCTATTTCCTTTTTCTTCAGAAGAAGTGATGGTTTTATAGAAGGTTCGCTGGGCTGTGCACTATCACACTTGGCAGTCATGGGGTGCCACATCAACATATGAAGGGGTAGTTAAACACTCAATCAAAAATCACAAGTGGAAGAGGAGATTGATACGAATCAGTCAAGCCTAAAACTAGCTAAATTGATTCAAAAACATCTGCTAAAAGTGAACTGGAGTGAAGTAACATGCATCTAATTCACGTACAAAAGGTTCTGAAAAATTTGCATGAAACCTCCACCCTGCGTAGGGTGAAAGTTACACAACCACTACCCAGTTAGGGTGGTAGATACACAACCATTCACAATCCAGGGAAGTAGCCGTGTAACCACCTCCAAGATGTTGTGGCGGTTCCATAACTAGAAGCCAAAAACTAAGGAAAAACATGGGTGAAAGCTAAGGAAAAACATGCAAAGGCTAAGTAAGGTAAACTAGGCTACACATATAAGCTAGAAAGAGGTTTAAGGAGCTCGAAAACCTTTGAAAATATCATGAATCATCATTGGGGACTTTGAACCATTTTTTGACAATGTAACACATGCAAATTTGGGTGTGTACATGTACATTTCTAGGTTCTAAAGCATACTAATGTATACATGATTACTAAGAAAGAAAACTAGTGGTTGAAAACTCCCTTTGGCATTTTGATTGCTTTATATCTTACAATTTATTGGTCTTACACATCGTATAGCTCTGATAACACTTGAATGATTTATTTTTTATGGGCTTAAACACTAGTGCCCAGTTAGGACAGAATTTCCCAAGCACTCTTTTCCCTTCTGGGTGCCCATATCCTTCTCTTTATTATTCTTACTCTTTTGGTTTGTTTTCTCTTCTTGGTCACATTTTAACACTTAAGGTTTTAATTTCAGTTTTCAATTACAAAATTCGAACAAGGTAATCATATATAGACTTAGTTACTTCTTCTAAATCAAGGGCCAACCACTATAAACATTATATATCATCACCTAAGCTTGCACAAAGGCACAAAATAACTACAAAGCTTACATATAACACATTAATATAAGGGACAAGGGCTGCATTGGTCTACATACACAACATAAAAGGGGAGTTCATTCTATTCCATCACACACATTCTACAGACTCGGTACAATCTACATCTATCCCGCTATCATCATGGAAATTGCACAAGGGAAACATACGGCATGAAAAATACACACACACGAAGAACTACATGGAGTTTGAGATGTAGTAAAACTCTCAGTCATAAGTTCACTCTTTGGGTGACCATTAGGGTCATTCTGAGTCCACATTCTACATCTTTATTATTATATTTGATGTGGTTTGTGGACATGTGTAGGTAGACATTTGTCTTACAAGTTACATGTGCAATTGACGATTTAACAACAATACCAAAACGAAAAGAGTGAGTAGAAGTGAAGATAATCCAACCCAAAAAATACTATATTCAAAGCATTTGAGCAGACATAGGCACCCAAATCAGTCACTATCACCCAAGGTGCTCTTTTCCTCCCATGGGTGCTTTTGTCCTATACATTTCTAGGGTTCCAAACGCTCATCGAACCTTTATAACACTGTTCACAACTTGTTCTAGCAAATGCACAACCATATAAATCCTAAGTTGCATAGAATCAATTAAGTCATCATACCTCTGTCATTTACTTTGGTTATTACATATTTAAGTGCTTATTTCTTGTACATTAATGTACTTTATCACCTGAACATCATTTATTACATTAGTTACTGTGAAATACAATTTTATTTAAATTAGATTAAATAATTTGGTGAACTTGACATGTCCTCAAACATGTCGGAAGTACAATGGAATAAGAGTTAGGGGTGAATCAATCCTATAAAACTTTATTTAATTTACTATTCATTATTCATTATCATTTATACATCCATTCAATCAACCATGAACCATATGTGTGTTTATTTAAGAATGGAAACAACCATAGACAAGATCAAAAGGAAGAGAGTACACAAGAACACAAAATATAAGTTGGAAAACCTCAAGGGTAATAAAACCCACTAAAAAAAACATTATATTTCCATGTTTCAAATTTAGTGAGGTACCAACCCCATAAGGAGCACCAACCCCCAATTTAGTAGAGAATTTACCCTAAAAGGAGCACCAACCCCTAATTTAGTGAAGCACCCACTCTAAAAGGAGGATACAACCCCCTAAGATGACCAACACAAAATAATCCACCTGATGATGATGATATTTTTTTTCTGCCACAACTGATGGATATCTCTAATTCAGTTCACAACTTCATCTTCAAACTCCCATTCACACAAATCAATCTATTTCTTCTTTCTCAACATGTATTGAATATAAACACTTGTACACATTCTCTCAATCAGTATTCAACCTATAACATAATTCCTCATCCTTCAAATCATTCTCTCATACCTATCATATACTTCTTCTTAGGTCACACTTTTCAGCCATCCAAGATTAGTTCACAAATGAACTCAAACAAGCACTTAAATATGATTTCATTATTTAAAAATCAAGTAAGGTAAATTTCCCTCATTTATTTAAATTAATTAAAATTTAAAACATTCCAATATGATCATAAAAACTCTCACATATGATCCATATATGTCGTCCATGCCCAAAACCACTCAACATGTACAAAACATGCTCAAAACCCCATCACTATGATGAGTAAAATCCACTAACACCAAAAATATGATTATTCAAGACCCAAAATTCATAAAAAAATGTTTAATATATAATAAAAAAATAATCTATGGTATTTAATTATCTTGGACCAATCAAATAATTCATAACACAAGCAAAAAGACTCATATCCTTCACTAAACAACTATTTCCAACACCCCGTCTTTACCTTTTGGTATCAAGGACACTCAAGATAAAATAAAATATGGAATGTAACCACTATATTTAATCCTTAGTACCTATAAATCACATCCATTCATGTTATAGCTCTTGAAATATCCATATGTTCACTCCACAACAACTTTCCTCTTCACCAAATCATGATGCCTAAAAACCAGGTTTGTACACTCAACTAGTTTGCACCCTTGATGTCACTTATAATACCTATAAAGGAATTAAATAGGAAAAAAATTCATCCCTCTTCACTTTATAGGTGATAGTAAACATAAAATCAACCATCTCATTCCTCATTCACTTCATTCTTTTAGCCTGAGCAATGTTGTTTTGAAAATCAACATACCTTCTTCTTCACAAACTAACCTGAAAGACACATAAAATAAACTAACCAAGAAATAATAAATATTTATGGAAATACATCTAAATAATATTTATATAACATATTGTAACTCATTCCGAATCCAAGTGGAAGGCCTTCAACCAAGACCATCTATGCAAACTACTTCTTAAGCCTTCTAAGACTCAAGAACTGACCTTGATATCAACTTGCTCCATCATATAAAAAATCACTTCCAAAATCAAAAAATTAATTTAACACACTTATAAATGATTTATAAGAACTCATAAATCTTCAAAAATAATAAAAAACTCATAAACATCATCTTACCTCATGAAGCTACTTAGCACCATGCTATATCAAGCATCCTCCAAATTTGATCTTCAAATAACAGATCATAACTTCTTAATACCATATATATAAAAAAGTTTAATATACCAATGGAAATATCTCTAAACCAGTGTCACAACACAACTTGAATGGATTCCTAACTCCTCATGAAGCTCTTGTAATTCTAATTTTAGTGCAAACTACTCCAAACTGCCCTAAAAACAAGTCTTCACAAATATGACACACTTTTCATTTTTTCATCTCAACCATGACCTGAAACATTCATAAAAATGTAGAAAAAATTAGGGGATAAAATCAAATTAAAATTATTCAGCATCTTTTGATAATCTTTGCTTAAACTAAACTTATTTGGAAAGAAGATTTTTTAGGTGTGGCCCACATACCGTAACATACACTATCTTACCTTTCTGGAAAGCTGAAAGAGTCCTAGAAAAATTACCATGATAAATTTAGAAAAATTAATAAAAACTATTCTAGTATACTCAAATTTCTCCAAGTTTCTCTTAGCTAGGGTTTCAAACTACTTTACCTTCATAATGATTGTTCATAAAAATGTGACAATCAAACCACCTCATTATTTTTGTGAAACTTTCATAATTTACCTAAGAAGATGATCCAAGGAGCTTAGGTACCCATGCAAACCACACAACTCACAAGAAGCAACAGAAGGTCCACTTTTTTTTCCATAGGATCACAATGTGAAACACCCAAATTTTCCAAAACTTTAATATCTTGCAAAATTTTTTTCACCTTAACTTGAAACTTGTCATGAAGCATCATGAAAACATATTATAACTATCCATAATCACAATCTAGCCCAATAAGCTCTCAAAATACCCATATATTAAGACTTACTTGTGCTAAACTACTTGTTCTCACCTTCTTGCTTCACAAGGACCTCATACATGCATCATACCTCTGATTTTTGACATGAAACTCACTATCAACCTATTATATCATGTTAAAAAAATGTTCCCATGTTTAGTTATAATTGATAAGCTCCAAATCTCATACCTCCATATCATTCTGCTTGCTCTAGGGATAGGAATAGGCTTGGAATGACCTGAATCAACTGATCCATAGGGATCCAAAATGACTCTACTTCATTAGATCAGTTAGCATAAAGAAGGAAAATAAATACACAAAGGTTCTGTCTTTATAGTAACAAGACCTCTACTCTATGCAGAGCGGCGGTTATAGAACAACTGCCCAACTAAGGTGGCGGGCCTGAGACCGTAAGTCTGTATTGGGCAGTGGTTCTCACTCTTTGATACATAAAATAAAATATGAAATGAACAACCTCAGAATTTGAAAGGTTGTTCATGTATCTTCTCCTCTACGACCTTTCCCATTCTCTAGTGCACAGTAGGACATGAGAAAGGCTATAAATATATGTTTGTAAAAGAGGATATGGGCATCGAAGCATGAAATCAAGTGTGCAAGAGGTTTTTAGTGTAAGAATTGTGTTTTGTAGAAGAAAGGAGTGTTGAGATAGAGTAAACAAGTAATTGGGAGGAAGTATGAGATATTATTTACTTCTCTTTCATACTTATTATAAATTATATACTTATTGTTTGAATTGGCCAATAAAAGTGGGAAGAAAGAGCAATTTCCCTTCCTGACTGGTTTTTCCTCTGGAGGTTTCCAGGATAAAAATTGTTGGTGTTTGTGAGTTTATATTCTTTCCTTTCCTAAAATTGTTGATTCTAACAACAAGAAAAATTGATTCTAAGCACAACGTTTAATTTTTGATTCTGTGGATAATTACAAAGTTGAAGAGTTTACATATCATTTTGGTATCAAAGCTAATAAGTATCCAGGAATGTAGTATTCATTCTTGGATTTGTATGACAATGATGATATCTAAAGGTGAAGAGGCTTTACCTTGAGATAAAAAATTTTCTACAAGAAAGTGGAAGCAATGAATTTTGGGACAAATGGAGGAAAATAACTTAGTCCATAGAATTGAGATGCTAGAGACCATGATGGATAGGATATTTAGAGGGTAAGAAGAACTTGCATATTTGTAGAAAATAACTTCTGTCAAGCAATACTCCATGGACTTAGTGGTTCGAGGCTTAGCTGAAAATTTTTACATAGGAAGGAGCCACCATGAGGAATATTATGGGGAAGAGCATGAAGAAGAGACTTCAAACACAAGAGAAAAGGTAAAATTTGACCATACTCCTTTTAAAGTTGAGACAAAAATTGATATTAAAATATTTGAAGGACAAGTAGATGCAGAGTTGCTTTATAAATGGTTAAAATAGTTAGAAGTCTACTTTAGCATCCATAATGTCACTGAGGCACAAAGGATCACCTTTGCACATCTCAAAATGGATGGAAACACTCTGGTTTGGTGGGAAACCCATCTAACCACTTGTTTAAAGAAGAAGCATCCTATTGTGAAATCATGGAAAGAATTTAAAGAATTACTTAGAGATAACTTCTATCCTATTGGCCACAATATAAACCAAATGATTAAATGGTAGTATTATAGACAAGGCAGTGGTGAAAGTGTGGAGGACTATACTACGGAGTTTTGGAGGTAGGCCATGTTGCTAAACATGGAATTGGAGGATGAGGATATTCTGACTAAGTACTTGGGAGGACTTCACACTCACCTTTGAAGAAAATTCATCTCCAAAAATCCCAAATATCTCAATGAAGCATGTCTACAAGTATACTACATAGATGATGAAAATAAGTAAGGAGAAGCAGAGCTAAGGGGAAAGTAGTCAAAAATCAGCACAAAAAAGAGTATGGGAAGACAAGTAACAAGGGTAAGTGGAAAGGGAAAGGTAAAGCTGCTTCCACTACTTTAAATAATTGTAAAGATCCCAAGAATTTTTGAGAGAACGGTGATATCAATGGTCATACTGACGCTCAATGTTGGAAGTTGAATCCAGAGTTACATCCAAAGAACTAAACCAAAGAATCAAAGAAGTTCATGATAATTGTAAAAAAAGAAGGGGAGGTGGAAATCAAAGATGACTCTGATGTAGATGAAAGGCTTGGATGCATGGCCACCAACATGGAAATTCAGGAAGAGGTGATGAGTAGACTATTCTAGATCAAAATCCAGATCAAGAGAACTAAGTTAAATGCTTTGGTTGATACTGGATCTCAGTCTAAATTTATTTCTGAAGCAATTGTAAAGAAGCTTGGTCTTGGTACTTATGAGCATCCACACCCTTATCCTTTGGGTTGGGTGAATAAAAGTGTTGAAATTAAGGTAACAAGAAGATATAAGGTCAAGTTTGGGATAAATTCCTAGTATATTGATGTTTTAGAAGATGACGTTATTCCACTTGATGCTTTTGATGTTGTATTTGGGAGTCCTTACTTGTATATTAGGGATGCTATATTTATGAGAAGGGAAAACTGATACAGATAGGTCTTGGATGGGATCAACTACAACATCCAGGCACACCAGCGTAAGACATGAGTTACTATGGTGAGTGATAACTAAGAAAAATGACTTATTTAGGAAAATCATAATAAGTTTTGTTTACTTTTGTTAAAGGTTAAAAAAGATGAGGAAGAAGTTTTAGAGATTTCTAACCAAGGAAAACATGATTTGGATAGTATTATTCATTATTTTCAGGAAGTATTTCAGGATTCTAGTGGGTTACCAACAAAAGGGGAAGTAGAGCATGAGATTCAGCTATTTCCAGAATCCCCTCTACTGAACATCGGGTTGTATAGGAAATCCTTTCTTGAGAGTACTGAAGTAAAGAAACAACTCCATGAACTACTAGACCAAGGAATGATACGTCCGAGCACTTCACCATGGGGTTTTCCTATTGTGATGGTGCCAAAGATGGATGGTTCTTGGAGAATGTGCATTGACTACTGTGTTTTGAACAAGATCACCATAAAGAACATATATCCACTTCCCCACATAGAAAAATCACTTGGACCAGTTTTAGCATGCCGAATTCTTCATGAAGTTAGATCTAAAGTCAGGTTATCACCAAGTCAGAATGACAGAGGAGGATATATGGAAGACTTCCTTCAAGATAAAACAAGGTTTGTATGAATGGTTAGTACTTACTTTTGGGTTATGGAATGCACTTGCTACATTTATGAGATTGATGAATGCTGTAATACATGATTTCATAGATTAATGTGTTATTGTATATTTAGACGATATCTTGATTTTTAGTGCCACATGGGAAGAACATATAACTCATTTACAACAAGTCTTACAAGTTCTTTGGGAGAAATAACTACTTTGTAATATGAAGAAATGTGAATTTTCCAAATAGTCACTTGTCTATCTTGGGCACGTGGTTGGAGGGGGAGAGATATGATTGGATCCAAATAAGGGGGAAGCCATCACTAATTGACCAACACCAACATGAGCCATAAATACTAGGATTTTTGTGGGAGTAGTACAATACATGTGGAAGTTCATTCCAGGATTCTCTGCAATTGCATCACCTCTACACATAGTGGCCACAAGGAATAAGGGTTTTGACTGGGGTAAGGAAAAAGAAAAATCCTTTGAGTTATTGAAATACAAGATTAGTCATGCTCCAATACTTGCTCTTCCTAATTTTTAGCGAAGTAGATACAAATGCTAGTGATTACCCTATGGGCGCATTGTTTCTTCAAGGAGGTAAACATGCATCCTATCATTCTAAAAATTTCACTTCAACAGTTAAAGGATATTCAATATATGATTTAGAAATGTATGCACTAGTTCAGGAAGTTAAAAATGGAAGCATTATTTATTAGGTAAAGAAACTATTGTGCACACTGACCACAAACCTCTCTAGTATTTGCAAGCATATTCTAAATTATAGTAGGCAAGGCACTACAAATGGATGGGGTTTATTTAGTAGTTCCATCTGGTGATCAAATAAAAGAAGGCTAGTAAACACTTGCTGGCAGACATTTTGTCTAGGCCACCCACACATGACAAATTTTCCTGTTTGACCACTATCTCTTAGATCGAACCCTTCATGAAGGAAGCTTAGGGAGAGGCATATGCCCAGGAAAAATACTTTGGGGTGACATTTAAGTAGTTTTCATCCTAAGGGACCGAAAGGACAAGGATTGAATATTGTTATCTCAAGGACAAGATACTCTAATAATGGGGGAAGCTTTGCGTGCCTAAAGAAGAAATAGTTATATTGATGAGGGAAGCACATACCTTAAAAGTAGTAGGACATTTTGGTGTTGGTAATACCCTAGCCCACTTGTAAAGGTACATGTATTGGCCCAATATGTAAGAAATATTAAAATTTCTATGTGGATGTAAAATTTGTTATACTAACAAGCCTAAGACTAGGAAGAAGGGTTTGTATATTCATTTTCTAGTACCTACTCATCCATGGGAGGACATTTCTATGGATTTTGTAGGAGGATTACCTATGTCTAAACATGGCCATGACTATCTCTATGTTATTGTTGATAGATTCGGTAAGATGTGTATTCTTATGGCATGTAAAAAGATAGTAAAAGAACTTGAGGCAACATATATTTTCTTTTCTAATGTATCGGTGCATTTTGGTTTACCAAAGTCTATTGTTTCTGACATGGATTCTAGGTTCTTGGGGAAGTTTTGGACTACTTTGTGGGACAAGATAGATGAAAGGTTACAGAGGAGAAAAAATTTCCATCCATAGATAGATGGAAAGACAAAGGTGGTGAACGGGACTTTGGTACAATTGATCAGAGGGCATAACAACAAATACCCAATGACTTGGGATGAGTCCTTAGCCTACATTCAACATTCCTATAACCGGGGAGTACAGACATCCACTATGAAGTCACCATTTGAATCATGCTTGGGATATCTACCTACAAATACATTGGATATTGAAGTTGGACAACGAGATGAGGAGGAAACACGAGATAAAGAGGTGACTAGAGCAAATAAATTCATTGAGAGGATATGCCAAATCCTTTTCAAAGTCAAATGTCAGCTAAAGAAATCTCAATCCAAGTACAAAGTTAGGCATGATCAACATAGGAGGGAACATAAACTTCATGTTGGAGATATATTTTGGCTTTACTTGAGTGAGGAGAGACTACAAGGTCAAAAACTGAAGCTCAAGCCACTACGATATGGGCCCTTCACCATACTGGAGAAGGTTGGAGAAAATGCTTTTCAACTTGATTTTCCATCATTTATGAGTATGTACTCTGTAGTAAACTGTGAGAATTTGCACCTATATGAGCCATCCATGCTAGATGAAGACGAAGGACTAAAATTGCTACCTTCCATTAAGGATTGCATCTTGGACTCATGGAGTGAATTGGAGGAGGATGTAGTGCTGTAGCAGAAGGTCAGAGAGACTAGGAGAGGTCTACAGGAGTAAGGGAATATTGGAGTATTGGAAGATTAGACAGCTAGATAAAATCAAACAAGGATCTAATGAATATATTACAAACTATGTTTTGCGGTATAAGAACAAGCTTTTCAAAATGACCAATGTTCTAGTGGATTATGAATTGCAATACATACTCATTCAAAGTATTTTTCCTCCACTCTAAAATAGTTTCATTTTTGATACTTCTAGTTCATTTGATCAATTGTGTCACATGCTCAAATCACGTGAAAGAAAACTATTATCTATGGGAAAATTGAGGTATTATGATACTTCTTCCACTTCATCTTCCAAAAAATTTCAAGCCAAATCAACATTAAAACCATCCATTAAGAATACCAATTCTAAAGCCACTATCAAAATTATTTCTACACCAAGCATGCTTCAATTTCAATCCATGAGGCATATGTTTACTAAGCTACCTTATGCACCTCAGTTCCTATTACTGAAACTCATTGAAATAAATATAATTACTCTCCCTCCACTACTCCTTATAGATCCTTCTTGACCACATGGTTGTAATTATGATAAAAACACACACTGTGATCATAACCAATACAACAGACATTCTACAAATCACTATTTTAAGCTCAAACATCTTATTTAAGATATTATTGACAATAATGCCATCAAGCTTCTAGAGCCATCTACTTCTAAACTGATCAATGATAATGAAATGCTTAAAATATTCAATGACCCACTACACAAACATGACAAGCCAACTACTGATTCCTCTAAAAATCATGCATATCATGCGATGCCTACTCCTTCATCAGGGTTGGTTGATTTTCTCATTGTTATTGTTGACATGCCACCACTAGTTATTACATTTTCGGATCACAACTACCATGCTACATTTTCCTCTGATGAGTTATATATTGATGCTTATATTGGTACTCATATAGTTAATAAAACTATGGTCCATCCTTCAACAACCCTTTCAAATACATGCTCCATGGCACTCTTATAGGATATCAAATTTCCAATTTCTTAGATCACATTTTCAGTTCCCAATTCATACAGATGTTTCATCCTTGGTAATAGTATCAGGTTATGTATGGATGAAAATTTATATGCAACCTTCAACCGTACTCAACCCCTCGAGGTCATGCCTGAGAAGATGATGTTCAATGTGTGTGGATGGATAACTATAGGAGGATGTTTGACTAATATCTAGTAGTGTGATCTCCTAGTAGCTAAGTTGGAAAAGGGGAGATTTAGAGGCTATGACTGGGTAGCGTAAATTCCCTATGGTTTGTTTTCCTAAATTGGATCTAAGTGTTGATCTAGGTTAAGTTATTAAATTAACTAAGATGAAACTAATAATCATGTTACTACATGAAAGGAAACTAACTTAAATAAATTAACAAAACTAAAACATCATAATTACAAGCAATTTTCTTTTATTATAAATAATAAAATCTACTTCTACACTGAAACTAAACAAAAAAAATAACTTGGTGTGGTTATTCACCTATGTTGAGTGTATTGAAACTAAACAAACTTAAAACAAGAAATTTTCCAAATAATATATGATATGTAGACAACCTCCTACAAATATTCTCTCCTTCAGGTCCACAGGTATGGGAAGAAGAGGATCTGTCATAGGGAGCTGCTATTAATGATTTAAAACCTCTTAGAAATTAACTAATTACTTGCAAATGAAAGGAAATTGATTTCCATGAAACTCATAACCACATTTCCAAGGGAGGAAAGGATCAAAAGTCCATGTACTAAAATAGGATCCCACATAGTGACAACACCTCTTGAGGCTCCAAAGGAGCTACAACCTTCCCAGTGATTATCTTTCCAAATTTGTCTCCCCACCTATTTAAATCTATCCATGTTCATTTTGGTTTCTTGAAGCATGAAGATATCTGGTTTAGCTTTAAATCTAAGTTCCCTAGAAATTATGTGTTTACTGGGATTATTTAGACCCGTAATATTCTAAGAGAGGAGGATCATTTAACATTTCTTATTACGGAGAAGCAACTTCACCAGAGTACCCTAAAATCTAGGTTCTACTTCCCTCTCGAAGTTAGTCTCCCTTAATTCCTTATTACTTTTCCTTCCCATAGGAGTTGAGTCCTAACCAAAATCAGCTCTGGAGGTGCTTTGCATGACCAGTTTAGATTTACTAACTGGTGTCTTGGGAGAGACCACTAGTTCATAAGTATCAGCAAAAAACTCTGTAATAATTCTGAAGCCATTAGACATGGGTAATAGTTCTTCTTGTCTCTGACCAAAGGAGCTCTGACCAATGGAAGAAACTTCATCTAACGATGGTCCATAGGCCACTTGCAAAGCAAGAGCATTACCTTCCAAAACTTGGCTGTCCCCTTCCCTTGATTCGGGAATACCCTCCTCAATGTCCGGGTTTTTATTTTCATTTTCATTCTCATCTTCAGCTTCAAAGTTATTGGCTTCAAGGGAATCAGAGACCACTAGTTCCTTGCAGGGGGTGTTATGATGAATTGAGGGAATCAATGGTTTTACCACCTTCTGGATGTTAAGAGGATCCTTTATCTCTACAACTTTTACATTTTTTCTAATTAGCCTCCATTCCTTTGCCTCCTTATTATTTGTCTTTTGTGGACTGAAAAAGGGATTAATTTTTTTCTTATGAAGAGAACAATTCCTGTAATCATGACCCACCTGTTTATATTTTCTACATGTAAAGGGGAATGGGTCATAATAAAATCTCTGCAACCAAACCCTTACGGAAGTCAAGGGTTTGATATTAATTTCTAAGGGATCATCTTGACCCATATCGACACAAAATATGGTGTGGGTAAATATAGATTTAGCCTTAGTGACTGGATCTAAAGCTATCAGCTTTACAAGGCTTTTAGTAATGCCAATAAAAAATTCTAGCTCCTAAAAATCTAGGGCTAAGCCTAGAAGGTTGACCCAGATAGGGAACTCAGTGACAGATGTCACATGTTAAAAGCTGGTTCCCATTTTTGAACAACCACATGATATTTTCCAATAAACCAGGGACCTCCAGAAAGAATCTTTGCTACCTGATCTTTGCTAGGTAAAGAAACAAGGACAAAACCATTTGCATAAGAGGAAACCTTAACATTTCCGTTAGACGCCCAACGTCTCTTGACCCAACCCCTACAGTAGTCAATATTTGGTCTAGAGCCAACACATTTAGGAAATATAGCGTTTTCCATGGAGGATTTTTTTCTTTCCAAAAGAGTTTCAGGGATTTAAAGGGATAAGTTACCTTTCTCCCTAGATGGTATAGGGTTTAGGTTTTAGGGTTGCCGAAATCCTGGTATGTTTCTAACATTTATGCTCCCAATAAACTCATTGAAAGACAAAAACTAGAAGGATCTCTCTAGCTTTAGACAATAGTTTAATGATAAAGATTGGATAGTTGGAGGAGACTTCAATACCCCCATTCCCCTGGTGAAAAGAGAGGGGTTTTTATCTATTATTCTAAAATTATGGAAGATTTAGCCGAATTCCTAGCTAGTAATAGTCTATTTGACTTAGATTTGGAGGGATCCAAGTTTACTTAGGTAAACAGAAGGACAAGATCTATGCTCATTTAGATAATATTGGAAATATTTGTGGTAAGCCATGTTTGTATGATAAATCAACTTTATTCTCTAAAAAATCTTCCTAGAATTGGCTCGGATCATAATCCCATTCTTCTCGATTTGGGAATAAATCATCTAAAAAAATTTAGGCCATTTAGATTTGAAAAGATGTGGTTACACCACCCGGATATTTACAACAAGATTCCAAAATAGTGGGATATCAAGGTCCGTGGGGTTGCCAACTTCATATTGTGTTTTAAACTGAAGCACATCAAAATTAATCTTAAAATATGGAACAAGGATACTTTTGGAAATATTTTCCAGGAAAAAAGTAGAATTGTTGAAGATCTCATAAATATTGAGGAACTTATGGAGAACGCTGGTCTTAATCTGGTTCTCAAGGATCAATAACAAAAACTCTTGGCTGATTACCATGGGATTCTAAATAAAGAAGAGGTGTATTGGAGACAAAAAGCTAGGGTCAAATGGCTTAAGGAAGGGGATAGGAATAATAAATTCTTCCATTTATCTGCTACTTCTAGAGCTAATATCCTTAAGATTAATGAAATAAGAGGTGAAAATGGGATTCATTTACGAATAACAGGAACATCAATGCCTCTATAATAAATTACTTCAAGGAGCTCTTCAATCAGGGGTAGAAGTCGAAGGAGTTGGTTCAGAACAAAGTCTCAAATATTTTTCAAAAAGTAATCACCTGTCTTGAGAATAGAGATATTTTAAGGAACCCGTTGGAGGAGGAAATTCATTTTGCAATCTTTGATATGGAACCTGATAAATCTCTAGGGTTGGATGGATTCCGTACCTTTTTCTTTCAAAAATTTTGGGAGGTGATTAAACACAAGGTCATTGAAATGGTCTAAGAGTTTTTCAACAATGGTAATACCTTGAGGCAAATGAATAACAATTTGATTGTCTTGGTGCTGAAAATTGCTGGAACCAAGGAGGTTAAGGATTTCAGACCTATAAGCCTGTGCAACACCAATTATAAAATTATGACTAAAATCATAATCAGGAGGATTCATATGGTTCTTCCTCACTTTATCTCTGGGAATCATGGGGATTTTTTTCTTGGAAGCCAAATTATTGATAACATTATTGTGATTCAAGAAGCCATCCACTCCATTGAAATATTTGGAAGATCGACTATGTTTTTCAAGTTGAATATACATAAATCTTTTGATAGGATTAATTGGTCTTTCCTCCAGGCCATCTTGCTAAAGGTGGGTTTTGATAAATTTTTGGTTAATATGATTATGACATGCATTTCCACCACTAGTTTCTCAGTACTAGTCAATGGAAATCTAGAAGGTTTTTTCTAAGCTGGTAGAGGGCTGAGACAAGGTGATCCTCTCTCACCTTTCCTCTATGTCATAATGGCTGAATCCTTGAGTAGAATCTGTCAACTTTCCATGGCTTCCAACTACATCCATGGTGTTAAAATCTCAAATGGTCTTCCCTCTATCTATCTTAATCAATTTATGGATGAAAACTTTATGATGGTTAAGGCCTCTATCCATGAGGCCTTAAATTTTAAGGAGGTTCTTAATGATTATGAATAGGTTTATAGACAGATGGTTAACTTCCATAAATGTGGAAAATCAGGTTCAAGCTAGATTAGCTCACATCTTAGGTTGCAAAATTAAATATTTTCCACATTCTTATCTGGGTATGCCCCTGATCCATAAGAAGCCCAACCTCATAGTTTGGAATGCTCTGTTGGATAGAGTTAATAGGAAACATTCATCTTGGAAGGGTCTCTTACTCTCTCAAGCTGGTAAGATTCAACTTCTCCAAAGATCCCTTCAAGGTATTCCCATTTATGTGATGTATCTTTTCATACTCCCTACTAAAATTAGGGAAGCCTTAGAGAAAATCCAAAAGAGGTTCCTCTGGATGGGAGCTGGAGAGAAGTTCAAATTTCCTCTTGTGTCTTGGGATAAAGTAACTAAACCTAAGCTATTTAGAGGATTGGGGCTGAAAAAAATTTCTCTTATGAATAAGGCCTTAATTGCCAAGGCTTGCTGGAGGATTTCTAGAGAGGAAGGTCTTTGGGTGCAAATTATAAAGATGAAATATTTGTGGAATATAGGTAGAATTGAATCCTTTTTAAACCAAAATAACCTACCTAAAGGGTATTTTTTCTAGAATTCCTTTGTGGCATCTAAATAATCTTATCCAAAGGTACTATTTGGGAAATTGGTAAGGGATCTAGAATCATTTTTTGTTTTGATAATTGGCTTGAGGATTCCCCCTTAGCCAACTTGGATTTCTAGAAAGAAGTTTCTCAGTACTACAAGGAATCTAGAAAAATTTGGATTTGGGACTTTTGGATCCAGGAAGATTCTATCATATGGGAAATCATTGAGCCTCCTCTGGATTTTGATGGCAACATACAAACTTTCTGGGTTCTCAACAATAAACTTAAGGCTTTCCACATCCCCATGTTCCAAACCAAGGAGAACTCCATCAAATGGAAAGAATAAGAATCTAGAAATTTCTCAGTTAAATCAGTCTACATGTAAAATTTCAAGAATGATTTGCACAAGGATTATTGGGGTAAAATATAGGTGAAGGTTCTCACCCAAAGATTAATATATATTTTTGGTTGGCTACCCAAAATAAAATCCTGACTGTGGACAATCTCTAGAAAAGGGGAATGAATATTTGCAATAAATGTTCTCTCTGTAAGAAAGAGGAGGAAAATTTCAACCATATCCTCCATCATTGGTACTTCTCCCATGCTATATTTTCTACTATTTTGGATCTATTTAATATCCAATGGATCTTTCCCTTGATGATTGAATATTTTTTCTTTCAATGGGAGAGCCCTTTCCATTTTCCTATCTTGATCTGGTCCTAGAATATTTCCCTCCCTCATTTTTTTGGGGGTTTATGGAAAGCTAGAAATGATGGTATCTTCCGCAATCAGAAAGCTCTTCTCTCAAAAGTTAGAAGAAAAAATTTGAATGCCATAAAGGAAAACATTAAACTCTTTAAAGGTAAATTCAAGAAACCCTGCCCAAATAGTGAGCAGAAAATTATTTACAAGCTCACCCTTGGTCCAGTGGAATTACACATTCCTAAAAAGAACTCCAGTTGGAATAGGCTTGGGGGAAATGTTGTTAAGTTAAATTTTGATGGTGCCTCAAAAGGGAATTTGGGTCCTGATGGGGGAGGGGGAATTCTAAGGAACAGTGAAGGAGATTGGTTGTTTGCTTACGCGGGTCCATTAGGTCACCAAACCAATAACATGGCGGAAGCTAGAGCTCTTCTTTGGGGGGTTTTACTGGCTAAAGAAAAATGTTTCAAGGACATCGGGATCGAAGGTGACTCTCTCCTCTTAATTAATGCCCTCAATAATCATGGTTCCATTAATTGGCCATTAGTAATATCCTTAATGATGTGAAGGAAAATTCTAATTTTTTGATAGCATTTCTTATAATCATACCTTGCATCAACGGAAAAAATGTGCGGATAAGATGACCAATTATGGAATCAATTGTAATGATTATAAGATATGGTGTAAAGTTGATAAATTACTTGTGGACATTAATGAGATAATTAGTAGAGATAGAGGACACTAAGTTTTATAATGTTGGCATGAGTGAGCCCTGTGGTGGCGACAACTTAATATATTATTTTCCAAGATTTCTACTAGTGTGAAAGAAGGTATTTTTTTGAATTTTAGTAGCAAATAGAAGAAGCTCAGTCTGGTGAAAATGAGGGGTGATAGGATTAGAGTTGAACATGCTAGCCAAAGTATTAAATATTTTAATCAGCCTTGTGGAAAAAGCTTAGGATTGGGGTTTTTAGTAATTTAATTGCCAAATTACATGGTCATGACCACTCCCTATCTAATTATTTTGGAAAATATTGGAAAGAGGATAAGTTTGAAGTCAGAGGGATGTAAATTGAGGTGTCTGAGTCCACCATCGTCCTAGCCATGGACATGAAAATGGACGGGCTTAAAATTTTTAAGGATAGTACCCGCAAATTACATGAAATTGAGTTGTTCTTTGTTGGAAAGGACAAATGTTCTTTCTTTACAGATGGTATTGCTAGGTCATGCATTCTGGGTATATGGAGAGAGGCGTGCCTTCAAATCATGAAGTAAATCACTCTAGAAGGCAAATATAGAAAAATCTATACTCACCATATGACCCTGCTGAACATGTACCGCCATAAGGTCACGGTGAGCATACCCTTATTTCTATTTGTCTTTTCCTAACTCTTTGATGGGTTTCCAAAATGATAAAGTGGAGATGCCTCTGCATGAAGGGCTCATTCTTCTGATGTTTGAAAATGGGAAACCTGCTCTGTCCTCTTCCCAAAAAAAGCACGCAAATGAGGATGAACTCACTCTCACAGATTGCCTTACTAAGATGAAGGCTATAAAATGCAAAATTGTGGGGGAGGATTCTGGTAAAGAAATGGGTGATGATTGTCACGGGGAAGGGTGCACTTCGAGAAAAAGAAATCTAGATGGTAATTTAAAGGTTTTTGAGGATTTGAGCAGAAAGGTCCAATAATTAGAAGGGGTTCTTCATGCAATGGAAGAAACCAATGATAGTTAAAGGGAAACAATGATGGATGTCATAAAATCTTCCAAGAAAATTATCACTACTCAGGTGAAGTCCAAGCAGAAATTTCTGGAGCTGGAGGACCAGGTCAAAAATCTTAGCGATAGGATTGAAGGGATGAAGGAGGGCTCTAAAAGAAGGAACTTTAACTTGCACATTAGTAGCTTCAAGGATGAGCTATAGGAATATATTAATGACAAAGGTGCTGAGGGTGACGTGATCAAAGATATCCATGATGGTAGTAGTGGGGGATCTCAAAAAAATTAACTTATGGTTCTGGTTTGTTGGCAAAATTTTGGTGAACTTCTATTGTTTTGGAGACTATTTCTCCTTCTCTCTAGTTTTCCCACCTTAATACAAAGTCTAGTTCTTAATCGTAAGATTTAAGCATGTTTAATTCCTTTCTTGGAATTTTACGTTTCCTTCTTACTTGTTGTTTTATGTTCCTCATCTTGTAATGGCCCCTAGGAGATGATCCTTGTTTTTTACCGTATCTAATAAAAATGGAAATTGACTTCTACTTTATTTGACATGATGTAACAATGATAAATTGTAGCCATGAAGGAAATCAAACAAAAACTCCAACCTGGAATGCACATAATAGAGGTAAATCCAACTGTGTGATGGCTTGTCCCCTCAGTTTATCCTTTATTTATCTGTGTGTCCATATGAGTCCAAGGAATTGGGAATGCAAAGGAAACAACAAGAGAAGGCACTTGAGAAATGAAAACTTGAAGGAACTCTTGTTGTAATACAAGTGGAAGAGAGATAACATAAGTGAATAGAGCTTGGTTATGCAATTTCCAATAGGATTGTGGCAGTAATACTATGCAAGATACACAAAATTCTCAGGCCATTTACTTGAATACAAGCATTGAATATATATAAATTGGCTGAGATGTGCCTTCATACACAAGGTAGCCTTGTAGTGCTAAATCATTGGGTGAAGAGGCAGTTAAAACTAATTAAATCTATTTAAAAATAGAAGAGGGAAGGAATACCATGCAATAAAGACTATTTTTAGGTAATTTGGTTCACAAACACACACTAAAAGTCAAGTTAAGTGAAATCACACGTGCTAAAATCACACATGAAGAGTTTTGGAAAAAACACGTAGGACTGCTGCCCTGTGTAGGGCATTAGTTTTAAAATCACTGCCTAGGCAGGGCGGTGGTCCTGATACTAAAGGCCAAAACATGTATAGAATGAAGCGGTAAGTTAGAAGAAAGTGTGGAAAAACTAAGGATGTCCAAGCTACAAATATACACTATGGATGGGTTTAGGAACTCAGACACCTTTTGAAAGGACATAAATCATCATTGGGTACTTTTGTAACTGTTTTTCAAAAATGTAGCACATTGAATTTTGGGTGCGTACATATTGCCCCCTTAGAGAAGCATTTTAGCCATGAAAAGGTGTAACGTAGAGTCTGAGTATGGAATTCCTGAAATGGGGAGTTAGAAGCTATACCTGACATGCCCGTGTGTCATAATGTCACCATCTAAACTCCCACTACCTACAAAATGAAAAATAAGACTCAAGTGAAGATAGATGAAATATCAAAAAATAAATACTAAATTAAAATGACAAGAGGACTTACCATTTGTGCGGGGCTATATAAATATACTTGCGTCAACACTCCAACCCTGCAAACATATGCACTCAAAAAAAAGTTACAACAACATATGTATATCAAAACAAACTCATTTTCCAATCCATTTACGTGTATTGATTTGGTGATTTTGAGCTTTGGGCCCACGTTGACCATTTTTTTCGAAAGAATAGTAAAAATGTTCATTACGAGATCGTGATCATGCCTTTGTGAGTGGGAGATCGACCAATGTGGTCTCAGGTTAGTTTTTCTCACTTGTGTATTTTTAAACCTAAAATGTCAAAATGTCAAAATATTTTTCTAGGTGGGATCATTTTTAAAATTTCTTGTTTTAAATGAGTTTCTAGGGGGGGAGCCTATATGGTAGTCTTTTATTTCATTTAAAATGGTTTTTTTTTTTACATTTTGAGAATTTTTAGGGTAACAGATCTGTACGATGAATAGGTTTAGGATCACCACTCTGAGCAGGATGGCGGTCTCAGAACCGCTGCCCTGTTAGGATGACGGACCTAGAACCACTACCCTACACTGGGCGGAAGTTCTGAATAGAATGACCAAAACTCATGACAAATTAATTTTTTTTTGGGTTTTTAATGTTTTGTTATGTTTTTGATGAGATCATTTCTTGAAATATGTCACTAACTTGCTCTTTTTCTGTGTTTTGGTGGATGCAGAAGAACAAAGAGTATATCCATTAGAGTCGCGAGAGGGAGTGTGATTGGATCCCAATGATATTGGATCAATTGACATATGATGAGACCGATACTCTTCAGAGAGAAGGCATATGGAGGATTGCATGGGTGACCCATGTTACTCATGCCAGTCACATACTATGTGACCTGTTCTCTTATTGGGATGTAAACCGGAATACCTTACAGTTTTCAGGTGCTAGGGGTTAGTGAATGATCAACCTATAGGATGTGTACCATATTCTTGGGCTTTCAATACTAGGTAGATGATTGAATCTGGAGACAATATGATCTAGAGTCATTATGAATATATGAGCCACTTATATGGGGGATTCCACAGTTTCCTTTAGTTCGAAGAAGGGGATTAAGGTCTGATCCATTCCTACTACTCCCATCCCTACTATGCGTAAGGAAATCATGGGTATCTTGGCCTCACAATTTATTGTGCACACGGGAGGTGATAAACTACTTTATTGTTGGAATGCCATCATCACGTAGATTGAGGCATATAGTCGTATCTACACTTGGGGAGCTTAGATACTTGGTAGTACCTATCATGACCTATATCAGATTATCAAGTTAAAGGGGAAATCTTTGCGTCATCCTGCATTGGTTATGAGTTGGGTATATGAGCATATCATCCCCTATGGGAGGGGAGTGCCAGTATAAGATCGAGGGGACATCAGGGCTGTTAGAAAACTATTAGAGTGCCACATCATCCAGTGGCTTATTTGACCACAATAGATATAGTGGCCACTCCATACTAGGACATAAAATGGTTTTGGGGAAAGGATGGGACCACAATGGAAACTTGTTCTGCTACCAGTCAATTAATTAATAGGACATGGAAGCTTGAGAATCACCCGTTTGGCCAAGTTCCTCAATAGCTCTACCTTTCTTACATTGATATGCTTCCCCCAGTGGAACCTGTGTATAGGACCATTAAGGCAGCCTAGAATTTACCAGTAAAAACCCAATCGTTCTGGCACACCACTTAGCCTAGACTAAGCACTCACCTAAAGCACAAAAAGGTACCATGCCCCTCTTTAAGTTTGCTTTTGTAGGATGTTAGCATGTTGAAGACTTAATACATGAAGATCCATACTTAACATAACATTCTACAGAGCATGTATAGATCTAGATCTAAAGAGTAACATGTCTAAACAACATCTAGAATGAAACCAACCATGCAGGAACCAATTATACTTAGGATTAATACTATGATTCAGCCAATACACTCCATTATATTAAACACAATAAATACACATAATCTCATTACAATAGATAATACCATAGCTTATGTAGGCATCAAATTTGGAAGCATACCTTCACAGTAATTTAGTTCTCACACAGTCATTTTATTCTATGTAGATCATTACATATTTATAAGGGTGGGGACTTTCCATTCACCACTTGCATAACTCCAAAAATAGGTTGCATGCTAAAAATAGCCATTTTCCTTTACAATCATAACCACACATGCAAGTGTGCTAACAATAGATTTATTCTAGTTAAATGTTAGTATCGATTCTATTCTTAGCCCACACCCATACAAAGAACATAGTATCCGCTCTTCCAAAAATAGCCGATGCGTGTCACACAAGTCTTTACCTGGTTTGTGTGCTCGACATGCTATCTCAAAAAATAATGCGTACATGTGAAAACATCTAAGTCCCAAATATTCCCTGGTCTTTCACGTGTATGTCCTTCCCTATCCTTCCGTGCCTTTGAATGCACCCTATTTTCACTCGCAAACCTTACGTGTGTCCTCCGCTAAGTGTCACACTTCTCCTGATCAAGATTACCCCACACTAAACTACATTGCTGCCATGACAATGGTTTCCTTTCAATATGGAATGAATAAGGAATAAGGAATGGATAAATGTAAAGAATTTATTATACAAATAATAAGTATTTACTCTGTATTACCCTCTACTTCAACCAGAGGAATGAGTTCTGGATATTCTTCTTTTATTTCTACCTCTAATCTGCCATTCACTCAACGTGACCTCTTCCTTCCTTGGAATATTTATTGTAATAGATTCCAATTCATCATGTGTAATTTGTCCCTTTTCATTCTTGAATACTAATATAATGTTAGAAATTATAGACATTCTCCCTTCCAGAATATCCATCATTTGCGCTATCAGTTTCCCAAGTTCATCTAATCTATTATTATGGGGCTCATGGGCCGCTACAAGAGCCTCGTGCTTTTGCTTTACCAATACCACTCTCTTCGTGCACCCCAAGGTTTCATCCTTCATAGCTTTTAGGAATTCATTTTCCTCTACCATGGTCCTTATTCTGATGAATTCCTCCAAAGATGTACAAATATTCAATGCTTGATATGCTTTCTTCAGCTCCTCCTGCAAGGTTTGAAGTAGTGCCTTGTATGATGAAGTTTTTCTAATTACTACAGCCTTTTCCCTCTCTACCTCCTGCTCAAGTTCCTTTGGTGCTGGCATCCAGAATGGTCCCTCCTCAAGCACTAAATTGACTAATGTGCACACATAGTGCATAGTCGAAGGGAAATTTTTGGGTAATTTAAGCTCTAAATTTGGTCTTTCTTAGAGGACATGATCCATGATCTCCTCTACCATGCCGATAAGGACCCCATTCTTCTTCTTCTTAAGGTCCTTCTCTCCTTTCAAGTGCACAATCTCTACATCTTTGGCCTTGATATCTTCCCTCAATGCTTTGATAGTGGTAGATTTGTTTATGTTCCTCTGTGCCACCTATGTAGATACTTTACCAAGGCATTACTAACCTATTCATTAGATATAACAGTGGGGTTTACAGTTATATGTCTAGCCTAAGGTGCCTTCTTCAACCTTCTTGACACACATGATTCTTCACATATGTCAAATTCTAGCTTGTCCATGTGTGCATGCATAGACCAAGATAGTTACTTCTTTGTGTGTGTTGTGGCCATGTCCTCATCCATCAGCTCCCATCCATATAAATCCTTAGGTATCACTATGATTTGAAAACGGGCGTAGATGATTTTACTTGTGTCCTAAGCACATCCCAAAGATGTAACAGTAAACTCCCCAATTGTTATTTTATTTCTTGGACCCTTAGAAACTGGCGTGCTAAGATTTAGAGCTTGATCTTCTATGTCTTGAGCATTATCTAGTCCTACCTCTTCTTCCTTTACCCCTTCTCCTTCATTTTTCACACCTACATCTTTCATTTCTTCATATTTTGACTCTTCCATGTCCTCTAGTGGTGTATGAGATTTAGGCATGCTCTCTTCAGACTCTTTCACCTCCTCATTTGGTTTCAATTTTCTCCTTCTCTTCTCAGCCATCTCCTTCTGTGGAGAGAGTCATGGTGATCTCTGCACTGACTGAGGAGTAGGAATTTGAGTTTTTGTCCATCTAAAAACCATCTTAAAGCAACATTATTTAGGGTATGCTCCTACCTCCAATTCTTCGTCTCCTTCTTCTTATGTCTAGGGTGGAGTACTTGTGCACTCAAATTATACCTTGTCTGAGGGTTTCCTTTGTCCTCTATGCACCAAGCCACCACTGTCTTTAGACTCTTCCTCCTCATCATCTACCTCTATAGGTTCAATGGGCTTTAGAGCTCATACATTATCCATTGTTTTCTTTCCCTTAGGCAGTCATGGGAGTGCGAACTTGATCTCCACATATTTGTTTCCCTCCAACTTGGGATTAATATGAAGGTAGATAAGTGTGACCCCATTATCTCCAATATCCAAACTTACGGGATTCATGCTTATCACATCTGAAATTAGCCTCTTTATGTAGGCAGTATTCCCTAGATAGACATAAGTCTTATGTAATGTGTGGTAGTTGCAATCTACCTTGTTTGCAAAAACATTAAGGCATCACACATTATTAAACTAATGTGTTGATTCCTAAAAGTAGCGCGCTATGAAGGCATTTGATAGCTTACACCAGGGGCTCCAAGTACCATCCTTTATCACAAACCACACGATGTAGAAATGATGATATACCGAAAACTTGACTGCCTTACCCACCATCGAAGGTAACTCCTTGGGGATGCGTCAATCCGCTTCAAACGTCATGTGGAGCTTGTCATACCACATCTCCACCCTCTACTTGAATGACCCACTCATTAACCCTTCACATAAGTACTTCTCAAATCTTTCTGCAAGGGACTTATTTTGTATGGGGTATTCCCAGATCTTATTGTTTGGCCCATCAGGCACTCTGATCTCCAAAAATACTAAGGAGAATAGGACAACACCGAAATTGATTCTCTCACATGTGCATGCTTCCTCGATGATTGCATCCACAATGTAGCATGATATATTGTAAATTATTCCCTATGACATTCTATTTGCAATGTGTAGCCACATTTTGTTCACCTAGGACCATCTCTATTGATCATTCAATTTGGTGACTAGATGTGCAACTACTTGTACCACTAGATAGTTCTTCAGTTTGTCAATATCCATTATACACAGACCTTTGGTGTACCCTAACTACTTTTGTGTCTCCAAGATGGCTTCTTTAACTGTCAAGTCACTTTTTAGGTCCAATCCTATGCCCCTAAATCCTATTATAGTCAAAATCAGAGTGTCTGTAATCCTTACCCTGCATCTGATGAAATAGAAGAAATATTCATGTACCCTGCTCATAAACCACTGGAACAAAGGTTCATACTTGCCAAAGTATGGAAGCTCGTACAAATGATAAACTCCAATCTGCTTTAGCATCTTCTCTTCACTATCATCATATACCAAAATGTCCTCAGCTATGAGCTTGTTTGTCTTTGTATTCAACAATGTTTCCAATTCCTTCTTGTTATTTGAGGTTCGGTGGTTATAGTAACTAATCTTGCAATTTTAGATGTGAGAATCCCACTCTTTTCCTACTATTATGCCTTTTGGATATTGAATTTCTAAAAAATCTCTCTTGGGAGAAATTTCAATCTCCGCTTCCACCTTCTTCCCTTTGGCTCCTACGGTAGGTGATTTATTTGGTTTCATATGTAAATCAAAACTCTATGTCCTGGAATGATCAACTTGTATATTCTGCAACATGAAAAGGGTAAGTGCACCAAGTTGGGGGACAATTAAGTGGACATCAAATCCTGAATTTTACATTAAAAACAGTAAAACATCAAATTTAGTCTTCCGCGGACTTGAACCATGCTAAAAAGTAAAAAATGTGTCATAAAAATGGTACCATTGCATAGGGGAGACTATTAGCTTTGTAGAAATACTGATTTTAAAGTGAATAGAAGAGGATAAATATCATTTTATAATGTTTTACTAATAATAGGTCTTTAAGACACTTTTTCCTGTGAATGTTTATGTCTACGTTTAAGACTGTAAAATTTGTTTCACTTATTAGAATGTGATAAAACTTATACCATCCCAACCATGGTGAAATTATATACATGTTAAAAAAAAATTATTTTATTTCAATATTTTTTGATGAAGTTATGGCGGGCAAACGGAAAGTGCTCTGTTTTCTTTATGTTTTCATACCACTTTCACGGAAAAAATCATAAAAATTAAAATATTACTCAAAAAAATACAAAATAAAATCCATCCCAAGATAGATAGTGGCATATAACTTCTCACCAAAGGAAAAAAATATATATCAATTTTTGGTCATCCAAATTGTGGGCAAACGGACTATAATCTTATCGGCATTTAAAAAAAAAAAACCAAGTCATTGAATTTTGAGTGTTTAATATAGCTAATCTTGTCGATTTTTTACAAAAATTAGTATTTTAGAAACTAGATTCCGGATACTATGATTCATATTAATATAATTTTGTCTAATTTTGAGTGTATGTATTGCTAATAATCCCTACAAGTTGATATTATGTTGTTATTTGCAATATGATGTCCACGGATGACCCTATATTTGTCCATCAACTTCCTGCACTTACCCAAAATTCAAACCCTAGCTTAAATCCATGTGCTCTAGTTGAAATTGCATGCCCTAGCTTTTTCAAATGCTCTGCTTCACTCAAGCCCTTCGCCAATGGGGACGTAAGCTTCTCATGCACACAAATCTACTCCTCATGTCTAGTTTCACACTCTTCACACCTCAACATGATTCGCTCAACTTGGTCATACTTAGCTCTTTCAAATTTTTGTGATTTACAGTGGTAAAAATGAACTTGTATCCCTTCCTTATATATATTTTCAAAAATTTGGTGTATTTATTGCTCCCTCACCTACCAATAATCCTCATTAATTGACCCTTTTCACAATTTTCTGCATGGTACATATTCACATCTCATCTATAACCTTTTAGCATGCCTTCCTACCTTCTGGATAGAATATTATATTTATTGCACCTTATCTTGGTAGTCTCCATAACCGCCGCTTACCTCGCATTATACTGTTCCTTCATTTATCTCCATCTATGGTCCTCATTTGGAAGCAATATTTTGTTCACTAACTCTTCAAACTTTGAATAACACCTAAAGTAGTTTTTTCCTTTATGTTTACCGATTTCTCAATAACCACCCGACACAAATGGTATGTGTAGTGCTTTGCATATAAAATAGTGTAAATGGTAATTAGCTTATGACATGTAAACGTGTTTATTTCACAAAACACCAACTAAATTGACAAAGTATAGCGATGAAGAAGGAAATACATTAAGGGAATACATAATTGAAAACCTAATCTAAATGGCAATACTACCTTATTAAAAACACCAAGAAGACTTATTTATAATAGGGCTTCAGCCTACTCCTGTTGAAGTAACTACGTAACCGTATTCCATCAAGTGTTTATAACTGACAAGCTCCTATTTCAAGTATGTGAGTGATAGCATATGGTCCTAACCAATGTAATTTGAGTCTTCCTAGATGGCACAGAAACTTAGAATTATAGAGAAGCACCATATGTCCTATCTCAATATTTTTGTCCCTAATGTGCCTATCATGCCATGCTTTCTTCCTATCTTTTTCTTGCTTTTGACTCTAGCGTGCTATTGATTGTCACTCATCCAACTTAATCAAATTGCCAATCCATTCTTATAATGATTGCTCATCATGTAGACCTCTACATGTGCAATACTTAAAGAAGGTAACATGAATTCCCTAGGAAGAACTGCTTCTGCGCAAACCACCAATTGAAAATGTGTGGCATTGTTTAACTGCTTGTATGTTGTTCTATACGCCCAAAGTACTGTAGAAATTTTATCATCCCAATCCTTTCTTCCAACATCACAAAATTTTGTCAATGTCTGGATCAAAATCTTGTTGAAAGCCTCAATAGTACCATTTTCCTAAGGATGATATGGTGTAGTCTTATAGTGGGCAACCATGAATTCATCTAATAAATTTCTGATTGTCTCATTTAGAAAATGGGTGCCCCTATCACTGGTCAAAATCAAAGGGCATCCATACCTTGTAATAATATTTTCCCATAAAAACCTGGTTGCTGTAGCTACTGTACAATCCTTTGTAGGTGCTGATTCTGCCCACCTTATCAGATAGTCTATGCAAGTAATGATAGAACGCAATCCAATCTCACGTGTAGCTAGTGAAATAGGACCTAAAAAATCTATAGCCCATTTCTCAAATGGGTCTGCACTAGTAATAGGTCTGAGAGGCATTTTATCTCATTGACCTAGTTTTCCAAGGTGCTAGCAGTGATCAAAATCCTTGCAATATGCCTTACAATCTTGATACAGGCCCCCCCACCATAATCCATCGAGTAGAATCTTGTGCACAGTGGTGTCACCTACATAGTTTCCACCTACAATACCACCATGAGCCTCCTCCATAATGCCTTTGTGCTCATGTTCTAGTACACAGTGATGTAATACTTCATCCTAGCCTAACTTGTATAGGTCACCGCTAATTAACATAAATGGTGTTGCATGAATAGCAAGTTGTTTCTTCTCTAAGTATTTCATTACTTTTGGTGCCATACATGTTCATAGAAAGACAAAAATATCCTCTAATTTTGATGGTGCACATTGTAACCTATATAACTATGCATCGAGCATGGTATCTTAGATTTCGTATGCTTCTTCTCATGACTGTATTCTGGATAAATGGTCAGGTCCAAAATTACTTTTCCTTGGTTTTACTACAACTGTGAAAGATAATTATTGGAATAAGAGTACCCACCTACATATGCACCCCTATAAAATGGGCTTGGTGACCAAATACTTCAATACCATGTGATTAGTATAAAATAAAAATGGTGTTGCTAGAATGGACTGTCTGAATTTATGGAGGGCATAGATCATCGAAATAGCTTCACACTCTGTAGTTGTATAATTATGCTCTGTAGCAGTCAACTTTCTACTAGAAAAATAGACAAGATGATCTATAATACCTTTTCTTGGCTGAGCCAACACCACGCCAATGGCTATGCCAGAGGCACCCACATGTACATGAATTGGTTGGTCCCACGAAGGAAAGTGTAAAATAGGTTATGTGGTAAGTTTCTCCTTCAATGTATCGAATGCGCACTGCTATGGTTATCTCCAGTACAACACCCCTTTTCCTTTTAGTAACTCCTCCAAAGGTGTGACAACCTTAACATACCCCTTTATAAATTTTCTATAATACCCAGTGTGAACTAAGAATCTGCACACCTCACTTTGATTGGTAGGCTTGTCTAGGCCAATAATGACTACCACCTTAGCTAGATAAACAATCAAACCTTCTTTACAGATGATGTGCCCTAATAGTATTCCAAATGGTGTAGCAAATACACATTTCTTGATGTTCAAAGAAATAATCAACTGTCTACATATTTCAAATATTAACCGTAGATTATCACAATGATCCTTAATAAGTCCATACACTACCCAATCATCTAAATAAACATGTAAGAAGTCGTGAATAAAACATTTGAATGCTTGAAAGACTATGTGTGAAAATACAACAAGCGTATTTTTCAGACCAAAAGGCATTGTAGTATAGAAAAACCTGCCCCATTCAGTAGTAAAGTAGTCTTTTCCTAATCCTCTTGGGAAATCCTAACCTAATGATACCTAGAAAATCCATTTGTAAACGAATATATTTCACGCCATGCAATGCCTTCTAGTATTTCCTCAGTGAATGTTATAGGAAAGGGATCAGTCACACATGCAACATTCAACTCCCTGTAGTCCACACATATCCTAATCTGACCATCCTTCTTGATACTAATCACCATTGGACTAACCCATTCTGATTCATCCAGGGGCTTGATGATTCTAGAATTCAACATTTTGTGTAATACCCTGAAAGTGTAGTTAAGAATTTAACAAGATTGTCATCTTTAATCGATCCTGACCCCAAGTGAAAGAGAAACAAGTGTTTTCAATTAAGGATGAGAAAACAAGACAAAGGGAATGATAGGGTTATAAAGAAAGGATATTGATATTGAGATTATCTAAACTAAGGGGTTATTGATAATTAATGGCTAAGAACAATATTATAGCCACTGGATTAAGCTTATAGGCACTAAGTCAATAAGCATTCCAATGTATAGTGAATGAATTAGGGGAAATATATGCTCCATGATCTATATTTCTGCAAATTAATCTTGGGCCATTATAGCACATTAGGCCTGGTATATATATATTTCTAAAACTAATGTACATGTTGTGAGATAATGTGTCACTATGACATCTTAAGAATACAATGAGTTTTAAACATTGTAGTTAAAGGGAGAGATTCACTTAAACCATATTAACAATTAATCATTTTATAGATTAGTTGACTTGGGCTTATAAATTCTTGGTTGAGGTGTTAATTTTGGGACCTTTGAATTATTGAAAACATGTATGATTGGTTATGATTAAAATACATGTAATAAGCCATCGACGACATGACTTAATGTTAGAATGAAAGTGGCATGAAAGCTAAAGGCAAGATTAAGATGTTAGACTCCTAATTTTTTTTTTTGAAAGGACAGATGACTTAATATGTCATACCAGTGGCATTGGGTCATGATATTACAATGGGTCGGGTTAAAGTTTTCTAAGGATAATACGATACTTGTGAAATAGTATATTTCATTGTTCCATTCCTAGAAGGTAATATGTTTTAAACAGGGGAACGTAGTTTATGGATTTATCTAATGAACCTATTAACAATCAACCACTATGATCATTAGACTCCGACTTATGAATCCTAGGCCATGATACTTATATTGGATTATGAAATTATCATAGCTGATTTCACATTTTAATATCTATCTCTATGGGAGTTATGGGGCATTTAGATAATAACATTAAGGCTATGCATGTGTTATAATGTTGGTTTTATATTATATTATATTTCATTCTCACCAAAGGTTAATCGTCCTAGGTTATAGAAAGTAATTAAGTGAAGGAAATTTAGCAAATTTCGTGGAAAAGGTAAATGAGGCTTTAAAATGTAGAAATCCCGCCAATTTTGGAGGATATTTGAAGGGCGGTGGTAGTTGGATGAGTCAATGGTGTGGTACTCCAACATTTAACACCATTAAATTGTGCATTTAATATTTACGGAAATCTGTAAAGCTCCCTAAGGAAGCAAATTACATGTAACTTCTTCATTCGGTTTTGTTGATGAAATTGGGAGAAAAACTCCACTTCTGGTATCTGTGCATGGCGAGTAAACTATGAGTTCATATCACTATTTTTAAGAAGAATTTCCTTTTTATGGGAAATTTATAAATTGGGAGACACCATTTTGTATGACTACAAAGAAGGTTGGAATTGTTGACTGGTTTGAGGTGGAAAGTCTTAAAGCCATAAGCTCTCTGTCGCTGTAACAATTGCTAGGAAAGATTTCGAAGGATGTAGGAAGTGAATTCACAGGAAAGAATCATTCCTTATCCCTTTTATATTTTTATTTTATCAGATGCTAGAATGAATACATATTATAATTCTGTTTGAGTTAAGATTAATTGGGTATGTGATGGTTGGAGGTTGTTGTTTTTATACTCTGTTTTTCTATGAAAAGAAATGGTAAACAATGTGACTGTTAAACCTGCGTATTTAATATTGTTGCTATCTTTTAGATTTTTCAAATTTTGTTTACTTATTAAGACCCAGAAAGAGCAATTTTGGTTGCGTTTCACCGGGGAGGTTGACCCAGATAATAATGGATTTTGTGTAAATAATATAATGTTATGAAAAAATAAAATTTGGGTGTATGGGTTTCCTTTTACCTGACTGAAATATGGGTATATGGATCTAGTAATTAAACCTATTCTAGATACTGGTGTTTATTAATTTCAATTTTGTTCTATGTGTAAGAACCATAGAAAAAGGAGGTATATTTGGGCATGATCCCAAGAAGATCTGGTGATATCCTATTGGTATTTCTATCTCATGCATAGGATAATTTATAGAATTATTCTTCCATCAATTGGACTGAGAGAAGAACATGATTGCTACTAGGGCGGAGGATTTTATAGTCACCCATCGTAATATTTTATCAATAGTGGGTTTGTGAGAAAATACATTTACCACTCCCTCCTTGTAAAATAAAACTTGGCATAAACCTTTCTGGAAAGGCTCAGTTTAAATGATGTGTTAATAAACTGTCAACACTTCTTGTTATCCTTGTATGATACGTGGATCCTTTCAACACCTAGGAAATTTTATTGGGAAACAGTTGGGGTTACTCCTAGTTTTGTAGTAGTTGGATAATAATAGATGGATGAGTTGCATAAATATCTCATGTTGTCATCATTTAGCCTTGTGAATGTTGTAATCTCAATAGGAATGTTCCTTTCCTTAGGATATAGGAACTGCCTTTTGTTGATATAATTGAATGTTGATTTTTTGGAACCTTCAACTCAATCTAAATTTAGAGAATTCAATTAATTTCTCTTAATTGGTTGTCTAAACCAATTTGAATTGACACTGGAGAACAAAAAATGAAATTGGGAATTAGGTTTCAAAGGACTGAGCCTAATTTATCTTATGCCAGGTATGACACACCAATTCTTCCTCCTCTAGGAAGTCTTGATGGATAAAGATTGGAAAAATTATGGATTGTATCATTTTTATAATGAAGGCTGAAAAGCCTTATTGAAACAAAAGGGTTTTGGTTGGTTGGCATCTTGGATGTGTGTCTTAAGTATTTTTGCTCCATTTATATGGCGCAAAGGTGGAATTAAAACTTAGTTTTTCTCCCATTTATTTAAACCAACATTTACTACAAATTTTAATATTAATATTATGTGAAGTTTATGTAACTGATTGAATCTCTATAGGACAATTAAATCAAGTGTAACATATATCCATTATTAAGGAGTAATATGTGTTGGTAATTGAGATAAATTCAGAGAGTTTAGAATCTTTACATATGCATAAATAAGCTTTGGAATGGCTGTGCCTTTGGATTCTTACTTAGCTTAATATAGTAAGACATAATTCGAGATGATGTGTTTTATTTTTTTTATTAATGGTAAATAGTTTTGAATGGACTATACCCTGTTTACATAAAGGGCCTAAATGCCAGATATAACAATAATAGCATCCACAAAAAGGATCAACATCCAAAATAGGTGTTTAAAACCATCCATAACCAAAAAGTTACAAAAAGGAAAAATAGTGCAAGCGCTGCAACCATGCAGCCAAAAAATAGAAAAGGAACAACAAAAAGAATGAAAAAGATCGGTGTCTACAACGAAAACCTTCCTTACTTCTTAGCTTCTTTGGTACTTTTAGATTCAATGGTTTATAGTGATATGAAGAGAGCCACCATTTTCATATGGGTGGGGTCCTTAACATCCAGCTTAGCCTTGGTTTGGTTTCTCTCCTTGGTCGTTCCCCACAAAGTGTCCAATATCCCACTAAGCACAGAGATGTTGCGAACATGATGCTCCAGAAAATCACTAATAGCATTAAAAATTGCCATATTGTGTTCATGGCGATCCTTAGCTCTTCCCATCCGATTGTCCAAGGATTTCAGATTTTTATAGATGTCCTCCACTTGCTTATTATCCATCTTAGTACCCTCATCCATCTTCCTTTTGCCTTTTTGCTTGGCCAAATGCTGCACTTCCTCATTCAGATTCATCATCTCCTTCTCTAAGTCATCCAACATTTGGGGAGTGTTGTTTCCTTCTTTTTGAGAGGCTTGTTCATGACATACACTTCTAATGTGTAGTAGGTTTTGGACAACTTCCATTTCCTTGCTACTGCAAAGGATTCTACCCGAAACAGGGGTTTCCAGTTTGAGATTATTTTGGTTTCTAGTATTAGGCTTGGATGTGGTGCCTGAAACTCTTTTGCCTATCAGCTACTTCTTTCAAGAGTTCATGAATCATTTTAACTTGTTTCTCCATTTCCATAAGGATTTTAGGTCCAATTACTTCTCTATCCTTAATGTTATCCCAACTAACAGGGGTTCTTCATTTTCTTCCATAAAGTTCCTCAAAAGGTGCCATCTTAAGAGAAGCATGATATGTATTATTGTATGAAAATTCAACTAATAGAAGATACTCCTCCCACTTATACTGCTGATCCATACAATACATCCGTAACATATCTTCTAAAAATTGATTTACTCTTTCAGTCTATCCATCTGTTTCTAGATGATATATAGAACTGAAGTTTAGTTTAGTTCCAAGAGCTGCATTAAGTGTTTTCTAAAATCTTGACGTCATTCTAGGGTCTCTATCAAATATAATCAATTTAGGTAATCCATGCAATATGAAAATTTCGTGTACAAATCTTTTAGCTAAAACAATAGAATCATCCTTTAGATTTCCAACGATAAAATGAGCTATTTTTGTTAGTTTATCAACAACTACCAAAATAACATCATGTTTATTTCTTGACATAGGAAGCCCTTGCACAAAATCCATGCTTATTACTTTCCATTTATATTGTGGTATGCTATGGGGATATAATAAACCAGCCGGATGCATATGTTCTGCTTTCACACGCTGACATTCAAGACAATGAGTCACAAAATTAACAACATCCTTTTTCATTCCTTTCCAGAAATATTACTGTTTTATATCAGCAAGCATTTTTGTAATACCTGGGTGTCTAGAAAAGGGTGAATTGCAAAATTCCACTAACAATTTATTTCTCAAATCATTAAGCAAAGGTATGTATACTCTGTTCTCATAACGCAAGATTCCTTCATTATCAAAGTGAAAACCTTTATACCTTTCATCTTTTGGATCTATAACAAGTGTTGTTTTTACTTACTGAAAGTATGAATCAGATTCCATAACACTTTTTACTTCATCCTTAAACTGTGTTCTTAATGTTATAAGAGTAGAAATGTGCTTCTTACGACTTAGAGCATCAGCTATTGTATTCTCTTTTCCTTTAATGTAACTTATATCAAAATCATATTGAGACAAAAACTCTAACCACCTTCACTGTCTTGCATTCAGATTTGGCTGAGTGAAAATGTAATTCAGCCCAAGATGATCAGTTTTCAACTCAAATGGTTTACCAAGAAAATAATGCCTCAAAACTTAAAGTGCATGTACTATGGTAACAAGCTCTAAATCATGTGGAACATAATTCATCTCATGTAACTTAAGTTTTCTACTTTCATAAGCTATGACATGATCATTTTGTAACAAAATACCTCTAAGACCTTCCCCGGATGCATCTGTTACAACAATAAAATCTCCATTAGGATCAGATATAGTTAAAATAGGTGCAGAAGTCAACTGAATTTTCAAAACTTTAAAATCAGATTCACATTTATCATTCCAAACAAATTTCTTATCCTTTTTCTGTAATGAATTTATTGGTGCAGCCACCCTAGAAAAATCCTTAACAAATTTTCTATAATAACCAGCAAGGCCCATGAAGCTTATTACTTCATGTACATTCTTTGGTGTAGTCCAATTGGTTATAGATATTATTTTAGAAGGATCTACAACAATCCCCTACTTACTTATAACATGACCTAAATAGTGAACTTCTGTGTCAAAGAAAGAACATTTGGGCAACTTACCATATAACCGTCTCTTTCTCAGAATTTCCAAAACTATTTTCAATTGCTCTTGATGCTTCTCAATACTTTTAGAATATATGACAATGTCATCCAAGAATACAAGCACAAACATGTCCAAGTATTCTTGAAAGATATTACTCATTAAGTTCATAAAAGTTGCAGGTGCATTCATTAATCCAAAGGGTAAAACTGTGAATTCATAATGTCCATACCTTGTCCTAAAAGTTGTTTTATGAATATCTTCATCCTTAATTCTTAATTAATGATATCCAGATCGAAGATCCATCTTGGAATATACCGATGCTCCACACATCTGATCAAATAGATCATAGATTCTAGGAAGTGGGTATCTATTCTTGATTGTTGCTTTGTTTAACATCCTATAATCAATACACAATCTAAGTGTTCCATCTTTCTTTTTCACAAAGATCACCGGTGCTCCCCAAGGTGAAACACTTGGTCTAATCAAACCTTTAGACAAAAGTTCTTGCAACCGAGCCTTAATCTCAACTAATTTTGTGGTAGTCATTCGATAAGGTGCTTTAGAAATAGGTTCAGTACCTAGTTTGATGTCAATGGTGAAGTCAAACTCCTTTTTGGGTCGAAAAACCTGATAATTCTTCTGGAAATACGTCACTGAAATCCTGCAACAATGGGTAAAGTTCCATGAAATTACTGTTTTCTTCTACAGATTCTGATATTTTTACTGCGTACAAGGTACAACCTTTATTTTTGTCCTTTTTAAGTTGCATAGCTGACAATTTCCTAACTGAAATTTCTCATTTTACTCATTGAATCTCTGCTATTTTCTGCAGATCATCTAAACAAATAATATGTTTTTCAAAATAGTCTACTTTTACTTTATGTTCAGCTAACTAATTAACGTGAATGATAATATAATAAGATCCCAAAGGTGCAACATAGAGATCAAATTCAGTGGAAAAGCTAGGTAGGTCAAGGACTGCCCCAAAAAGACACATACTAACTGTATGAACATAATTATTACCATAATGTATAGTCCATGATCTATCCATTTTTCCAGCTTTTCTTTTAAGTTTCGAAGTAAGTTTACTAGAAATAAAACATTCATTAACTCCCATATAAAAAAGAACAGTTATAGGTACACCAAATAACTTACCAGGAACTTCAATGGGTGTAGCTTACTTTTCAGCTTGCTTGTCAGCTACTACAGCATGTATCTTGTGCTACTGATTATGATCATCCTTTTTCAAAGGACATTGATCTGCGTAATGATCTTTGCCACAATTATAACAGCGTCCTACAGGTCCCTTTTTAGACCCATAATTAATTCCAGCCTTAAAGTTGTCATGTTGACCTCCATAGGACTTCTATCCATTATTATTATTCTTGGAAAAATTGTTCCTTGCATTTCCAGTAGGATTATTCATTATTGTTTTCTTATTATTATCAGCTGAAAAATTACTTTTGTTACCAAACTTTTTCCATGGTCCCTTCTTAGGTGCAAGAGAAGCTAAAGAAGAGTTTGAAATTTTCTTCCGCACTTCCTCTTTATGAGAAGAAATAGCTTTTAATTTTTGTTCCTACCTTATGGATTTCTAAACAACCCCCTCTATAGTGGTTGGGATGTGAACATCAACCTCTCCCCTAATAATGGGATTCAACCCCATAATAAATTTCCATATCTTGAACTTCTCATTAGTTTGATACTAAGGTACATACTTGAGGAGTTTCGTAAACCACTCCCAATACTCAGTTACAGTTAGCTTTCCTTGTGCTAAGTTCTGAAATTTTGTCATTTTCTGATCATAGTAAAGTTGTGGCAGCCAACATTGCCTAAAATAACTTTTAAATTGATCCCAAGTGATGTTAGTTTCATCAATATTTAACTTAGCCTTACGGCTATCCCACCATGAAGATACTTCATGGGAAAATGGATGTGCTCCCCAAATGGCTTTAGTTTCCTCTGAGAAGTTTCTTATTGCAAAGTACTTCTCCATTTTACTGAGCCAATTCTCAGCTCCGTCTCCTAATGTGGTGCCATTAAACTTAGGTGGACTTATCCTTTCTATATCATTAGTGAGTTCAGCTGTCCAACCTTGCCTTTTTATTTTCTGGATTGGATAGATACATTAACATTGTTATTATCAACACCCAAATCAGGGTTGTCCTCAGGAGGTCACTAATTGTTATTACCAGCTACTTCTTTCTCCTCATTTCCCATTACTTGTTATTCAAGTATAGCCAAACGACCTCTTGTGTCCAACAGGGAAGTAAGGGGATCTCATCAAGTTTTTGGGTTGTTTCTGCTCCTTCAATAGGTGGATCATTATTCGAAATGTTTCCCCTCATTCTAACCATTTTATGTTATAAGAAAAATCTAAGTTTTTATCAGATTATGGACATAATAGGTCTAAGAGCTACAACCTTCAGCTTAGATACCACAATGTAACATTCCCATATTAAAGACTTTAGAAACAAGGATTTTTTTGTTTGCATGATTAATGTTCTCTGTTCTAAATACATAATTTAGAACACACATTTCATAACAATCATTCTTATAACAAATAACCATATGCAGCTGTAATGACTTGGTGATCAACTGATCTATTAATTCCATAACTCGATGAACTACCGATATATTCATGTGTAACATTGATTTTTGAGTATTCTACTGAATACTTCATATTCTCAGTTCTCTTACCCTATTTTGGGTTCTGAGTGATATGTCCAAGGAACCTAACTGAATATTTGGTACCAATATTCATCAGCATCACGATCCTTAGACTAGGTGACATAGGACAACGTAATTAGCAACTTGCGATACTTTGGCCAAAGATTTCTAACATACTGTTCTTATTACTTATTCCTTGACGACATACTCGTCAATTCCGTAATACGTCCTTCACCCCACTCCATTGTTATCTAGAATGTCTTACACTGACTTCTGTCAGTCCCCTTGCCCAAGGTTTAACTCTAGTCTGGGTTAACAACATAGGTCATGATATGATGTGTCTCACAAAGACTTAGGGTAAATTGGCATACTGGGTCAACCTAGGTTAACCCTGTGTGCCAAGGTACCCTGAGTCCTAGAGGGCTACTTCATATCCTGACTATGATACTAACCAGTCCTAGAGGGAAATCTTGATCAAGTTCAAAGGTGTGTAGATCTTGACAATCAATGCAGAAGGGTGTTGCCACATGTTAACTGCACTGTTGTATCCTTGAGAAGATCCTAATCTTCTCGAAGGTACAACCTTGCAGTTTTCATGTGTCAACATCCTATGAAACAGCCTCATAAAGATGTACATACCTCAAAGAGTTTACATATGTTAAGTTAAATTTGGGTTATAAGACGACATATCTCGACATCCCATCAAACCCTGAGTCCAACACTCTTTAAGTTCTTTTTACATTTCAGATTCATATAATCCTAAGAAATTTAATTAACTTAAGATTGTTTCTAGGTTTGTTAGTTTTGACCTAACAACCCGTTATCCAAAAACAGGACAACAACAACTTATGTTCCTTTATTTTAAATAACTTAACCAATTAAGGGAGTGTAACAACCTACAAGGCTAAAACATATCAGACTTATTATAATTAAGTCTTAATGATTAACAATCATATCTTCCTCTTTTATTTAGTTCATTACTAGAGAGGAAGGGTATTACTCTTCATAGTTACATTCTAGGGCTTAACACACCCTATAATGTCTTTTATAATTACAATAATTTTTTTTATTATAGTTTTATTTCTCATCACATTATATAATTAAATAATTAGGTAAGAATGTTGTATTTTGCCACTTATTTAATTTGCATCTTACTTAGGAAATTTATCTAAATTCCTTTTTATAATACCCATCAAGAATACACATCCAATCATATAGATAATAAGAAGAGTATCCTCTAAACAAGATAATTTACTCAATCTATGCAAGTAAATCTCATCTTTCAATTCATTTTCAAACTTATACATTTACAACTTATGTATTTTAGGCATACTGTAAGACAATAGCCTTCATTCAAAGGAGAAAACTTTTATTTTTACAATACAAATTTTAGAACAAATCAGAATTCTTCCCAAGAATCAACTTAGATCAGCCAATGCATCCTATAATTTTTTGCCTTCTTTTATCACTTACGAAGTCCATCTGTAAAAATTTCTAGCACAGGTCAGTTTGATGAACTGAGCATGATAAGCACTAAGCCTTAAAATGAAGTGTAATCCACTAAATGTACCAATAAGAACAACCCTACTTTAATGAACCACTAGTATTTCATGCGCCCTAAGCATATGTAATATTAATAAAAGAAGAGTAATACTAAGGCAGGGTTAACAAAATGGAAGAACAAAATATACTCTATAAATTCTGTCCTTCAAATTTAAGTATAATTGATCCTATCAATTATCTTTATAAAACAACAATCATAACATATCATTATTTCTATTCTTGCCAAATATATTACAACACTTATCCATACTAAAAGATACAAGAAATGTTTTCAGCATATTCACATTAAGATGTTTCATCCAATTTGTCAAGTAAAGCAAGAGAGAAAAAATATCTGTTATGCCCAAGTACTTACATCTGAAAAGGTAGAAACAGATGCATATCATGATTTAACTATTCTTCTTAAAGGTTTACTACTTTAAAATTCAACATTTTAAAGTATTCATCAAACAGATTCATATAAAGGTAATCCTAGAAAACATGATAGATTATTAGTCAACTATAAGTTTACAACTTCTCTTAGCCAGCCAATCAACCAACTCTTCCTGCTTAATTTCAGTCAATTAAAAAGTGCAAAAAGACTAAATTAAGTACTGATTCTCTTTTCCATCAGAATAAAAATCAGGAAGTTCCAACCATTGAACTTACCCAATATGCATTAGAAAAGGATACCTATCATAATATGATCCCAATCTATAATCAAATCTTACAACTTAATTAAATAGTTTTACTTCCTTTTAAACATACAGTTCATGTTCAAGCAGGAGTTCCAAGAAAAGAGAACAAGAGCAACATCAGAAAAGAGATAACTAACTGCTACATCTTTTCTCAACTTTCCCAATATAATGCATGATTTCTACTTTCCATTTGAAACATTATAACAATGAAACTCATACACAACCCGTAAACAGTAAGGATTTACAGTATATCCTTAAAGACTTATTATTCTTTCATTATACCCAAACAGTCCTTCGATAAGAAGAAAACATGCAACACTTTTTTTTTGAACACTTTTACTAACAATAGTAAAGTCCCATCTACCTTACCATGCATTTTCCCTTTTTAACTTGAAAATAAAACAGTGAAGTTCAACACAGTTCACAACTATCTATTAAATCACAATTTATTTTTCAAGACTTGACATTCATTTATTGGACCCATCAAGAGGTAGGAACTCTGTGTTAATACTAACCCTCAAGATTTCCCTCTAGTCCAGCAAGGTAGAACTATCTTCAACCAATTATCAATGCATATTATAAAAACTCTAGATTGGGTTTCCCAATAACCATATCAATTGTATCCAAGCAATAATATATATATATATAATTTCATACTGAGCAAGACTTAGATTTCAAATCCCAAGGAAATTAAATAAACATAACTTCCTCAAGAATCATCATTATTCAAGTTTAAAAACCAAGTTAGGGTAACAACACGTTCCCTCTTAGCTATAAAATGATCAAAAATTGTAATATCTGAACCAACACATCGTTCAAGTTACCATTTCAATTGAACACCAAGTAACAAATTTTCTTGCACAGTGTTGCATCTCAATATTCAAATCACAAATTCCCAATACACAAGCATCGTAATAGTAGACATAATACAAAATTACTTATATATGGTTCAGAATAAGAAATTATTTTCCATTTTCAATTAACACCTTTTGAACCATGTTTCATACTGAATGGAAGATTCTCAACAGAACTCAAACCCGACGGCAACAAAATATGAAGGCCGGTTTCAAAACAAATCTTCAATGATAGTTAAATATTCAAGACAATAATTCAGAAACACCATACCTTAAGTGGATTTAAATCAACAATCTAGTTTATCTAACATATCAAACATAGGTTCTAGGTGCATGCAAGTTCCAAAAAGACAATCAAGTTTTCGCAAGAAGAAAACAAAGACCAACCCATATATGGGTTTCATCCACAACCCGTTATCCATGAAATAAAACACTATCACCATAGAACCGAGTACATATATGATGGTTCTATCCACTGAAATAGGTTTCCAACAAAATCTCAATTTGCAAGTAAGGTTTATACAATTGGAGTTCCCTACCAGCTCGTAACCATCATACGCAATGAGTTTTCAAACAAAAATCTCAACACATAGGCAAAACTCAGAGTTATCTTTAAAACTCAGCTAATAATTTAGGGCCAAAAAAAGTGGTCGAAACCAAACAACAGTTTCCTTCAACCAAAACAAAGTTAACAGAGTCACAAATTTTTCTCTTGCATGCTAAGTTATTCTATGCAAAAGACAATACAACTAAAGCTTCCAACTGAATCACTTATTTCACGGTTTCAAACCCAGAATGCAAGTTTTTACAAAACCCAACAAATTATTTAACCAAATAAGTATGAAATGCACAAACACATCAGAGCAAAGTTTCTTTAATGAAAACATTTAAAGGAAGCAAGAGGTTTTAACAGTAAGAGCCTATCATGCCTGATAGTGCCGCTGTGAAATCGAAGAAGACCTCTAACCGAGCTCATTTCTTCTCCTCTTCTCCATGAAATATCAAACAACTAGAAACTTCTTCCACAGTGCTTTTTATACATTCCACAAAATGAAAATAGATCTGAAACCTAAAAAATAGCCATGCAGTGAAGCTTAAACTGCTGGTTCGAAAAACTAGAGCGCATGAAGAGAGAAAAACGGAGAGCATGCAAAATGAAACAACTCATCCAAAATACACTAGCATGCCTACAAAGGCAGTTTGGGCTCGAAACCCAAATGCAATTAATTCCATTAACTCCAAGTTTCCTGCTCAATCCTCCTTGCCACCACCTGCCAAATCTAGCGAGTGCCAAATCAAATTTAACAAACATTTCAAAATTTAGTGATATTGCCACCTAGGCCTTCGCTAACCAGACTAAACCCTGCCAAAGCTGACAGTCTGTATGCCTTCCAACCTTATCACTTAACATTAATGCCATAGAAACTGTCACCAATACGTATGTGACCACATAAGTCCTAATTCATATCCACAACTTAGGGTAGATTAATGGATTAGGTTAGATCTTAGGTAATTTAAAGTTTATACCTTAGGATATAACACTAACCACTAACCTTAACATAGGTCCTTAGCAATTAGGTTAGATAAACCTTTAGGTATATATATAAAAAATACATAGTTTAGGAACTAGGTTAGATCACCCATAACCTTGTAGTATTAGGTTCTTCAGTTAAATTATTATCTAGCAACCTTTCCAAATTTTGTTTGCACTGAGCTTAGGTTAGGTTGAAATCAACAATTCAACTAGTCAAAACAGAATAAGACATTTTAGGCTAGGTTCAGAATTCTTATCAAGTATCATAGCTTAGATAGAAATACTTAAATATATTACCTAGCTTAGGATCCTAGTTCTCTTTAGTGCCATGAATGGTTGAAATCTCAATTACGCTAGTAATGACCTGCTGGGGTCAATTTCCAGGGATCCAACAAAACTTTCCACATAAAGGAACCATTTTCACATAAAAGTGAATTAAAGAACTTACATCTACTAAGTTTAGTCCATAATATTAATAATTCATGGAATGCCAATTCATCATTTGTTCATTCTGAATAGATTTAAAACATTCCTTGGATCACTGTAATTGATCCAAGGATGAGTCATAAAAATAGGTAAGTTTACAATTCTTCTTAAATCAAATTACCCTCATCTAGGAGAAATGAAAAATGAATCCAAGAAACATTCCGGTTCAATCAAAGATCTAAAGAGTAGAAAATAATTAACCATATCAAGCATGATCTCCCATAATCAAAAGAACATATCCTCTTAAGGAAAAATCACATGTCTACACTTGAAATGAAAAAGAGAGAATATCAACTTTAACGGGTGTTACAAACCAACACCTCGTCATCAGCAGCAAAATTCTTCTCCTTAGCCTTTTTGTCGACCCTCTTGCTAAAGCAATGGAGACCTTCCATCTCTAAGCCAGTAGCTTGGGTAATTAGTTCTTCATTAATGGGAATTTTATGCTTGCCATACTCCACTTTGCGATCCTTCCAATCCATAGCGAATTGGATTGAAATGCTCTGGCCATGCCCTTGAATACGATTAATGAAATTTATAATCCCACCCTATTTGATGAGGTTCCATAACTCTTTGTTTCCCTTCCATTCCGGATCACTGCTAGGTTCAATTTGACACAGGGCTCCTCCCATTTTTTCCTCTTTGAAATGCTTGCCCTTCTTTCCCTCTAAACCTTTGTTTGAACTGCTGTTTGAAATGCAATTGTGTTTCTACCTGTCCCGAATATTAAGAATCCCACACACATATTGGGAGTGATGAGAGTAAATGTGGCCGTAGATTATTTGATATTTCCCACATGGGTGATCTTTTAGCTCCTCTAAAGCCCACTCCAATTAATCATTATCCTTACTCCATACTTGAGTGCCCATAAATTTCCGCTTGAATGCTGCTTTGCACCTTCTCAGGGGTGTGACTAACATTATTCCAGATAATTAAATTATTATTTATGCCATAATTGGCCAATTCATCAACAACCTTATTTCCTTCTTGGTATGTGTGTTTAATTCAGATATTTTTGAAGGTGCGACAAATGCTTATAAATTCCATGATGAAATCCTTGATATTCTAGTTAGGAGCCGAAGATTGATTTAGATTATTAATAATATTAGTGAGTCTCCTTCTAGAATAATATTCTATATGTTATGTGTCTGAGCAATTCTAAGCCCCCATAGAGTAGCCAAGGCTTCAGCATAATGGTTAGTTTGAACCGCCATTTTACCAGCATAGGCAGCAATCAGATTGCCTCTATGATCTCGAATCACTCCTCCCCCTACAGTAATCCTAGGATTACCCTTGGAAGCCCCATTAAAGTTCAATTTGTGCCAGTTGAGATCAGGAGGGGTCCAATGTATCAAAGATCTGTCAATTTTGGAGCATATGCTATTCTGAATATTATCAACTCCAATTTTCTAGTTGGAAAAAATATGCTCTTCATTCTCAGGATAATTCTTGTTCTTGGGAGGTTTGAATCTTGCAATGTTCTCTTTGACAACATTAGTAATATTTATAAAGCTGATCTTGTACTGCTGCTTAATGTTTCTGAAAATGACGTCATTTTTGTCTTTCCATATCCTCCAAATAATATAGGGCATTACATGTTTCCAGAGTCTTCTCACAATACAATGTTTAAAAGGAGGATTCCATTGGGTCCAAAACTAGATGAAGTCCTTCGGCACATCCCATGAAACTTTGAAATTAGAGAAGGCAACACTCTAGATTTTAGTGGCATACTCACAATGTACTAACAGGTGTTTGATATCCTTAGATTCTTTTTTACAGAGATGAAATCTATTTGGCATTATGAAACCTTTTCTTATCATGTTGTCATTGGTAAGAATTCTACCCCTGAGAACCAACCAAAAGAAAAAATTTATTTTTGGTGTGAGCTCAGCCATCCAAATCCTGCTCCATTTGAACTCCTTCAGCAAAGCCATGCGTTTTATTAAAGAAGGTATAATACGGTATAAATAGGCAATAATGTCTATATTTCCTTAACTCTTTTAAGTTACTATGATATGTAACTTGAGATGTATAGATATCATTCCTTCTTAGGATATTAATAGATAATGCAAAATATGCTGTTTTATGTAGTTATGACATATAAACATCATGTGTATTAACCAGATCTATTTGATGGATATGTTGGTATTGATGAAACTAGTTGGTTTCATTTCCATAGCTTGGATTACCTTGTGTGTATAAGGTTAATACTTGTTGAATTTTTTTGAGCAACAACAATAGTTGCAACAATTTCTAGTTATGAATGGGATGGTATAGATACTTACAACGATTTGTAAGAGTTTGATACTCTATATAACCTCTTTGGATTTTGGTTGTAATTATAATAACATGTGGTATTAATTAGCTGACGGTCATTGTTTGACATTAACATATTTACTGGGCATTATTTCAATTTAAATAAGTGAAGTGTTGATGAGACTTTTTCATGGAGGAATACTAAAAAAGGTAAAAAGGAGATGTACTTAATGTTTGCAAAGTGATTTAATTAAATATGATGTTTATTGCATTAAATAGTTAAATTGTAAGAATGAGATTATTATTGCAGTATATATTCATTCTAACATTTAATGACATAAATTTATAAATGGGATAAAGGACTTTTCTTTCTTAGTTCGGTCGAACTGATCTTGCCTAACCATTGCAAGAAAGTGAGTGAAGATAACAATTGTAAAGTAAAGAAACACCTTGATTGTCTAATTGAACCGTATGCTTACTTGTAAAGGATAAAGTGGCAGTCAAATTTGTTGAATTGAGACATTCTTAATTATGTCAAGGAAGTTATTTGTTTCCTTTGAGAAAAGATTTTATTGTAAAAATATATTGGGTACAATTACGATATCTTGTGACATGGTAAAGATTCCATATTTTTGGTCAATAAATACATGCTTCATATTGTTGAAGAATGTTGATGCCTCTCTGCAATCTCTGTAATAAATTATACTATGTTGTAGTAGTGTCGGTATAAGAATGGCTTTATACTTATGATATTTTATGAAAATTGGATCATTAGATGATTGTAATGGAGGGCGGTTGTAACTCTCTGTTTTTAGAAATATAACAAGTATCTTATGGACTAGGTGAACCTAGTAAGTTAAATGGATGAGTTGTGAAGTTATAAATCAGTAATATAATTTATAGGTTAATGAAATACACTATGGAGTAGTGTTGATGAATTCTTTAATCTAAACTGATTAACTTATGGGAAATTAATATTATTGTTATCAAGAGGTTGTGATTCCTCACAAAACCAGCTAAAGGTTAAATGCTTGGTAGATGAGAAATCATCTAGGTATGAATCTTGATGTATATGCTTATGTACACATTCTTTAGTAAAGTTTGAGTAACTGTACTAGAGATAAATTAATATGATGAACCTTCTAGATCATAAGATAAAGTTCAACATATAAGGGTTATGTCTTTAAACTTGTTGATGTTCCTTTTGGGAAACACTTAAACCTTTAAGGAAATTAAGTTGAAATACTTTGTAAAACTAACCCAAATCCCGTAACATGATGGGGAGTTCAACATAATACTTCAAGGTGAAATAATAATGAGAATAGAACAAAAATGTTCTTTGATACTTAAGAAAAATGTCTTACCATAAAATGGGTAAATAAAGTATAAGATCTATTAGATTACAATCATTCAAAATATGATGTGATGAGCATTTATGATGGAGTTACTCCAAGTAATAAGTTTTAATGAAGATAATTCATTAATAATCAGGTTGAACATAAATGCTAAAAGGACCCATATGATATGGGATATAGTTGGCATAGAATTGTATGGGAGATGATTAAATCCTAGAATACTAAACCTCTATGAAACCATGGGTATGATGACCAATGCAAATGATGAGATTGTTGATGGGAGCATGTAGATTGTGCTCAATTTGAGTACTTTCCATCATATTCAATATGGAAGTTTGGTGTCTATGCTCCTAAAATTTTTGAGTTGAAATCAACCATGATTAAGATATGACAGTGTAGTCATATAAAGGATAACAATGATCTGATATCTGGAATTAATGGAATGTATTTTTAGATGCCAAGGAAATTGGTATAAGGATTCAAGAAAAATGATTATACTACCAAGGTGATAGTAAACATGCAAATAGACCTAAGTCGGGTTTGGTTATTGTTGTAAAGGCCCTCCAGAGAATTGGGAATTAAATTGAATCAAGAAACTTAAAATGAATGAGATTTATATGTATAGATGGATCAGACCTGGCTAGTATAAATGCTGAAGTAAAACTTAATAAAATGATTCTAATAATATAGCATAAGTGTTATTGAAAGAAGGGTAACGGGAATGAATCAGTATGTCCCCAATGATGAGTGATTATGTAGCTTGCATGATTTCTTATGGGAGTAAGAACAAAATTAGTGGTTATTACTCCTTGATAATGTAAGGCATTATTTTTATTCAGTAGAAATTGAATCATTAATAAATAGTAAGATTGGGAATTTAGGTCTAAATATTGATCTATCTTACATCTGAGACGGATAGGAAGAAATGAGTATTTTTGGAACTACATTTAAGCTATCATGATATTGTGGGACATGACTCTAGATACTCTTCACTAAGTGATGAAGACATGATAACTAAAACAATCTGTCATGTTTAATTTATTAGGATACCGTGTTTCATTCTAGGACTCTTGACAGGTCAACTCATTAACGTTGTTATGTGGTCATATATGTTTAGTGACAGTTTTTTGTTATTTGAATACTACCACATAACAACTATATTGAGTTCCCTTTTCAAGAACTTAAAATGTAGTGTGGTATTTCTTAAGTACAAGCTTGTTAAAGTTACAAGGGTGGATGGAACCCCATGGGATGGTACCCTGATACCAACATATGATGGATATGGGAAGTGAAGTAGTCTAGTAATGATGTGAATTGTTACAAAGACACTTGCTTTCCCATAGGCATCATAGGATGACATCGAGGTATGACTTTATATAGGTTAATCTGGGTTTGTACCTTGTATAAGAATTGTAGCTATTTACAACATCATTGACTGGAAATCCTTATAACTGAACAAGTGATTAAGGTGAAATGAAAATTTCCTAATGACGAGTGTGCCATCATAGAATTGAGCATGGTATACATGACTCAAAAACCTTACGCAAGGTAGTGTAACTACTAATTATACTGTCGATATTTCACCATTATCTAAGGTGAGATGCCTGTGGATTTCATAGGTGGAACCCAAGTACACACTTAGGGGTTATCACTTGTATAACATATCCTGTTAAAGGAGAACCAAAGGGATACATTTTATGTATGGATCGTAAGAGCATTGAGGGAGAATGAGTAGGTTCAATATTCTCTCATACAGTTACACATGGTTCATGATAGTTATCAGAAATGGGTTGCATTAAGACTTATGTTGGATTTAAATATATGGGTATTTAAATCAGCTACATAAGGTAAGATAAAAAAAATTCTCTAAGATTGAAGTGACAAAAGCGGATGTTACATTTTGGTAACAGAGCTGAAGGTTGCAACTCTTGGGCCTAATGATCCCTTACGCTTAGAAATTTCTTATTTTATGATTAAAATAAAAATAATGAAGGATGTACCATGGATGACAAACCTGATCAAACTAAGCTTTGGGTTCAGGAGTAAAAGAGTTAAATAATACTCTAAGATTCCTTCATGACACACTATACTGGATTGATGCAGGGAGCAGCCGGTAAGTGTGAATAAGAGTAGCCAAGCAAAACAACTTAGGCTGAATGATGATGATAAGTAAAGTGTTACTCGATTGATCAAACTACATTATGGCAAAAAATGGAGTATAAATCCAATATTAAATGAAATACGCAATAAAATGCTAGTTTTATATGGTAAAATCATGTAAGAGCATTAGCTCTTCTTTACTTCTAATTTTTAGAAAAGAGATAAAGGATGGGAGGAAGTCTAAAAGTGTGATCTTTTAGAGTAGAAAGCTAGCAGTAAAGTTTGCCATAGTTTCGTGGAAAAGGAAACAAGTCATCCTAGCATAATGACATGAAATTTAAATAAGAACTTCTTGATGCTAATCAAATAAAAGATTAATGTAGTTGAGTTCTTAGTGTGAAGTGACTAATTGGAAACTGAAATGAAATTCAGAATTTTTAATGGCAAATAATAAGAAAAATTACATGAACCATAACTTGGTGTCAGTTATCATGACATAGTCACTAATTGAACTAATTTTAGAAAGAAGGAAATATTTCGATAAGGATGATTTGCATATTTCTAGAATACAATATAGTTGCATGAGATTGTTTATATAACAAGATGCAATGGTAAAGTGATTTCAAGATAGATTTAGGAAAATACATCCTTATGATATCCTTATAGGTAAAATAAATACATGTAGGATTCTTATGTGTTATGAATGGTGCAATCGTGACTGGTTGTGACCAAATAAGATTTCTATGGATTTGAAATTGGAATTTAGTTGAAGTAAAGGATGTTTACAAGACTAAATATAGATATAGGAGGTCTATTTTAAACTTGTATTGTAAATGTATAAAAATTTTACCCTCCAAATTGGATCATATACCTTGTTAAGGTATAGAGGGACTGTTTTACATTTTACTATATTACGAACTTAGTTGTTAAGCTTCTTAAGGCCTGAAAGTAATAGGTGTAGAAACTAATATGACTATATAATGGTATTATCATTATTCTGTTATTATCCTTGTGGTAGCATATGATTGTTTGTATAATCATTCTACTAATGTACTACTTGGATTATTATGGTCAAATATGTTTGACTAATTTGCTTAAGGGTAGTTGAGTATACATTCTTCTGGAAGTTTGAATGATAACTATGTTGTTTACTTTGCCTGAGATGCTAAGTAATCTTGAAATATCATATAAGGACATGGAACTCATTGCTATTGTAGACTTGTCTGTAAAATTTGACACCTTGAGTTGAATTTAAAGTATAATTGGTCCAAATAATATTTCACGGGTTGAGACAACATTGTTAAGTTGGTAAAATTTCAAACCTAGTAGGAAACTAGAGATTGAAAAGTGTAACGAAGAAATTCAGGTATGTAACTTGATATTCATGATTCCATGGGAACATGCAAACTAACCTTCAAGGTTTTAAAGTCAAAGTGTCCTTAAATTTAATATTATTATCAATATTATGTGCCAAAGATGGTAAATACAACTAGCCTAGTTGTAAAAGACTGGTAATTTAAAGGTGGCAGGAGTTGCATGATTGCTAAAGTAAAGGCCACTTAACTCCAGTCTCAGATTTTTAAAATTTAAATCTGGGAATCATTGAATTGAGGTGCCACACTTTGGAATGTTTCATAAGGTTATGTTGATCCTTTTTAACAATGCGATCATTGTGTAGGCACTCTATCATTTATACTACTATTACTTGATTACATTGATGAACTCATAAATTTCGTTGTGAGATGAATGGTAATTATAGTATGTATCTATATTTGATGATACAAAGAAGTATAACTTATATTAAAAAAAACCATGCTTAGTCCATACCAGATATGGAAACTAAGTATATACTCATATTTTTATGATCAAGTATTGGATGTATGACCTTACTTGAATGATTAGTCTTATTATGACAGAATTGTAATGGGAGGTAACTCTCTTTACCATGTGGTATTAATATTATACATGACTATATATAAATTTAAGAATTATTCATCTTAACCAATTCATATGAGTTGTTTGTGCATATAACTCAAGGATCTATAGATTGATAATCTGATCTACTAAGGTATCAATGGACTAATATATTATAACTATTCATGAATGTGTGATATTCAAACTTAAAGGAAATAGAATAATAATATTACAATTACATAAGTATGGGATTATATGACTGTAACATTATTATTCTAGCATTACTTGAGCTGATTGTGAAAAACTATGTTTGATTGAATACTTATGTTTATCTTGAGTAAATGCTTGTCGGGTTAAAAATAGTGGTACCCTGTTGTTTCAAACCAGAATTTTGAGAATATATTTATATATATTACATAGTACTGCATGGAATAATTGGCTGTAAAGATTGGGACCATGACATGTTGTCAATTGTGTGATTAACTGCTAATTTACCAACTATGACAACTAGTAAATACGATCTTGTGAGACTTAGAATTCTAATTTCAATGAAAAAAATGTCAGTTTTTTTGCTCAAATGAAAGTATATAATTTTGTACTTGATTGATTTAACTGAGTAGTAATAATAAATCATCGGGACGATGATTCATTAAGAGGGGAAGAATGTAATACCCCGAAAGTGTAGTCAATAATTTAACAAGATCGTCGTCTTCAACTGATCCTGACCCTAAGTGAAAGAGAAACAAGTGTTTTCAATTATGGATGAGAAAACAAGACAAATGGAATGCTAGGGTTATAAAGAACTGATATTGGTTTTGAGATTATCTAAACTAAGGGGTTATTGAAAATTAATGCATGAGAATAATATTATAGCCACTGGCTTAAGCTTTGTAGGCACTAAGTCAATAAGTCTTCCAACGTATAGTGAATGACTTAGGGGAAAAAGTATCTGCTCCATGATCTTCATTTCTGCAAATTAATCTTGGGCCATTATAACACATTAGGACTGGTGTCTATGTATATAAATATCTAAAACTAATGTACATGTGAGATAATGTGTCACTGTGACATCTTAAGAAGACAATGAGTTTTAAAAATTGTAGTCAAAGGGAGAGATTCACTTAACCATATTAATGATTAATCATTTAGCAGATTAGTTGACTTGGGATTGTAAATTTTGGGTCGAAGTGTTAATTTTGAGACCTTTGAATTATTGAAAACATGTACAATTGGTTATGATTAAAATATGTGTAATAAGCCATCGACAACATGACTTAATTTTAGAATGAAATGGCATGAAAGCTAAAGGCAAGATTAAGATGTTAGACTCTTAAAAATTGGTTTCGAAACGATGGATGACTTAATATGTCATACCGGTGGCATTGGGTTATGATATCAAAAAGGGTCGGGTTAAATTTTTCTAAGGATAATATGATACCTATGAAATAGTATATTTCATTGTTCCATTCCTAGAAGGTAATATGTTTTAAAAAGGAGAACGTAGTTTATGGATTTATCTAACAAACCTATTAAAGATCAACCACTATGATCAGTAGACTCCAACTTATGAATCCTAGGCCATGATACTTATATTGGATTATGAAATTATCATAGCTTATTTCACATTTTAATATCTATCTCTATGGAATTTATGGGGCATTCAGATAATAACATTAAGGCTATGCATGTGTTATAACATTGGTTTTATATTATATTGTATTTCATTATCACCAAAGGTTAATTGACCTAGGTTATAGAAATTAATTAAGTGAAGGATGTTTAGCAAATTTCATGGAAAAGGTAAATGAGGATGTAGACACTAAAATTAGGTCACACTCCCCTTTTGTCCCTCGACGTATAAGCCCCCTTTATTACATTTACCCAGCCATGACCCCCTTCACCCCACTAATATTAAGTTAATTAATATTAGTGAATTAATGATTTATTCTCAATATATTTATTATTTAAATATCTTATTTACATAATATCTACACATACAGTTCACTTAGACACCTCACCAAGCTAACTCAACCTAAGACCTATTCTTAGCAAGTTCCCATAACTAACTAAGACTTACCCAAACCCTAAAAATCAATGCCTACATTCCCTCTAACCACATTCGCGCATGCTCACAAGAAGTTTTGAGTATAATCCATGGGTAATGAAACGAGATCTAAGAAATTAGGAGGATCTCCCTAAGTTTGGTAAACCTAGGAAATCTCACCTTGAACGACGTCGGTTAACCCTAACCGTTGCTGGTTAAGCCGGACCGCCATCGGTTACCCATTTTAACCCAAAACAAACTTATTCTCAAGGTTGGAACTTGGAACTTGGAAGTTGGAAGAAATAAAGTTGACGAGTAAGAACACATCTCAGAGAGATAACGCATCTTCATAGAGCCAATTCCAGCAAGAAATCACATCCAAGGAAGGAGATTAAGCATCTTCTCCTGCATAGCCAGCCCAACTACGTTCTGATCTATCTAAGCAAAGAGGAGTGTGCATGCAGCCCATGTAGAAGATTTTCTTCAGTTAGTGATCACTTTCAGCCTTTAAACCCATCATCAACACCTCCATCCTTCACACACAAACCACCAGGAGTGAAATACAAGTAAGTACAACATCATACTTTCCTGGTTATTTCATTTCATCATTATTTTATCATCCATTATTTATCTTGCTCTCTATTGACCTTCTCCAACATTTTCACCTCCATAGACCCATTAAAACCTCACAAAAACCTATTCCAGTCACCCATTACCTCATTTCAACCAACCAAAATCCTTCGTGCAATCACAAAGGAGACCAAAACCCTGTTCTGTGAAATTTCCAAATCTCACAGTAATTAGCGCCGGTTATACCAAACTGTGGTTGGTCATCCCTGGCCAATGCTGGTCTCTGTGTTTTCCCACATAGCCTTAAATAGAGACCTACCCACCTAGTTTTACCTCACCCTCACTCACTTGTGACCTACCCGAGACCTTTATTAGACCTGCAGAGACCCAGAACCTATCACTTGACCTTGGATTCTATTCTAGCTTAGCCTGTTAGATTAGATCTACTTCTTATTGTGTTTTTAAGTGAGATACCTAAATCATTTTAAAATAACAATAGGATTTACTTTGTTTACTACATTAATTTGTTTAAAATAGTGGACTAGCAGCCATCTAGGAAGTACCATGCTTCCCATATCTATTTCATGCTAGGCAGTTCACTGCCCATATTGTTTAATTCTTTTTGGTGGTCTTGCTTTCATTACAGGTAGTTCCTCCTAGCCAAAAGGAATATCTCACAGTCAGTTGTGGATTCGAAAGTCATACATGTGCAACAACCCATCAACCGACATTTAAAAAGGTATTCATCCTACGCCCGTTACCCTATTTGTTTTGTCAATGATTGAAATAAACTATCTAAGAAAAAGGTGAAACATTTTAGCATGCCCGGTGGGACCCATCTAGGGTTCCTTGCATTTCATTCATTCCTAGGAAAAAAATGTGTGTTTGTTTCCCTTCTAAGAGTGTACACACTAATTTTCTTCCCTAGTAATCCAATTCTTCTTTCTATTTTCTCTAAAGGAAACTTTTCTTTTGGTGTATTTAAAAGGAATCATTCCTTCATGTTTTTTACATTATAGTGAAAGAGCATCCCTCTTCCTCTTTATCTTATTGTGTCATCAAATTTCACATTTTTGATTTGGGTTTTAAAATCATTGCATTTCATTGTAATTTTTTGCATTAGCTCAAATTAAAAGAGGGAAACCTATATGTTAGAGGTCATGAGTAGCTGATGGTTGAAAAATGAATCATAGAAAAGAACTTCTGCCCTTTTCTCTTTTTCTGAGTCTTACCAAACCACACAAAAATTCAAATACATACATTCTTAAACAACATCTTACCTAGAAGAAGCTGTAGGTGATCACACGATCACGACATAGTGGGCACCAATCTCGTTGCTCTGTCGAGTCATACTTCAGAGCGAAGCCTGCCCCCACCATAACATACCTAAAACCTCACCCTTTAGATCTCCTTCTTTGTAGGAAGCCATCCTCACCAAAAACTCTATTTCACAATTCATGTGTCAGTCCCTAAATAGCATAAGCTAAACAAAAATAATAGAAAAGGGCACACTTAGGATCACATTTTCTTAGTGTTTCTACTTGGCTTGCGTTTTGAGGTGAAATATCATGTTTATCACTTTTTTGTTCATCCTTGCATGCTCCTCATCATAGCTGGTGTATTCCGGCTTCACCTGAGTGTGCCTGGGCCATATCACCATCATTCCTAGAATTTTGGGTCTGATTCCACATCAAATTCTAATTCACCACTTTTTCTCATCACTGTTTCAATTTCACAGTAACCATCATCAGTTACCTCTGACCACCATCGGTTAAACCCAACTGACGTTGGTTCCAGGTCCTTTTGCTAACCTACTCAAAAGGACATTCTCACTTCACTTTTTTCCACTTTCCATAGTTTCTGTCACTGTCATTTTTCCCATTGATGTTTTACACATCCACAAATTTGGCATACTTGTCAGATTTGACCTTCTGCCTCATTGTTTACTCAGTGTCTATTTTCTACAGTGACTGACAATGTTTACCCCTGACCGGCATCGGTTTTCCCTAATTGACATAGGTTAGCCTATTTCACTTTCCACCCACCATTTGTTACTTCATCCATTTTTTAATCACCAGATTCACTTGTTCCTGTTGTTCTCTGTATCATTTATAGAGGAGTAGCCCTACCTGATCAATACTGGTTCACATGGTTCTGACCCGAAGACAAGCAAAAACCCTTGTATTCCATGCCAGTTGCCAACTGCTCCCACCTAGTCCTTCACCACCTTCTATTTTATCACCAGCCATGGATCCTATCCAGCCTACTAATATTGCTACCAGAGATGAGAAGTTTGCATGATTCCTTGACCAGAACCCTGCTGCCTTATAGTTTTACCTCTCCTACTCATCCACTCGAGACACCTCGAGTCAGTTGATATACAACATTCCCATATCTATCCCCCCGAATCTCACACCCACTTCCACATCAGCCCCATCTAGCTCCGTGCTACCCACATCCACCTTACTCCTAGTCATTTCACAGTTAGGTTCTATACCTTCCATGACTGTCACATCTGTTATCTCTGTGGTACCCATTACATCCACCATACCCTCGACGATTACCACAAACACAACCTCATCCACCCCTCATGTCTCACACATACTTGTAGCTACATTCCCACCTCCAGTGTTGGTGACCCCTACCCCATTTTAGAACATAGTTATTTCCATCCATAATCATTAGCCCCTATTGCCACTAGGGTTACCACGACCCTTCCACCCCCATATACATACTACCAACAACCATTGTTTCGTCTATTATCCATTCTGGGTACATACCCCCTATTTCATTACCTTCTTCTCCACCACCTTACATGGCAGCCCCATACAGTGGAATGCCACCCCCATTATATACCCAAAACCAACCTCCTCATGCTATAGGGGCATCCACTCATCACAACCCACTAATGACCTAATTAAATTGATGATGGATAAGATGTAGACACTGGAGGCATCAGTTTCTAGCTCCCGCAACACTCTCACCTATGACGATATTTACAATGACCCTATTTACCCATCCACTCCTATCCGTTCATACCCTGCGCATTGGGAAATGACTAAATTACACCGCTTTAATAGTAAAGAAGACCCACAACAACATTTGTGCCTGTTCAAACATGGGTGTTATCTAATTGCTCGTGATGATGCCTTACTTTTGAGAACTTTTCCCATGTCCCTCACTAGACCTGCATTAGATTGGTATAGTGGGTTACTCAAACACTCTATATTTTCATTCAATTAGGCAGCCCAAGATTTTTTGGAACATTTCACTCTCAATATCGCCAAGAAGGTTACCATGACCAATTTATATTCCACACGTCAATACGAGGATGAATCTATCACAGATTTTGTCACTCACTGGCGTAGCCTGATCAATCAACTTACCTTCCAACTGCCACAAATTGAACTCATCGAGCTCTTTATTTGAGTTTACACCAGACATATCTCCTCGACCTCGCAGGTCCAAAATTTCCAAGCATTTAATGAGGCATTCAATATGGCACGAAAGTTAGAGATTCGGGTCATCGAAGAGAAGAAAATCTAATTATGAAATAAGAATTTGGCATTCAAGTCAAATGAAACCTCTTCTTCTTCAAAACCACCAACTAATTATTCAAAGGCTAAAGGTACCACTAATGCAGTGGTACTCAAGGCTGGCCTAGCTCATCTGTCTAATCAGGTTACACCCTCATCTAATTTATCACCCATCTAGGCTTTTCGATTCAAACAAGAGCAGTGAAAATATAACCCAATTGGGGAACCTTACTCTTCTATCTTAGATAATCTTATCAAAGCTGGTGCCATCACCCTTCCACCCATAAAATCACACACTGGTTTTGACCCTACTCACCCCATGCCTATGTGGTATAAGGAACAAAATTTCTATAACTATCACCGAGTGAAAGGTTATAGTGATGGAAACTACATCACTTTCAAGAATATTGTCCAAGAAATGCTCGAGAAAGGTGAGTTGACTATGGATAATCCCAACACCACCCTGAACCAAAATCTACAAATCTTTTAAAAACCATTTCCCAATCATGCCCCTTCATCCAATCAAATCGGTGATACATCTACTCACAATACCCATACCCGTGAGGTTCACGCAATCTTTAACAAGGCACCTATCACCTCTTAATTACCTCACATCCTTTCCATAGAGGAAATCCTAGTCCGAAATCCTCCTTCCACATTGGAACCAACCTTCACTATTCCTTCACCGATAGAAGAACACCTTTCATCTCCTACATCACTTACAGAGGAGTCTTCTGCTAACATTGAGACCATCTCACCCCTAGCTTCTCCACTTAGAGAACCTTTACCTACCATACCTCCTCAACCCATAGAGGAGCACCCATTACCTCCTCCACCCATAGAGGAGCACCCATTACCTCCTCCACCCACAAAGGAGAACCTATCTATTCCTCCACTCATAGAGAGGAACTCTCATCATCTCTTCCACCCATCATAGACCTGGTGGAGATAGCTTTTCCTCTTGGCGAGCATTCTCCATCAGCTACCCAACATCAAACAGACCTACTTTCAGCTCTCTTACCCAAGGAAGCTGAAGCTGGCCGATTCCCCATCTCTAAGATGCATTTTACTAGAATTCCCATTAGGTCCTCACCAACTCCACCCACAAACATGCCATTCTCACGTTTGGCTGATCACTTGGATTATGTGGCTAGGGATTTATTATGGGGGCACCTCTTACTCCCTGTCTCAACATAGATGCAGAGATCCCTCGATGACACATCCACTATCTACCCAAACACATTTCCACCCATCAAACCACATACAACCACTACTGTCACAACCCCTTCCACGATACCTGTTAGTGCTCACATCACACCCTTACCCATAACCCAACCTATGCCTAATCCCAAAACCATACCCACAACATTTACCTCCACTACCACTTTAGGGGTCACCGCAACCACCAGCCTTACTCATCCACCTATTAAATTGGATTTAGCTACATCCTCTAACATCAATACCATACCTACCCCGACACCCAAACCAAAGAAACAAACTCATCGACCTCATATTCTGACTAAACCAATCACACCCGCACTTGTCCTATCTACCTTAAGACCTCAACTGCCCAACATGTTCAAGCACCCTTCATCCATCCATAAACCAATATCACAACAACCCATTCCTTCCTCACAAACCTCTAACCTACCTAGGAACACAACACGACTCATACCCGCACATGTAGTCTCTTTACCACCAATACCTCCAATCCCTTTAGCTATTGATTCACTTCCCACTACACTTCAGTCATTTTCCCTCACACCCCATGCACGACCCGTATCATCTACCTTCATAGCACCCCTATTATCCCCATGGGTAAATCACCTTCTTCCTCCATTTGCTTTTCCTTCTAGACCTCATACACCCACATCAGCTTTACCCAAGAAGGTGCAACCCAAAAACAAAACCCCATGACCCCACAACAAGGTAGTCCAAACAACCCCACACCCTCCTACCCGTCCATCTACTGTACCCCTACCCAAAAGAACCTGATCAATACCTCAAACCACACTGGAACCTAAACCCATCACTTGACCTGTTCCTACTCTTCCAAAAACAATTCCCAGACAACCAACCACACCTACACCCAAACTCACATTCACTTCCCTTTGTGATCCACTAGTAGGGTCCTATGCTAAAATTTTAACCAACCTCCTCGAGAATTTTGCTATCACATTACCGCCACTCTGACCTTATGACCAACTCAAACCCAAGGTAAATGGGTTTGATGATACAAAAATTTACACATACCATCGTGTGCCAGGGCATCATGTGGAGAACTTCAAGGCCTTGAAAAGCATCCTTATCTAATTATGTCCACCCGAAACCAACTTTGATGATGATGACCTTCTTGATGAGGATCCTACTTCACCAACACCCATTCCCACATTTCCCACTCAACAACCACAACCTCCACCCTCACAGCTCCCAGAACCACACACAAAATTTGAAATTAACATAGTTCACATCAGAGAACTTGCCACACCACCACCCAAATTTCGTTGCGCCCAACTGACCTCATAGGGATTTTCTCCTCCAGTAGGTTTTTTCCCTTCATGTCGTTATACCACTACCCTACACGTTCTCCATTTGAAAAAATCCCTCAAATCAACATGTTACACGTCACTACGTCTGCGCAAAAGGGTAAAGAAAATGTAGCTGACCCACCAACCAATCCTATACCCAACATACCATCTACACCCATACCTAAGATAACTATCCACGACCCTACATACCCCATTTCTAATGGTGTCACACATCGCACCATGCTGAAACAATTACACCAATCTCCCATCAAAATTTCCTTATATGATCTCATCCAAACCTCAAAATCCCATCGTCAAGCCCTCATGGAGGTTCTTCAATCTATTGAGGTTTTACCCAATGACACTACACTCATAGCCTCCATTATCACACCCCATCATGTAGCCTCTCTCACCAAATTACCACCTTCATTCTCACCTCACCTTGTTCATCAAGTGGCCTCCCTTAGCTTCTCAAAGGTAGAGATCGCGCCATACCAAAACGATGACCCAGACCCAACCCTCTTCATCTCTATCCACATTGATGACATACGGGTACACTGTGTGATGATTGATGGAGGCACTAGCATTAACATCATTTCATCCCATGCATTTTCTCAAATGCACATATCTGACAATTACATGCATAAACATCCAGTCATATTACATAAATTCAATGACGCTATCACCTCCACACTAGGCACTATCATCCTTCACATTTGTGTGGGCCCCCACACTATTCCAAAATTGTTTTATGTTTTATAGGGGGAATTCTAATATAACTTGTTGCTTGGTAGACCTTGGATCTATGTCATGGGTTGTGTTCCTTCCACTTTGCATCATTGTGTAAAGTTTGAACATGAAGGAAACACTTACACTATTCTAGTTGACTCATCACCTTTCAAAACATGCAACATGCTTTACCAACCCAATGATGTGCTCATACCTATAAAGCCATCTACCTCTGCAACAACTACCGCTTCACCTACACCTCCACCTACCAGTACAGACGCTGCTTTCACCACACATACCTCCTCTATTCCTATGACTACTATAACCTCCACTGCTGACCCATTAGCTACTCAATCCGTTAACTCCACCTCTGCATCGATGCCTGACATATCATCCATACCAGCTACCCACATACCAACCACTGATCCCTTGGAAGGTGTTTTTTAATGCCTCACTCTTGGGGAGTACTACCTATATAGTGTCAACACATTCCTTACTCCACATGAGTATGAAATCCTTCACCAACACCCTCGCTATGATCACCATATAGGAGAACACCTCCTTTATGGTCCTCCTCATCTTCGTACTAGTATCACCTATGGGGGACTTGATACTACCACCTACACACCTAAACCACCATCACAACCACACCCATTTTCCACTGACTTCCAATCACTTACCAATCACCATTTCACCCACACCTTCCTGCACCACTGTGCGTGGAAGGGTTTTGGTTTTGGATTTTATAAGCAAGGCCACCATACCGTTATTCCATGTACCACCCACAAACATAATGACCATAGTGGTATCGGCTTCCTCGAACCTCCTACCAAATAGGCCCGTATTGAACTCATTGCAGACCCTAGCCCTTCTCCACCTTCATCACCACCCTCATCGATGGAGTCAATGGATCCTGAATCTATCCCTCCTAACTTTTTTTTTTCAAAAAAACCATTTCCTTGGGGCCTTTGAATTATCAACGCGAAGGCGAGGCCCCTTCCACTCTCCCATTCCTGTATCCTGAGATGATTGATGATGACACACTTACCATTAACATCATTCGATGTCAGGATGATGAATCCATACTCACCTACCTTAGTGCAGAAGACTCATATATTCATCAGTCGTTACCCTCTGAGACACAAAACATGTTGAATGAATTGACTATTGAGATCAACATTCAAACTTAGGATGACCTGCACATCCTAAAGATCAAACAACCTTTAGATGGTGTTGAACAAGAAGCCATCACTTCTTTTCTCTGAGATCATAACCAAAATTTTGCTTGGTCTTACAAAGTCATGCTCGGTATTGACCCCACCATAGTGGTCCACAATATCGTAACTGTTCCTGATGCTAAACCTATAAACAAAAGTTGAGGAAAATGCATCCTCGCATTGCTCTTCTTGTCAAAGAATAACTTCAACATCTTCTTTCCGTTTCCTTCATCTTACCCATTGATTATCCTTGTTGGATTTCTAACATTGTCCCTGTTACTAAATAAATAGGGGGACTTTGCATTTTCACAGACTTTTATGACCTCAACCTCACCTTCCCAAAAGATGACTTTCCCTTACCCAGTATTGATCAAATAGTTAACCTTACCCCTGGTCACGAGATGCTCTTAGTCATGGATGGTTTCTCAGGTTATAACCAAATTTTGCTTGCTCCAGAAGATCAACACAAGACTATATTCATTACCCCTTGGGGAACCTTTTGCTATCGAGTCATCCCTTTTGGCCTTAAAAATGCTGGTGCTACATATCAACATGTTATGACTTACATCTTCCATGATATCATGCATTGCATATTTGAAGATTACGTGGATGATCTCTTGGCCAAGTCTAAACATCGCGTTGAGCACCTCACTGTCCTATAAACCATCTTTGACCGCCTCATTAAATATTGTGTCCACCTTCAACCTAAAAATTATGTCTTCATGGTTCTCTTAGGAAAAATCCTGGGATTTATTGTTTCCCTCTGTGGTATAGAAGTTGACCCTGATAAAGTCAAGGCCATTCTAGACATGCCTCTGCCCACTAACCTCAAACAACTCTGTAGCCTGCAAGGTAAATTGCAGTCCATTCACCGTTTCATTTCACAATCATCTGATCAGTGTCAACCATTTCATCATCTACTTAGGAAGGATTTCTCTTTTAAATGGGATGACGAATGTCATAAAGCTTTTGAGGCCCTGAAATAATACCTTCTCTAACCACCCGTACTCATTACACTGAAAGACGATCAAATTTTTTACCTATACATATCAACTACCAATCATTCCTTGGGAGCCATGCTTGCTCATCATGATGAACAACATAGGGAGTAGGTGGTTTACTACATAAGCCATACTCTTTTGGACTATGAAACCCGATACAACCATCTGGAAAATCTTTTCTTAGCATTATTTTTCATCACTACCAAACTCTGCCATTACCTACTCAACCACAAAACCTAGGTTGTGACCAACATCGACCCTTTACACTTCATGTATGCCAAACCTTATCAAAATCAGCGTGTCGTGCGATGGATTATGATTTTAGATGATCTTTACCTTGAATTCATTCACCAAAAGTCCATTAAGGGCCAGGATATAGCCAACCAACTGGCTGATGCACCTATTTCTGGGGACCAACTTTCTAATTTTGACTTTCTGAATGGGTCAATTGATACCCTTTCCTTAGATGAACCCCCTTACCAAATGACACTATTCTTCAATGGTTCCAAGTGTCAGTGTGGGGCTAGGGCTGGTGTTATCCTCATTCCTTTGGATGGAGAACCCATGCCTTTATCTTTGAAGCTAGACTTTGAATTCACCAATAATATTGCTGAGTACGAAGTGGTCGTACTAGGTCTCCAGACCGCCTATGCCTTAGATGTCAAATCAATCCACATCTTTGGTAATTCACAATTGGTCATAAACCATGTCAATGGTATGTACCAATGTCATAACGAGATACTTTAGAAGTATAAACATCATGTAGACATACTTTTGACCACCTTTGATCGTTACACCCTTCAAACCATCCCACGGTCAACCAAAAAATTTATAGATACCATGGCCTACTTAGCTTCCCAAATACCCGCTTCCCCTACCGATTCCAAAATATTTGTCACCATGTAACACCTCCATTCACCTTCTTATTTACCTCATGATGTTTACTCAATTAGAACAGACACCCCTTACCTGAGTGACATTTGGTATAAAGAATACTTTGACGACCTTTCTCTCTCCATGTTACCTCCTGATCTCACCCATAACAGACAACGGGCCTTCCTTAGAAAGGTCTCCCATTTCGTTATCCTGGGGAGACTCCTCTATAAGTGCAGCTTTGATGGTATTCTCTACGATGCCTCATAAGTTTTGAAATTCCTTATACCATTAAGGAGGTTCATGATGGCATATGTGGAGGTCACTTTAGTGGCCTTGCTGTTACTAAGCGTATTTGTCACCTAGGCTACTACTGGCCAACCCTTAACCATGATTGTTGTGACTATGCCAAACTTTGTGTAAAATGTCAACAACATTCCAACCTACATCATACACCCAGTCATGCCTTACAGGTCACTCATGACCTTTGGACCTTCTCTCAATGGGGTTTGGATCTTGTCGGAGAAATCAATCCTCATTCTTCCCAACGTCATCAATGGATCATAACTAATACCGAATACTACACCAAATTGGTGGAAACCATACCACTCATCTCCAAAAAAGTTGAGAAAATATGTGAGTTCATTAACCATCACATCATTTGTTGCTTTGGTGTCCCTCATCACCTCATCACTGACAATGGAAAATAATTCAAAAACAAAACACTGCAAAAAATTTACGACACCTTCGACATTCAATTTAGTTTCTGCTCACCTTATTACCCACAAACTAATGGCCAAGCCGAATCCACTAACAAAACCCTCAATAAAATTCTCATGAAAGTGGTTGACGATACTAGGAAGGATTGGCATACACACATTCCTTTTTCCCTATGGGCATACCACACTAGTATTCACACTTCCACTGCGGCTACACCCTTTTCACTGGTCTACGGTACCAAGGCTATTCTACCTCTCAAAGTCTAGATCCCCTCACTCCACATTTCTCTCCATGACATGCTTACAAATGATGACTTTTGTCAGGATCACTTAGAAAAACTAGAGTTATTAGACGAATGTTGTCTTAACACTCTGGATCACCTTCAAGTATACGAACAACGTATCAAACGTGATTATGACAAACGTGTTCATGAATGAACCTTCCAATTCGGTGACCTTGTCTTAAAAGAAAATAAACATGTAACCAAAGTAGAAAAAAGTAAACGGGGAAAATTCACCTCTAATTGGATTAGACCATACATTGTAACTCATATGTATGGATCGGGTGCCTATCATTTGTCCTTGCTTGAGGGTAAACCCAAACCTGAGCCCCTTAACGCATTACATCTTTGACCATTATATTGTTGACTCATTGTCCTACCTCACCCTTCATATCTCTCTAGGCTCATCCCTTGAGTGCTATCCACTCCATCCATCTCCCTAATGATTAAACAAGAATCATGTGAGTACCCATCACTTGTTATCTTCTCTTCAATATGTGTACTGCAGCACTACACATAGCATGATTCTCATGGATACTTTTCGTCTACCTTTAGATGAGATCCCATGGTCGTTCCACCTTGCCTTTTGAACAAGAGTCCTATCCTTCACCTTGGTCTTGTCCATGATTTCAAATACCTCTAATGGGACCAAACTCCTTGAGTCAAAATTCTAATAAAAAAATGACTCCCTCAAAAGGACATCTTCCTCTCGACCAAATTTATACTATAAATAGACTACTCCCTTGAAGGATAGCTATGTGAAGCTTTCAAAAAAAAAAGAGAGAAAAACAAAGCTTCCCGTATCAATCAACTTCACGAAGACCTCAAGGAGTACCATGTTATTTATCCCATATAGACTTCCCGCATTGATCAATCTATCAAAACAAAAATTCTTTTTTAGTCATGGACTTGCCCATTGTGACCTTAGACCTCTTGCCCAAAATACTTGTCACTCAAAACATATACCATTAACTACCTTTCACCCACTCTCATTGCCTAAATTACCTCAAGGGACATCTTGGACTTTCAACATTTGGTGATCCTATGAAAACTTTCACTGTAGAACAGTTAATCGTGTAATGAATTTCATATATTGTGTTCATCACCCCCTTCATGGTATGATCTACTCAGTATGATCCTACCCAATCAGGTGGCTCTATTTCCCCTCCCTCTTATCTTTTAACCATCTTTGTTTACATTTTGATTACTTGATAGAGGACTTGTTCCTCACTTCTTAGCTTTGGGGTCATCCTCCCCTTTGACCATAATCACCTTCACCTGCATCATTTTACCTATAATCTACCCCCACCTACTAAATCCAAACCCATTACATGCCCAAAAACCTACCAACTCATTCTCATATTCTTCCCTAGCTCATGGGAGAACTACATAGGCCTGAGGTCCCTTTTCACCAGAACTATGTAGGTAGAAATCTGAGGGCATTGGGCCCTTGGAGGTTAGCTCAGCCACTCTCTACCCTAAACAATTCATTAACCATGCCTAACTCACCATTTACCCCCCATTTCACTTAGTTCCCCTTTTCTAACAAAATTGGAAATTAAGCCATATACATAACAAGTTGTTTACCGTAGCATAAATTTATTACACCTACCATCGCTCTATCATCACTATGCATAAATTATACAAAATTTCACATATGACCCATAGTATCATTCATTGCAAACCATACTGAATCATGCCTAACCAAACCTGACTTGATTTATGCCTAAACCAACCTAACTTGATCCATGCCTAAACCAACCTGACTCGATCCATGCCTAAACCAACCTAGCTTGATCCATGCCTAAACCAACCTCACTCAATCCATGCCTATAACCTGACTCAATCCATGCCTAAACTGACCTGACTCGATCCATGCCTAAATCGACATGACTCCATCATGCCTAGCTCACCTAATCCATTCATATCATAACAAAAGTAAAATAAAATAAACATCACAACACATAATCATTTGAACCTCATACATCTCATCATATAAATACCAGTGTATCACAATAATGTACACTCATCTCAAAAATACATGTGTCTCTCATACATTGCTAGCTCACAGGCTGCTATCCAATACAAAAATATCTTCGGCTTGCAGGCCGGTATCAGGTACAAAAAATCATAATATATACAAAATATCTTCTGCTCGTAGGGTGGTATCATGTACAAAAAAAAACTCATACTAAATACAAAATCTCTTCAGCACGCAGGCCAGTCTCATATATAATCCATATAAAAATGACTTGGCACGTAGGCCGGTCCATAGTAAGTCAATCATCTCCCCATCTAATGTCGGGGAATGATCCCTGTGACTGTATCTCTCCTAGCCCCTCTGCTGCACCTGTCTAGTGCTTGACACCTGCCTCAACCCCTGCTGATGGCCCCTCACTTGGGGCTGGCCTCTACACACTAGTGGCCTCACCATGACCTTGTCCCTAGGCTCACTGGCCCCTTGTACTCTCCACATTGTGAGTTCGGGATCTAGTCCTCTCACTGGAGGCCTGCTGTGCTTTATACTCGGCATAGGAGGGAACATCTAGCCCGACAACTAACAAATGATCCTGATAATATCCTGCCTCTACTAGGGCATCCCTGAATCTAGCCATGGTCACTTTCTGTGGAGGTGCCATGGGTCTCGCTACCTGTATGGGTACCTGTACAAGGGAATCCTATCCCTGAACCTACACTGAGCCCTGTGCTAGTGCTAGAGCATGAGTCGGCCCTGGAATCTATGCCTGTGCCTGTATCTGGGCCTGTAGGGTAGTAATCTGTGCATGTGCTGCTGTCAGCTAGCCCTATAGACCCGTAACCTGCCCCTACGTTGTGGCCAGTTGGCCTTGTAGATCATGTGCCTAGGCCTGTAGGGTGGCTACTTGCCCTCCCTCTCCGCCTACATCCTCTCCATCTCCATCTCCCCCTACCTCTACTTATGTGGGTACCAGTCCCTGCCCTGCCTGAGCCTACAACATTGCTATCTGGGCCTTTAAGATGGCAACCTGTGCCTCTAAACCTTTAAGCTTCCCTTGCATAATCCCAAACTACATCACCAAGGTAGCCACCTACCCATGTAGGGCATCCCTTTGCACTATGATGGTGGCCAAGTCTGGCTTCCATGGCCTCAATGGTACGGCTCTCAACTGTGCTTCCCACCACTACCTGTATCTATCTACCACTCCAACATCATCAATCTATGTATCTACTAGCTACTCCTCCTATCTAGTCGGTACTATGGGTCGTGGTGGAGACATAGGTCTCTCCATGTCATCTCTCTTGTACTTTGGGAAGGGTGGCGGTACATCCTAGACTTACCCAAACTAACACCTAACCTACTCTATGGGTATCCTCTCATGCTCTCCCACTCTCCTCCCCTCTATCCACATATAAAGCTATTTCCCATCTAGCTCCATGGCCATTTGTCTATATGAGGGGAAGCCCACATACAGCCTCCAAATGATGTCCTCCCCGGACAACCCCTCCAACTTCCTCCTATAGTAAGCTACATCATGAGTAGCTCTGGCACCTCAAGCCTCTCCAATAGCTGGTACCCACTGCCTGTACCCAACTCTCAAAACTCTCTGTGGGAATGCATCTACTCGGGGCATCCCCACTGGTCGAACACAAATAATGTGCTCGTAAGCCCAACAATGTAGTAGTACGACATAGAAGATGCTGAACCTCCACAGTCACCCGTAGGCCCATAGCTCTCTATATACCTGCTTCAGTAATGCAAGTGCCCATGCGAACCGTGCCTGATGTATCACCATATCATAAAGGACTCCCATCAATGACCTCAATAATCTCCCACCCTCTGCATCTGGTAGTGCGTAGCAGCACACTACCTCCATCAACAATATGACTAACCTCATATCCTCTATATGAGCTCTATACATTGTTCCATAGCTCATGCTAGTGCTATGGAACGTCAGGTCTGCTACACCCTCACCAAAAACAGGTGCTAGTAGCTCCTCTGACTCCTTTAAAGAGATAGAATAAACATGGGCCCCTAATGTGGGTAACCACATGATCTTGTAGATGTCCTCCAAGGTGATCGTCATCTCACCCATTGACATGTAGAAGGTATTGGTCGTTGAGTCCCATCTATCAATGAGGGAAACTATCAGACTCACCTCCTAGACTACATGCTAATAGTGCCTCACCCCTATCAACCCCACCTCTGTAACATGTAACCACTCCTCCTATGTCGTGCTCACCCATACTATCAATAATAAGGGCAGCACCTAGGCCCTCATCCATAGCTCGTCTCAGGCCTGCATCCCACTAGAACAATGTATTAGTACAGCTTCCCAACTTACCCTATTTCAACCCACATCCCAACCTAATCTCTAATCTAACCTACCCAAACCCATCTACCCTACCTATCTACCCTAACCCTCACCCAAACCTACCCAAACCTATCTACCCTACCTATCTACCCTAACACTCATCCAAACCCATCCACCCAAAGCTATCTACCCTAACCCTCACCCAAACCTACCCAAACCTATCTACCCTACCTATCTACCCTAACCCTCACCCAAACCCATCCACTTGAAACTATCTACCTTACCCCTCACCCAAGCCACCCTAACCCTCACCCAAACCTACCCAAACCCATATACCCTACCTATCTACCCTACCTATCTACCCTAACCCTCACCCAAACCCATCCACCCGAAACTATCTACCCTACCCCTCACCCAAGGCACCCTCAACCCTTCCTATCTCCCTTAACCCTTTTCCCTCTCACATGACTGACCCCGCTTTTCCCCTGACCGACCACAGTCTCCCCTTGATCGGCATTGGTCACTGTTCTTGTGATCGATACCAGTCACTACCTGCTAACATTGGCCACAAGTCGAACAACGTCAGTCACTATTGTGCTACCCACCATGACTTCCCAACCCTAATTTTTCCCTCCCTACTCATTCTACACACCCAAATCACTCCTTACATCCCTAAATATCCCTCTATTACCCTCTTTCTCTACACCCACCCTTCCCCATTCCCTTTTCCCTCTCTTTTACTATTTTGAAATTCTCCCCCCCAAACCCCCCCATTTTTCATACTTTCTATATTTTACATCAAATTTACCAAATAATGAATCAAAAGGTTTGGAACATACCACATCCCGCTACTGCCATCGTGGTGGAACATCCAGCCTTCGTGCCACTCCTCCCAATCCCTCTCTAGCCTCCGCCATCCTTGAATGACCTCTCACTCTCCCAACCAATCACCTCGCTCGATCCAATCTCATAGCCCCACCTATCGCCCAATAAACCTCGCCTACGTGGCTCACCAACCAATCTCTCTAATGTTCTCTTTTGTCCTCTTCCTCTTTTCTCTCTTGTTGTCCTTTTCTACTTTTCACAATGCATAAATGAATTTTCAAAACGTGGGTTTTCCACTTTTTATACCCCACCCAACTTGACCAACATCGGTTTCCCCTTGACCGACATCGGTCGTATGCCCTTGTTCACCAATGTTGATTCTAATAGACCGTCATCGGTTCATCCAGACCATTGCCAGTTACCTTGCATAGTCCTTACCCTCACATTTACCTAATTTTCCTTACCTCCCCTTTCTTTTGCCTCCCCTACACCTACCTGGACCACTTTACCTTCACCTCTGGCCCTCCACCTTCTTCAAGCTCACCTCGTCCGCTATTGAAGCCTCGTTATTTTACCCCTACCTCGGCCTTACCCATGCTGTGACCTATCTACCTAGACTTGAAAAACTTTTTGTGACCTTTAAACCAATATGCTCATTATACCTTGCGACACCGTTAAGTATGTTGATTGACCTAATGACCTTACCTTGCCTATTGCTGAGACATCTATCCTGACCCTACCTTTGGTGTATAAGAACATACCTAAACATTCTTGCACTTAACCTACGTTGTGTTTCCTGACCATATCCTATACCTTGGATACCAGATTCACTTCACCCTTGTTTGGATAAATCTATCGACCTTAGACGATGTAGAGTTTTCCTGCTCTTCAACCCGGTAGCGTGCTATAGTTTATATGTGTGCGTGCATTTGATTGCTGCTACCTTTGACCCTGACCCATTACCTAGATTTCCCGAGTAGACCTTTGACCCTTTTCCCCTGCACCCACTTGCCTTTTCCTCACCTTTACCTTTTATAAAACCACTCACTGCTTCAACCTACTACCATGTTAGTTCTTGGTTTGAGGGGGATCACCTTCACCCTCACATGGGGAAACCACATATTATTTTTGTTAGCATCACTTACCAATACAAGCTACACAACAAAAAGGGGCAAAGTGTAGACACTAAAAGTAGGTCACAGTCCCCTTTTTTCCCTCGACATATAAGCCCCCTTTATTACATTTACCCAGCCATGACCCCCTTCACCCCACTAATATTAATTTAATTAATATTAGTGAATTAATGCTTTATTCTCACTATATTTAATATTTAAATATCTTATTTAAATAATATCTACACATACAAATCACTTAGACACCTCACCAAGCTAACTCAACCTAAGACCTATTCTTAGCAAGTTCCCATAACTAAGACTTACCAAAACCCTAAAAATCAATGCCTACATTCCCTCTAACCACATTCCGGCATGCTCACAAGAATTTTTGAGTCTAATATGTGGGATAACGACATGAGATCCAAGAAAATCAGGAGGATCTCCCTAAGTTTTGTAAACCTAGGAAATCCCACCTTGACCGATGTCGATTACCCCTAACCGTCATCGGTTAAGCTGGACCATCGTCGGTTACCCCTTTTAACCCAAAACAACCTTATTCTCAAGGTTGGAACTTGGAACTTGGAAGTTGGAAGCAAGAAAGTTGACAAGCAAGAACACATCTCAGAGAGATTACGCATCTTTAGAGAGCCAATTCCAGCAAGAACTCACATCCAAGGAAGGATATTGAGCATCTTCTCTTGCACAACTAGCCCAACCACACTCTGATCTATCCAAGCAAAGAGGAGTGTGCATGCAGCCCATGTAGAAGATTTTCTTCAGTTGGTGATCACTTTCAGCCTTCAAACCCATCATCAACACCTCCATCCTTCACACACAGACCACCAAGAATGAAATCCAAGCAAGTACAACATCATACTTTCCTGGTTATTTCATTTCATCATTATTTTATCATCCATTGTTTATCTTGCTCTCTATTGACCTTCTCCAAAATTTTCACCTCCATAGACCCATTAGAACCTCACAAAAACCTATTCTAGTCACCCATTACCTCGTTCCAACTAACCAAAATCCTTTGTGCAATAAAAAAGGAGACCAAAACCCCATTCTGTGACATTTCTAGATCTCACAGTAACCGGCACTGGTTATACCTAACCATGGTCGGTCATCCCTGACTGACGCCGGTATCTGTGATTTCCCACACATCCTTAAACAGAAACCTACCCACCTACTTTTACCTCACCCTCACTCACATGTGACCTACCTGAGACCTTTATTAGACCTACAGAGACCCAAAACCTATCACTTGACATTGGATTCTATTCTAGCTTAGCCTATTAGATTAGATCTACTTCTTATTGTGTTTTTAAGTGAGATACCTAAATAATTTTAAAATAAAAATAGGATTTACTTTTTTACTACATTAATTTGTTTAAAATAGTGGACTGAAAGCCATCTAGGAAGTTCCATGCTTCCCGGATCTAGCTCACACTAGGCAGTTCACTGCCCATATATTTTAATTCTTTCTGGTGGTCTTGCTTTCATTGCAGGTAGTTCATTCTAGCCAAAAGGAAGCTCTCATGGTCAGCTGTGGATTTGCAAGTCATACGTGTGCAACAACCCATCGACTGATATTTGAACATGTATTCCTCCTTTTCTCGTTACTCTATCTATTTCCTCAACGATTCAAAGAAACAATCTAAGAAAAAGGTGAAACAGAGGCTTTAAACTGTAGAAATCCCACCAATTTTGGAGGAGAGTTGAAGGGTGGTGGTAGTTGAATGAGTCACTAGTGTGGTACTCCAACATTTAACACCATTAAATTACACATTTAATATTTACGTAAATCTAGAAAGCTCCCTTAGGAAGTGAATTGCATGCAACTTCTTCATTTGGTTTTGTTAATGAAATTTGGGGAAAATTTCCACTTCTGGTATTTGTGCATGGGGAGTAAACTATGAGTTCATATCAGTATTTTAAGAAGAGAAATTTATTTTTTATGGGAAAATTTAAAATCAAGAGACACCATTTTGTATTTATACAAAGAAGGTTAGAATTGTTGGCTGGTTCGAGGTGTACAATCTTGAAGCCATAAGCCCTCTGTCACTGTAACACTTGCTGAGAAAGATTTCAAAGGATGTAGGAAGTGAATTTACAAGCAAGAATCATTCCTTATCCCTTTTATATTTTTATTTTATAAGATGATAGAACAAATAGATTTGTAATTCAGTTTGAGTTAAGATTAATTGGGTATGTGATGATTAGAGGTTGTTGTTTTTATACTTTGTTTTTCTGTGAAAAGAAATGGTAAACAGTATGACTGTTAAACCTGCGTATTTAATATTGTTGCTATCTTTTAGATTACTCAAATTGAGTTTACTTATTAAGACTTGGAAAGAGCAATTTTTGTTGCATTTCACTGAGGAGGTTGACCCAAATAATAATCGGTTTTTGTGCAAATAATATAATGTTATGCAAAAATCAAATTTGGGTGTATGGGTTTCCTTTTACCTGACTTAAATCTAGGTATATGGATCTAGTACTTAAACCTATTCTAGATACATGCATTTATTAATTTTACTTATGTTCTATGCGTAACAACTATAGAAAAAGGAGGTATATTTGGGCATGAGCCCAGGAAGATATGGTGATATCCTATTGGTATTTCTATCTCATGCATATGATAATTTATAGACTTCTTCTTCCATCAATTGGACTGAGAGAAGAGTAGGATTACCGCTGGGGTGGAGGATTTTCTAGTCACCCATCGTAATCTTTTACCAGTAGTGGGTCTATGAGAAAATTACATTTACCACTCCCTCCTTGTAAAATAAACCTGGGCATAAACCTTTCTTGAAAGGCTTAGTTTGAATGAATTGTTAATAAACTATCAACACTTCTTGTTATCCTTGTCTAATACGTGTATCGTTTCAACTCCTAGGAAAGATTATTGGGAAAAAATTGGGGTTACTCCTAGTTTCGTAGTAGTTGGAAAACAATAGATGGATGAATTACAGGAGTATCTCATGTTATCATCATTTAGCCTCATGAAGGTTGTAATCTCAATAAGAATGCTCCTTTCCTTAGGATATAGGAACTACCTTTTATTGATATAATTGAATGTTTATTTTGTGGAACCTTTAGCTCAATCCAAATTTTAAGAATTCAATTAATTTATCTTAAGTGGTTGTCTAAACCAATTCAAATTGATACTAGAGAACAACAAATGAAATTAGGAATTAGGTTTTGAAGGATTGAGCCTAATTTATCTTACGCTAGGTATGTCACACCAATTCTTCCTCCTCCAGGAAGTGTTGATGGATAAAGATTGGAAAAATGATGGATTGTATCATTTTTATAAGGAAGGCTGAAAATCCTTATTGAAACCAAAGGATCTTGGTTGGTTGGCACCTCAGATGCATTTCTTAAGTATTTTTGCTCCATTTATATGGCACAAAGGTGGAACTAAAACTTAGTTTTGCTCCCATTTCTTTAAACCAACCTTTACTGAAAATTTTAATATTAATATTATTTGAAGTTTATGTAATTGATTGAATCTCTACAGGATAAATAAATAAAGTGTAACATATCTCCATTTATAAGGAGTAATATGTGTTGGTCATTAAGACAAATTTGGGGAGTTTAGAATCTTTACGTATGCATAAATAAGCTTTGGAATGGTTGTGCCTTTGGATTCTTATTATTGCTGAATATAGTAAGACATAATTCGAGATGATGTGTTTTATTAAAGAAGGTATAATATGGTATAAATAGGCAACAAATTCTATATTTCCTTAACTCCTTTAAGTTACTACAATATGTAACTTGAGATGTATAGATATCATTCCTTCTTAGGATATTAATGGATAATGCAGAATATGTTGTTTTATGTAGTTATGACATATAAACATCATGTGTATTAACCCAATCTATTTGATGGATATGTTGGTATTGATGAAAATAGTTGGTTTCATTTCCGTATCTTGGATTACCTTGTGTGTCCAAGGTTAATACTTGTTGAAATTTCTTGAGCAACAACAATAGGTTCAGCAATTTCTAGTTATGAATGGGATGGTATAGATACTTACCATGATTTGTAAGAGTTTGATACTCTATATAACTTCTTTGGAATTCGGTTGTAATTATAATAACACGTGGTATTAATTAGTTGATGGTCATTGTTTGACATTAACATATTTACTAGGCATTACTTCAATTTAAATAAGTGAAGTGTTGATGAGACTTTTTCATGGAGGAATACTGAAAAAGGTAAAAAGAGATGTACTTAATGTTTGCAAAGCAATTTAATTAAATATGATGTTTGTTGCATTACATGGTTAAATTGTAAGAATGTGATTATTATTGCAGTATATATTCATTCTAACATTTACTGACATAAATTCATAAATGGGATAAAGGAATTTTCTTGCTCAGTTCAGTCGAACTGATCTTGCCTAACCATTGCAGGAAAGTGAGCGAAGCTAACATTCATAAAGTAAAGAAACACCTTGATTGTATAATTGAACCATATGCTTACTTTTAAAGGATAAAGTGGCAGTCAAATTTTTTGAGTTGAGACATTCTTAATTATGTCAAGGAAGTTATTTGTTTCCTTTGAGAAAAGAGTTTATTGTAAAAATCTATTGGGTACAATTATGATATCTTGTGACATGGTAAAGATTCCATATTTTTGGTCAATACATTCATGCTTCATATTGTCGAAGAATGTTGATGCCTCTCTGCAACCTCTGTAATAAATTCTACTATGTTGTAGTTGTGTCGGTCTAAGAATGGATTTATACTTATGATATTTTATGAAAATTGGATCATTGGATGATTGTAATGGAGGGTTGTTGTAACTCTCTGTTTTAGAAATATAACAACTATCTTATGGACTAGGTGAACCTAGTAAGTTCAATGGATGAGTTGTGAAGTTATAAATCAGTAATATAATGGATAGGTTAATGAAATACACTATGGAGTAGTGTTGATGAATTCTTTAATCTAAACTAATTAACTTATGGAAAATTAATAATAATGTTATCAAGAGGTTGTGATTCCTCACAAGACCAGCTAAAGGTTAAATGCTTGGTAAATGAGAAATCATCTAGATATGAATCTTGATGTATATGCTTATGTATACATACTTAAGGAATATTATTTTAGTTACGTGTTAGTAACTATACTAGAGATAAATTAACATGATGAACCTTCTAGATGATAAGATAAAGTTCAACATATAAGGGTTATGTCTTTAAACATGTTGATGTTCCTTTTGGGAAGCACTTAAACATTTAAGGAAATTAAGTTGAAATACTTTGTAAAACTAACCCAACTCCCGTAACATGATAATGAGTTCAACATAGTAGTTTAAGGTGAAATAAAAATGAGAATAAAACCTGGATGTTCTTTTATACTTAAGCGAACTGTCTTAACATAAAATGGGTAAATAAAGTATAAGATCTATTAGATTACCATCATTCGAAATATGATGTGATGAACATTTATGATGGAGTTACTCTAACTAACAAGATGCAATGAAGATAATTCATTAATAATCATGTTGAACATAAATGCTAAAAAGACCCATATGATATGGGATATAGTTAGCATATAATTGTATGGGAGATGATTAAATCCTAGAATACTAAACCTCTATGAAACCATGGGTATGATGCCCAATGCAAATGATGATATTTTTGATGGGAACATGCAAATTGTGCTCAATTTGAGTACTTGCCATCATATTCAGTATGGGAGTTTTGTGTCTACGCTCCTAAAATTTGTGAGTTGAAATCAACCATGATTAAGATATGATGGTGTAGTCATATAAAGGATAAAATCAATATGATATATGGAATTAATGGAATGTATTTTTGGATGCTAAGGAAATTGGTATAAGGATCCAAGAAAAATGTTTATAATGCCAAGGCAATAGTAAACATGAAAATAAACCTAAGTTGGGTTTTGTTATTGTTGTAAAGGTCCTCAAGAGAATTGGGAATTCTACTGAAATAAGAACCTTAAAATGAATGAGATTGATATATACATATATAGATAAATCAGACCTGGCTAGTATAAATGCTGAAGTAAAACTTAATAACACGATTCTAATAATATAGCATAAGTGTTATTGAAAGGAGGGTAACGGGAATGACTCCGTATGTCCCCAATGATGAGTGATTATGTAGCTTTCATGATTGCTTATGGGAGTAAGAATAACATTAGTGGTTATCACTCCTTTACAATGTAAGGCATTATTTTGATTCAGTAGAAATTGAATCATTAGTAAACAATAATATTGGGAATTTAGGTCTAAAGATTGATCTATCTTATATCTGAAACAGGGTGGAAGAAATGAGTATTTTTGGAACTACATTTAACCTATCGTGATACTATGTGACAAGACTCTAGATACTCTTCACTAAGTGATGAAGACATGAGAACTAGAACAATCTGTCATGTTTAATTTATTAGGATACCATGTTTCATTCAAGGACTCTTGATAGGTCAACTCACTACCGCCATTATGTGGTCGTATCTGTTTAATGACAGTTGTAATTATTTTAATACTGCCACATAACAGCTATATTGAGTTCCCTTTTCAAGACCTTAAAATGTAGTATGGTATTGCTTAAGTACAAGATTATTAAAGTTATAAGGGCGGATGGAACCCCACGGGATGGTACCCTAATGCCAACATATGATGGCTATGGGAAGTGAAGTAGTCTAGTAATGATGTGAATCATTACAAAGACACTTGCTTTCCCATAGGCATCACAGAATGACATTGAGGTACAAATTTATGTAGGTTAATCTGGGCTTGTACCTTATACAAGAATTATAGCTATTTACAACATCATTGACTGTAAATCCTTATAACTGAACAAGTGATTAAGGTGAAATGACAATTTCCTAATGACGAGTGTGCCATCATGGAATTGAGCATGGTATACATGACTCAGAAACCTTGTGCAAGGTAGTGTAACTACTGATTATATTGTCAATATTTCACCATTATCTAAGCTGTGAGATTCCTATGAATTTCATAGGTGAAATCTAGGTACACACTTAGGGGTTATCACTTGTACATTATATCTTGTTAAAGGAGAACCAAAGGGATACATTTTATGTATGGCTCGTAACAACATTGAGGGAGAACGAGTAAGTTCATTATTCTCTCATACGCTGCACATGGTTCATGATAGTTATCAGAAATGGATTAGATTAGGACTTATGTTGGATTTAAATATATGGGTATTTAAATCAGCTACATAAGGTAAGATAAAAAAAATCTCTAAGATTGAAGTGACAAAAGTCGATATTACATTTTTTCAATTTCTTCTTTGACGTTTTCATGCAAGTTGGGGTTCATCTTGTAGGGTCTCTTTTTCTGAACATGCATGCACCCTCCTTAACATTTATCTTCATCTCCCATAATGATTCATGCACACCTTTGACTTCATGGTATCCCCGAGGGAATAAGTCTTGACAATCTTGTAGTAACTCAATGATTTTTGCCACTTTAGAGTCAGACCAATAGTCCCCTTTATGGCCTCCTTGGTCTTTGCATCTGATCCAATATTCACTTTATTTGTCTTCATAGGTTCTTGATAGGCGTGCGTGGTCTTATATACATTTTCCAAAACCTCATGCCTACTTTTTTTATGGTCTACATCCAAATTTTCTATTGCTTCATCTTCCACTAAGTAGACCATATTTCCTTTTTCTTTCTCAAGGAAAACATGCTTAATTATTGTGGCATTTGTTTCTATTTCTCTAGTAAAATATGATCCTGATTTTCCTTCATCAAATGACTCTTGAATGAGTTCTTCTACCTTGGCAATGTCTTTCATAGTTAAGAACTTTATAACCTTTAACACCTCTTCTACTAAAGGTTTAGTAGAGAAAATGTCAAATGTCTGGGTCATTCCTACAATTAAATCCCACCAATTTCCATTCTTTACATGGAGTTCCGCATATGCAAACCAAGCACGCACACAACATTGTAAAGTGGGATAAAATTTGTACACCTAGAGTGAAGGTGGTAAAGCTTCCTACCCCTCTATTTAGAGTCTCTCACACTAGTGAACATGGTGCTGAACATGTTGATTACCATGACAAGTGAAGATTTGAGTAGGTGCATTTATCCTAAAGAACCTAGTAGCAAGGGAAATCCTAATTTCATTCCATCCTACAAGATTATCCGTGTGAAACACTAACCAACATGCTGTTTTCTCATGTAGGGTATATGCTAGCATATTCCATCTCTACAATTGGTCTATCCACTGTTCCTCCATGACACATAGAAATACCGTAGGATCTCCTTCTCTAGTCTAAAAAGGTACCGAGTTGTTACTATTCTCCTGATACAACGAGGTCTATTGTCCCACACAAATGTGCTCTTTACTTTGCGCCCTACCAATTCATAAGTACTATGAGCCTAATTATCACAAGTAACACTTGTAGTATCACTAATAGACTGTGCATCTTCTCACTGAAGGATTACTTCTTTAGATGGCTCAAGCACCTCTAGGTCCCGGATGACACGCACATAAATCCTATTTAGGTCTTGCTCACTGAAAGGCTCAACATAGGGCATAGATTTTCCATCTGTTAAAGGGATAATAACTCTTTCCTCCTTGTTTTCAAAACTGATATAACCCTTTTTGAACCGAAGATCAACATTATTTTCATAGCACCAAGGACACCCAAGTAGAGATGGGAATCTATCTACCTCTGTAAGTGCTAAAACCTCAAAATATATAGTGAACTTGGCTCCTTGTATGGTAATGAATGCATCTTTTAAAACTCCAATGGGAGTGGCCTTAGTCTAGTTATCTATGAACAATACATTTGAAGAGGGATACAATGGAAGTATCTCCATTTGTACCCATACATATAAATTAAGAACATTGACTTCCGCGCCTATATCAATCAATATATTACTCAAAAACCACCCATCCAAAACAACATTCAGAGTGATTTCCTTTTCATAATCTAAGCTATGAGGGGGAAGATTTGCATGCAGTATCTACCGTCCAATCTCAATACTTGTGCATGGAGTTTTTCCCTTTAACCAATTCCATAATAGTTGAATGCTATTATCCTAGTGCAACATCTTGTAACCTTCTTTCAAGTCATCCATATCAGATTGGACCATTTTTAATGCTTTATTTCGCTCCATCTTTTGTGATTGCTCCTTTAAATATTATATTTCACCCTAAATATTTCTGAGTACCTCCACTGTTTCTTGATAAACCTCCCTCTAATGGGTAGGATCTAGGTACCATGCATGTAGAACCTGATCCCTAGTGATGTTAGGCTTCTTCTGCAATACTTCTTTGGTGTGATCCATTTCAATGCAAGTAGTGATCATTATAAGAAATGCCTCAGATTCTTGTTCTTATTTGGGCATCCACTGATATTCCACAACACGTTGTATCCTAACCATCCATGTGCCTTTGTTTTCTTGTTTATGCTACTTACTAAGATGATCATACAAGTTTAGGAATTCCTCATAACTATGATTCTTTCCATAGAAAGAACATGTAATATTATGGCGACATTCACACCTGTATTGGTCAAGTGATCCGCAAGCATAACATGTTCCATGAGGGAACTAGCCTTGTCCGCCACCATAGCATTATCCTTTGAATCCATCAGGTTATCCTCAACCTCAACCACAAAATCCTTCAAAACACCCTTTATTCCAATCATAGTGCACTTGATTTTGATCCTAATCCTGATGTTTGTTCTTGCCTTTAGAGTTATTTGAGACTCCTTTCTATCACACACCAATATCTATAGCATCATGGATCTGAACAATCAGCTGGAATTCTTTCGTGTCATGAGTTGTGGACCTAAACATTTTATAGTAGCAAGAGATGTTTTTCCTTATTGCATGTTGTAATAATGGGTAGTGGCTAGCATCATGGTTTAAATGACATATCTCATAGTCTAGTAGCAATGAGTTTACTGATCTACAGGAACAATTATCCTTTATGTGACCATAAAATACACAATCTATAAACCAAATCCCCATGCATGCCTCATGTACTGAATTTACCGATAGCTTCTCTAACTACTTCACCATGGCTGTAATCTGTGCTTCTAAAAATGGGCTCATCCTAGTTTCTATACTTCCGATTGGCTCAACGCGTAAAGATGCTTCAAGTTATTTGCACAAATCAATGTATGTATTATGTGATAGTTCCCTTCTAAAAGGTGTAATCAAACCCCCAACGAACCATTGCACATGCTGGCTTGCATGAATATCATAAGAAATCTTAGACAAAATCATTTTGAAATGAGCATCATACTCTCTGACACTCTCAATATTTCCTTGCTTAATATCCTTGAGTGCACTTATACACTTCTGCTCAAACTCAGGGATGTGAAACTTTTTAAGGAAAGCATCTTTTAAAGCTGCATAGTCTACGCAAGTCTGATCAGGGTCAAAATTTCTGTACCATTTGTGCATGTGCCCTTGTAGCGTAGTGGCAAACTGACTTTCCCTGTGCTTAGAAGCTATGATTCCTTTTACATGCCACAATATTTCACACATGTGCACATGTTCAAAAACATCTTCTATGCCCCTGTACTCTAGAAGATGAAGAGAAATCTCCATGTAAATAATATGGGGTTAGTGAGGACCTTGTCCACCTGATTTAGAAGCTCCTATGTTTCCTCTACCTCCAGAACCACCAGATCCACTGGAACTAGAACCACCTATACCTCTTGATCCTAAACCTATAGTTGGAGTTGGACCAAAAGATGTACTTCCATGTGTCCGAATAGTAGTACTGAAATGTACCCCTACTGTCTGTGAAGTGTTACTACTCCCAGAAGTGAGTCTAAAATTCTACGTGCTTGAATTCTGTGTGGAAGATACACCTGAAAAGGTAACCCCAAACAATAATGAAGACATTTGTGCCACCATCGATGTGCTTTTTATATGACTTAATCATGCTATCCCAATGCCTAAATTAGCTTGTTGACTATTTGTCATACTAGATGATGGAAAAAAAAGCTCAAGGGTAAGGTTGCTAGGTAGATTCAGATGCATGCATGTGGCCTAGGTCATCTTTGTTGGTGTACTTCTACGTGAGGCCGATGGGGGTTCCATGTCCTTCTTTCCCAAATGGGGGAGTTCCTAATGTTTGGGTTCCATGTCTTCTACGTGAACTTTAAATCCTTCATGAGCCATCTCTCTCCACAACGCCATTCAATCTGCAACATCTTGTTGCTTCTCTATCTCCCTTTGGCACGCGTCATTATACTTAAGCCACCTTTCATCTCTTTTCCTTTCTATCACTAGGTCTACCATTGTTCACCAAACCTACTCCTGCCCCTACATGTGGTGGGGTTTAGTTAGCCATCAGTTTGCTTTCAAGATTTTGATCGGTATAAATATTTTCATCGTTAGTGGAATGAATTATAGGTAAGTTCCCCTGAGATATCCTAAAAATTAGAATTATGCTACCTTTGGGCAAGAATAAGTAGAAATTGAGTACTCCAAAATATAGTTGTTCAGAACACCACAAAACCAAGTATCCATAGCACGTGTCCAAATTATATCAGCATCATAGAGGGACTACAATTATTCCTTCATCCAAATAAGTGCCAGATACCTCCAATTATTTTTGGACTCATAAGAAATCAACCACTCGTATAAATCTACTAGAAAAATAATGAAGAAGATTTCATAAAAAATTTCATATAGATTTTTTTCCACCCATACGCGTGCATTAAAATCAGATATGGTGCTAAACCTCCCTGCGTATTTGTCTTCTAGATCATGTATCCACTCCTCAACACTTGCTAGGGTAAAATGGTATGTCTTCATCATGAACCATCCTAAAAACAACTAAAAATTAGGTCTCAACAATAGAACCAATGATGCAGCCTAGAATTTACCATTAAAAATCCATTCACACTGGCACATCACTCAACCTAGACTAACTACTCACCCGAAGCACGCAAAGGTACTAGACTCATCTTTAGGGTTGTTGTTACAGGATGTTAGCATGATGAAGAATTAATACATTTAGATCTGTACTTAACATAACATTCTACAGAGCATGTCCATATCTAGATCTAAAGAGTAACAGGTCTAAACAATATCCATAATGAAACCAACCATGCAAGAAATAATTATACTTAGGATTAATACTTTGATTCAACCAATACACTCCATTATATTAAACACAATAAATACATATAAGCTCATTACAATAGATAATACCATAGCTTATGAGCGCATCAGATTTGGCAGCATACCTTCATAGTAATTTAGTTCTCACACAATCATTTTATTCTACGCAGATCATTACATATTTATAAGAGTGGGGACTTTCCCTTCACCGAGTGCATAACTCCAAAAATAGGTTGCATGCTGAAAATAGCCATGTGCCTTTACAATCATAGCCAAACATGAAAGTGCGCTAACAATAGACCTTTTCTAGTTAATTGGTAGTAACAATTCTATTCTTATCCCACACCCATGCAAAGTGCTTACTAGCCACTCTTCCAAAAATATCTGATGCGTTTCACTCACGTGTTCACCTAGTTTATGTGCTCGGTATGCTATCTCCAAAAATATCTTGTACATGTGAAAATGGATAAGTCCCAAATCTACCCTGGTCTTTCACACATGCGTGATTCCCTATCCTTCTACACCTTTGAATGCACCTTGTTTTCACGTGTGAACCTTCTGTGTGTCCTCTACTAAGTGTCACACTTCACTTACTCAACAAGGACTGTGAAGGAGGCCCAAAAGGGGCCTCGTAGAGATCCTGATTGTAAAATGGTGGTTCTAGGAGTGCCTATTGTAGTTAGACAAGTTGGTCATGCCTGACAAGTAGCTAGTGCCACTGTTGCACCCATACTCTGGATTGAGGCCACACCTACTCACAGTGGAGAGAAGGATGAGCCCATAGACACAGACTATGACTCTAAGGAGTATAAATGGGATGAGACTGAAGAGGAGTCAACTGGAGAGGAGACTGACAGAGAGGAGACTTACAGAGAGGATAATGATGACGAGTGGTTGGTTGGTGAGGTTGGCGGGGAAGCTAACATGGAGGAGGAGAGAGATATTGAGTGGCATGATACTTGGGATGTTTTGAGAGTGGAGTGGGAGGAGGCAGCCATAGAGGAGGATACACTTGTCTCCGAAGGAACAATTCCTCATGATGGAGAGGGGGATGATGAGTCCAGGATGGGACAACACCTTTCTTATGGTTTTGGGGAGGCCTTGTAGCCATCAATAGTAGCAACATCATCCAATAAACATATGGATGCCTTGATATTTTAGTATGTTGATCCTCTTCTCTTGACCTTTTTAGTTGGAAATGTTAGTTGGTATTTCTTTTTGTTTTATGTTTGTAACTTTATAACTCGTCATTTTGTCTTTCTTTTTTCTTACAGGGAATACACAGGAGTGGCGAGAGCTTATTCAACGGGTGTGTGTGGACACCTTGGTGATCCCCTTGGGGAAGAACTGAGTTGAGATGACTGAGGATACATGACAACCACCTGCTGCTGACAGAAACACTGATGTGTTTGCACCCATCTAGAGGGCAGCGAAGGTCACGACTTCTCTCCATATTTAGGTGACCATGTATGAGACAAATGAGCAATTAATGAGGCGGAGTCACTTTTGTAGTGAGACCACAGCCGATGGCCACCACCATGAGCACTCCCACCATTTAGTACATTCTCATGATCGTAGCCACAGTAGGAGTCATAGACACAGCCATACACAATCTCAGGGATCCCATAGGGATTGATAGGCTATGGGCCTTTTATTTCTTAGTTTCTATTTTGTCAGGAATTTATGATTTTTTTTTTTATATTTTTTTTCTCATTGTGAGAATTTTGACCATGCCTAGCATGTGATGGCATTGTATACAAACTCCATTTATTATGATATATACAGGCTCTTATCCTTTGTCCCGCAACTTGATTGTAATCTGAATTGTGGACTTCCTCTTAGCTCACTTCAACACTTTGCATATATTTCTAGATGGTTTTATAACAACCATCTTTATGAAGTCTCCTATCAACAATATACTTCAGGGAATATGGTTGCTAACAAAATGATCTCTTTTTTGTATTTTGTCAATGATGGATCTAAGAGAAGTTGCAATCACATTATACAAGTTGAACTTTAATTTCTCTATGAGGTAACTTTTGGTACTTCATATTGTATAGGAAGACCAATGTGGTGAAAGAGTGATATGGTAAGTGAACTAGATGTCCCCATTCCTAACTCCATACAACTAATAAAATCATGCAAGGAGTAGCATAACCAACATGCATAGAATGGGCATTTAAGTATATGAATTTTTTTGACATGGTCATTATGAGAGAAGTGAGACAAGGATTATGACAGAGAACTAAACTGTGAACATGAAAACCTAATTCTATTCAATGTTAGAACATGGTTTAATATGTCAATCAAGTCTTATGTTGGTTCATATCTAGACTTTTTTCATGAATGTAGTAGACTACAAGTACACAAGAGTTGAAGAAAAACATGGTTTTGAGGTTTTAAACTCTTCTATGGAAATTCATGGACAGGTAAATCACTTAAAGTTTTGAAATTATGAGAAAACAACATGGGGATAAACTGTTTCTAATTTTCAAAAAATTCAAATGGAGGACCCCCTACATGTTGCCCCAGTGGTGGTAGTAGGATGAATGGAAACTCATCACCATGGACAAGGCATAGGTGAGTAAGGGAACTTCTCTCCTTTCCCAACCCTACATCTCTAGTAAGAGAATTGGAAATCTCAAAACTGAAGAAAAATGGTAGGGTAAGATTTAATTTGTAGGAGCTCAATTTATTATTTCCAGGGTTCACATGATGTAGGAGCATCAAGGATCTAGGATGAAATAAGGTCATAAGAGATTTTCTTAAACCCATGTTTGACTATATGTATGTGAGTAGATTTTTCTTGAGTGAATGAATGTCTAAAATTGAGACTATAGTTGTAAACATAAACCTAATCTGAGTGTGTAAACTATAAGTAGAGCTAAGTAGGGGAGCCTGGGATATTTGTTTTCATGTCCTAATCAATTGTCTTATCTTACTTGGATTGATGATATGAGTCATAATAGGAGTGATGGATGACCATGTAAAGATTTGAAGTGATATTGTTTTAATGTCTATTGCTAAGGTTTAGTTATGTAGTTGAGCTCATCTAGGATAAGTCCCTTGATCAACAATATCTAGTGAGCCTAGTAAGAACTGGCAGATGAAAGATGCTATGTCGATGTATTGAATATACATATGGAAGATGTAGGTCAAGACTACATGTAGCAGGATGGCTGAAGGTGAATAAAGTTGATGACATATCATATTGGTTTACCCCTAAAAGTATTGAATAGTTGTGTTACCATTATCCTATAGACCCCAACTTTAAGCTCTCTTGATAAGGGCCTACCAAACTAGGTTTAAAATCATAGCTATTTACCATAACTAAAAATTTCCAATCATTAAAATCACTTGTCTAAAAGGGGAGTTTGTGCACCTCTTTGTAATGTTCTTGAGACATTGTGTGTGGGTGAGCATGACTACGCTACTTGGTCTTGTTTCCTATGTAGAGCGTTGTGTTTACTTGTGACCTTTTTTGAATGATGCCAGGCCTTGTACCCATGGATATAGGAAAGAGGAGGAATTGAGGTGCACATGGGCTGAACAAAAAGGTGATTAAGGATCTAAAATCCCTAAGAGATGATTATGTTGAGGACCTCCCATTTAAATCTCGAATTGACCAACTTCATTTCTTAGGAAAGATCATCTATACCTAGTACCTACTTTCATGATCGACGAGGGATAATTAGGCTTAATTTGTATGATAAGTTACGGTAAGAAGTAAAAAATCTCATGTGGTTCAAATGAAGATATAGTGAAGATTTGGGCATCACTCTCTAAGAGACCCCATAAAGGATCTCTAAATAATATGGTTTTCTTGGTTACATTGTCTCCATTCATTATTGGATATACCAACTCATATGTTAGGTTCTTAGAGGGCTACAAATGCCAAATACGGGTAAACTAGAGATGCTAGCTATGAGCTGACCTAGGGTGATCGACTGGATAAAGGGTCATAACACACCTCGTTTCAAGTTAGATAAATGATATCACAGAGGTAAAAATAATGATTCCGTATGGAATCCTACATTATTTTTGAGGTTTTCTAAGTATATATGTAATGGGCATGAGGATCTACTTAGATGATGAAGACTTTTGCCAAGATGAAAGGAATGTAATGTATAGGTGATTGGGTATAAAGGATATCCTTCATTCGAGTGGAATGGCCTTAAGAGTACATCCCAAGGATCATGTTGGATAGGTGATGGAGGCTTCTAAATAATGGAATAATGACCAAAATCCAAGGTCATATATGGTTTCTTGTTCCAAGTAATGACTGGAAGTACTATGGTACTAATACAAGTTCTGATAGAAGAAGTTCATACCCCCATAACCAGGTTTCTTAGTAGCATAAGAATTTGTACTATCCAGAGTGCTAGACTAAGATCCTTCAAGAAATGTATGGTGGAGAGTACCAAATGCTTACATAGTGCTGCATGTGTTGAGAAATCAAGGCTTGCAGACTCAAAGACAATTTGTTCTTAACCCAGAACATTATCAAAGCTAAGGTAGGATCCCCTCTTCAGCACAACTTTAGCGTTAGATGGCATCTTTGATATATCGAAAAAAACCAATACTCCGTATACATATGTGATCTCAGACCTATTCTTTGTCAAAGTTCAATATGATTTTTTTAGGAGAAAATAAAAGGTGACGTAAACATGGATAAAATGACTAACAACTAATTTTATTTTGTAATGGAGACCATGTTTTTGAGCTTGTTTAAGATTCTGTAGCAACATACGAGGACATGAAATCTCAATGAAGAAGGTACCTGACTTCATAATCTGATATTAAATCATAGGCTCCTGACTGAAGAAATTTATGGGCTGTGATAGGATCCTCATCCTTATTCAACTAGGACTAATAGCAGATGAGATTATGTCTGAACCTTACTCCCAAAGGCATATAGGATGAAGTATTTCAAGAAATTTGGGTTGATCTTTAGGGTTACTAACCCTGAGATTTTTTTTATTATCATGCTTGATAGAGGTTCAGGAGCACTCCTTTCCCTTTGTTGTCTACTTGAATGCAAGGTTGATTCTTCAACATCATTGGTTCATATAGGAATACCCTTCATTTACAAGTAGAAAAATCTAGCATAAACCTTCTGACAAAATTTATCCTCCCCAAGAAGCTTTGATTGGCCTTCTTAATCTCTTGAGCAATGTGATAGGTGCACAGTATGGCTAGGATATGGGTCTCTAGATTCAATAGTCAATCCCTCCTGTAGACACAATGTCTACATAAGAGCTTGCCCTCATGAGCTTTTGGGAAGCCTATATAGAAATTTGTTGCAATCATTTAAAGGACTTATCCATTATGTCCTTCTAAATGTTATGGAAACCACTTTCCTGAGGTAAAAGAGGTGGTCAGCTACATTGGCCTTTGATATGCGTCTTGCTATTGTTTATTATAACCTCAATTGTAGTTTTTAAATTTGTTGTTATAACGATGATACATTACCCCTTGTTGGGCCCCTTAAATATTAACTAAGTGCACTAAAGGCGCAGAGGTGTGCAAGGCCTAGGATTGAAGGATGGCGCATGTAAGGATAAAGCACGCAGGGAAGGGTTTAAGGAAGGATTTAAGAAAACCTCATGGTGCACGTGCAGATAGAACCAAGGGTTTAGGACTTAGCCATATTGTTAGAATTTTGGGAAGAACATGCATGAAAAAGCATGACCTATGGACTGCACATACGAAGTAGATAAGGTGCCAACCTGATGACAGGGTGGCCCAGGAAGGAGTAAGCCTGTGATAGAAGCTTCTAGAAGATCATCATGGAAAAAAAGTGGAAAGATTAGTCTTATAGAAGCATGTTCGCATGGAGGACCACATTCAGACACTTGGCATCAGATCTGAGGTCACTGGAGGATGAGTTGGTAGTCAAGAAAGCCTATATATACAAGTCCTTGTAGAAGTAAAAGGAGTGAGCCTAGAACTAGAAGGAGAGATAGATAGAGGATAGAGGCATCAAAGGAGCTCTGATTGATAGAATTACTACAAGAACTCTATGGGATTTAGTTTGGGTAATTATGCTTAGGGAATGATGTATCAAGGGGTATAGGGGTGGTATAATATTTCTTTTGATATGCCTAGCCACATGAGTCTAGTTATAATGCATGACTGTGGTCTGCTTCAAGCTGTGACATAGTCTGTAATGGCTCCATGAATGTAATGAGGTTACCAGGTTAAAAAACATGAATATGAACATTGATGATTCTAATACATATCATGTGGTTTCTCATAGTTCTTTTCATTTAAATTTATGATTAAGTATGGATGCTCTGTATAAATTCTTTCTATTTTGGTATAAGTTATATGAAATCTATTAAAGCACTTCCTATCTAGAATGACTGCAAGGACCTAGAAGCTGTTCTGAGCTCTATGGTGCTTGTATGTTTTAATTCCATCTAAATCTTGTAAAAATGAATCATAGATGATGTTTCCCACTAAACTCACATAAAAGAGAGACTCGGCACCCAGTGCGTGCCTCAAGTAAGCACCTAGTTCCCGCTGGGAGATAGGTCAGTGTGCTTGGGGTTCCTTTTCTTTTATAATGGGGTAAAAATGACTACATCTTGGTTCCATTTACCAGGACCTCATTTCGAAGTTATAGTGGGAAATTACATACATCATGATCTATAATGAGTAATGAAAAAATAGTTTAACTTTGTAAAGTGTTGAATCATGGTTCAAGAGCATGAAGGATGAATTTTCTCAGAGATTTAGCACTGGACCTTGAGTTTGATGCACGTAGATGGGTAAAAGAGAACCTATACCATGATTTATATGAAACATTTTTCTATTGTTTCCCAGTAGAGATGTATGAATGGCTCTCAACATATGCATCTAGATCAAACTAGTATTCTAGATCATGCACGTGAACCCAAGAAGAATATCAGAGGCTGTAGGATGTAGATCTAATGTGGACTCATGTTGTGGATCATTGGTGGGAAGGTGTGTTGGCTAGCTATACTCTAGAGTATGCTATTTCTACATATTCTTTCCTAGAAGTTGTTGAGTTTGAATTTTTACGGGAGCCCAAAGGATCATTTCTACATGGTATCCCTTTGGAAATGAAGATCTTGATTGTTACTTTGAGTTTAGAGGCATTTCCAATGGCTAGCTAAACCATTCTAAGAGCTGAGCAAGGGAGCTAGGGTGAAGGCAAGATGGAAGATATTATGATGGAAAGAAAGAAAGGGAGGAGAGATGACTCAAGTATAGTGAAGCATCGTGAAAGAGAGATTGTCTAGATGATGAAAGGTTGTAAGTGTGATGGATATATGGAGGCACACGTTGCAAAGAAGGAGTTGAGGTTCACGTGGAGGATGTGGAACCTGAGCAGTCTGTGTTACCCCATCTTGGTAAGTGCGTAAGAGAGACCCCTTTGGCTTATGATGAGAGTTCGTCACATGGATAGAGAAGAGTCATTGGCACATATTTGAACCCACCCAGTGATCAAACCCTGGTGCTTGGTTTTCCAAATCAAGGGAGGAGTATCATTGACCCAGTTGGTATCAATGGAAGTGACAAATCTACACCTAGGAGGTATAATTTCTTTAGTTCCCACTTCTATGGCTACACATATTCCAGTATTCAGAGGATTCTTTGGAGAAGGAGTCAAGTATACAAGCCTTTGGTCTCACATCTGGGAGTGGCACGGGGTAAACTAGTGGTAGTGGGGCATTATCACAGACCATCTACATGCATAGTGCAAGTGGAACCTTAGGGGTACACTTGGCACGAACTACTACATGACCTAGTGGTTTTGGTGGATTTGGTGGGTCTAGGAGGGACAGGACCTAGTGGACCTAGTGGTTCAGGTGGATCTGGTGGCTCAAGAGGCATAGGACCTGGTGGACTATGGTGGATCTGACGGTGGAGGAAAACATTGGAGGAAACCAAGGCTCTGGCTCAGGAGGACAAGGGACCCAGCCACCCCCTCAAGTCTTCTTTGAGATGTTTTTACACTTTCCAGATTATAGAGGGATTGAATATGCTATAGAACATGTTCACAAGTGTGATCTGCTATGGTGTGCAAAGGGGATCACAACCTCGAAGAAAAAGGATAGTCAATTTATAACAACGTTATAGGGGCACACACATAGCTGGTATAGGAAATATAAACCTCATCAAATGGTGGTGGATTATACTAATTTGAAAAATGCCTTCTATGTAGAATTCCACATCCCTGTGTTTAAACAGAAGAGCATCAGCACCCTGAAGGAGATTTAACAAGGGAATGGCAGAGAGTGTGTAGGAGTATGATGTGCGCTTTTAAAACTCTCTTGTCTAAATTTTCATCATATGATATTCACCCTTCATAGCATTCTCAGTGGTTTATTAGAGGGTTTGATTACACCTTTTAGAAGTGTCCTTATCTCATAAAACTTTTCACATACCCATGACGAGGCATTGGAAGCTACTCTACATGCCGAGGCTGGTTGGAAGTGTTGATACTGGAGTTAGCCCATTCATAGAGGCTCAAATTGCTGCTATGGCTAAGAAGCTAGAGAAGTTGTCTACAAACTCAGCCCATGAGACTCGCAATTGTTTATGGTGTACAGATTGTGAAGTAGAGGGGCATGTCAAGGATAGTTTCCCCTGGGGGACAGTACATGCCATGACAGTAGACTGGGAAATTTTTCATGGGGACCATGATGCAAAGTAGATGCCCCTTGTTACAATGCATAAGTTGGAAGAATGTTTCTTGCTACTATAAGATTTACACCTCTACAACCCATGATACTAAGGATTGTAGGCTCATTGATCAGATCCATGAGGCCATTGATCATGGGGTATGCACCAAACCAAACATTGCTAGTAGTTCTAAAGGTTATGATCACCATTATGAGGAGTGCACAGATGGAGGCACACACAGAAGGGGATTCTGTAGAGGATTTTGTGGTCGTGGTAACCACAGGAGGAGGAGGAAGTGAGTTCCCCTGTGGAACCTTTTTTAATTGTGGGTCTACAGAGCATTACAAATGAGAGTGTTCAGACCTATTGCAATGCTCATGGTGTGGAAAGAAGCACAAGTATGAGGATTTCCCTGAAGTTATTTGAGCACATGCATCAGTAGCAACTGGAAAGACAAGGGTGCATTGAAATGGTAAGCATTAAGAAGACAAGACACACAATGGATGTCGCATAGGTGACACGTGATGTATGATTAGAACCTGTTTTAGTAACAACAAGATTAGAGGTCGTGCATTCGCAAAGGAAATACCAAGGGAGAGGACCTTGGTTTCAAGAGAGGAAGTAGTTCATTGGGAAGTACCCAGACCCTACACATCAAAAGGAAGTGTATCAATATATCATGGATGTCATTCAAGATTTTACAAGGAGAAATCCAGTGTCTAAAGGAGAATTCCAGGAGGGAGGAGCAAAATGAGTAAGGTTGAGGCACCAAAGATATGACCTGGATGAGGTCGGGGAAGTATGTAAAATGCTAAGGCAAGAGAATGGTATTCCCTAGCTAGGGGCATGGTTGAGGGAGAAGGTACCATGTGCACACTGGAGGAGAGCTTGAGAGGGAGGTCTTGCATGTGAACCTTCCCCCACACAGCCTCAACTATGATAAGGAAATCACGTCAGATGCAGTCATGGATGGATGGATCCTTAGTAATATCCTCATTGACATAAGCGCGGAGGTCAATGTTCTCACTTTGGATACATGGCATCAGATGGGGAGACCTGTATTACAGCCATCTTCAAATTTATTGTATATGGAAAACAAAATGAAGGTAATGCCCATTAGTTTCTTACAGGATGCAGCTATCACTATCCAAGGAGCTAAGTTTACTGGGGAATTTGAAGTCTTGGCACTCATCGAGGTAGAAAATTTGCCAGCACTACTTGGGTGCCCATGGTGTTACAAGAATAATACAAACCTTCGGTTCAACAAAGGCTACATCAGATTTGAAAATAAGGAGGAATGGGTTCATTATACCCCTGGCTGATGGGAATTCAACACCCCTACACTGAACCTTTGGGGGAAGAGGTCCTGGATAGGATATGTGTGTGCTCAATCAGGGATCTAGAGATAATCCATCCTACCGACGGAGTTATCTATGTTTGAAGACGCTCAGTCAGTAAGTGATACCACCAATCTAGCATATGATAATTGGGTGTATGGGACATATGAATTGATTGGATGACAGTATTTGAAAGGATCAGTAACAAAAGTAATAAAGGCGCGTACAGTCCAGCACCTAAGAGGAAAAGAGTCTACCTAAGTATTCAGGAGGGACCTTCCCTAAGATCTTTTTGCAAGATATGGAATCTCAGTGGAAGGAGGAGAAGGAATGGAGAGGGAATGTTAAGTTATGTCTTACTTAGCATAGTGGCATGGTGGTGGGCTACACATCAAGAGAGCCTTTTGGAATGGCATGAAGGTGAGAATTGCTCTCTGTGTCAGGTTTTCTAGAAGCAACGTGCCCACCACCTTCAAGGACTACCATGATAAGGAATCTCACCCTCTTTCCACATCTAAACTTGTAAGAAGTTCTGGAGAGAAGGTGTCGGAATCTTTTCCACCGTCCCTCTAGATACACACAGCTGTATTCTACACTGCAGGGTTGCACACATGCATGGTACATTCATTTTGAGACACACCGCCAAACAGTAAATTGGCAAGAGCCAGTAGCTGACCTCATTCAAACATTTTAGGACCAAAGTACGGCAAGCCATTAGTTGATAAGGCATTGTAGGTTGTTAAGCACCTTACCATGGGGGATAGTGCCATGGTAGAGGATAGGCTCTTGGAACTACTAGGTGGACCAAGTTTAGAGGTGTGCTTTTAAGAAGAGGCAGAAGGAAGCAAAAGAGATCCATATCTTGAGTGCGCGTGTACTTGGAAAAGGATAAAGGGAAATTAGTATAAGTTATTAATGGGGAGGAATTAGAGAGCTTGGATGTTAACCATTATGTAGGGACATGTGAGGTAGTGGACAGTGCATGATGCTCACACGTGTACGCCTACCATGAGCCCTTAAAGACAAAAAAGGTTGACATCAGCTCAGGAGAAGAACCTAAGGAAACTATTATTAGAGATTACTGGTTGGAGAAGGATGTCTCTAATATCATTGATATTTTGCACAAATTTGAGGATTTATTCCCACGCAGGTACCATGAGCTCAAAGGTGTCCACCATTCCTTGGGGGAGATGAGGATAAAGCTGAAGGACGGTCCGCACGCCTAGTCAGGAAGAGACCCTATACAGATGGAATCCCAATTTGCGTGTACAAGGTAAAGCATGGGATATATAAAATGATACCTCTTAGGATCATTGAAGCTATGGACCTCTCAAGGTCATGCCAACATCAAGAAGGATGGGTGGATTAGGATCTGCATGGATTATAGGGAGCTGAATGTAATTTGTGTTATAGTTCCTTTTCCAACCCCCTTCATGGAAGAAATTTTAGAGGGAGTCGCTGGGTGAGAAATCTATTCCTTTACATATGGATTTTTTGGGTACTGTACGATGGAAAAGTGACATTTGAGCATAAGAAGCTACAAGTAACTCTTCCTCGCACCTGACTTCCCGAGGTCGTGTTGAGATGACTGGTGAATGTGGAATATATATGGATACACACAAACTAGTTGGGTAATCTTATATCCTCAATACACAATAATGGAATCTATGAATCTAAGGCAAAGAAGGCCCTCCTAACTTGAATTGGTGTAATGGATCATTTGGATATAATAGTAGTTTGAAGGCTCCAATCAATGTCGAGCTCTACCAAGATCTTTTTTATTGGCTATTAGATATGTGGGAAGCGACCTGTGGGAGCTTCATGTATATTTCCAGACAAGGTCATGAAAATGGTGATGGGAGGTGTAGTGGATTTTCTAGGGTTTTTATGGATGATTCTCTAGTCTAGTCCAAAAATCCTTAGCTTGATTGGCTGCTACGTTTAATAAGGAGAATTGTGTAATCATGTCTTGTGGAAGTGGTGAGGACCTAAATACTAGTGTTCGTAAACCAACATCAATGTCTGATTGATTAGTAGGTGTGTTGGGTTGTGGGACCTGTGGATCACAACCATATGTTTGTGGTTGTGTTAGAACTCCTATGGTCATATGTAGAGTTAATCTCTCCTTCCGACTATCCAATAATCATACGCCTTTTCAGCCTCTATGTTTAGAACTAGAAGTGTAATTTTCTCAAAATACCTTACAGGTGTTCTGGCAACTTGAATGCGTAAGCTAGTATCTATGTCAATGAGGAGGTCTCCTGCATTAGGTTGTGGAACTAAAGGATCACAATTGAATACTTGTTCTCTTTCAAATCCTTGTACAGTCATACATATGTCCCATTTAAGGCAATCTATAGTTAGGATGATTTGACCAAAATGTGTATGCTTTTTCATCTTTAATATTTAACTCTCTTAGTTGTTCACTAATTGCTCGTAGGTCTACCATTACTCGAAAGACTTGTATCCTAAGGTCTTGATCTATATCAGCTAGTGTTGTGGGGAGATTTGGTTGAGGAACTATTGGTTCAAACATGTATTCTATGGGCTCTCTAGGTCCCGTGATTGTCATGTAAAATGTTTCAACTTTTAACTAAAAATAATAAACTAATTATGAAAGATGTATCTACACTATGTATGCATTTTTATTTTTGTATTTTTGATGAAGTATTTTAATGAAATTAAAAGAGAAACTATTTTAATATATTTAGCAAATGGAAAACTAATCTAGTAACAGAATCGAAACAAACAAAGTAGCCCGGTGTAGCTATTTGCCTGTGCAGTTGTGAATTTATCCTAAATATCTAAGCAACTAATTGTTTTTAAGTTGAAAGGATCTTGATCCTACCTCAGAAGTGAGGAATGAATCATAGTTTCTTAGAAACTATCAATCCCACAACTTCCTGGGTGATCTCGAGAATGAGATTTGACTGAAATAAAATAATTTACTACTCTATTTGATACATTGTAACTAGAACTTTGATAGCTCAAACATGGAGTTTACATAATAGTGGTAAATCTAGTTGTGCGTGACTTCGTCCCCTCAGTGTGATCTCCTCATTCCTTCATGTTCTCTTGAATCTAGAAAAGCATGTATATGATAACATCAGCAGAATCAGGTACTCAAACAATGACAACTTTGGATATAGACCAAATATAATGCAAGTAAGATAGAGATAGTGCAAGTGAACAGAGCTTGACTATGTAATTCCTAGCGGGATTTATTGCGGGAATACAACACAAATGTGTTAAGAGTTATAGAAACTATCTTTTGTGACTAAAAAAAACCTACAACTCTAAATGGATTCCAATCTAAGAATGAAACTACCTTACTCTAAACTAGTTTGCATGGAACAACAATAAAGCAAGATTGAAGCAAGAAGATCAAATGACCTCTAAACAACAAAGGAAGACTAACAATGGATGCAAAAAATGAAACTATTGGAATTCTAAGCAAGAAACTCAAAATACTGAATGATTAAACAGAGAAGGAGAGGGGCCATTTGTTTGAAAACAAGCTGGATATTTATAGCAAATGCATTCACTAGAAGGTAACTTGGAATGAAACTCTTTTACCATTAAACAAAGTGAAAACACTATTCATAGGGTGGCCAAAACATAAATGCAAAGAAAAGTAGCTGAAAAATGTAGATATAAATTGAAATTTTACGTTTTATGTGATCTTGGAAATTTTTGGAAAACACGCATAGGATGACCGCCTTGCACATGGCAGCGGTTATAGGACCGCCGCCCTGTCTTGGGTGGCAGTCATGGGACCGCCACCTAGGCAGGGCAGCGGTCTTGTCACTTAAGACCAAAATGTTGGGAAAAGGGGGGAAAGAGGGCATAACAAAGCATGCAGAGGCCGGATGAGGCATACAGGATACAAACGTATACTTGGTGAGATTTTTTGGATCCCAAACACCTTTTAAGGAGACTTGTATCATCATTGGGGTATGTGTAACATTTTTTCGGTGGTGCAGTACCCTACTATTTTGGGTACGTATAGGTACCACCAAGTCCAGAATGCAAAGGAATACTAGGAGAAAACAACTTTCACCACTGAATGGGGAATTTTTGCATACACGGTCATGCCCTTTGGGTTGAAGAATGTGCCTACTGTTTTTTTTGCGCATAGTGGTTCAGGAATTCCAGGACTTCATCCACAAATTTCTTTAGGTTTATTTGGATGATTGGACAGTGTATGGACTAGTGAAAGACCATTTTGATAATTTGAGGCTGATGTTTAAGAGGTGTTGGCAGTTAAGGATATCCCTCAACATTAAAAAGTGTGTCTTTACTACCCCCTTTGGGATGTTATTGGGGCATATCATATGTAAGGAGGGCTTGCTGGTAGATCCTACCAATATTACAGTTATTGTGGGATTAGGGGAGCCTACTAGCCAAAGCGCAGTACGTGGATTCCTTGGGCATACGAGTTATTATAGGAAATTCATCAAGGGGTATGCCAAGATCGCCGCACCTCTAGAAGAATTTATCAGACATAATAGTGCTTTCCATCGGGAAGAGGTGCAATAGAAGGCATTTGACACATTAAAGGATAGGCTTGTCACCATGCCTATTCTACGTTTTCCCTCTTGGGACAAGCCCTTCCATGTTCATGTAGATGCCTCAGGAACTGCCATTGGAGCAATGCTTGCATAACTAGGAGAAGGAATTGTTGATCATCCTCTATGTTTTTCAAGTAGGAAGTTGACACCAACATAGAAGAATTACACCACGATTGAGCACAAAGCATTGTCAATGATCTATGCACTTTTCAAGTTTAGAAAGTATTTACTGACAACACCCTTTATATTTTACATTAACCACATGGCGTTAAAGTACTTGGTGAACAAGCCCATTCTAAAAGGGTGCATATGTCGGTGGGTGCTATTATTTCAAGAGTTTGAGTTTACAGTAGTTGTGAAGCCTGGGGATAGTAATTGATGACCTAATCATCTGTCAAGAATTGATTCAGGGGAGGACATGTAGAGTATTCAAGAGTTTTAGTTTACGGTAGTTGTGAAGCCTGGGAAGAGTAATTGTTGATCTGATCATCCATCAAGAATTGATTCAGGGGAGGACATGCAAAGTATTGAAGAGACTATGCTAGACACACAACTGTTTAGGTTGGGGCGTGTGCCCTTAGATTTGGATGAGATTGTAGTATTCCTAAAGGAAGGTGTGGTGCTAGGAGGGATGAAGGCATTAGAAAGAAAGAAACTAGCCATATGTGTCGTGCCCTACATGTTGATTAGTGGGGACTTATAAAAGTTAGGGCATGATGAAGTTTTACGCAAGTGTGTACTAGAGCATGAGCACCTCGCCATCATAGAGGAAGCACATGGAGGAAGTGCAGGTGGACATTATGTAGGTGAAACCACCACACATAAAATTTTAATGGTAATATTGTGGTGGGAAACTCTACATAACGATTGCAAGGACTATTGTAAAGCATGTGACCATTGTCAGTGCATTGGCAAGCCAGGAAAGAGAGATGAAATGCCTTTGCACCCTATCCATAGTGTTGAACCTTTTGAGAAATGGGAAATAGACTTTGTAGGCCCTATTATACTAGTAACGCATAGGACTAGATCAAACTATGTAATAAATTACACAGACTATTTGACAAGATGGGTAGAGGCAACCCTAACTAGAGAATGCACAGCAACCACAGTGGAAAGATTTTTTTGGGAGAACATTATCACAAGGTATGGATGTCCTTTAAGTTTAACCAGTGATAGGGGTACACATTTCTTGAATGAGACTGTGAGGATCTTGTTAGCATAGTTTATGGTAGCTCATCACAAGACTACCCCTTATCACCCACAAGAAAATGAAACCGCAAAATCATTCAACAAAATACTGAGTCATACCCTGACCAATATTTGTGATATCAGAAGACAAGTTGGGATGACAAGGTATCATTCGTATTATGGGCTTACATGACAACTTATAAAAGGTTGAACAAAGCCACACCATTCCAATTGGTGTTTGGCATGGAAGCTGTTCTGCCAGTTGAATTCATGTTACCTTCTTTGTGAATAACACGTGCAAGAGGGGTGGCTATTGAAAAAGTACTGGAAGAGAGAATTGATGAACTGATGAATCGAAAGACAATCACTCACTAGGTGGAGCTAAACAACAGAAAAAGAAAAGAAAAAATCATGACACAATCGCTACATCAGAAATAAGAAGTTTGAGGTTAGGCAGATGGTCTTGCTGTATGATTCTAAGTTTCTATGCCATCCTAGGAAGTTGAAGGTCCATTGGCTAGGTCCCTATAAAATCATGTACATCCTTGATTTGGGTGCGTGCTAGTTACAAGTGCTGGATGGAACAAAATTACCTAGACACTTCAATGGGAGTAGGCTGAAGCCCTACTATAAATAAGTCTTCTTGGTGTTTGTAAATAAGGTAGTTTTTCTAGTTAGTTTAGAATTTCCTTTATGCATTTCTTTTCTTGTGTTTCCCTTTTCATGTTGTTTTTTTTGTGCATTGAGCACCAGTAACCTTTATTACTCTTTGAGGATTTTTGAGTGCACAAAGGACCACACATTATTTTAGTTTGGGGTGGAGTAATGTGAAGTAGAGCATGGGTAAAGTTCCAAGGAAGGTTGTGTTGAAAAGCCTGGTTGAATGGCCATGTTAAAAGAGGTGCATGGAAAGAGAAGATGGAAAAGAAAGGTTGGTGTCAAGATAAGGCTACTTTCAGATCCCATGTACAAAGGAGGAAAAAGCGCATAAGCAATACGAGGTAGGTGAGAGAAAAAACCGGGACAAAAGAAGTGCCTTCGGCATCGGTGACACACTCACAAGAGTCTCTTGTCTAGACATATTAGTTACACACTAGAAGGTTGGAAGATTGTCTACGTAGGGTTAGGTGTGTGAGTTAAAGTGCTAAAGTTGGACTTTGTTTGAAAAATCTGCATTAAATGTGAAAAGTATGGTGGTAGGTGAAGTAGCATTTAATGCTTAAAAAGGGATAAACTATAATCAAAGGGTCGAGACACTTCATTATTCATTTTGAGTATAAGGAGAAAGAAGTGCTTTTTGAATTTTTGTAAACTAGGGCTTCTAAAAACTGATCCGTGTGAAGAAAAATTTGAAAAGATTGAGAGTAAGTGACTAGTTTGGATCTGCAAACCAGAAAAAAGGGATCTCACAGGCGTAAGAGAGTTTTGAGAAGGAACTGTCTTGTGAAGGGATTATCTCAGCTAGGGTTTGAAGAACTAGGGCATGAGTTTAAGGAATTTTCTTTGCAAATTAGATATCTAAGGTGGGAAAGAGTGGAAGAACAAAGTTATAAGAAGTGATTGAAGTAAGAAGCAAACCTAGACAATGGCACCCAAGAAACTAGTTAGCACACCCAAGAAGGGAAAGGGAAAGGGAAAGGGAAAACAACAAGAAATTGATGCACATACAAACAAAGAATGGTATGCAAAAATGCAATACCCAGATGGAGTGTTGCTAGGGAAGGAGTGGGAGCCCCACCTAAGAAACATGTCTGTGAACAAACACAATCATTGTACAAGCACAATCGAGAAGGAGATGGAGCTGGAGTTAGTGCGCCCATTGAATAAAAGGACACAAGAGGGTTTTCCCATTTATAACAATGATGTGAAGGTAAAGTTAGAGAAGGAAGGGTTATTATAACTCTTTGAGTTGCCCTACTTCGGGAAGCCTGAGTGCCTATATCAATGGCTGATGTCATGTGTACATGAAGACTAATTCCATTTCATAGGGTGCAAGATGCACATTAACCCTCAGCTCATCTCACATTTCACATGCCTCATATGTGAAGGAGATGATTTGGAAGATGACCTAGGTGATAAAGAGGTAATTAAGGAGACTATCGCTGCCTACGCATATAAAAAGGGGTTAAGGTACTGTTGATGCAAAATCACAGCACCCCTGGATGTAAATCAGGTTTCTAGGTTGATCACTTTGGCATCCAGTGTGATTGCATAACATTGAATCCTTTCTCCAAGTGTGGGACTTGAAAAATGAGAAAGAATTCTCCAGAGAAGGCTGGTTCCTATTCCTCTGTTCAGATGCACACGAAATATGCAGAGGGTTTTCTCAAAACCTAATGTAATCTGCCAAGGAGACAAGGTAAGAAGATGCATAAAATAAATCTAAGCTAATAGAGGTGATGCAATGAGGAATGAAGAACACCTATTTTGCCAGTGAACACAGACCATTTGAATGTGATATAAGATCATGCACAGATGACAAAACCTGCAGTGAAAGACTAGGAGGATGCAAAAAATGAACACAGAGAGGGCTGAGAATCATCCACAGACATGCATTACTTGCTCCAAAGATTAATACAATACACTACAGAATGCCATGAGGTAGAATAGTATTACAGTTCAAATGAGAGGTTCAAACTCCACAAATTCGCCTGAGGAGAAGAAGGGAGAGGCAAAACAGAAAAATGTTCGACCCTGAAAAGAAGCTCCTCTTTACAATATATAGAAAGAATGAGAGAGGGAAAAGAGAGAGGAAAGCCAAATCTACCCCAACCACCTCCAGGTTGCATTCCATTCATCTCATTATGGCAGAAGCGGCGGATCCTGGAAAAACGGTGGGCTGTCTAACAGAAGCGGCGAATTGTCTGCTGCATTAAATTTGTTTGTTGAAGCATTACTTCTGCTTGTTATTTTGTGCCAGAGGCGTTTCTTGATTTTCTCTCTCTAAACTGAACCAAAATGTAAGATTGACCCCGGAATCATGTAGAGAATTTTACCAGCTTTCCATTGATATAAAGAACATGCCAATCTGAGCTCTGGATCTAAAGTTATGGTGATATGAAGATTTAGGGAAAAAAACGGGCCAAAACGTGTTTTGAAATCTTTCCCGCGCTCTGCCACCTAGGTGACACGTGGCACGTGCTGATTGGAAGAGAAATTCTCTCTCCTCTACCTTTCGTGGGCTTTCCTTTTGAAATTTCCTTGTGGGCCCCTTAAACTTGGACACGTGGCACTATTTCATTGGTTCGAGTTAGTGCTCGAAACCTCGCCCTTTGACTTTTGGACTATCTCCCTTGTGACACGTGTCATGATTTGATTGGTCTGCGGGTTTGCCAGCTTTTCGCGCCCTTCGCGTCTTTATGTCCTGGATGTCCCAAACTGTTTGGGACAAAAACCTTTGATCCGCCTGAAATGGGCTTCCTCGTCCCTCATTTGCCGATGACACGTGGCGCAATCTGATTAGCTCTCGGCTTTTTCAGCTATCCACGTCCCTCACGTCCCTGCGGCCCAGATGTCCCAGTACGAACTTTCTCTTTTTCGGCTGAACCAGCCGGTTCACGTCCATTTGTCCCAAATGTCCCAGTGCTTCGTGGGACAAATTCTTCCGGTTCGCCCGATCCGACCGATTCGCATACTTCTGGCCCAGATGTCCCTTTTGCTTCCGGACTGTTTGTTCTCATTTCGGCCGATCTGGCAGGTTCGCGTACTTCGCGTACTTGTGTCTCGTTTGTCCCGGATGAATACTTGGGAAAATTTTTCCTTCTTTCGGCCGATTCAGGCATTTCGCGTCCCGCGTGTACCTGTGGCCCAGATGTCCCTTTGCTTCACGGGCCGCCTGGAGGATTTTTGGCCGATCCGCGCCTAGATGTCCCAAATGTCCCCCGACTGCTCCTAGGACTAGGACTTAGCCATTTTTCGTGATTTTTCCTGTTTCAATCTACTTTCCTGGAACTGCAAAACTCTGATGCATGTTATCGAAATTTACCCTGGGGGGTGAAATTTTGACAACAGGTACTATGCTATCATAGACATCGAGGACCAGGTAATGAAGATGGCCATGCATCTGGTGACAAATTTAAATGGCCAGGAGAGATGGACCCATATCAATAAGCCATGGTTACATGTTTGCATGAAGATCTTAGAAGACACCATCTACAACTTGTCTACATTCATCGCAGATGAGATTGTCAGCTGCATGAAGGAAGGCGACAAGATCTTATTCGGTAATTTCCTACTAACAATTGTGTTTTCAGAAATTGGAGTACCTGATGCACCGAACAAGTTTATATGGAAGTACCTACATGAGGACCCTTCACCTGTAAAAATATTTGAAAAATATGCATGTGACTCCATGAAAACTATGCACAAGGCATGCCTAGAGAAATGGTATACATTCCTGAAGAACACATTTGGGGAAGAATGGAGAATTCTCAAACAACTGCTAGTGGCCACCAAAGGAGAAGCTAAATTTGATGTGTACCAACATTTCTACCTAGGAAAGTTCAAACTAATGGATGAGACATGGATCCCATCGTGCAAGCTCCCCTTTTCCTTCACAGCTCAATACTTCCAAGTGGGAGTAAACAAGTTCAAAGAGTCCAAGAAGCTGAAATTGGACCTTGGTAATTTGGACTAGGAACACAGGGAAATGCACAAAGGGTTGGTCTATGCCAACAAGTGCGGGTACATGGAGAGGTATGTGTCACATGAGGTTTAGATGACAAGGCCCATGACTCTGCCCATTGCAGGAGGATGCATGGTGCACGTATACCTCCGCATAAGACCCAAATTGGAGAAGGGAACATATTTGGAGAACGAGGTGTCTATGCTTGAGGATCTAATTGGCAGGAAGAGACCCACACCCAAGTAGGTGGAAATGGATCTAGAGAATAGAAGACCAAGTATGGTGGATACATAGGTAATAGGTTCCCTTGGGACAAGCACTAGAACAAGCATGTATTCATGCAAGAAGAGGCCCATAGTCAAGGAAAAGACTTCAGAGCCAGAAAATCCATCAGAAAAGGAGTCCTCAAGAGAAGAAGAAACAAAGTCACCAACACTAAAATCCCCGGTTAGGAAGAAGCAAAGGCTTAAAGAGGAGACCACCTGAGAAGAAACTAGAAGTTTGGACAAGCACATAGATAGAGAAGAAGATAGTGGGGAAGATGAACCTAAAAAAGAACAAGGGCCACCTATTTTCAACATACATGATTCAGATGAAGAAGGTAGAGAAGAGGATCAGGGGTTCCTCTTCATGCAGCACAAGAATAGCTAGGAAGGGAGAGGAAACTAGAACATGAGAAGTGAGGAGGATGGTGCACAGATGCAGAAGGCTCCAAGCCTTATGATGGAACAAATGAAAAAGGTGGCAGAGAGATAAGAAACAAATGCCATCGAGACCTTGGAGGAGGAGGAGTTAGAATGTAGTGCTAAGTCGGTGTTGGATGAAGAGAAGGAGGAGAGTGTAGGAAAGGACCACAGCAGCGTTGGAGGCCCCATTTTAACTATAAGTATTCCTAAGGGCATGCGCATGAAAGGAAGGTGCAAAGGGGAGGAGAGGCCAGGGATGGGTTATATTGATGACCCCAACAAATTGTTTCATGCATGGTTCTAAAGCATGATTCCAATAGAAGAGCTCGTAGAAATTTCATCTTTTGACAAGGAGGCTACATACCCACGGATGAGGAAGATGCTCTTATGGGTAATTGAATCCCATATTGATGAGATAGAATTTGAAGTGAGCCATTTGAAATAATAACATTTACAGGGCTAATAGAAGACAATCCAGTGGTGAACGCTTAGTAGCTCTTGGATGAACAACTGTGTAATGCACTCAACAAGGTCTCCATTGAAACCAAAACTAGACTTTTCGGGTGGAATGATAGAATCAAAGATCTGGAGGAGGACTTGAAGAAGAAAGAGGAAGAGCTAGCTACAAGGGAAAATGAGCTTAGTTAAGAGAAACTAATCAGTGCCTAGTTACAACGTGAGTTGAAGGATGAGAAGGCCAAGTTGTGCGCGGTGTACAAAAAGGTGGAGTCTATTAATAACGTTATAGTATTGAAGAATCCATACCTAGCACCCCCCGCATAGAAGTATGGATCTACCTTGGGATTCCTGGAGGATTTAACAAGAGTCCTCAACATGGAGAGGTAACCATTAGCCTTGGAATCTGTAGAAGAAGTGGCCGTGTGCCTGGAGAAAGAAGATAAATTGAAGGTCGTGGAATTCATAGCTGAATACAACAAGGTTCTTGCTAATATAAAAGTTGCTTCCGAGACTACTGAAGCCACATATGACAATTACACAGAAAGAGAAAAAGTGGCAGGCATCTTGGTTGCCACTCATGAAGCATAACTCAAGGATTTTCAAGAGAAGAATAAAGGAAATAGGGTGGAAAGGGACATAATCCTTGCTAAGGTCAAAAGAAAATCTGAATCCATTGAAACCTTAAGGGGTTTAATTAAAAACATGTTGAAGGAACTATACCCACATATTACACAGAGAATGGATGCGATGGATGATGTAGACAAGGAGTTAGAGAAAGTTGCTAACACCATAAGCACACAAGGAAATGGGATAATATTTGTGGAGGTGAGCACCCTGGTTGGCGATCTCTATCAGAGAGAGCAAAACAAAGTCGATGCCTGGAACAAGTTTGAGGCCGACTTTCAAAGGATTTTCCTAGCCTACTGCAGTGATTCCATCACTTCCCATTCTTTCTTATTTCTATATTATTTCATCCCCTTATTATTTTACCATGGTGTAAGTCTATTGTATTATTTATTTTCACTGGAGAAGTGTTCCTGTGGATGGGGAATAGGTGTAGTGTGGAGTATTTTTGGGCCCCTTAAATATTGGCTAAGTACAAAAAGGTGCATAGGCACGCAAGGCCTAATTGAAGAAAAGCGTGCAAGGATAAATAACATAGGGTAGGGTTTAAGGAGGGATTTAAGGAAACCCGTGGTATGCACGCAGACATAACCAAGGGTTCAGGACTTAGCCATATTGGGTGTTTTTGCAGAACATGTGAAAATCATGAGCCAACTGTGCATGTGGAATGGATAAGGTGCCAACCTGGCAACAGGGTGGCCCAAGAAGGAGAAAGCCTGCTGTAGAAGCTTCTAGAAGCTCATCATGGAAAAAAGTGGAAAGCTGAGGCTTAGAGAAGCATGCTCGCATGGAGGACCACATTCAGAGACTTGGCATTAGATCTTAGGCCGCTGGAGGATGAGTTGGCAGTTAAGAACTCCTATATATACAAGCACCTGCAGAAGCAATATATATATATATATATATATATATATATATATATATATATAGGGCGGAGCTCTTCAGAAATACTGCAAGAACTCTATTAGTTTGGGTAATTTTGTTTAGGGAAGGATGTATCAATGGTATGGGGTTTATAAATTTCTTTTGAGAACCTAGCTATATGAGTCCAGATATAATGCATGACTACGGTCTGCTTCTCTATAATACTTTGTAATGGGTCCATGAATGTAATGAGGTTACCATCTTACATGAATATGAACATTGATGATTCTAATGTATACATATTCCTCATAGTTCCTTTTCAATTAAGTTTTTGATTAAGTATGAATGTCTGTACAACTTCTTTCTATTTTGGTATAGTTATAAAATCTGTTAAAGCACTTCATGTCTGGAATGATTGCAAGGACCTAGAAGCCGTTCTAAGCTCTATGGTGCTTGTATGTTTTACTTCCATTCATATCTCATAAACATGAGTCATAAACAATGTTTCCCACTAAATTCACATAAAAGAGAGACTCAACACCCATGCGTGCCTCAGGTGAGCACCCAACACCCACTGGGTGATAGGTCGGCATGCATGGGGTTCTTTTCTTTTGTGATAAGGGTAAAAATGACTACACCCCTTGGCTAGAGTTTTGATATTGGTTTGGGTGTTGGGTTTGATTTTAATTTTGTGGTAGATGATTTACATCAAATGTGTTGATAGAAGACAAAGTGTTAGGGCCTCTTTGATTTTCATTTTTTTTGTTATTGTTATTGTTACCGTTGTTTATGAAACTAGCATTTTTTGCTTGATCGGTAGCACTATTCCTCATAGCACCATTATTAAGATTCACACCTTTAGGTCCTTAGTTGTTGGTACCATTTTTTGATAATTTGCATTATTTTTATTTGGCGATACCAATTTCCCATTGGGACTATATATCTTACGCCCATTGTCTATAGCGGCTTGGTCAATCCGAAGCGTACTATCTAACACTTCCTCGTAATTACAGAAATGAAAATTTTGGACTTCCTAGTCTCTCGATTCAGTGAGTGAAGGAAAAGATCGTAAAGTTCCATCGAGTCCATGTTAGATGAACTTGCATAGGAATAGAGAACTTGGCGTCATCTCTAGATGAAATGGGTAGAATATTCATTTTTCTCATGTCTAATATGTATGAACTCCCTAATCCCTATATGCAACAACTTGTTCATGTCAAATGCTTTGATGAATTTGGAAACAAGTTGTTTAAAGGAATCTATAGAAGCTTCTGGAATACGGTAATACCAATCCAATGTGATTCCTTTGAGAGTCTTTAGAAATATATTTTCCACTACAACATCCCAAGGAAGCAATTCCCTGATAGTAGTAGTGTAGGCCTTGATATGAGCATTCAGGTATCCTTTTACCTTAAAGTTTGGAAGATTTGATAATGGACGTGGAAGCATGACACCATGTACTGTGAAGTCAAGAGACCCCTTTAAGTACTCAGCATATATACCCATTGCATAAGATTCCACCATTAAAGATCATTGACAAGGACATGGAGGAGGAGTTAGATAAACTACATTATAAGTGCCATTGAGAATGTATGGGGTCCCTTGATATGACATGTAGGAAGTGGGAATGGAATATGGGTCCATCTTGGGAGTTTTTGAATACATGCACATGTAAGGTGGGATAGTACTAGGATATGGACTAGCGGGCATAAAACTGGGGTACGTCTCAATGCCTGTTGTGGTGGCATTTGAGAATGCATTTTCATCCAACCCTTGCGTAGGATAAGATTGAGAAGGATGATGACCCATCCCTAGTGTGTCTAACCCTGTGAGAATGTCACCTAGATTTGAATAAACCAGATAAACTTGTTGTATAGGATATTGTGTTGGTTGCTCATTGGAAGGGATCTATCCTTTACTATCAACTAGATACCCCATGTTTTTCCCTACTGCATGTGTTGGTTATGAATTCTGGGCACTTTCTAGTTCTCTAATTCTCCCTAATAAAGTAGAAATAAGATCATTGGGAGAGGACTGAGTCCCTTGTTGGGGTACCTATGGTATAGGGTTTGATTAATCAGGCTCATGATACACTATCATGAATTGTTTTGTGTTATAATTCTTGTCTTCCTAAAAATTAAGAATCTTAGGATAGGAATTCAAAATATCATATTCTGTAGCCTTCATTTTATCCAAAGACTCATCTATCTGAAGAAGATGATTTGTTATTCATACAAATGTATCATCTTCTATTGATTACATGACAATGTGAGGTCTTAAAAAGACTTTATGGTAATAACATGTTCCATTTGTGATAAAAATGTGGTTTGCATTGAGTTGACCATATTGCATGTTGAATGGTTGATCAACCTCCTCCATCCTTACATAACTAATGGGGTTTGAAGTGTAACTAGGGGATGTTTGGATGTTACTTTTGTAATTGTCATCCCATATCGAAAGATAAGGGGACTATTTTGGTTACACGTTGGTGTAGTGTTTATCATAGCCAAATGGCCCTCAAAATCTCTTCTAGACATATTTCAGAAAGTATAAAATACCTATCAAAATAGATGAAGAAATGGAGAGGTGAGGTAATAAAAATGAAAGAAAAGGAAAAAGAAAGAATTAATCGATTCATGTCAGGTTCACCAATTTGTACGGATGAAAATTGACATGCAACCTTCAATGGAACTCTTCCCCTTGAGGTTGTGCTGGAGCAGCCAATATTGAATGTGTGTGGATGGCTAACTATAGGAGGATCAATGACTAAGATCTGGTAGTTTGATCTCTTTGTAGCTGAGTTGCCAAAGGGGAGATTTAGAGGCTATGAACAAGTAGCGTAAATTCCCTATGGTTTGTTTTCCTAACTTGGATCTAAGTGTTGATCTAGTTTTAAGTGTCTAGATTAACTAAGATGAAAATAACAATCTATGCTACTGCTTGAAAGGAAAATTAACTAAATAAATCCACAAAACTGAAACATCATAATTACAAACAATTTTATTTTATTATAAATAATCAAATCTACTTCTACACTAAAAATAAACAAGCAAAATAACTCAATGCAGTTATTCATCTATGTTGAGTGTATTGAAACTAAACCAACTTAAAATAATAACTTTTACATATGATCTATGATATGTAGAAAACCTCCTACATATATTCTCTCCTTCAGATCCACAGGGATGGGAAGAAAAGGATCCGTCACTAGGAGCTACTATTAATGATTTAAACCCTCTTGGAAATCAACTAATTACTTGTAAATGAAAGGAAATTGATTTCTACTCTATTTGACATGATGTAACAATGAAAAATTACAACATTGAAGGAAATCAAACAACAACTCCAACCTGGAATTCAAAGAACAAAGGTAAATCCAGTTGTGTTATGGCTTGTCCCTTTAGTTTATCCTTCCTTTCTCTGTATGTCCATATGAGTCCAAGGAATTGGGAATGCAAAGGAAACAATAGGAGAAGGCACTTGAGAAATGGAAACTTGAAGGTAGTCTGGTTGTAATGCAAGTGGAAGAGAGATAACACAAGTGAACAGAGCTTGGCTATACAATTTCCAATAGGATTATGGCAGCCATAGTATGCAAGATACATAAAATTCTCAGGCCATTTTTTTAAATATAAGCATTGGATATATAGGCATTGGGTGGGATGTGACTTCATGCAAAACACAGCCTTGGAGTGCCAAATCATTGGGTGAAGAGGTAATTCAAACTAATTAAATCAATTTAATAATAGAAGAGGGAAGGAATACCATGTAATCAAGACTATTTTTAGGTAGTTTGGTTCACAAACACACCCTAGAAGTCAAGTTAAGTGAAATCATGCGTGTTAAAATCATGTATGAAGAGTTCTAGAAAAAGTGCAAAGGACCACCACCCTACTTGGGCGGAGGTCCTGACACTAAATGCCAAAACATGCACATAACGAAATGGGAAGCTGGAAGAAAGAATTGAAAAGCTAAGTAAGGATGTCCAGGCTACAAATATACACTACAAATGGGTTTAGGAACTTTAACACCTTCTAAAAGGACATGAATCATCATTGGGGACTTTTGTAACTATTTTTCAACACTGTAGCACATGCAAGTTTGGGTGCATACAGGTCCCTTACCATACATACACCATTCCTTGTTACATTTGAAATCAAGCACTGTGACATGGTCTTAGGTTTCCCTTGGCTTCGTGCTACCCATGATAACCCTTCCATGCTCCACTTGTGTCTTAATTTCATTCACAACAATAAATTTGTCACCATTCAAGGAATTACACCATACACACCATTACCTAGGCCAACTCTTTCCTTTCTTTCAGCCCTAGTCATGGAATATAGGCCTCTTACACCTCTATAGTCTAACTATACCTCTGTACCTAGCTCTCCCATTTGCACATGGCCTACACTATGACACCATCATCCTCACTAGGTCTATTATTCCACCCATTGTCCTAAGTCCTTTGCTTATGCAGCCCATTCCTATATGTGTGCTCTATCTCCTTTACCACATTGGTTTCCCTCACATACACATATTTACTCTCCTAAACCACCAACCCTAGACTATGGTCACATGATCTCTCCTTTTTTGACACCAAATAAGGGAAGCACACTCTTCACTATAGTTGGACAAGCTTTCCATCACTCACATGCTTTGGGGCATCAAACTTTCTCCCCCACATCGTTATTTTCCGTCTCTATTGTATACTCATAACTTATTTACTACACTCACGCTCTATGCTTCATGTCTAAATTTCCAAGCACTATCACATCTTCGGTAAAAACATTGTACCTCAATCACTTGATGATAAAATCATGTTATCAAATTTCATACATGAGTATTGAGGGTATTAAATGAACCTCAAGTGCACACTTGGGGGGCATCACACTCCCCTACCCCTCCATAACTATTTTTTGTCTCTATCATCTACTTTATCTACTAAGATTCACACTCTGTTCTTCATGATAAATATTTCCTAGCATCTAATCTCAATCACATGCAATACCTTCATTACACAATGATGCACTCTAGTTCCATAGGTCATACTTGACTGTTGAGGGTGCAATTCCTAAATGAAACTCACATCACACACATCCACATGGGAAAATGAGGCTCCTCTCATCTTCTAGACTTCCATATCCTCTCCATCACATTCACACAACATATACACATTTGTTTGCATTTACTCTTATTAGCTTATACTACATACATATTACACTTTATTTCCTATGATAATTGGAGACTTAGTATGTCATTATATTTTTCTATACACAAATGGGAATTCATATGGTATGTTAAGGTGAATCGAGGAATTCTAAAAATTCTTGCATGATGCATAATGCGTGACACTTTTCTTTATTAATCTTGCCAAGGATCCTGGGGGCATCTACCTTTTCTACTCTCATACTTTACACATCACAGGTCTTATTGTTATAATATTTACTACTTATCGTTACTATCACTTTACTCTTTGTTGATATATACACACTTTGACATACTACTTATCTTTCTAACATGCTAATGGGTGCTTCATGTGTAACATTTTCCTTACATGACACTATACAACCATGGTTATCTGTTACTGCATGTTTACTATTTTTTGTGGGATATTTGCTATGTCATGCTTGATCATTGTTCACTTATGGTCACTCCAGACTTGATTATCTTGTGACATTATAAGAAATGTCCCATGTATGCAACCCATTTTTTGTGGTCTCCCTCTTGTTTTCATAGTTGTTTGACACATTTTACTCTATTACATGTTAGCTATTTTATACTAACACTTTTTTCTAGCCTATATTTTTTTCATGTGCCTTAATTTCTACCATGCACATCCCCTACCCCATACAGGTAGCCAATTCATGATATGCATATCAGTTTCAGTTCCTCTCATTTGGGATGCATCCTCCTACATTTTTCACATGCACCCAAAATGAGGGGGGAAACTATTGGGTGAACAAATCACACTTCCCTCATCACAGAGCTCTAGAATAGAATAACACAGTATAGAATTGGAAAATGAACATAGTCATAGATTGGTCCAAAATTAGACTTGGATAAAAAAAAAGTGAAAACATTAGTGCCAATATCAAACATGAACAATGGATGCTTGTGTCCTACTTGGGAATGTGTGTCCTAGGGGAAAAACATACATTTTCTTAGTTCAATATAGTTTCTGTCAGTTTACAGTACAACTCCATAGTATCAGGCACTTAGCTCCAGCTACATAATTCATTCAATCGGCTACAATTTGGTTACAATCAGCTATAATATGTTAAAAATAAGGACATGTTGATCTGCATTGGTACTTATCATTTAAGAATCATTATATAAGGAGAGAAAAATATACCTCTCTCCCCAAAACTCTTCTCTTAGCATGAGATCACCCAAAAAACTCATCTTTTGTGTGAGATTGCCTTAAAAACTTGTCCTCCATGTGAGATAACCCAAAAACCTCAATCTTGGCACGAGATCCCCCAAAATCCTCATCTTTGGTGGAATGATACTCAAATCCTTGGCTCAACACTTTCTTTGTTGGGAATTGATCACTCCCAACCACATTTGATAACATTTCCAAAGAAAACATAATAACTTTCTATCCTTTACTCTCTGATACATCAGGTGCACTCTTTCCTTAGCTACTACTTTTACAAACTACTTTTTTATACTTATACATAGGTTACCCTGATTTTTCACATACAAGACTTTGAATACTCTTTTTCTCTTCTTTAGCATGCCCTTCATTATAAGAAATAATAAGTAACTCACATCTAAAAGCACAAGATCCAAAAACACGCTACTATGCATACACTTCACCCGTAGGGTCTAACTCCCTTTCTTAGTTGCCATGCTCCACATTTATGATCACTTCACACTTCACATGACTACTTGTCCACTCGGCATACTATGGAATACAATTCTCTTTGGTTTACAAGGTACATATATTATATCTACTTTATGCTATCGAGTATCCACTCAACATCATAAAGTGGGGGAAAATATAGATACAAAATCTATGCACTTGGGTACATTTATAGGTCCTAAGGCATACTAATGTAAACATGATTCCCAAGCAAGAAAAATGTTGGTTAAAAACTCCCTTTGGTATTTTAATTGATTTATATTTTACACTTTACTGGTCTTACACATCTTACAGCTCTTCCAACATTTGATTGATTTATCTTTTATGGCCTCAAACACTAGCGCCCAGTTAGGATAGAAGCACACAGGCACTCCTGTCCCTTCTGGGTGCCCCTGTCATTATCTTTATTCTTCTTCTTTTGATTACTTTTCACTTCTTGGTCACATTTTAACACTTTGGGTCATCATTTCAATTGTCAATTATGAAATTCAAATAATGGAATCATATATATACTTAGTTAATTATTATAAATTAAGGACCAAATACTATAAGTATTATATATCATCACCTGATCTTGCATAAAGGCACAAGATCACTACAAATCATACATCTAGAACATTCATATAAGGTACAATGGCTACATTGTTATGCATACATAATATATAAGGGGAGTTCATTCTATTCTATCACACACATTATACATACTTGGTACAATTACATCTAACTTGTTATCACTGTGCAACTTGCACAAGGGAAACCTAGGGCATAAAACAAATGCACACACACACACACACAAATAACTACATGGATTCTAAGATGTAGTCTAGCACTTGGTCATAAGTTTACTCTTCGGGTGACTACTGGGGTCAATATGGCTGCACATTATGCATCTTTTTTATTATATTTGATATGGTTTTTGGAGATGTGTAGGTAGAAATTTGTTTTATAGGTTATAGGTGTGATCAATGATCTAAAAAAAAAACTAAAGCGAGTAGAAGAAAAGATCCTCCAACCCAGGAAAAACTAGATTTGAAGCATTTGAGTACACATGGGTCCCCATATCAATCACTATTTCTTGGGGCACTCCTATCCTCCCATGGGTGCTTCTATCCTATACATTTCTATGGTTATAAACCCTCATCAAACCTTTTCACCATTGTTCCCAACTTGTATCAGTAGATACATAGTCCATATCACTCCCAAGTTACAAAAAATTAGCTAAGTCATCACCCCTCTCTCATTTTGTTAGGGTATTACATATCTGAATGCTTATTATTTTTACACTACTATAGTTTATTACGCGAACATCATTTTTCACAGTAGTTACTCTGAAATAGGATTTAATTCAAACTAGATTAAATCAATAAGAACATAAGGAAGTAGGGTTAACTATGTGAATATAAACTAACATATTTTCACAACATTAAACATAATTACTCCACACTCAATTAGAGGAATACAACCTTACAAATAATGATAAGACTAAAAATCATAGACAATTTTTTTATTGATTCGTTTATCAAAGGCACCAACACCTTTCTTGGTTTTACAATATCATCATGTTTAAAAATATGAAAATTTAAGGAAATAGAGGAAATATAGAGAAAGAGGAAAATGGAAGAATGAAATATCTCTCTTGTATCTTAGTAGTGCAAGGCTATCTACTTAGAAAGTTACAATTGACAACTAGTTGAAATGAAAAAGTCACTTCAATTTATAGCCTTACACAAAGTATTTTCATCTACCCCCACATGAATTTTCATTTCCCCTTATCACTTGTGACCTTTCATATTCATAGGAAACAAAAGTGAGTCTTTTTTCATTAATTGAAAAGAACTCATTACAAAGTTAAACTATATGTCACTTGAAATGAATAAGAAAAAATAGTGAAATGTACCTTCCCAACAAAGAATTAGAACATGGAGAGAGAGAAGGAAGGAGGAAGTTACAAGAGGGGAGATGATCATACTGATGGAGATGAGGCCTCTACCAATGAAGATCTGACTACCGATGAACCTTATGGGAATGCTCCTAGAGATATTTCCCCACCCTTGAATTCCTTGCTAAAGTGGGATGCCATAAGAGACACTTTCTCTTCTTAAGGGATATGAATGAAGATTATAGACTTGATCTACGTTTCAAAATTACCACTGATGTTTTTCTACATATTGAAAAAAACTTGATGATCCTTAGTATTATTGGAAATTATACATTTAATTTCTAAAAGAGACTCCAAATTATCCTCGTTAAATGAGAAGGGATCTCATGTGTCTTTCTTGAACAATTACTCAAATGGTTTTATAAGCTCTTCCACTAATGAATTTTAACTTATTGGAAGTGACCCAAGCTTCTACACCCTGTTGCTTATAGTTTCCAATTTTTTTGATGTGATCTCCTCACAAGAGTAAGGCAAAGATATAACCTCATTGAACATTTCATATCAGGAACTCATTGTGTGAAACCAAATGGTAGAAAAATTATCAGTTATGTAAGTGAATACATTTCTACCCACTAATACAAAAGAATAAAGGTTACTCATTTCTGATACCAACAAGATTTTTCCTTCTTGATCTCTTCCTTAGTCATATTTACTTTTGTAGTAGTGGCGAGAGAAAAATCAAATAATGAGATGATCTAAGGTAAAAATGTCTTTCCATTTTCAATGGTATTTTTAACCCAAATGTCATCATCTCTTCTTTAAATTATGTGACCTTGGGCCTTTTTTATTATTTTGGGGTCAAAACTACTGATAGGAGTGATAACCTCAGTGGGAAGAGATGGTAGTGAACTAGGATTTAGGAATGACTATACATAAGCAACAAGAGTTCTCACATGCTCCTCTAACTACTCTATTGTTTGTTTGTACTCATTGTTTTGAGAAGGTATGTAGGTAATATATTCCTTGAACATATGTGTGTCACCATCATGTGTTTTTTACTCAAAGAGATTATTTTAATTTCATAATATACTTCAGTCATCTCCTCCATGGTTTTCAAAACTTTTGGTTGTGAAACCTATACATAGTGATTACCAGAAGCTCCACTGAAAATGTAAAAGTTACCTGTTCCTTATTACATCATTTATTTTTCATGATCTTTGATATGGGTTCAAATTCTAGTGTTGATGCCTATTGCACTACCCTTGGATCACTCCCAATCAATTATTGGATCCAAGGGAAATTTTCTATTGTGTTGGGCTTAATATTAGGCATGATGACACATTTAGGTTTGCGACGAGGAATCACATATTACACATGATGAGATGAATCAACTACTAAGGAGGAAATAGTTACGAATCGATGCAGAATTGGAGGTTGTGAAGGATCAATCTCACCTTTCTCAATATATTCAATGATATCTTCAGTGGTTTTAGCTTTCTTTTGGAGCCTCATGGGCTAAGATCCTTCAACGTGTTCTTCTTCCATGAAATTTATATTTGAGAAATCCCATTAGTGAGTGGATATCGTGGCTCTCTTGGATGCCTTCAAGGATGAAATGTGAGATTCCTGTCTCGAGAGAGTTAGGCTATCTCTGAACTCAATGATGGAAATTCTATTTTCCTGAACCACTCCCTTGATACCTGAATCATTGTTGTAGTCCTCTCATTGATGACACTTGATTCTATTATGTTCCATGAGATAGGTAAAAGAAGTGTAGAATTTACTACTTGATACTATGGGTCAAAAAAATCCAATCCATCATATCTAAATACTTCAACGAACCAATTTAAGTTGAAATTTGTAATTTGATCAACTTTCATCCTCATATGGTCCCTCTTCCTCACTTTAAAGTGTTGGAATGTGGTCCTATACGTGTTGTAATTGATGAAAAACCAAATTAATGACAAAATGGATGATGGATTAGGGTTAGATGATGCTGGGGATTATGTTGACATGATGGTTTAGATGTGTTCATGATGATATAAAGAGATTCAGTGAGGATTATTTTCTCTTGCAAGCCCATTCAGGTGCCTAGGTGATGTTGCATGGTGGTATGAGATTATTGTTTGTTTTATAAGAATGATGACATAATGGATATCATATTTAGAGAGCTATTGGGCATGCACATCAGTTTCAGGATACAAATTTAGGTTGGTGACCATGTTTTAGATGCTCATTTGGAGTAGGTATGAATGCTAAGAAGTGTGAGGATGCATTTTGGAAATAAATGCTCATTTATGCATGTATTTAGGTGTATTATGGTGTTCCAAGTATTTTTGGACAATTTTGAGTGCATTCATGACGTGTTATAGTGTTTTACTAGTTGACCCTAGCTTCTACAATGCACAACCCTAAAGGGAAGCTATATAAATGAGAAAGGCTGGAGAGTTTGAGATATGGAGATAAATTTTTTATGATTGGATATGTTATTATGATGTGTCATGAATCTTTGAGAAAAATTTCAGGATGTGAGGATGTAAATTTTGCAAGTTATGAAAATTTTGATGAAACATGGTCAAGAACTAGTGCATTTTCAACTCGAATTGCAACTTCTGATGCTCACACTGAATTGTGTGATTTACATGAGATATTTTGGATTTCAAGGATGTTTCTATAGTGAGTATAAAATGTTTCAAAAAATTAATTAGGTCATCTCATTCTAACATTTTTATGAACTAATGTTAAGAAGGTAAATAAATTTTTATGTGTTTGAACCCCTAACCTAAAATCCGTTTAAGAGAATTGATTCCTAAGTGGCCATAATTTATTCTTAGTGCATGGATGATTATTATAACATGTATAATAATATTTATATTTCCATAAAGGTATGTTAGTGGTCATGGTTATGAGTGGAACTCACTAAAACATGTTAGTTTATGAAGAAGAGTATTTTGGGATAAGATTGTCCAAAAGAGTTGCAAGATAAATTGGAATTGTGATGAATGTGAGGTTTTATAGATGTAAAAATATTTTTCAGGACATATCTATGTAATTTTATGGTCAAATGAGCTCCATTTAGGTTGACTTGTCAAAGGGCAATTTTGAGGCAATAAAAAGTAATCTTCAATGAAGTGAGCATAACAAAAGTTACATGTGGAGTTAAGAGGTTAATAAAGTTTTGTTAGAAATAGGATTCAGATATATTTCTATTGCTATATGGTTTGTCTCATGATGATGTAATTTTCTAAGGTTTCCAGGTCATTTTTTAGACATGAAGATTTTTGCCAGTGCATGACAAGATAAGATTTGCTTAATTTTTGAGTTGTTTAAAGCATACGATGGATTAGGTGATTCTTTATATCACTTATTGAGTGAATATGGATGTTTTTTTAATAACATTAATACATTTATAGGTATTTATTGTTCCTATAAAGTTGTTAACTAGCTGATATTTGAAAACATATGTTTGGGTAGGTTGATTTGGTGAATATAAAAGTGGTTGAGGTTTGAGCAGGTGATTGTTTCATGAATTATAAATTTATTAGAAGTTCTATAAAGGTTATGAAATTTAAATTGAGTGGTCACAAGAAATATTTTGGATTTTTTTAAGTGATATAGTGGCATACATATGTTTTTAGTGACCTGAAGGGTGTAGGAAACAACTATTTTGAGAAGAACAAAGAACACTAAGACCATTAAATGAAATAATAGAATTAGTTGAGATAAATTGAGAACATTTATGATGTTTAAATGTTAATTTAAAACTATTTTATGATTTATGGGTCATGAATAATTATGGTTTTTATGTTAGGTCATTTTTCTCTTTGTGCCCACAGGGATTTGAGTCTTTTTGGAGCAATTAATGTTGTTTTTTGGCTAGGACGACCTACTTGGGTCATTTGTGACTATTAAAATTTTAATTTGGTAATTTTTATGATGCATGGGTTGATTGAAAGGAGGGAATTTTTTTGTGTTTGAATTTTAAATGTAAAGGAGCTTATAAAAGCATTGTTTTGGGTGCTTTTTAGAACTAGTTGTGTGTGTGCAAGAAGTGTGACCTAGGGTAAGTTATTTTTTAGGTGTGTGAGAATGAATTGAGATAATATCAGGTTTATAAGAGGTTAAGGAAGATCATAAATCATGTGTTCAAGAGTTCAAATCTTGAGAAGTTAAGAAAGAACAAGATTGTGCAAATTTGAAGCCCTAGGGTTTGAAGGAGTTTGGATCATAATTTTTTGATCACCATAAGATGAGTTATTGAATAAATTTATTAGTTATATTATCATAAAAATCTTGTGTGATGATTCATATTCATGCAAGTCTCTTTTTATGTGTAATATCAACAATGGTTCAAGGGTTGGTGCCTCACTAAATAAATCTCTTGTGATGTGTAATATTGACTTGATTATTTTTTGTGTATAATATCATAAAAAAAATTAGTGAGTTTTCTTCCCCTTGATTGTGTCTTTGTGTTGTTTATCTTTGTGTTGTTTATCTTACTCATGATTAATTTTATAAATGCTATATGTTTGTGTGCACACATTAATGGATGAATAATATATAAATGGTTTATGTGAATGATCTGAAATGGAAATTAAATTGTAAGGACTGATTCATGCCCCTCTCAATCCATTTTTCATTCAATAATTTGTGTTAGAGTGAGTAATTTTAGAGAATTTTGGAAGCTTGAAAGGATATCTTGAAGCACACAATGATGAGTGATAGAGTCATAGGAAAGGCACCAATGTTTGATGGAACAAACTATACATTTTGGAATATAAGGATGAATACTTACATTCTCTCACAAGGTTTTGATGTTATGAAGACTGTGGAAGATGGATATACTCCTCTTTCCACTGTTATTATCAATCAAGAAAAAAATATGAATATGAACACAATTCTAAGGCCTTTCATGCTATCATTTAGGGTCTTGGAGAATATGAGTTGGGAAAGGTAATGTACTAAAAGTATGCAAAGGAAACATGGGATAAATTGCAAGTCCTATCAAAGGTGACTCAAAGGTAAGAATTTATAAACTTCAAACCTTTAGAAATTAGTTTGAATATCTTAAGATGAATGATCAAGATTCCATTGCTGCATAACTACTTAGCATTGCCAAAATTGTCAATAACATGAAAGGGTTAGGAGAAGATGTAAAATAAGTGGTTGTTCAAAATATTATAAGGTCACTAACTCCAAAGTTTTATTCCAAAGTATCTACCATAGAAGAAGCAAATGATTTGAATACTTTGAATATGGATGATTGCATATTACCATGACTACTTATGAGATGAGAATATGTGATCTAAAACCAACCAAGCAAGAGGTTGCATTCAAATCTGAAATGAATATTAAATGCAAGAACGTGAAGGAATATGATTATACTCTTGAAATTGAAGATGAAGAGATTTTTCTATGATGGCTAGAAGACTGAAGCCTGTATCTGGTAAGTACAAAGGTAAGCTTCCTTATAAATGTTTCAAATGTGGTAAGATAGGACGTTTTACTGTTAATTGTCCTCATAAACACAAGAAGGAAGATCATGATGAACATGAGTATGATAATGATCATGAGAAAAATTACAAAAATTATGATAAGAGAAAGATAAGATTTAAGAAGGTTTACTATAAAAAGAAGGAATTTTTTTTATACAAATGAAGATGATGAATTATCTGATGCTAGTTGTGGTGTTTCATATTCTGAATCTGAATTTTATTGTAAGAATATTGGAAATGAGGCATTTTTCATGACCAAAGAAGCTAGGAGGTATTCTAGTGATAGATTTTCTTTGTTATGAGAGTTTATATCAGGTTATTGTACCTATTTAGTGAAGATGATGAGGATGGAAAACATTATTTTGAAGGCATTTAAAATAAGTTAAAGCATAATGAGAAAGATAACAAGAAGATGATTTTGTAAGTCAAGGAATATGAAAATAGAATATACAAGCTAGAAGAGATGCATAAGGCCGAGTCAAGGAAACAAAATAAGTCAATCAAATTTCTATAAGAAAAGGAAAAGTATCTTGTTTCAAGTTTGCAAAATAAAGAAAGTATATGTTCAAAATTTAAAGAATATATAGAGTTCTTAAGTACCGTCCTACTAAAAGTTAACAAGAAGACTATGACCTTTCAAAATTTTGAGAAATGTATAAATGATCTATATGATCTACTTAGTAAAAAAATATCAGCAAATGGTATATCTGGTTTAGGATTCAAAAGGAAATTGAAAGGAAAGTCCAATTGAAGGAAGAAGACATGTTTTTAAGCAAGGAATTAAGTGAAGATAGAATTAAGGAAGAAAATAAAGTGACTCTCATAAAAGAAAATGTCAAAACAAGACCTAATAGGTATCCTAATACCTCAAGGTATGAGAGAAATTTCAATGGATATTGCTATAATTGTAATGCATTTGGTAATAGAGCTAAAGAGTGTAGGAGGTCTCCTAGAGATACTCAACCATGGAGAGATAATAGAAGTGAGTTTGCTAATAATGTAGTGTGCTACAATTACAATGAAAAAGGACATGTTTCTAGAATTTTCTTATATGATCCACCTAGATATATTGATGAATTCACGAGGAAGATTTCAATGATGTGCTATAATTGTAATCAAGTTGGTCATGTTGCAAGGAACTTTTGCCAAGGTATCTCAAGACAAAACAAGATTTCTCAAGGTCTTATAGTACAAGTGGTTTTCAAGAAGATACCTAGAATATACCTTGGTGTCTTATCACGAACTTGTGATGATGGAATGAAAGGTAAAACATAGAGTTATGATCATAAGAGAGAGGAATAAGGAGTTTTCTAGGTACCTAAGAGGGCTTGGGACCTCCTTAAGACCTTATTTTAGGTCTTCATTATGCATATATACCTCTAGTATGATTCTTAGAGGTATACTAATTCAAATGAAGTATTGAAGTGAACGGGAGTTTTTTGAGTCAAAGTATGCATCCTCCATGCTCATAAGGTATGTCCTTTTGTGTATTTAGGTGTTTTTTTCATGATTAAATAAGGTTATATTTGTGTGTGAGATGTCAAGATCTCTGCATTTTTGGTCATAAAGTGTACATGTATGAGTTATTATAGTATGTGTGTTGCATTATCATTGTGTATTTTTCAATATGGAGATGACTTAGTATGAGAAAGAGTTATGTTGAGGACACATAAGTAGTTTAATGTGTAATGTCATTCATGAAATGATATTCATCCAATCTGGGTCAGTGGTTGATAGTTTTGATTAAGTATATGGTTCGAGGTGTTTCTTGGTAACAAGCTCGATTCAATTAAAGTGTCATAAGGTGTAAGGGCATGCAAAACAGATGACAAAGTGTTCATGCTAAGTGAAAATGAGTAGTGGTAACAAAAGGAAAGTTATTGGGTAAGCATGTCTCTCAATTTCTCTTGACTGTTTATTGGTAGGTCACAAAAATATTAGGTGAATTAAGTCAAGATGTTCTTGGGTATCCAGAGGCATGACATGCATATCATGTTGTCATGTGCTCAAATGTGTTGAAATGAAGAATTTAAGATAGAGTTTTATAAGAAGTTGTTAAGATCAAAATATCAACATAAAGTGGACAATGACAGTGATATGGTTATCAAAGATGAATTCATATACAAATTAAAAAGGTTTTAGATATGTTTTTGATGTTATTTATCTTCAAACCTATCAAAGTGGTGCTTAAGAAGATATAATATGCTGCTATAGTGATGTCCCTAAAGGTTGATCTCATAAAAGAAAAATTTGTGCTTGTTAGATTATTTTCTGCCCTAAATGTATCCTACAGTGCTTAATGAAGTGTTATAGAAGGAATGTGAGGTTTGAAGGACCTAAATGGTGGAATTTAAGGCCTATTTTTGGTACATATAATTTAGAAAAAGTGTTTTACAGGTTTCAGAAGGTTTGATACCTTTAAGTTTCTTAGATTCTTGGAACTCTCTACTAGTGTTTAGGTGACTGGGATAAGTGTTTAAAAGGCCTAATTGAGAAGACACATTTTGTAAAATATGGATGTTCCTTTTGGTGTATGTTCTCAAGGTGTATTATAGAGCTGAAATGGCTAAATGGGTATCCTTATCTAGCTTGATATCTTCATAAAAGTGCGTATTAAAAGTTAGATGTTTTTCTCACTAATTTAAGGACTTGTAGGACGTGAGTGTGTTTTTTATGGTGTAAGAAAGGAAAAGTGAGACTCTTTTTATTCGCAAAATTTTTTGTGCCATAAATGAGATTGTGAATTCCATTAAGAGGCTCTAGATGATGGTTAAGGACAAATTATAGTGTGTTTGGATCTTATTTGATCCTTGGTACTTAAAGAATGGGTCTATGTATACATAATCTATCACAGGTATGTACATCTCCATTTGGTATGATTCGAGTATTCCCAATTGATGTGCTTGAGTGTAACTAAGATAAATATTTTGATCATGATAAGAGAAGTTATCTCGCTCAAATGGTGAGATCACAAGTGGAAATTAATATGTGGTACTCCATGACAGTGTTGATGAAATAATGATGAAGGCTATAAGTATAAAATCTAAAAAACATAATCTTTTGAAGAGTTTAAACTATAAGATACTGGTTTATGCATGTTAAAAGGTACTTTAAACTCTAAAACTATGTAGAAAAGATGATTCTAGACATGGTAAGTCTGTAATATCCTCTTGTGACATATTGAACAAGAAATGTTATGCTACAGGCCAATATGGTGCATATACAGGTTTAGAGATAGATATATTGCATTTATTGCTAAGTTAAAGCTTCAAGGACAAGGTTATGATTTAATGAAGATGTATTTGGGGGTTGAAATAATGTTGAATATGATTAAGGGTATGAATAAGATAACTTTATACTCTTATATGGGTCATGTGTAAAATGTCAAGGTACTAGGTAATCTCAGAGACAGAGTATACACTTCCATAGGGAATACAATGCTATAGTGTTTGTAAAGAGTTCCTCTCAGTTGAAAAGTGTATGAATAGCTCATCTATGACTTGATTAGATGCATTAAAGCTAGTTTATACAGTCTAGAAATGCATTTCTTCCAATATGCAAGTATGTGAATTGAGGACTATGTTAAAACTTGAAATGGTCTATGTTGCTTCAATAGTGCAACGTACATGCCTATAAGTGCTTTCTTAATATTTATGATGGTATGTTTGAAGATATTAAGTGTCCTCTTTTCTTTATAAGGGTGAACAAGTTGATGAAAATGTGGAGAAGTATGTATCTTGGTATTTTAAGTTAGTATTGAGACAAATCAATGGATCAAGACCTTAAGGTAGATTATTATAGTGTTACTGTGGCTCAAAAAGTTGTTTCCACTGTTGTTTCTAAAGGTGTGAATTGTTCAACTAGTGTATTCTTGGTCAGTAGGTACTTAATTATGCATGAAGGACAATGTGTTGAATGACTAAGTGTATGTTATGATTTTAGACCTTAGTATGTCTAATAGGGTACTAAATTGTTGAATTGATGCTTAGAGATAGTGCTATAGTTCCTACATATGTTTCTCAAGTGTGTATAGAGTCTTTATGGAAGGAGAGTCCATGGTTTATTTCAGAATGTTATTCTTATAGTTTTAATATGCTAGAAAAGGTATGTGTATTGAATTAGTTGGAGTTAGATTTGAATATAAATATAATTCTTAGATTAGTTGTCAGTATACAAAGAAAATAAAAGTTTCTCCTATAGGTTCCTTAAATGCTTGGTATGCAAAAATATCAGTAAAATTAGGGGGAGCAAGTGAGATTATCTCTAGAAAGGTTAAAAGGTTGTTCTCAAGGCTTATGAAATGTGGATTAACAAATTTATGCATTTCAAGGCTAAATGATGTCATGTTAGGATAATATGACTATAAAATAATGAAATATATCTTTAGGGAAGATTCAAGTTGGAAAAGTTGGTTTATTGACAAGATATCAAGGTAAGATTCTCAAATTTGTGCTTGGTTACTTGAGATAGTGGTCTTGAGTCCAAGGGGAGTTTTGGATTACATAATCAAGGTGTGAATAATGTTCTAGAGCATGTCAAAGTTGTCATATAAAGCACTAAAAGGTCAAGGATGGACATCAGTCTTAGTGATGGTTTGAAATTAATAATGGTAAGAGTTAAGCTAAAATTGTGCCTAGATAAGCAATGTGAGCTCTTGAATAAAGGTATGGTTTTTTATTAGATAAGGTAAAAATAGGGATCGGCTCCTACGGGCCATACAAAAAAAGATAAAACAAGAAATCTTGGGAGAAACCACCCAAAATAGAGACAAAACGGTCCAAAAGGAGTTAAACAAGCTTAACTCTAACATTTGAAAAAAACCTGACAAAAAAAACCACAGAAGAAAAAAATGAAACATCCCGAGAAACAAGGCTTAAATAGTTTGCCAAAAAAAAAACTAACAGTTCATGACTAGAAAATATTTTGGATTTTAGGGGAATCTTCCCTATTGTCAACAATTTTGTTATTGTTGTGCTCTTCCCTTTCTCTCATCTTAGTATGATTCTCTTCCACATCCTCCTCAGAGATGCTAACACACAGGTTGAACTTTCTCTTTTTCATTCCTTCCTCCATTACCTCTAACTTGTTACTAAAATATTTTACCTAATTTTCTAGCTTGACTATCACCTACTTAGTATTCACCTAAATAGTGAATTTTTTTTTGAAGCCCAAATAACATCCATCATAGTCTCCTAATAGCTAACATTGGTCTCTTGCATAACATGCATCACTATTTCCAAATACATAACCTTTTTATTAAACCCCTTGAAATCCTTGTCTTCACCATCGATGTTCTTGTTTCTGGAAATGAGAGCAGTACCTCTACCCTCCACACCTTTTTCAAGATCATCATCTCCTTCAACATTCATGTACACTGGAATTTTTCTAGCCCCCATTTAGTAAGGAACTTGACCAGGGTGATGTCTTCCTCATCTTCCATCTCTTTCAGGGTTTTGGCCATAATTGGCTTCCCATTCTCATACATCAGAAGAATGAGCCCTTCATGGATAGGCATGTCTATATTATCCATTTGGAAACTCTTCAAAGAACCATTCAACGATATAAAAAAGAAAAAGTAATTCTAAACATAATTTTATGTCTGAACATATTAAAGAGAGATAAATGGTGCATGTAAATTTTATGATATTTTACCTCTAAAGTAATATACTTCATATTTTAGAGACAATCCTCCTTCCAAATGATCAGAATACAAGATATACCAATGCCATCAGTGAAAAAAATACACCTTTCCTTACCCACAAAAAATGTCTCAATTTTGTGCTCCCTGCGGGTTCTATCTTTAGAAATCTTGAGCCCTTCCATCTGCATCTCTGTAACCTGATAAATGTCACTCTCAGTGACTTCAATTTCCATGCCTATCACTGTGAACTTACCCTCATTCCCAACCATGCCAAAATCCTTCGACAACGAAGGGTCATAGCCATGTAATTTAGAGATAAAATTGTGAAATCCCCCAATACTGAGCACTTTCCACAAAGGTGGATTATAGTCTTTGATACCTTGGCTCAACCCTAATTCTGTCACCTCCCATGGCAGCAATGCACAAACTTCTATACTTGCACACACATTTAATGCACAAAATAATTTTATAAAAATTGAAACATATGGTGAATATGCTCCCATTAAATAAACTATCTTGTCCCAAGTGACACCAATGTTCACTCATGTGAAAATCATCAAATTTAGTGCAGTCTATCCCTTCCAATTGTTTCATTAATATCTAAGGGAAAGTGATCACCTTTACTCTAGGTTTTATAATCATGACAATGTATACCAAAATTCACCAAATTATCTGCTCACATATTACCTTGACACATGGTATGATTAATTGAAACCTTGTCAAGAATTTTTAAAATTCCCATGACATCATAAAATACATTTCTTAAGGTCCAATTTATATTATTATTATTGTTAAAGGCATTAACAATAATGAGGGAATCTCCCTCAATATGGAGATTATAGATCCCTCTAACCATAGCCAGGTTAACACCCCAAAAAATATCTATGTCCTTCACCATGTTGTTATTTTATATCCCCAGAGGGTCAACATAGGCATATAGCTAGTCTCCATCACTACTTCTAATGATCCCCCTCCAGCATGACCCAAATCCCCTTTTGATGCACCATCAAAATTTAGTTTAAACACATTTCTCACTAGTCTGACACATCTGGTTTGAATTCTAGGCCTTCTAATCTCCAAAGAACTGGGGGAGAAACTTGTAAGAACTTCTTCTTTCCATCTTGGACAAGGATTTTTTTTCCTTACCTTTAAACATTTTGATATTTTATTTGATGGAAACTATCACTCTGCTTCTGACCTTCTTGAATTTTTCCTTCTGGTCACGAAAGATGCAGTCATTCCTTGCTTTCCATAGACCCCAAAAAAGATGAGGAAGGGAAGTTTTCTAGGCCATCACCAAAATGGGGAAATTGAAAGGGATATCCCATTGCGTGCAAAATTCCTCAATGGAATTCATTATGGTCCATTTAAATTTGAACAGTTCCTGGATCATAAAAAAACTAGTTGAGAAAAAGGACAATGAATAAGAAGATGATTGACACTTTCCTACAAAGCCAACATCTATTGGGGATGGTCAAACCATGTTTCTTGAGATTATACATCATTAGGATTCTATTTTGGGAAGCCAACTAATAGAATATATTCACTTTAGGAGTAAGATCTTTCACCCAATGTTTTCCCCAATACTCTTTTAGAGTAGAGTCTTTAAAATTCAGCCTATAGGCTGATTTAATTGAGTAATTCCCTGAATCTTCCTCTTTCCATTTAATGGAGTCTTCCTTGATTTGAAATTTGGGCATGTAGAAATTCCTAAATTAATTATTGAGCTCCCAAAAAGGATGGTGGTCCCCATTAAAATTAGGGGGGGGGGGGTTTAATGGGCTCCCAACTGATGGTTTCCCCCTTGATCCAATAGTCTCATATCCAAAATTTTCCCAAGTCATCATAATGTTGTGCTACCCTTTTCTAAGATTCCATGCTAGCCAGAGGCTTATCTTCGATCCAAATTTCATTCCAAATGCTAATTCTATTACCTTTTCCAATCTCTTACATCGATCCCTTATTCAATATATCCTTGGAAGCCACAAAGGAATTCCAAAATATGGATCCTCTAGGTAGATCATTTTGATTAAAAAAGGAGTCCATTCTTCCTGTATTTCACAAATATTTCTTCTTGATAATATCCATATAGAGACCCTCTTCTCTAACCACCCTTCAACTAAATTTAGCTATCAGGGCCTCATTCATGAGTTTGATGTTTTTGAGTCCTAGGCCCACACACAATTTGGGTTTAGTAAATGTTTCCCAAGATACAAGAGAGAAATTAAACCTTTCCTTTGCTCCCACCCATAAGAATTTCTGAATTTTTTCCAAAGAGACAATGATTTTGGAATGCAACTTAAAGAGGGACATGACATAGATAGGGATTCCTTGAAGGGAGATTTGAAGAAATTAAATCTTACTAGCCTGAGAAAGGATAATACCCTTCCAAGAAGATAGTTTTCTATTCACTCTCCCCAGCAGGTTATGACAAATAGATAAATTGGGATTTTTTATGGGCAAGGGGCATTCCCAAAAAGGAGTCATGAAACTTATTAGTCTGAAAACCTAGAATTTTGGCTAGTCTGACTTGGATCACATCTTCCACATTTTTAAAGAAAACAAAACTTTAATGAAAACTAACCTATTGTCTTAAAACCAGTTCATAATCATTTAGAACTATCATAAAGTTAGATGATTCTTGGACAAAGGATTTACCCAACATAAAATTTTCATCAAAAAACTGATTAAGACAAATAGGAGGAAGTTCATTAGAGATTTTAACACCTTGAATACTATTGAGAGACATATCCTGGTAAAAAATCCTACTTAAAGACTCAACAAAAATAATAAAAATAAAGGGAGAAAGAGGGTCTCCTTGTCTCAAACCTTGACCAACTTGGAAAAATCCCTCAGGTTTGCCATTCACCAGGACCAAAAAACTAGCCATGGAGATACATGTCATGATCATGTTAACAAAGGAAATATGGAAGCCAACCTTGATCAAAATGGGTCGTAGGAAAGACCAAGAAATCCTATCATAATCTTTGTGCATATCCAGCTTGACGAGCATAGCATATCTCCCTGAGTTTTCAACAGAATGAATAGCTTCTTGGATCACTATAATAATATCCATAATTTGCTTTCTTAGGACAAAAGATCCTTGATTAACCAAGATGAAATTGGAAAAAAAATTCTTGATTCTTCCTAAAATAATTTTAGTAATCAATTTGTAAATTGTATTACATAGAATCATGGGTCTAAAGTCCTTAAATTCTTTGGCTCCAATAACTGTAGGAATGAGAACCAAGAATGTGTTGTTCATTTGTTTGAGAAGGTTTCCATTGTTGAAGAAATATCTAACCATATCAATAACCTCTTGCTTGATAACATCCCAGAATTTTCAAAAGAAAAAAGTAGGGAAACCATCTGGGCTAGGAGATTTGTCTAGTACCATATCAAAAACTGCAAATCTGATTTCCTCCTCCATGGGAATATTTAAGAGGTCTCTGTTTTCAAGAGGGTAAATGAAATTTTGTAATTGATCAAGAACTTTATTCTAAAAATTATCATCCACAACCGGACCCACATGGAAGATCTCCTTGAAGTAATTTATGATTGTATCAATTATTTCCTTACCCTTTGTAGAAATATCCTCATTCTCTCTACTAATTTAATTTATCTTTAGGAGATTGGATTTGGAAGTGGTTGTGAAATGGAAAAATTTAGTATTCCTATCACCTTCCTTTAACCATTTCACCTTGATTTTTGTCTCCAGTAAAATTCTTTCTTAGCCAAAATATTATGGTAATAAATCAAAAGTTTATGTTCCTAATCTTTGAGAGTAGGGTTAATATCGTCACCCTCCACTAGTTCCTCATTAGTTATTAAATCCTCAAAAATCCTACTTTTTTTCTTGGAAAATATTCCCAAAGGTTTTCCTTACTCCATCTTTTAAGATTACTTTTAACAGTCCTTAGTTTGAAACTGAACCTAAAAGTGGCCACCCCATGAACTTGGACACCCACCATTCTTGAATTCTATTGAAAATGTCCAAGTTATCTAACCACATATTTTCAAACTTGAAAGGTCTTCGTTTATTGGAGAGATTCAACCCAAAATTTAGGAGTAAAGGATTATGATCTGATCTAATTCTGGGAAGGGTGGTTAGAGAGTAAAGTTGATTGATCATGCACAAATGACTAACCAAAAATCTATCCAACCTAATTTGAATGAGATCTGACCCCATCCTTCTATTGACCCAAGTATATTTAGGACCCTCCAGATCCATGTTAAACAAATAATTTCTATCTAAAAATTAAACTAAATATTCCATGCTTTCAGAATAAGAAATGGATCCACCATTCTTTTCTCTAGGGGAGAGGGGTGTATTGAAATAACCTCTAATGATCCAGTCTCTTTCCTTGAACATTTGTCTAAAAATAGAAAGATCCTCCCATAATTTCCTTCTTTGAAAAACATTATTCGGGGAATAAATATTGGATACAAACCATATTTTCTTAGACTCAATATCAATAAAACTTATGACGACATGCCCTGGGGAAGTAAGAATAACTTCTCCCTTCACCACTTTAGGATTCCACATAGTGACTATACCCCTTGAGGCTCCAGAGGAGATGCTACCTTCCCAAAAATTTTTTTTCCAAATAATCTTGCTAACTTCCCTAAATCTATCCACACTCAGTTTAGTTTCTTGAAGCATTAAAATATCAAGTTTATTTCTTATTCTAAGATCCTTAGCTATTTTATGTTTACTGGGGTTGTTCAAGCCCCTGATATTTCATGAGAGAAGGATCATTTAGTCTATTTGAAAGAGGGAAAACCATTCCCAAAAGTTTTTTGTGTTCTAATGTCTACTTCCTTCATAGCATAATTTTCCCCTAATTCCTTATTACTTTTCCTACCCCTTGTAGCCGACTCTTTACGTACATCTACTCTAGAATTGCTATGGGTAACTAGTTTAGATTTAATTACCAGTGTTTTGGGAGATTCAATATTTTCATACGTGTCTGGAACATAATCCATCAAGATCCCAAAATAATTTGAGGTTACAATAACATTATCTTATCTTTGACCGAAGGATCTCTGACCCACTAATGAAACCTCATCAAATGAGGGACCTACAAAAAAATTCAAGGCATAGTTTCCTTCCAATTCAAATACATTTACCTCCTCTATTTCTCTAACCACCTATTCTAGAATATGATCCTCATTTTCTTTGTATTTGTCTTTGTCTTTATCTTCTTTGAAAACAAAACTCTTGACCTAGGTTTTACTCTTAGGAAATTCTGAGGGACTATCTTCTTTTAATATTTTCTTATTTTCCAACTTGTCATTAATCACCACTCTATTATTTTTTACAACCTACCTCAATTCTTGATTCTCCTTGTTGTTTATCTATGGCTGGGTTTTGGTACTTGACTCATTATTTTTATTAGATTGGGGACACCTTCTAAAATCGTGACCAACTAGTTTGCATTTATTGCAAGAAAAAGGGGAAGGTTCATAATCAAATATTTACACCCAAACCCCCCTGTGGTCATCAGTTTGATGTTACCTTCCAAACTAGAATCCTGGAACATGTTGACATAGAATCTAGCATGAGTCAACCTTGACTTGGCTTTTGTAACTAGATCCAGTGCTATAGGAGAGCCCAAAATCTTCGCAATACCTATAAGAACCTATAGCTCCCAACAATCAAGGGGAAAACCTAGAAGATTAAACATGATAGGGTACTCAGAAATAGTTTTCTCAAAAGGATTAAATGACGGTTCCCATTTTTTATCCACAACATGTGATTTACCAATAAACCATGGTCCTTCTGCCAAAATTTTGGTGATATGTTCTTTTCTAGGTAGAGTGACTAGGAAGAAACCATTTGCATAGGACGAGACCTCAATGGATCCATTCGGAGGCCATCTCCTCTTAGCCTGACCTTTTTAATAGTCAATGTTGGGTCTAGTTCCCATACATTTTGCAAACAGGGATCCTTCCATAGTGGATTTAGCTCTATCTAAGAGAATCTCAAGGATTTTAAGACATAAATTACCTTTCTCTTTGGAAGGTTCCAATCCATCTAATAGATTTTTTTCCATTCTTTTTCTGACCAACCATTCAGCCCACATGGTATCCACCATAGGATCATCCTCATCATCCTTTCTTAATGTGATCAGATGCTCCTGCTTCAGATCCAACACCTTCTCCTACTTTGCTTGATCCACTGAAAGTTCCTGACCATTTCCCTCATTCAAAATATTCTCATCCTCCTTCTCATTCTCCCACTCATCCAAAGGTATGGTTAATTTTTTAGCTTAGAAATGAAAATTTTGGCATGCTCATGAAGAATATGGTATAAGCACAAGTCTAGTATTATGTTTTCTTAAAGGAAAAACAAAGTTTGGTAAGAAAAAGACTAGGTTGTGCATGCCTACAAGTTGGAAAATGGTGTTTTGGCTGCAAATAAGGTAAGATGATGCTTTCTTCATCATTCATTGATGTATTTAGATGGTGTATATGCTTGGCCCAGAGGGAGAACGGTGTCTCTATGCTTGAAAATGGAAAAAAATAAGTTCTTGTGAAGAATTTCAAGGTTCCTATGCTTAAATGAGATACTTGGTTTATGTTAGTAACCAAAGCATGATACTATGAAGCTGTGGAATATGAAAAACATATTTCTATAAGTATGCCTTTTTCATTAATGTAAAAAAGGGAGAAGTTCAGGTAATTTTCCATTAATGACAAAGGGGGAGATTATTGGCATGTGGTCCTATAGGTGTTTTCATTGACACAAAACCACATTAATGAAAAAATGGATGATGGAGTAGGGTCAAATAATTCTAGGGATGATGTTGAGATGATGGTTTAGATGTGTTCATGATGATATAAGGATATTCAGTGAGGATTGCTTGCTCTTACAAGCACATTCAGGTGCCTAGGTGATGCTGCATGATGGTATGAAATTTTTGGTTACTTGATAAGTATGATGGAATAATGGATAACAAGTTTGGAGAGTGCTTGGGAACTCAAATTAGTTGTAGAGCACATATTTAGGTTGGTGACCATGTTTCAAGTGCTCATTTGGAGTAGGTATGGAGGCTAGGAAGCATGAGGATGAGTTTTGGAGCTACATGAGCTCATTGATGCATGTATTTAGGTGTATTATAGTGTACTAGGTATGTTTGGATCATTTTGAGTGCATTCATGATGCGTTATAGTGTTTTTTCTAGTTGAACCTAGCTTCTACAATGTAAAACCCTAAAGGGAAGCTATACAAATGAGATAGGATGGATATTTTGAGAGATGATGATGAATTTATGATGATTGAAGATGTTAGTATGATGTGTCATGAATATTTGAGATTTTTTTTAGGATTTTAATTTTGCAAGTTATGACAATTTTGGTAAAACAAGGTCAAGAACTAGTGCATTTCCATCTAAAACTGGAAATTATAATGCTCACACTAAATTACATGATTTGCATGGGAAATTTTGGATTTTAGGGATGTTTATATATATATATTCTATAAGGTTTCACAAAAATAATTATTTTAGTTGATCGCCACATTTTTATGAACGAATGTTAAGAAGGTAAACAACTTTTTATGTGTTTGGAACCCTATCCTGAAAATGGTTGAGAGAATTGATTCCTAAGTTTAAAAAATTGATTCCAAGTACAAGGATGAGGATTGGAACATGTAGAATACTCTTTCATATTTCTAGAAAGGTATGGTAGAGGTCATGGTGATGAGTGGACACCACTCAAACATGTCAGTTTATGAAGAAGTGTGTTTGGGATAAGGTTGTATAAAGGAGTTACAAGATAAATTGGAATTGTGTGATGAATGTGAGTTGTTATTGATGTAAAAAGAGGTTTCAAGACATTTTAAATGCAATTTAATGGTCAAATGAGATCCATTTAGGTTGACTAGTCAAAGGGCAGTTTTGAGGCAATAAAAAGTAGTCTTTTATGAAGTGAGCATAACAGGAGCTATAATAGGTGGAGTTAGGAGGTGATTAAAGTTGTATTAGAAAGTGGATTAAAAGAGATTACCAATTATATAAGGTTTTTCTCATGATAATATTTTTCTAAGGTTTTTAGGTTAGTTTTAAGATAGGAAATTTCAGCTAGTGCAGGACATGACATGATTTGATGAATTTTTGAGTTGTTTGAAGCATAAGATGGATTAGGTTATGCCTGATATCACCTGGAGAATGAAAAGGGATGAATTTTGTATAAAATTAATCATTTTATAGGTATTTTATTTTCCTATAAAGTTGTTAACCAACTGATCTTTGAAAACATATATTGGGGCAGGTTGATTTGGTGAAGATAAAAGTGGCTGAGGTTTGAAGGTGATTGTTTCATGACTTCTAACTTGCTTATAAGTTTTATACAGGTTTTTAAATTTCCATTTATTGGTCACATGAAATAGTTTGGATTTTTTGAAGTGATCTAGTGGTATATAGATATGTTTTTAGGGACCTGAAGGGTGTAAGAAACAACTGTTTGGAGAAGAACAAATAACACTGGGCCCATTAAAAAAAAATATGATTGGTTGAGATAAATTGAGACCATGTATGTTTTTTAAATGTTAATTTAAACATGTGTGATGATTTAAGGGTCATGAATAAGTATGGTTTTTATGTTAGGGAATTTTTATGTTTGTGACCATGGGGATTTGATTCTTTTTGGAACATGTAATGTTGTTTTTGACTAAGCTGACCTAGTTGGGTCAATTTTGACTATTATGATTTGAATTTGGGATTTTTTATGTTGCATGGGTTGAAACAAAGGATGGAAAAATTTTGTTTTTTAATTTTAAATGTAAAGGAGCTTATCAAATCATTGTTTTGGGTATTTTTTGGAACTAGTTGTGTGTGTCTAAGAAGTACAACCTAGGGGAATTAATTTTGTAGGTGTGTGAACATGAATTGAGATCACATAAGGTGTGTTAAAGGTTAAGGAAGATCAGAAAGCATGTATGCATGATTTTAAATTTAAGAAGTGAAGAAAGAACAAGATTGTGTAAGTTTGAAGACCTAGGGTTTACGGGAGTTTGGAGCTAAATTTTGTGATCACCATTAGCTGAGTTGTTGCAGAAATTTATCAGTGATCTTATCATAAAAATATTGTGTGATGATTTGTATTCATGCAAGTCTCTTGTTGTGTGTAATATCAACAATGGTTTAGAAGTTGGTATTACTTGGGAGGTTGGTACCTCACTAAAACAATATCTTGTGATGTGTAGTATTCACTTGAGTATTTGTTGTGTGTAATATCAAAAAAAAATTCAGTCGATTTTCTTCCCATTGAAGGTTTCCCACTCACATATTGTGTCTTGGTGTTGTTTCTCTTGCTCATGATTAATTGTATGAATGTTATATGTTGTTGTGCACATAATAATTGATGAATGGTTATGTTAATGATTTGAAATTAAAATTAAATTTTAAGGACTGCTTCATCCTGCCTCTCAGTTCATTATTATTACAACATAAAGTTATCAAGGAAATTCAGCCAATATTCCTCAATTTGAGGGCTATGGTGCAGTCCAAGGAAAGTGAAAGTTATAAGATTTCTCCTGATGTAAAAATTAGGCCTAGATACATAGTAATAGAGGACGAGGGAAAAAAAAAGAGGCTTTAATGTTTGATGCATCTACAATTTTTTTGTATAAATAGATTCCCAAAGATATAGGAAATGACAAAACCTTTTTTTACTATTCTTACATCTATTATGAGTATGAGGAAGCTACCTACATAATTCAATCATTACCGTTTTATCACCAGGGTACTTGGGAAGCTTGTGAGGAGAGAGATCAAATCCCGAAACCTTGATGTAGGTGAAGGTTGAGAACTAAGTGAAGGAGATCCCATATTTCTATATCATTGCTGCTACCTAAGAGGATATCCTCAGCTCATGGGTTGCCTTCTAGAAGTCTGATGACGAACATGGTGAATGCATAATTCACCTTGAAAAAGTGATGGTTACTCTCCTTATGTATGAGATGTGAATATTTCTCATAGGCAAGTGCTTTTTGGGAGATATTTAGAGCTGCAGTTAGGACTTTAAAAGGTCTTGTCTAGGCTAGAGCATATACTAGTTAAAAGGTCATAGTGAACTTTCTGATAGAAGGAAAATAGAACAACTGCTGATGGATATTCTCACTTATAATTTGTCCCCAATCCACCACCTGGTTCCCTTTAGTGGCTATAAGGATGAATCAAGCCATCCAGTCCTAAAAATCTTTTGTCGTCTCTTCACCCGTCACTTTGCTGAATAGGATGATATCATCTAAGTAAAATTTGTGGAATTCACTTCTAGATAAGTTTTTAGGCACATGAGAAGGCTTCCTTCCCTACTCCTAAGCCATGATTTGAGTGCGAGGTCATTATAGGTATGAGTCAGTCTTTGCCCATTCTTGTGATGAAAATTATTTGGTGATGATGACCATACTACTATTGGTTGGAACTTACAAACACTGAGAGATACCCTTAGGAGTGAGAATTATGAGAACTGAATTGTCTACCCGCAATATTTTGGAATCAAGTCCATAATATTGTGCACATATTAAGACCTACTCAGTTCTATGAATGGATAATGGATGACCCCTTGATGAGAATAATCCACTCGAAAAGAGTTTTTCTTCCACTAGATTTTGAGGTCCTCCAAGCATCCTATTTTTCAGGTCTTCAAGATCCATGTGAGTGACATCAATGTCTCCCACACCTAGATACTTGGTAATTTTGGTTGAAATAGGCTCAATACCTGAGTATTTGAACTTCATTTTTATAAAAAAGACTGAGATGAGAAAAATTAGAGTCACCACAAACTTTCTACACTCAAATCTGGAACTTTCTATTTTTAGCTGGTAGGGTCCAAAAATGCTATTTTTAGAAATTTCCACTTCATTTTTGTTCCTATGATGTCCCTAACTCATTTGTATTATTACATTTGATGAAAGTTTACTATTTTTAGAAACCTGTTATTTTTAGATGGCCAATTTCTCGAATACTACTATTTTTAGAAAGTTCCTCGAATTACCCTTTTTTGATGTTTCTTACTTTTTTAGGATATCACAAATGCTGAGAATTCATCACTTTGGAAAACTTAATATTTTTAGAAACCTACTATTTTAAATACTTTTTATTTTTAGAAACTGCACTTACCAGTGTTGGGTTACAACAAAACCACTGTTAAAATGTTTTTTTGTAACAGGATCTTATGCTCCAAACTTAATCATTTTCCATCCATTCAATCTTCGAGAAATTGAAAAATTAGGTTTTAGGTTTTTTATATTTCAGTTTTTTACTATGAAAAAACTAGGGTATAACTAATTTTTCTTCAAAAACCTTCACAAAGGTGTTTTGGAGAGGGAGATTATGCAAAATTTTACAGGTAATCAGACTCTCAGTTGAAGAGTTATGATCAAATTTTCATTTTTGGTGGTTATGGATGCATGGAAGAATTTTGGAAACATTTATGGGTGAAAATGTAGTTTGGATGGAGGGTGTTACAACAGCAACTTGGCATGAAAAATGGCTAAATATGTGATGAGTGAGGAGTTAATGAAGTTTTATTATGCTTTTAACTCACCCTGTACTAACTACACATTTAACCTGGGTTAGAATGAATTGATTGAGGGTTTGTAAAATGGTGTAAGAGAGATAAAAGGAGAAACTCAAGGACACCAAAATGTGACTTTTACCAGATGGTGATAAGTGGTAGCTTGTGGTGTGTGGTGGATGGATGAGGGGGTTGGGAAATTGCACCGATGGAGCTATGTGTGGTCACATGGGTGTCCGAAGGCTACAAGAATGCTTGGGTCAAAAATTATTCCCCCTTATCCCCTAGGGAAAAGGGGAACAGAGGGGACACCAAGGACACCAAAGTGTGACCTGAGAGAAGGAGGGAGGTTGCACTTTAGTGCCCCCTTTGCACCATGGGGACAAAGGGGATAGTGGGGACACTTGGGTGTCTAAAGTGTGACTTGGGGAGGAGGATGAGGTCACAATTTTAAGTCCCTCATGCCCCTCTTGTCCCTAAGGGGAAAGAGGGGACACAAGAGTGTTCAAAGTGTGACTGGGCTAAAAATGGAAAGCAAATTTTGCACTAGATGTCTAAATTTGGACACCAAACTTGCTTTTTTCACCTCAGAGACTTAAATAATGTTTTGGGGTAAAAAATTATATGATTTTGACTAAAAAACATTATAAGATCAATGAAATCATTATAAATACTTTAATCTTCCTGTACTTCAAAATTTAGGCCCTTTTTTCCATAACCAAAAGGGGTAGCTGCAGTGTTTTGAAATGTTTCAGGAAACCTTTAAGCCTTATATACAAAATTATGTTTCCACCTTGTAGGGAATTCCCATAGATTTTTGATGGCTACTTGTTTACTTCTTAAATCCTTACGAAACTCCCAAAATCATCTGGAGAAGTCAAGTTTCACCATTAGGATGTTCATTCCCTACACCTAGAAAATCCGATGTTGAACAAATTGTTCCTTAATGAGATATTATTTCCTAAATATTCCTAAATTTCCTCAAAAATATTCAATAATCTCTAACACCACCTTCAAATACTTTAGATCTTTCTTGAACTCTCCTGGAGGATGCATACTGGCTTCAAAATGACCCAAATTGGCCTTTTTAGGCCTCTAGAAAGAATTGTCTTTTGTAGAACCTTTCTGAATCCATCCATCAACTTAATCACCCTTCTTTTCATACTAAGGAATGCTTGAAATGATCATTAGGAAATTTCTTAGGGCCAGGTTGATGATGCCATTGCAGACAAGTTGTCCAGGAGGAGGGTTCAGTGTGACCGAGAAGCAAAATTTTGCACTGTGGGCTTAGTTGTCATGCTTTGAAATTTGAATTTTTAGGTTAGTAATTTTGCATGACAACAATTGGCTCTAACTTGGGGACATTGGACTATAAGGGGAAATATAAAACCTCAGACATCTCATGGGTGAGTAGACCTACTTTTTCACATTGGGCAATAGAGTCCTTTATTATAAGCAACAAACACACATGAAGGAAAAAGATAAAACACACACAAATGAAAGGAAACACACCAAAATTGGAAAGGAAAGACACACACAATTGAAAGGGAAAATATGGTACATGGTTGGGGATTACCAACCTTACCGCCCGTAGAGCTTCAGATGTTTCCCACTGTGAGGTAACTCTAATGGGGTCATGTCAAGGTAAGCCAGATAGTATGTGTTCTCTCTGTATAAATGTTTTGATGTTGAATGGACCAAGCCAGAGTGAGTTAAAATTCTTGTGGATTCCCTTGGGCCCTCTTATTTTTTCCCAGAGGAGGACAAGATCTTCTATTTGGAAGTTTTTATCTTGTGTTTTCTGAACAAATATCCTTTTCACATTAGACTGGTGTCTTATTAATGTTTCAACTGTTACTAACCTGACTTCGTTCAAATTTTCCAAGTAGCAAATCCTTTTATTAAGAGAATCTGAATATTCTTAATTTTCTATCGACTTCACCAGTTGTAAGGAAAGTAACTCTTGAGAAATTAGGATTTGATCCTTAAGTCCGTATAACAACTGAAAAGGAGAGGTGCCAATGGATTTCTTGGGTGTGATCCTATCATCCCATAAGGCATCATATAATTTATTATACCAATATCTTTGATTGACATCCACTAACTTTCGAAAAATAGTGCCAATATTTTTGTTACTAGATTTCGCTTGACCATTGCCTTGTGGATAGTAATAAATAGAGTGAGATAGGGAAATACCATGATTGTAACAAAAGTCCATCATCTCACTTGGATAGAAGTAGGTGGCATTACCTGCCACTATCTTGTTTGGTACCTCAAATCTAAAAATTATGTTTTCCTTTAAGAAGTTTCACATTGTCTTAGAGTTGGCATGCTTTGTTGGAATGATTTTTACCCACTTCGTAAAGTAATTTGTAGCAGTAATAACATACATGTGACCTGCACTATAGTACGGTTTTAATACACTGATGAAGTCCAAACCCCATTATTTGAAAGTTTCTTCAATAATTACAAGCCTAAGGGTAAAGCGACAAGTCTTGGTCTTCCCAAAAATTTTTGGCATGGATCACATTTTTTAACCCATTTGTATGCATCATGGAAAAGGGTAGGATAATAATAGCCACCTCTCAAGATCTTGTGGGATGTGACCATTGCAGAAAAATGACCTCCACATGCTTGATCATGATATGATTTGAAAATATTCTTCTGATTTTCTTCTTCCATGCACCTTAGGAATGTGTCATCCAATCCTTTTTTGTATAGAACATTCTCCCAAATGACATATTTTGTTGCCTTGAGACAAAGATTTATTCTTTGCTTTTAATCTAGGCCTGGAGGACAATCCTCGTAGGTCAGAAAATTTACTATATTAGCATACCATGGATTAGTGATACTTATAAAGAGCACAAGAGGAAGGTTTTTGATCAATCATGTATATTAATTGGAGAAATTTTCCCATTATTCTCAAGCAAGAAGTTCACACAAGCCATCACCTTGCACTAATTAGGAAGGTTTGATTTTGAGGTCATATTCTTGCATCTGCAATACCCAATTTCCTCTCCTCACACTTGGGTCTTGCTACATCAAACTAGATTTGAATGTCAGACTAATAATCATAACAACAACATGAGAGTTTAAAAGATAAAACCTAAAATTCTTCAAGTCTTTCACTACTGCATAGGCATGCTTTTTATGTTGTGAGTAGTTCAGTTCATGTGCTTTTAGAGGAGAACTCATAAATGAAATGGGTTACTGGATTTTTTCATCATTCTCTTGAACAACGACGCTTGGAATAGTATGTTTAGAAGCATAACAATAGAGAATGAATTCTCTGTTGAAATCAAGGTGCACTAAAGTAGGTGCTTTTGCAATATCTCTCTTGTTAGACTCGAAGGATTATTTTCATTGTTTACTCCACTTGAAGGATACTTTGGGTTTCATCATGTTGACTATGTCCTTTATAAGCTCTATAAAATATGGGACAAACCTTCTCAAGATATTAAATTTACCAAAGAAAGAATGCACACCTGGTTTATTAGTGGGTAGAGATAGTCTCTAAATGGGCTCTACTCTTTCTGGATCAATATTCATGCCTTTCTTGCTCATAATGTGACCAAGGATTTTTCCTTCAAGTACCCCAAATATTGACTTCTTTGGGTTGAGGGGTATGTGATTCCTTCTGCAAAGATCAGAACTTGTTTAAGTTGTTACAAATGTTCCTCTCTTTTCTTAGAGTATACCATCAAGTCATCTATATACATGACTATGCTCTTTCACTTAAAATCCTTGAAAGCCAAATCCATAGCACTTTTAAATGTGGCACCTACGTTGATAAAGTTGAAGGGCATACAATGTTATGTAAAGTTGCCCCATGGAGTGGTGAAGGTAGTCTTGAATTGATATTCTTTGGAAACTTCAATCTGATTGTACCCAGAAAATCCATCAAGCATGGACATAATCTCTGAACCATCCACCATTTGTAAGATATGGTCCATGACCGGTAATGGATAGTTATCATTTAAGGGTGCTTGATTTAGGTTCATGAAATCCATGCAGATGAGAATTGTACCTCTCTTCTTCTAGACTAGTACAATGTTAACTATCTATGTTGAATCATGGATAAGAAAAATGATACGGGCATTGAGAAACTTCTCAACTTTTACCTTGATGGTTCCAAAAATCTTTAGATTGTGCTATCTTTGCTTTTTCCAGAAGGATTTTTCATCTGGTTTCAAGGGAATGGAGTGTTGCATTGATTGAGGTTGAAAGGATTTCAAATCATCATAAGAATATGCAAGTACATTGGAATACCTTTTTAATAAAGTTGGGAAGTTTCTTTGTTCCTTAGGTGAACAACATTTGCCTATGTTCATCATCCTCAGTTGTTCACTTATCCTGATGTTTATATTGTCATTCTTAGATGAAGATATCGGTTAATCATTGGCCTTACCATTGATGAACCTATCATACTTGTCAAATAATTCCTCCAGTGACACTAGCCCCTTCAGAATCATGTTACCTTTCAACTGAATGACTCCATCTTCATCTGTTTGATCAGTTGCATTGTTGTTACTATTATCTGTGGTAAACTCCCATGAGAGTGAGTTAATTTCTTTGAAATACATAGACCTGAAATATTTTGTATGTTGTAAGAAGGACAAAATTTGATTATTATCATGGAAAATTTAAGAGTTCTCAGAGTTATCTAGTACACTTGGGAGAAAGACCATTTCTACTAAGAAATTTTCTTCCTTGAAATCTAGATGTGGAATCATCAATGAGGTAGATACTCCCAAAGAATCAGCTTTAGAATTTTTATCTCTAGGGACTACCTTAATGTCAAACACATTGTTTTCATGTAAATGTTCAACAAGGAAACTGTCAATTTCCAAGCATGACAACTATACCCCTGTGTCAAAAATTATAAGCTTTACCCTTCTGAGAAAACCCAGGTCTATCCAGTCAGTCTAGTGACCTCCCAATTGATGTTAACTCATTCCCATAGGTGATTTAGGAAATTCAATTCAAAACCCCTAGGTGATTTTAGGAGTTCATTGAAAAATGCAAACTTCGGGAAGCTATGGGAAGGGCTATCACTGACCTTCCTAGGACTGGAGAAAACCCATGGACTAGAAAAAAGGATCCAAAATAGAAAAAGAAGTGAATCAAAGGCCTTGGAACATCATGGAAGTGTTTTAGGAATATTCAGGAAGGATTCCAAGAAGTTGGGGCAGTTTCACTAAAATTAGGGTTCATAGGCCTAGGCAGTGCATAGGCCAAAAAAGGCTGCTAGGCTTCAAAAGGTGATTCTGGGAGCTCCAAATTGAGTTAGGAGAAAAAAATACATCATTATAAATTTAATTATAAGCCATACAAGATGATGAAATAATATTTTCCACAACACCTTTGAGAAATAGGTTTATAACTTGTTTTTTCCATGTACAACTATCAAGTGAGATAAAAAATATGATTTTTCAGGGACCAAATGGAAGAATAAATACATGATACCAACACCATTGGATTCATAAGGAAATTTTCAGTTGATATCATATAAAATTTCATAAAAAAAAGTCCATTGGGACCTCAAGTTATCTCCATTTCAAGATTCCCTCTGGGAGCGAGTTCGAGAGTTAGTCCAATTTTGAACAGGATATGTGTCAGCTCCAGGATCATGACACAATTTCATGTCCCTTAAATCCATCAATAAAAGGGACATAAAGGTAATTTTTTTTTTCCATCCCCTATAAGCCCTCTGGATCCTCATGCGACCTCTCAGACTGTCAATTCAGCTCCCAGGAGCTAGTGTAGCCTTCATCCCCTGCCGTCGGATCAAGTGCCACGTGTCATCTTCCTACGCACAATGAAATTTGATATCCCTCATGTAAATTTTTGATGAGGTACATAAATGTATAAAAATGTTCCTATCCCCTCTAAGAAGCCTCATGGTTCATCATTTGACCAGATGCTAGCCCCTCAGTGCTTTAAAACTACTTTTTACTCAAATCCCCTGTTGTCAGATTTCTGCCACATGTCGCAACCATATGTTGTGTGAAATTTTATGTCCCTCACATACATTAATCCTTAAGTTACATAAAGTACATGAAATTTCACCTAACTCCCCTATGTACTTTATTTTAAATTTTTAAAAACCCCTCCTCCCCGTTTCTAACATGTAACCTTTCCATGCACAACCTAGTCTGTAACTTCCTTTGCTACTTCCCATCACCTCCCACCATTACTGAAGCTCAAAAAATATCCCTAAAATAAATTAAATAATCTATTCCATGATAATACATAGGTCCTAAAATAAAATTTACCTAACCAAGGAGAAAAATGAAGAACAAATAAGAAGAAACAACCAAATCCTTCATTGCAATGAAGTAGAAATTTGAAGAGATCTAGCAAATGGATGCACATATTGACAATTTTGTTTTTGTTTTTAATTCAAAAATAAAAAAAATAAAAAAAACCTTCAAAACCTCCTTCCATGACACAAAATTTTTACAGCAAAGAAATCCATTTGTTTGTACAATGGAAGAATAAGCTCAGTTTCTCATCAAACCAGCAACCAGATCGAGGAGAAATTTAACCGGTGAGATAAGAAAAGAAAACCCATATCAAAAGTGTAATTTTCATCATAAATGGGGGATAAAACTAGACCTTCAATTTTCGAGGTCCATCAATGGCTGCCATGTTTAGAAGCATTGTCAGGTCAAAAATTTAAAAGTTTAAAATCTCCTAATCTATTGATCAGGTAAGTACAAAATTTCAAAGGTGCAATATTGGAAAAAAAAACCATATCGGAAAACTTTGTTCCACATCAATATGAGCTCTAAAATCCCACTTTATAAAAATAGGAGGTCTTCTGCATAGAGGACTACTATTTTGGGAAAGTCATCAACAAAAGAACCTGCAAAGGAGATGTTAAACAAAGAGGATGCGTTGTAGTTGAAAGTTCATCAGAATGAGAATCTTGGTCTAAATTTGACACTTACTGAAAATAGTAAGTGGTCCCACAATCACCTGCCAAAACTATAAAGTTGATCTTGAAGGCAAGAGGAACACAGGGAGAAGAGGAAATCAGAGTTGCAACATCAAGTTGAGGTTTGAGGGAGATAATTTTTCATACTTACTAAAAATAGTAAGTTTTTTATTTCATGCTAAGGAACCATGAAGTACAATTGGAAAGGGAAGAATCTAGTGTAGCCTTTCTCTTCTGAGTAGGAGATAGAAAATAGTGTATTCTTTATCATCAGGCTATGCGGGAGTAGGTGATAGTGAGGATATCAATAGTGTATTTTGATACTAATTTCATGTTTTAATTGGTATGCGGGAGGTGGAATTCATATTCAAAAATATCAGACCACTCATCATGATCATGTCCAAGTCCTGAGAAGTGCAGAGGAACTGTAGGGAGTCAAGGAAATATTTGTTCTAAGGTTTCAGTCCTTTTAGGATGGATCTTCATGATTGGTGCTCACAGTCACTGAATGATTCATTCGATAGTGTCCTTAAAAACTTAGTTCACAGTTTTCACACATCATCCAAAGGAATTTTATTAGTGTGTGCAAGAGTTTGGAGATTCAAAGATCATCACATTGGAGCATTTCATAGAGTCATCTGGAAGGATCAATGGGCTTTATCAGAGGTGGAATATGTCATCATCAACATCATTCTTCCTTCTTCTTCTTCTTTATGCTCTCTCTCTCTTCTCTCCCCCCAAATTTCTCTCTCCTTAATATTCAAATCTTGCATTGGGGTTGCACTTTTTCATATATCTTAATGTTTCTAATGTAATAAGTCACATTTTTATTATAAAAAGGGACTTAATGTTTCCTAGGAAGGTGAAGAGTCTTAAGTCATGTCGAGACATATGAAGAGTCATTGGGGAGTATCTGAAGAGTCATTTATCTTCCTATAAGTTGTAAAGCCATTCCCATTTCAAAGGGTTGGTGATTGATTTTATAAACTGAAGAGTGCATTGAGAGAACAAAGGAGATAGCCAAATTATTCCATTCCCTAATTCTCAAATTTCCTCCACTTCTCCAATATGTACAACTTTTTTTTGAGAAATCAATATAAGAAGAAGGATTTTCTATATGTCTTTGACTAAGGGATTTCTCGATACTCTGTGCTCATTAAATTCTATTTGGTCTTATTGCTACTTACCAAGTTGTTTCCTCTTAATTTTAGTGCATGTGATGAAAATTCAAACTAGTGTGTGCAGGAATATGATTTTATACATGTAACATTAGTTCTCCTACCTCTTTTCTCACTCCCCTTTCCTGCTCTTCAAATAAATTCTTCCCTAGAAAGAGATTTCTAGCTTTTCCGTAGGGTCAATGGAGTGCCCCTATTAGATCCCCAACTGTAAGACCACCTGGAGAAAAAAAACTTTCATTTTCACATTCATATATGGAAGTTACACCGGTTAAGTAGAGGAACTTAGAATCCCAAAGCATTGGCAATAAATCTGTAAGTTTGTCCCCCAAAATTTTTTCTCACCAACACACATAAAAGGTTTTAAGATAATCCCAAACCCTATTCATGTAGCGGTGAAGAAAATTATTATTCAATTGAAATATGTCTCTCACTTATTTCAAAATTAACTCAACACCGCCATGTACAATGAGTTTATTGATCCCCATCTCTTCAAAAATTTGCATCATGAGCAAAAAGGCTTCATATTTGTCCGTGTAGTTTATATTCAAGAACTAAAACTTGTATGCAAAGGTGAAAATATATCCTTGTGGAGAGGACAAGACAATACCTACTCCTGAGCCCATTATAGAAAAAATCCCATCGAATTCCATACTTTAAATTTCATTAACAATGTTTTTTAGCCTCTCCTCAAGAATGGGCAACTCTTCACTTCACTCAAAACTCATGAAGTAGTTCCCATTTCCTATTTCTTCATATAGAAATTTCCATGATTCTTTAAATAAATCATTTCCAAATTCTCTACTCTAGAAGAGAATATTTTCCATAGGGTTGTCTAGCTTATGAATTGTGTATTTCGTATTAGGCTTAGGAAAGAGTTTCTTCATCTTGTTCTTGACTGGTTTTAGTGTAGAAGACTAGTCCATCTGGATCTAACCTCACATCTCCTAGTATAAGCTTCTATTGAGAAGAATTACATAGGTATATGACATATATACCACTAGAATTTTCACTTTTACCCACTTATCTGGGTGGGTTATGAGAGACATCACTACATCTTTGATTCGTCCAACAAGTAGGACCTCCTTTATTTCCATCAAGTAGCAATGACTGAATGATCTTGAGAGACTCAAACTGATGGCTTGAGAAACCATGAAAGGCATGCCATTTTCAGAGGCACCAGAATCAATGATACAATTATTCAAATGGTATCCATTAATCAAAAGGGAAACACATAAAGGCTCAATATTTTTGGTGGATGAAGGGGTAGAGGCTAAAATATTTTGGCTTAGGCTTAGCTCACGAGTGGGAAGAAGGCCTTTAGAAGTGGATGGAAATTTGGATTTGGAAATTTCACCTTTGATTAACTTGATAATCTTGTCAAATTAATCAGGGTGGGTTCATAATTATTCAGATTCAGAGATCCAAACTTTGGCCTTTTTTTACATGGTCGATGATATCAAAGTTTGAGGAAGGGTTTTTTAAAATCATTGAAAACACTAGTTCCATTCTTAGAAGATGTATTATGAAGAGGAATAGCTTTATGATTATTCTTGGCTGATTCCAAAGAGGGGATTACCACTTAGTTATTATTTTTTTGGAAGTAGAGTCACCTATTGAGGATGTTATCTCTCCTTATCCTTATGCTTGAATAATTTATCCTTTTCAAGAGTTTTGGATCGAGTGAAAACAACACAAGAGTGACTATTCATATCAAACATAAAATATTCATAATCATCCTCAGAAGAGGGTACATACTCACAAAATCCAACCTCTGCAGATCCAAATTTTTTGATCAACAACTCACCTTCTTCTTCTTCTTCACTTTTCAAAACTATTTATTCTTAAATTTCATTATATGATTGGGTCTCACGTACTGCATTCATAGGAGGGGATTCAAGAAAAATCCTCTAAGGACCAATCCTTTGTTTGTTTGAGAAGTTATTCCTTGGAATGTATTTATACATGGAATTTTGAGGAAGTTGAATTTTAAGGGAAAACACATCATTAGCCATTTTTTGCACTAATGAGTATGTAGTTTTGAAACTTGAACTTAGAGTTTTTTATTTGATCAACCCCTTCTTGATATTTCCATACATTATAAAATCATCCTCTACATCAATTGCAAGTTCTTATGTCTCATCAATAGTACCAAGCTAACTTATTCTCAACATGAAACCAACTTCTTGTAGCTAGGCATTGATGAAGAATCTTAGTTGATTATCTTCTATGGTCCTGAAAACTTATAGGATTTTCTAGAGTATTTTTTAAAACATTTCTACAAAGTATATCATGGGTTCATGAGGATATTTTTTCAGTTGAGATCACTGTGTAAGGAGGGCATGAACATATTCTATAGGTTTTAATCTAGCCTCAAATTTAGAGTTCATGTCAACCCAATTTCTAATTGATCTTCTTGGCAAGTGGTAGAACCAATCAAAAATGGATTCTTGTAATGATTCCACAAATAAAAAGACTGAAATGTATTCATGTTCAAATCCCAACACACTGCACGATATGATGAGTTATACAATGTGATCATCTGGATGGTTTTTCTCGTCTCCTCTAAACTTAGAGAAATTATTTCTAGATACTTTTGGAAAATCATGCAATGGAGGATCCAAGGGAAACATGTCTGTATTCTATCCCCAAGGGATGGGTTGAAACCATTATTTCTTATTCTTCCTATAATTCTTCTTCTTCTTCTTCTTATTCTAAAGGAATGAGTTTTTTTGTGGTGGAATAAGTAGTGTGTTAATTTCCTATTTTTGCAAAGTTGGCAAATTGGATGTTGAAAAGATTAAAACTTAGGAAGATTACTCATTGGGTTGGTTATGATTTCATTGTTATTTCAAAATATCACGTGAAAAAAAAGGATTGAAATCAACATTTTTTTATTCTTTAAGTAGTTGGGTCAACTATGAAAATAGCTTTGAATGAGTCATTGTGGAGTAGATTCATTATAATCAATTTTTAGGATTTCGTTTGCATCTCAAGATAATATTAGCTTATGTTACTCTTTGTTAGATTTAGAACTTTTCTCACATGTTGAAAGTATTGGTAAACTACATATACCTAATATCCTAATCCTACAACACTAAATTTGATTGACTATTAGTCTAATGTTCTATATAAAATTCCTCAAATCTGTTCTGATATCCTCTTAGGTGTGCTACAAGAAGACAAGGTTAGGATATAAGTATACTGGAGCACTTCTCAGGACAATATATTCACTATGGGAACATTAAAGGTTATGCATATAAATTAAATAAAATGATTGTAATTTATATATATATAACTTTCATATTTAAAAAAAATATCCTCATGGCCGAAATGGCTTTATAAGCCAAAGATTTAGATTATAACTAAAAAAATGTTGACATATTGGTCTCCGAAAATTGTTGCTGAAATAATTATTTGCATTAAAACGTTTAATATGGAATTTCATCAATGCTCTCCATACTAAGACGTATGGCTCTTGCTAATGACCCAAGGTACCATATTATTAAAAAAAACAAAAAGAAAATTATTTGGAAGGTTGTTGAAGCTGTATAGTTTACATAGGACTACTCCAGCTAGACCTGTTAAAAAGTTTGTGTTTTAGTTAGTGTACGGGAGTAATTTTATTAGTGATAGGAGGCAAAGTGGGGATGTAAGTTTTGATTCCCCACAGGCCGCGGTCTAAATTCATTACGTTGCGCACTAGGATATTTTGACAACATTCGGCCGAAAGTCCTAACCCACACTCAATTAGAGGAATACAACCTGGTTAATAATGATAAGACTGATAAACCCCATAATACACATGAATCTATTGAATGTCATTTATAAAAGGCACCATATAGAATGTCTTGGTTTTGCAAGATCATCTATGTAGGGTAAATAATTGTTTAAAAAGTGATAATATATTCAAATGCAAGCTTAGATATACAGGACAAATGGTGTGTATCTCACCCCTTTATTTAGCCAGTGCAAAGCAACCCTACTAGAAACTCACAATTAACAATGGCTCTTGAAGTGATAAAGCTAATTTGCGATTTATATCTTTACACAAACTTATGTTCCATATATCCTCCACATGATGTTGCAATGTGCAAAAGTGAAAATGAATGACCTTTAAGGTAAAAGAAGGAAAAAAAAGTGAGTCTTTTTTCATATATTTGAAAGAACTTATTATGGCAACCTCAGATCCAATGGTCACTTAAGTGAGATCAGGAAAAAATGGTTGAACAATAAAACAGTTCCAATGAGGATTTTGTGGGACATGAGATTAGATAAAATAGTTAGGAGTAATTGGTTGAAGAGGAGGCCACTTAGTAAGCATAGGCCAAGCATGTTAAGACGGGGCCTCCGTAGTATAAAATCCAAATGTCAATGAACATTGTGTATGGCATCTCAAATAATGAACAAAAAATAATAATTTATTAAACCTTGAATTCCATGTACCAAGACCGTAGTTAAATAAATGCAAATGGGTCTATGCATTTTAATTAATGGTAAAATGAACTGATAGAGCTAAGATGAACTTAATGGGAGACTTTTATAAGTATTTTTGATATCTTGGTACTAAATTAAAAAATTAATAACGATCCTTAACAATAGTGGAAATTGTACATTTTGACTTCCACAAAAAAATTGCAGAAATATCATTGTTGATCATGAGAAGGGATCTCCTGCCTCTTTCATAACTAATTCTTTCACCTTGCATCCTTCTAAACAAAAAAAAAAATTACCAATTTTTTTCCCAAATAATTTAGTAGGTTTTATTTGGTTTTGAACATTATAAATTGTGGCATTACACATTGTATCAGAGTCGTGGGGTTCAACGTTTGGACCATGGGAAAACATGGGAACACGACAACCATTAGCAAAAATTAAGCCTAGGACACGTAAACCTCTATGATTCAATTAACAATAACAATAATAAAATTTGTTTGGATTTTGTATTCACGTAAGTAGGCGTCTTGTTGAACCCAGGTAATGGGAAATGCTGCTCAATTTGATATTTTTGTGAACTTCTTAAGTGATAGGAACTGGGTTTCCTTGTGAAGATGTAGTTGTTGGGATTCTAGCTCTTAATTATCGATGTGTGGTGTGTTGACCCCATAGAGAAACCCCCTTATTAGGAGTGCTAGGTTGTGTGGTTGCAACTCTTGGGAATTAGTGTTAGAGGTAGCATTTGGGGGTCATTTGGAGGAAAAACTATTGGTTGATTAGTTGTTAGAGTAGTGAATTAGGATATAGGAATGACTATACATAAGTAGTGAGAGTTATCACATGCTCCTCTAACTTCTCTATCATATTTTTATACTCAATGTTTTAATAAATCATTTGGGAAGCAAACTACTTGAACAAATGTTCATCACCCTCATGTGTTTCTTTACCTAAATATCTTGTTGTCATTTCATAATCTTCCTGACTCATCTCCTGCATGGGTTTCACAAATTTTTTCTAGGTAATCTCTATATACTAATTACTAGAAGCTCCTGTAGTGCCCATTTCCCTTTGACACCTTTTGATGCTTATTTTGATACTGTGATTACATTATAGACATTTTTATGTTTTGACTTAGTGTGAGGTTAGACCATTTGATCATGGATTATTATTGATCTAGATTTGATTACGATGCATGATGATTATTAGAGACCCCTTATATGTGGATGATGATACACTATTTGACATGGAGGATTTATGGATATTGTTTGGACATGTGATTTTAGATATTATGAGTAGATCTAGAAAATGGATATTATATGATGATGATATAGTTGTGGATTAAAAAAATGCAAATGATGTAGTTGTTGTACTCTCGATGTTTGTTTTTGAATTTATAATTATATAGTTGGTTTGTGTGATTTTAATTGTATCATTACGTTGGATGTTTTGATATGGCCACGAGGCCGATGTAGGTATTTGTGTTTTACAGGTTTAAAATATCACAACAAAACATCAGGGGGATCAGGTGACCAACCCACAATAGAAATTTTAGGTGAATTCGACACGGTCACCATGGCAACTTATTTTATTGTGTATGTGTGTTGTATTTAGTTAGGGGATTCCCATGGGGGGGATCATATCCTTATATGTGATCAAGGGTTTTTGGTATTTTTTTCATGTGTTTAAATGTTTATTTATTGTTGTATGTAGTTTTTATTTGTAATATGTTACTCTTCTTTATTAATAAATTAAAATTGTGATAGATTAATGTGAGGAGATCATACGTTTAAAATTTAAATAATTTAAATTGGGGATATGGGAAAGTAAAAATTAGAGTTGTTGGCTGTTTGTATTTAATTTGTAAGTGATGTGTAAGTTGTGATGTGTAGCTTGTGTAAGTGCTTGTGTAAGTCAGTTTTGGAGAAAGAAATACTCCACCTCCATGACAAATTCAAATTTTTCATTGCGAGCAGTTTTTTGGAGGCTTGTGGGACAAGTAAAAACTTGTTCCATGCCTCTAAATTTAATCTCACTAGCCATACTAATGGTTGGAAAGATATGATTTTTGACTTGTATAATGCATTTTATTCCTTATGTTGCTAGTTTTGGAATGCACTCTCTTACATTTTATTTAATTGTATGCCCCTTGAGGTGTGGGGCTCCTTTTGGAGTGTGCAAGTAACTTGTCGATTTTTCACCCACCTCTTTATTGTGTTTGGGGGAATGGAATTTTTTTTCCTTTGTGTTTGAATTTGGTGGATGTGTGATGTGGCATCCTACATGGATCCATATCATCCTCTTCTCTCCCTTTATCTATTTAATTCAAAACTCTCTTCTTGTTTTGCGGGTTATTGAAATATTTGGCATGGATCCATGGGCGCATTTTTCTTATGATTGGAGCTTTGACTTTGGGGAAGCTTTAGTGAAGATTGTTCCTTGGTTGTTGAACCTCCTCATATTCATCCTTGGGTGCATTTTTCTTGTGATTAGAGCTCTTGTTGATTTGGAGGAGATTGGAGAGCATTTGATACTTTTAGCACTGTTGTTTTGGGACTCTATTTTTTGTCATTCAAATCTTGCTGTGTGGAGTAAAAGTCCTTCCATGGAGAGGTGGGAGTTTATTAATTCTCTTTATTGTCGTTATTTTCTTGTTGAGTTGTGGTGTATGGAGAATGTTTTGATTGCTTTTGTTGGCTAGTTGGGTAGACTGCCTTAGGAAAGGTGTAGGAGAATGCTATGGGGGAAACCATGTGGGGGGGCATAAGGGAATGTCATGGGCATTAGAATTTTTCTAAAGGGAGTTTGGGGTTTGGGATCCACCATGGAAAATAAATAGCTTGCATTTCTTACTTTGTGGGTGGGGGGCATAAGGAAATATTGTAGGTGGGGCAGAAGGAGAAACTTATGGAGGGGCATACGGTTTATGTTTGGATATGATATGTATTTATGTGGCGGTATGATTATCTGGTGGATGCCCAATTCCCAATTGAGAGGGCATAAGTAGCTTCCCCCATATATACCTTGCTCATATTGGCTTACTTGATCAAGTCCTGAATTTTGATTTGATATGTTTTCAATTGCCAGTTGTAAACTGCTGTTTGTTTTGTATTGCATCTATGTTTCATTTTTTATTAATGTGTATATGAAAGAAGGTTGTGCTATTGGAAGCCAGTTATTGCTATGGGTTGAATTGCACCTATTGATTGTAATTTGGTTAGGGCTTCAGGGGCCAATGATGAAGGGAAGTCTTCTCCTTTCATTGGATGTCTTAGGTTGGGGTGGAGAGCGTTGCCTTTTCCCCCTCTTTTGTTGTGATCAATTTGGAGGAAAATAAAATAAAATGTGCATATTGTTGTCCTGGAGCAAGGAGAAATGTACAGTTTGACAGTCTCTTCTTGTGAAGACAAATTTAATTGTATTCCTTTCCCACTTGAAGTGGATGATTTTTATAATTATTGTAATGAGAATTTCCCTTGTATTGATGAGGAGGGTTTGAAAGTAAATTGTGAAATGTAAAGAGTTATATATCTCTTCTCTGTTTTGAAGAAGGACATGTGGAAGAGTGTTGTATATCTATTGGTAAATTGTATTTGAAACCAAATGAAAATTCTGTTAATTGTATTCAAGGAATGATAAGAATGTAAAGATGTTTCTCTTTTTGAAGTCAATAAGGAAATTGCAATTTCTATCTCTCTATTCACATTGTTGTAAATGAAATGAGAATATCAAATGGTGATTGAATTATTGTTGTGAATGGAATCTCTGTTTAATTGCAAAGGAAAGAAAATATGTATGAGAGAATTATATTTCTTGTCTTCTTTTGAAATATATCAAATTTGGAAATCAGATTTTACAATTTCTCTTGGAAATAATTTGTTTAGAAACAACTAAATGCATTGGATTAGTTAGAAACTATAAACCACACTTAAATGATAAAATTGATAAATAGATCCTTTAAAAATTTGATCACTGGCATTGTGACTTTTAAAACTGGTAAATTTAAATAAAATGTACAGTTTGGACCAGCACTTAACAATCAAGTTGGAAACCTTGAAATTCAACATGATATGTTGGCAATGAACTCAAATTGACAAAGAAGATTTAAGAGAATAACTTGAACCATTGCAAAATTGAGCTCAATCTCTTCCTCAACCGTTTTCTGTCATTTGTTGGACAAATTCAATTTTGAATCAATTGAACAAATAAACTTATCTAAAAAAATTTAAACCCTCCCTAGATCAATTCTCCATGCCTGTTTGGCATGTTGAGTGAAGGATAAGACCCAATTTAAACAAATTGAAAAGTTGGAAATTACTAGTTGGCTTGTTAAAATCCTGCAGATCCTTTTTACAAAATTTACCCCTTAAACTTTATCAAAATGTAAAAGTTATGTTTCTTGTACAAAGAGGGTAGTGAGATATTTCCAAAAAGTCCTCGTTTTCCCAAAAATAAGATTTTTAGCTCATGTTATGGCACTTCGATTTTTTTGTGCCTTGGTGGGAAAATTTGGGAAAATTTTCCCTGGCGGCCCTGCAATCCAAAAATTTCCCGTCGAATTGCCTTAGAATTTTTTTTGAAAAATTTTGGGTCGGGGAAAAATTTCATCTTTTCCTCCACTGGTCCATAGCCAATCAGGGGTTTTGACGTGTCTTCACGGGTCAGTGGTGGAGGCACGACATCCTTTTGCCCTTTGACCTTTTGAAAAATTTAAAAACATTTTCCCTTTAGCCCTGCCGGTCCGCGGCCAATCACAGGATGCCACTTGGCAGCGTTGGGGTACTTGTGAAGGGGTGTGGACCCTATTTTATTTTGAATTTTTGCCTTTGGAAATTTTTGTAAAATTTCCCTGCGTCCCCGCTTCCCTGCCCTCGCCTTGGTGAGTTCCTTCCATGGGCGCGCAGACCCACGCAACCATTTTCCACTTTGTTCTCCCCTTCAGAAAAATTCTTCAATATTCTCGACTGCTCCACCACTCCCTCTCCCTTCTTCCCATGGCATATTGTGGAGTGCCACATGTCCCTGGGTAGACCCGCGGGTGCGTGGGCACTGTTTGGATTTTCTACCCCTTGGGTGAAATGCCCCAAATTCTTCCTTCGCTTCGCCTTTTCCCTTTTCCCTAACGATATCTCTAAGGCCACCATGTGTCCATGGAGGACCTGCAGAGGTGCAGGTGTAAATGGGAAATTTCTCCCATGTAATTAAAATTTCCAAATGCTGCCCTGCAACCCACCGACCCAAAATTTTCCCTTCACCCCTGCTTGACATGTGTCCCCTTGGAGAATATTTGACCCCTAAAATCCACTCACTCATATCTTGAGTTTCTGGAGGAGTTAAGAGGACTTCTTTATATCACCAAAAAGGTGAGAAAATTTCCTGTCCAATGGGGATGATTTAGGGAAATTTTGGAGGTGTTAGGTGTGATAAAAATAAGGTTGAAACTCTAAGCATGTTAGAGAGTGGGTACTGGGGTAAATTACTCCTTGAACCTAACTTAAACTTCTAACCCTAAAATCTGAACCATGTGAACTTGAAATTTGTTAATGAAAGAAGAATTTGTTTTTGTAATTTAGAATTGTTCCAAAGCCTGTCAGTGGTAACTGTTGTATTGTAACTTGGTTGTAGGCACTTCTAATAAAAAAAATTATTCCCTAATTTTCTAACTAAACCTAGGTTGTTTCTTGGGTCTCAAGTGGGTTGTTTTAACTAGGCATAACAGTTTGGTATCAGAGTAGTAGTTCAAAATATTGGACTATTGGGCACACTAGAAAATTTTATACATGAAAACTTAAACCTAGTACACTTGTAAATCTAGAAAACAAGTTAGCTATAATTTGTATATTGTAGCAAACATGGAAGTTGTGTAAAGCTTAGAAAAATGAACTAACTCTCACTTTGGTCTATACAAGAGGCTTAGATGGAGTGAGAGAAACCTTCACAAAGATTCAGACTCACCATCACCACCACCACCACCACAAGATCAGGGTGTAGCAGCCATCCTACCTCAAATTCTATAAATCCTTCAAGATGTTAATGTCGCTCTACGCAGAGGATTAGGAGGAGGACATGCAACTAGTCATGATAGAGCCCCTTCTATCGAGGGTCTGGTATCTCCTTGAATCAGCGAGGAGAATAGAGGAGAGAAATCCCATTTGGAGTTGGCTAGACTAGGGTCACCACCTAGGAGATAGGGTGACAGAGTCCCAGAGCATAGAGAGTGGTCTCAGAGCCCTAGGCTTAGAGATGAGCATGTAGAGAGACCGAGAGGTTGATAGACCACAACAACAGATCACATCAGGGAGATCCTGAAGCTTCAGCCATCACATTACTTAGGTGACATGGGTGGATTTGAGGTAGAGGCCTAGTCAGTGAGCTTGAGTGGTTTCTTCAAGATTTTTCCTTGTTCTAGAAACATGAAATCTCATGTTGTGATCCATCTATTGAGGGATGGAATAGGAATATGGTGGAGGATAGAGGAGTAGATGCTCCACATAGATTCAGAGATAGTGACCTGGGAACTTTTTGAGGAGAGATTCAGGACTAGGTATTTTTCACGGAGGTTTATACAGTAGAGGATCGATGAGTTCCACAACCTCCAACAGGATTCCCTTTCAGTAGTGGAGTATGAGAGTAGATTTCTGGATCTACTCTAGTATGTAGAGTATATGATGGATGAGCAGGTGCAGATTCATATGTTCATCCGGGGCCTAAATTTAGATATTGGAGGTGTAATGTGGATCCACTATCTATAGACATAAGAAGAGGCCGTCAAGAAGGCCTATAATGCAGAGTAGACTCGGAGTATGACCCAGTAGGCTAGAGACTGAGTCTAGACCCACATACAATAGATGTAGGATGGTAGATCGAGGGGATCAGTACCCCTTCCTCACGGTGGACATGGTACAACACAATCATCAGTTAGGCCACAGTAGAAATAGTAGTCTTGCCTACCTCACAGACCTCCATAAAGAGTTGATGCACAAAGAGGTCAGAGTATGGGGCCTCCTCCTAAGGGTTCCATCAGGACACAGGGTGGACCTAGAGCTCACTCAGTGGGAGCTTACTAGTAGAGACCTCAGTAGACCAAAACTAGATCATCAGGATCCACATCACAGAATTATAGGGAACCTACTAGATGTGCTACTCATTGGGGAGGACCAGGAGGATGTTTTGGTTATGGAGTTACTGGACACTTTTGGAGAGATTGCCCACAAAACCCTAACAACAAGGGTAAGGCACATATTTCAGAGCTGACTATTGGTGACATGGGATATAGCCACATGATTTATGCAGTGGTTGAGACCACCAGGTAGAGCATCAGAGCATAGTCAGTGAGACCATAGGTAGTATTGGTGGTATTCCTACCTCTATTTTGCTTGATTCTAGTTCTTCTAATTCTTTCATTGCACCATCTTGAGTAGAGTGATGCAGGCTGATTACAGTTAGGCAGGGTCTTAGTTGGGATGTCGAGATGGCTTCCAGAGCTAATATCTCTGTAGAAACCTTAGTTAAGGAATGTGTAGTGTATTTGGGGCCTTTCACCACTACCTCAAATCTCTGTATCCTTCCCTTGGGATCGTATGGAGTCATTTTGGGTATGGATTGGTTATCTACACATAGGGCCAGGATGGATTATTACCACAAGACTATATCTTCTGTAGATGATTTGGGAGTTGAGTTGGTGATTTCAGGGGTTAGGAGACCCATTTCTATTTATACCATCTCTACTATGCATCTTAAGCGGTGTGTGTGATAGGGTTGTCAGATGTATGCTATGACGGTTAGTGACAGATCATAGGATGGGTCTAGTGGACCATCGCTAGATGATCATCCCATTTTGAGAGAGTTTGTAGATGTCTTTCTAGGGGAGCTACTAGGGTTACCACTTCCACATGAGATTGATTTTCATATAGATCTAGTTCTTGGAACAGAGCTTATCTCACAGGCACCTTACTGGATGACCACCCCAGAGCTTTGTGAGCTCAAATTGTATCTTGAGGGCCTTTTGGAGAAAAGCCTTATCCATCCTAGTGTATCCCCTTGGGGTGCACCAGTGATCTTTGTAAAGAAGAAGGATGGATCCTTGCGGTTGTGTATTGATTATTGTAATTTGAACAAGGTAATGATCAAGAATCGTTATCCTCTTCCTCGTATCGATGACTTATCTGATCAGATGAAGGGAGCAAAAGTTTTCTATAAGATTGATCTCAAGTCAGGGTACCATCAGCTGAGGATTTTGGAGGCGGACATCTATAAGACCACCTTCCACATGAGATATGAGCACTATGAGTTCATAGTGGTGCCTTTTGGTTTGACTAATGCCCCTGTAATGTTCATGAGTTTGATGAATGGGGTATTTAGGACCTTCTTAGATCCCTTCATGCTCATCTTCCTAGATGACATTTTGATATACTCATGTACACGTGAGGAGCACGAGGGGAACCTTTGCCAGGTTTTTTAGTGTCTTTGTGAGCAGCAGCTTTACGGGAAGTTGGAGAAGTGTGCTTTCTTTTAGACAAAGGTGCAGTATTTAGGTCATATTATTTCTGGGGAAGGTATCACAGTCAATCCTTCCAAGATTAGAGCCATTATGTATTGGCTAACACCCACTATAGTGATTGAGGTGCGCAACTTCATGAATTTAGTAGGTTACTACCGGATATTTGATCAGGACTTATATCAGATTATGTACCCTATCACTTCCCTTCAGAGGAAAGGGAAGAAGTTTGTTTGGTCAGACATATACGAGTAGGCCTTCAATTTACTAAAGGAATACCTCACCACAACACATATTCTTGCAGTGCCAAATCCACATGGTGAGTTCTTTGTTTACATAGATGCTTCGTTGGCAAGGCTTGGAGGTGTATTGATGTAGGATGATAGAGTAGTGGATTTTGAGTCTCGCAAAATCAAGGATCACGAGCTTAATTATCTAACTCATGATCTTGAGCTTGGGGAAGTTGTGCATGCTTTGGTTAGATGGAGACATTTTCTTCTTGGATGGAGATTCACAATCAAGATTGATCATTTGAGTCTTCACCACCTCTTCACGTAGCCCAATCTCAATGCTTGTCAGTGGCGTTGGATGGAATTGCTTTGTGAGTATGACATGAAAATAGAGCATGTGAAAGGGAAGGAGAATGTGGTAGTAGAAACTCTCAGTAGATGGAGACATGTGGCTATGGCTACTACAGTGAACACAGATTTATGGAGTAGGATTCTTTAGCAGCTTCCTCTTGACATCTTCTACATTGTAGTACGAGTAGATATCGAGTCATAGATACCCCTTGAGGGGAATTTTGATGGTTTTTCTTTAGAGGTAGATGGTCTTCTAATGCATAGAGGCCAAATTTATGTTCCTAGAGATAGAGGCTTGAGGTAGGACATCTTAGTAGAGGCACATCATGCACCTTATTCATCCCATCTCGGGGTGAAGAAGATGCAGGCCACCTTGCGATAGTTGTATCATTGGAGAGGAATTCATAGAGACATGGCCTAGTTTGTGTAATGGTTTTTAGAGTGTCAGAGGGTTAAGGCCAAACATCAACATCCAACAGGCCTTCTTTATCCTCATGCTATACCGGAATGGAAGTGGGACACCATTTCCATGGATTTCATTGTTGGGATACCGATGTCGAGATATCACCATGACACCATCATGGTCATGGTTGATAAATTGACACAAGTGACTCACTTTTATCCAATGAAGAACACTTATACAGCTAGAGTAGTGGCACGAGTATATTTGGATGAGATCGTCATGTTACATGGGATCCCGCAGAAGATCATTTGTGACCGCGATCCTTTGTACACTTCACATTTTTGGACTACCATGCAGTATGTTCTCGGGATGAGGATTAACTTCAGCACAACATATCACCCTGAGACAGATGGAAAAACTAAGCGGGGTGAATTAGATTTTAGAGGATATGCTTAGGATGTATGTGATGGATCAGCAGTCTAAGTGGGAGGAGTACCTATACTTAGTGGAGTTTGCCTACAATAATAGTTTTCAGAGTTCTATAGGCATGGCTCCTTTTCAGCCTTTGTATGGTAGAGAGTGAAGGACACCTCTTAGCTAGGATAGGTTAGAGGACAGGGTATCTCTTAGATCTAGCTCTCTTCTATAGGACATGGAAGTAGTATGTAGTGTTGATCAGGTAGAGATTACAGGAGGCTCAGGACAGGTAGAAGAAGTATGTGGATCAGCATAGGATCGATCAATAGTTTTGATGTGGGCATGAAGGTGTTCCTTTGTGTCAGGGCACACAAGAGCCCTACCCGTTATGGAAAAGGTTCTAAGTTATCTCCTAGATTTTTTTGTCTTTTTGAGATCTTTGAGCGTATCGGCCCTTTGGCCTATTGTCTAGCATTGCCACCCAGCTTATCTCGCATGTACCATGATGTGTTTCATGTTTCAGTCCTCAAGAGATATATTGAAGATCCTGTCTCATGTGTTGGATTGGACATCATTGCAAGTGTAGGATCAAGGGCAAGTGATGGTAAAGCCCATTCACATCCTAGATCACAGGACCCTAGAGCCTTCGAGGGAAGAGAGGTTGATCAGGTTCAGGTGCAGTGGGACAGATATGATGAGACTGCAGCTACATGGGAGGATGCTACTTCATTACGAGTTCATTTTCCACATTTGTTCCAGTCACTTCCAGGAGGGAATTCAAGTCTAAGGGGAGGGGAATGTAGTGTCCACTTCCCTTTGACACCTTTTGATGCCTATTTTGATACTGTGATTACATTATAGACATTTTTATGTTTTCACTTAGTGTGAGGTTAGACCATTTGATCATGGATTATTATTGATCTAGATTTGATTACGATGCATGATGATTATGAGAGACCCCTTATATGTGGATGATGATACACTATTTGACATGAATGATTTATGGATGTTGTTCAGACATGTGATTTCAGATATTATGAGTAGATCTAGAAAATGAATATTATATGATGATGATATAGTTGTTGATTAAAAATGCAAATGATGTAGTTGTTACTTCGATGTTGTTGTGATTCATTATATAGTTGATTTAGTGATTTTATTTGTATCATATTGGATGTTCTGATATGGCCATGAGGCTGAAGGAGGTATTTATATTTTGTAGGTTAAAAATATCACAACAAACATTGGGGGATCGGAGACCAACCAAAATGGAATTTTAGGTGAATTCGACAAGGTCACCATGACAACTTGTGTTATTGTGTTGTGTGTTGTTTGGTTAGAGATTCCCATGGGGGGATCATCTTTACATGTGACCATGGGTTTGTGTATTTTATTAATGTGGTTAAATGTTTATTTATTGTTGTATGTATTTTATTAGTGATGTGTTCCTTTCTTTTAATTAATTAAAGTTGTGATAGATTAATGTGGAAATCATATGATTAAAATTTAAATAAATCAAATTGGGATATGGGAAAATAATAATGGAAGTTTGTTGGTTTGTGTAAGAATATGTTTAAGGCTGTTTTGGAGTATGAAATACTCCACCTCCATGAAAAATTCGAATTTGTCCTTGGGAGCTATTTTTGGAGGATTGTGGGACAAGTAAAACTTGTCCCATGCCTCTAAATTTAATCTACCAACCATACTTATGGATGGAGATGTGATTTGTGACTTGTTTAATGCATTTTATTCATCATGTTGCTTGTTTTGGATTGCACTCTCTTACATTTCATTTAATTTTATGTCCCTTGAGGTGTGGGCTCTTTGGAGTGTGTAAGTAACTTGTCATTTTTCACCCACCTCTTTATTGTGCTTAGGAGAATGGAATTCTTGTCTTTTGTGTTTGAATTTGAGGATGTTTGATGTGGCATCCTACATGGATCCACATCATCCTCTTCTTTCCCTCTTCTATATAATTCAAACTCTCTTCTTGTTTTGGGGTTGTTGAACCTTTTTGCATTCTTCCTTGGGGGCACACTTTTCTTGTGGGGAGCTCTTGTTTTTGGAGGAAGTTAGAGAAAGCTTCGCATGCTTAGGAGTTTTTTGTTTGGACTGTGTTTTCTTGGCATTTGAAGCTTGCTATTGGGAGAAAATTTCACCATGGAGAGGTAGAAATTTAACTCTCATTCTTTTGATGTCTTTTCCTTGTTGTGTTTTGTGAATGGTGCATGCTTTGTTTCATTTTTTGGCTGGTTGGGTAGACTGCCTTAGGGAAGGTGTAGGAGAAGGCTATGGGGAATCCATGTGGGGGGCATAAGGAATGCCATTGGCATCAGATTTTTGTGGAGGGAGTTTGGGTTTGGGATCCACCATGGAAAAGAAATAGCTTGCATTTCTTACTTTGTGGGGGGCATAAGGAAATCTGTGGGGGGCATAAGGAGGGATTTGTGGGAGGCATAAGGATATGTGTGGTGAAATTTATTGGAGGTTGTTTTGGTGGATTCCCAATTCCCAATTGGTAGGCATAAGTAACTTCCCCCATTGGACTTGCTCCTTTGGCTTGCATGATCAATCCTGAGTTCTGTTTGAAATGTTTTTAAAATGTAGTTGTGAACAACTATTTTTGTGTTGAAACGTGTTTTAAAAGGAAATGTGTATGTAAAAGAATATTGTGTTGTGGAAGCCAGTTGTTGCCATGGGTTGAATTGCATCTATTATTGTATTTTGGTTGGGGCTCAGGGGCCAATGATGAAGGAAGGATTCTCCTTTCATTGGATGTCTTGGTTGGGTGGAGAGCATTTCCTTTCCCCCTCTTTTGTTGTGATCAACTTGGAGAAAAATAAATGAGCATGTTGCTATTCTGGAGCAAAATAAAATTGCAGTTTGACAGTCCCTTGTGGAAACACATTCATTGTAATCCTTTCCCACTTGTTGTGGATGAAATTGTATCATGTATTTGTGAAGGAAAGATGTATGTAATTTGATTATGGAGTTAGCTATTCAAATTGTAAAAGACATTTAAATTCTGATTCTGTTTATTGGAAAGAAATGAAAATTCTGTTAATTACATTCAAGGAATGAAGAATGTAAAGATGTTTCTCTTTTTGAAGTCAATAAAAAAAAATTCAAGTTCATCTCTCTTTTGAATTGTTGTGATTGAGTTGGAACATCAAATTGTGAATGAAATCTCTGTTTAATTGTAAAGGAAAGAAAATACGCATGGGATAATTAAATTTCTTATCTTCTTTTGATAAATATATGAAATTGGAAATCAGACTTTACCATCCAAATTTGCAATGAATTTCTTACATACAACTAAATGTATTAGATTAGGTTAGAAATAAGATATTACACTTAAATGATAAATTGGATATATAGAATTTTCCTTGAAGTGAGTCTCTGCTGCAAATTTCTAAAACTGGTAAATTTAAATAAAATGCACAGTTTGGACCAGCACTTAACAATCAACTTGGAAACCTTAAAATTCAACATGATATATTAGCAATGAACTCAAATTGACAAAGAAGATTTAAGAGAATAACTTGAACCATTGCAAAATTGAGCTCAATCTCTTCCTCAACCATTTTCTGAAATTTGTTGGACAAATTCAATTTTGAATCAATTGAAAAATAAACTTCTCTAAAACACTTTAAACCCTCCCTAGATCAATTCTCCATGCCTGTTTGGCATGTTGAGTGAAGGAGGAGACCCAATTTAAAAAAATTGAAAAGTTGGAAATTACCAGTTGGCTTATTAAAAGCCTGCAAATCCTTTTTGCAAAATTGACCCCTTAAAATTTATCAAAATGTAAAATTTATGTTTCATGTGCAAAGAGGGCATCGAGATATTTCCAAAAAGTCCTTGTTTTCTCAAAATTGAGCTTTCTAGCTCAAGTTATGGCACTTTGAAGTTTTCGTGCCTTGGTGGGAAAATTTTCCCTGGCGGGCCTGCAACCCAAAAATTTCCCATCGAATTGCTTTAGAAAATTTTTGGCTTGGGCAAAAATTTCATCTTTTCCTCTGCTGGCCCAAAGCTAATTAGGGGCTGCCATGTGTCTTCATAGGGCAGCGGTGGAGGCACGACATCCTTTTTCCCTTTGACCTTTTGAAAAATTTAAAAACATTTTCCCTTTAGCCCCGCTGGCCCACGACCAATCACAGGCTGCCACGTGGCAGCTTTGGGGTTCTTGCGGAGAGGCATGGACCCTATGTTATTTTTAATTTTTTCCTTTGGAAATTTTTGTAAAATTTCTCCGCAGCCCCGCTTCCCTGCCCTCGCCTTGGAGATTTCCTTCCAAAGAAGCGCAAACCCGCACGACCATTTTCCACTTTTTTCTCCCCTTCGGAAAAATTATTCAATATTTTCCACCACTCTACCGCTCCCTCTCCATTCTTCCTACAACATATTTTGGAGTGCCACGTGTCCCCAGGTGGACCTACAGGTGCATGGGTGATGTTCGGATTTTCTCCCCCTTGGGTGAAAAGCCCCAAATTATTCTGTCGGTCTGCCTTTTCCCTTTTCCCCGGTGATGTCTCTGAGGCCAATGCATGTCCCTGGAGGACTTGTAGAGGCACAGGCACAAATGGGAACTTTCTCTCATGTAAGGAAAATTTCCAGACTCCACCCCACAACTTGCTGACCCAAAATTTTCCCTTCACCCCTGCTTGACACGTGTCCCCTTGGGGAAAATTTGACCCCTAAACTCCGCTCACTCATATCTTGAGTTTCTGGAGGAGTTAGGAGGACTTCTTTATATCACTGGAAAGGTAAGAAAATTTCCTATCCAATGGGGATGATTTAGGGAAATTTTGGAGGCGTTAAGTATGATAAAAATCAGGTTGAAACTCTTATCTTGTTACAGAGTGGGTATGGGGGTAAATTACTCCCTGAACCTAACTAAAACTTCTAACCCTAAAATATGAACCACGTGAACTTGAAATTTGCTAATGAAATAAGAATTTTCTATAGTAATTTAGAATTGTTTTGGAGCTTGTCAGTGGAAACTGTTGCATTGCAAATTGGGTTAGGCACTTCTATTAAAAAAAATATTCCCTAATTTTCTAACTAAACCTAGGTTGTTTCTTGGGTCTCAAGTGGGTTGTTTTAACCAGGCATCACAGTTCCACTAAAAAAGTGAGAAGTTACGTGTGACTTATTACCTTGATTAATTTTCATGATCCTTGAGATAACTTCAAATTCTGGTATTGATGTTTGTTACACTATCCTTTTCTTACTCCTAATAAATTCTTGGATCCAAAGGAAATATTATGTTTTTCTGGGATGAACATTAGGAATGATGACATGTTTAGGCTTGTGAAGAGGAATCATGCATTACAATTGATTATATGAATCAACTACCGAGGAGCAAACAATTGGGAATCAATGAATAACTGGAGGTTATGAAGGATCAGTCTCACCTTTCTCAAGATATTCAATGAGATCTTCATTGGTTTTATCTTTCTTGTGGAGCATCCTGGGGTGATATCCTTCAGTGTGGTATTCTTCCATGACCTTTATTTTCAAGGAATCCCTTGAGTGAGTAGAGATTTTGTATTTTTTGGATTCCTTTAAGGATAAAATGTGACATGATTATCTCAAGAGAGTTAGGAGATCACCATATTCGATGATGGAAATTCTCTTTTTTCAGAACCACTCCCTTGATGATATCCAAATCACTATTGCATTATTGTCATTGATGTCACCTGGTTCTCTTATGTTTAATGACCTAGGTGAAATAGGTATAGAATTTATTTCTTGATACTATGGGTCGAACAAATATGATCCATCATCTCAAAATCCTTTAACAAACCAACCAAAGTTGAAATTCCTCATTTCATTGACTATCATCCTTATATGGTCCCTCTTCCTCACTTCAAAGTCATCAAGGAAATTGTCCCAATAGTCCTCAAGTTGAGGACTATGGTGTAGTCTAGGAAAAGTGAATGTTTCAAGATTTATCTTGATAAAAAATTGGCCTAGATACATAAGAATAGAGGATGAGGGGATAAAACAAGGATTCTTTGTTTGGTATATCTACAACACTTTTGTTTGAATAGATCCCCAGAGATATAATAAATGACACACCCTTATATTTACTATTCTTTCATCAATTATGAACATGAGCAAGCTTCCTACATAATTCTAACATTACCATTTTATCACTATGGTACTTGGAAAGCCTGCGAGGTGTGAGATCATAGCCTGAAACCCTGATGTAGGTGAAGGATGAGAAGTGAGTGAAGAAGATCCCATATTTCTTGATTAGTGCTTCTTCCTAAGAGGATATCCATAGCTTAGGATTTCTTTCTATAATTATGATGACAAACATGGGGAATACATCATTCACCCTTGAAAAGTGATGTTTACTCTACTTGTGCATGAGATGTGGGTACTTCTTGTAGGTTAGTGACTTCTGAAAAACATGTATAGCTACAATTAGGCTTGAGAAAGTTCTTGTGTAGGTGAGAACATAGTGAACTTTCTGGTAGAAGGAAAATGGAACAAGTACTGATGAATATTGTCACTTAGAATTTATCTCTAATGTACCACATGGTTCCCTCCAGTGGAAACAAGGATGAATTGGGAAATCCTATCCTGAAACTCTTTTTTTCATCTCTTCACCCACCACTTTTCTCAATAGGATGATAATATATGAGTAACCTTTGTGAAATTCACTTATAGATATGTTTTTAGGCACACAAGAAGGTTTCCTTCCCTATCCGAGCCATTATGTGAGTTTGAGGGCTTATAGGTATAAGTCAATATTTTCCCATTCTTTAGATGTAAATTATTTTTTGATGATGATCATACTACCGTTGGTTGGAATTTACAAACAAAGAGAGATACCCTTAGGAGTGAGGACTGCAAGAATTAAATTGTTTTCTGCTTACAATATCCTGGAGTCAGGTTCTTAATTTTATACACATGCCAAGATCAACTTATTTCTCTGAATGGATAATAGATGACCCCCTACTAAGAATAATATACTCTAAAATATTTTCTCTTCCACTTGTTCCCAAGGTCGTTCAAGCATTCTATTTTTTAGGTTTTTGAGATCCATTTCAGTGACATCACTATCTCCCACACCTAGATACTCAGTAACGAGGGTTGAAAGGGGCTCATGACATGAGTATTTGAAATTCATTTTTCCAAAAATCACCGAGATGAAAAAAACTAGAGTCACCACAAACTTTTTTCACTCAAATAAGGAACTTTCTATTTCAGTAGGTAGGGTCCAAAAATGCTATTTTTAGAAATTGTTCACCATTTTATCTCTTTTATTTCCCTAAATCATTTGGATCATTGCAACTATTCAAGCTTTACTATTTTTAGATACCCACTTTCCCAAATACTACTATTTTTAGAAAGTTCCCTGAGTTACCCTTTTTGCTGTTTCTTACTTTTTCAGAATATCATAAATGTTGAGAATTCATCACTTTGGGAAACTTAATATTTTTTAGTAACCAATTGTTATAAATGCCTATTATTTTTATAAATTACACTTACTGGTGTTGGATTATAATGAAACCATTGTAATTTTTTTTTGTTTTGCAATAGAATCTTCTTATTTGAATTTCATAATTTTCTGTCTGTTGGATCTTAAAGGAATTAAAAAAGAAGGTTTTAGGGTTTTATATTTTAATTTTTTTCTCTAAAAAAACTAGGGAATCACCGATTTTACTTAAATAAAATTCCCAAAGGAATTTTAGAGAGGAATATTCTAGAAAAATTTGAAGGTAATCAGACTCCTCGTTGAAGAGTTATGATCAAATTATCATTTTTGGTGGCTATGGATGTCTAGAAGAATTTTGGCAGAATTTTTGGGTGAAAATGGAGTTTGGAGGGTATTACAAAACAACAAGTCATGAAAAATGGCTAAGTGTGTGATGAGTGAGGAGTCAATGAAGTTTTATTATATTTTTTACTCACCTTGCTAACTGTACACTTAACTTGGGTTAGAATGAAGTGATTGAGGGTTTGAAAATGGTGAAAGAGGGATAAAGGGGACATCAAGGAAACCAAAGTGCAAATTTCACTTGATGGTGACAAGTTGTAACTTGTGGTGTCTGGTGCATGAGATGAGGGGGTAGGAAAATACATTGACGAAGTTGTATTTAGTAGAATGGGGGTCTAGAGGCTACAAGAATGCTTGGGTTAAAATTTTATGTTCCCTTTTTCCCCCTAGGGATAGAGGGGACAATGGTGACATCTAATGGGATAAAGAGGGAGGTCTTACTTTTGTGCCCCCTTGTCCCCCTTCCACCATGGTGACAGAGGGGACAATAGGGACACTTGGGACACATGGGTGTCTAAAGTGTGACTTGGGGAGGAGGATGAGGTTAAAATTTTGTGTACCTTATGACCCCTTGTCCTCGTGGAGAAAAAGGGGACACAAGAGTGTCCAAAGTGCAACTAGGCTAAAAATGGAAAGTAAATTTTACACTAGATGTCCAAATTTGGACACAAAATTATGTTTTTCACCTCAAAGGCTTAAGATAATGTTTTGTGGTAAAAAATGATATGTTTTTGACTAAAAAACACATTATATTATTAGTAGAACCATTAACAGACTTGATTCTTCCTTCAATTCAAAATTTAGGTCCTTTTTTGTCTGAAACTGAGAGGGGAAGCTGTAGTGTTTTTAAAAAACTTGATTTTTCCAAATTGTAGAGAATTACCATAGCTGTAACATTTCAATTTTAAAACTTTAGAAACAAGGGAATTTTTTTTTACATAATGTTCACTGATCTAAATAAAACTTTATTTAGAAAACACATTCAATGCCAATCAATCTCATAACAAATAACCATATGCAGCTGTAAATGACTTGGTGATACACTGATCTATTCATTTCATGACTCAGTTACCTACCGATCTATTCATGTTTCACTTTAAGTATTGAATACTTATAGTATATTAGGTTTTCACCCTAAACCGAGTATTGAGTGATCTTGTTTAAAGAACATACCTTAATATTTGTTACCAATATTTATCTGATATCACGTGGCTTTAAACTAGGTGACATAGGAAAATGCAACCAAAAACTTGCGATACTTTGGCCAAAGATTTACAACATACCGTGTATGTCACTATTCCTAGATAACATACTTGTCATTTTGGAATACATCCTTCACCTCACTCCTCTATTATCTAGAATGATCTTTACTGACTACCGCCAGTCCACTTGTCCAAGGTTTAACCCTAGCCCGGGTTAGGAACATATTCTATTATAGGAAGAAACTCTCGATGACTTAGGGTAAAAGGGCATACTCGGTTGACCTAAGTCAATCTGGGTGTGCCAAAACACCCTGAGTTATTGAGAGTTACTTCCTATCCTAAACATGCTACTAACATGACCTAGAGAAAAACTAAGTTCAAGTCTTTATTGTTTGTAGATCTAGATGATCAATGTAGAAGGGTGTTGGCACATGTCAACTGCAATGTTGTATCCTCGAGAAGACCCTAGTCTTCTTGAAGGTACAGCCACGTAGTTGGCATGTGCCAACTTCCTACAAAAAATACCTCTTCATGATGTACATACCCCAAGGAGGTTATTAATGTTAAATTAATTTGGATTATAAAACAGATTATAACATCTATACTAAACCCTAATCCAACACTTCATAAGTCCTTATTCCATACTTGAATCAATTAAGCATTAAAGATCTTCCTTTAACTCATGATTTCTTTTAATGTTCATTTATTTAGTTTAACAACAGTTAATCAAAATAGGACAACAATATCATAAGTTCCATTAAATATAACTTAATCATTTAGAGAAGGTGTAGCAACCAAATTGGTTCAACTAGTGGTAGAATTTATAAGAAATGAAGTCTAACAATTAACTATCATATCACCATTCTTTGGATTACATTACATTTAGTGAGTAATAACCTTCCTCTATTGATTAAATTTTAGGTTTTGTAAAACCCTTATTATATTTCACAACTCTAAAGTTCTATCGCATATTCATACACATTCGAATACTATATCAGAATTGTTTAGATAAGATTGCTAACTTATGCAACTTAGCAAGCTGCATCTTATTAAGGGAGATTAAACAAATTCCCTTTTATCTAACTTATCAAGTTTATCCAAGTTAAGCATATAATAGATATGAATAATATCATCCAGAAAGGAATTCCATCTTATTTATAAATATAAGATAGTTTATATAGCTAATATAAGTAAAACTCCAACATTCAATTCCTCATTATAACTTATTCATTTACAAGACTATGTATTTTAGGCATGCTATATAACAAACAACCTTCATTCCAAAAAGAATACAAATTTTTTTTTTCAATATAATTCAAGAATGAATCAAAACTCTTTACATAAGGTTCAAAATTAAATAACCCAATACAACATGAAAGTTCCTATCTTCTTTAATCACTTACGATGTCCATCTACAAAATTGCTAGCACGAGTAAGTTCAATGAACTGAGCATGAAAGTCACTAAGCATTAAAGTAAAGTGAATTCCACTAATTGCTTCATTAAACAATTTTTCTTTTATGAAACAATAGAAAAACATCATGTAAATAATCATAAGTAATAACATCTGGAAAGAAGTACAATTAGGAAATCTGAATTTACTTTTAAGAAAGGAACATATTATAATCTGCAATGTCAGAATTATACCACAAGACTTAATTGATCCTATCAATAACTATTAAATAGTCAACAAGTCTTGCCATTGAATTACTTCATAAATTATGAAGGATAGAAGGGCACATTTAACTTTTTCCCCAATCTGCAAGGAGTTAGTTATAACATATTTAATATTATTATGTTTCATTCCTCCATATAAACAAAGAAGAGAATCGAATAACAAGAAGTTTAAGCAATAAAATTATCAGTCCACAGAAAAAGGATCTCATACCCACAAGGACCCAAAACAACTTTCATTTCATTTATACTATGAAATGAAATCCATCATCCATTACAAACTTAGAAATTATTAAGCTAGTTTACAAAAGAGAACTCAAAACCGAATGCATAGTCAAGGCCCGCATACTTCCAATTTCCATACAACCTTCCTAGGAAGACCTATTCTCATTCACCTTGCTCAAATCAAAAATCAAATCTCAGAAGAAATACACAGTACAGTCCCAAACTGTAGAATGCCTCCAAGAGAGTATAATTCTTTCTCTTAATACATGGTGGTTCAAAAAGGATATAATAGTGGAGTAAAATTCCTCCAATCGAAAAAGATTGAAAAGTCACAATAACTCTCAACTCAAACAATGAATTACCATTACAAACATTAACAAAAAATTGCAAATGAGAACGTAGTTCGAAATCTCAAGAAAGAGCCACATTACCAATATCTAGATAAGTGATACTTTAACTTTTTGAACCACATACCAAATAATAGGTTTAAAATTTAGCATTCTACAAAAACCCATGATTCAGATTTAAGTAAGTAGTTAAGTAATTCTATAAAACAAGTTCTTTCCTACCTTCTTCCAACTTGAATGAACAAAATAACCACAAACTTCTCTAGTTCCTTTGAAAATCATAAGATAGGTAGGGCTTGTTCAAGCCTTTCGTTTCCCTACGGAAGAATAAAACCTCAGCTAAGATCTTAAGTACATGGCATAGCGCAAAAACTCAACAATGAATTCAATATTCATAAGAACTATATACAAGTTCAGTTATTGAATATGAAGATTCAACGAAGGTTCAAAATTTGAATAAGTTCAAACACAGTCCAAACAACACACGGTCCCCATAAAGCAAAAAAAAATCTCTAGCTTCAATACAAGTTTGGAACCCCTACAGAGCTCCACTTCTAGCTTATGAAACACAAGTGTAAATAGAGATTCAGAACCCAACAAACAATGAGCCAACTCTTTCCACATTATTTTTGAATGTAATAAAATAAAGCTTTGAATACAAGATACAAGCTTCAAATACAATTAACATAACTACTATTTCAAGTTACATAGTTCAATAGAGCTTCAATTACATGTTATAGAGTTCCAAAACAAATCGCATTCAAACCTCTAACAACCAGTACGGATAAATTTCACAAAAACTGTCAATAACAACAAAGGATTCACATTCCAAAACCCACATAATTTCCAAGAATACATGCAAGTGAATAACCATATATAACATGCAAATATAAAATTTTCAGTGAGCAAATTTTTTTTAATGAATCATTTAGAAGAAAGCAAGAAATCTTAATGGGTAGAGCCTATCATGCCTGATAGTGCCTCTTCCGATTCAAATAAGAATTCCGGCTGAGTTTCCAAGACCTCTTCTTCTCCAAGCAAGATCAAAAAATAGTAATATTTTTCCACAGTGCCTCTTATACATTCCTCAAACTAAAAATAGATCAAAGAATTCAAAAAATAGCCACTAAGTGTAGATAAAACTGTTGGTTCAAAAAACCAGATAGCTCCATGCAGAGAAAAAATCGTGAAGCATGAGAAGCAAAACAACCCCCAACAAATCCTCCAACATGCCTTCCAAGATGGATTTCTCACCAAACCTGAGGCATATTAATGATATTAATTCCAATTTTCCCGTTTATCTTTCCTTGCCACCGCCATTCATAGTTGGCGAGACCTAATTGCACTTCCAAATGCATTTCCATATTTAGCGATGCCTCCACGTAGGTTCCTCTAAACTTTCACTAACCCATGCCACACTGGCAATACTTTCATGCATTCAAAACAAAATCAAATCAAATCCCAATAAAAGCTTAAGAACCACCACTCAGTTTCCCCCACTTGCCAATGGCCCATAGGTCCCCTTTCATGTCCCATTAGTTTAGGATAAATAGAATTTTCTTAGGTTAAATATTAGGTTAGTTTAAATATATATAACCTTAGGATATAACCCCCAACAATAAATTTCCACCCTAGGATAGGATGTAGATTTAACCAAAAACAACAGGTTTAGAAATAACTTAGCATCCCCTAGGTTATTTCGTTTTAAGCTAACAACTTAGGTTAGAATGTCATCCCATGTAAATGGTGTAGTAATAGTTAGGTACATTACCCGAGTCCTATATCTATTAGGGTAGACCATATAGATAAAAGGGGTACATAATAATTTATTTTTCTCAAGAATTCAGAAGCAAGGTTTCTATTTCCCTTTGCACCATTAAGTGCCCTACAAGGGTTGATTAAGAAGAGCCGAGCATAACAAAAAATAGAATGCAAGCACTATTTTCAAGATGATAAAGAATTTGCAATAACCACAAGTTCAGTTTGTTAAGTATTTCAATCGACGAATGTCAGTTTTTCATTCAATTTTGATAAGAAGATTTAAAATATACCTTAGATCAATGGAATTGATCCAAGGATGATTCTAATTGCAAAGGATAAGTTTGCAACCATTCAAACCAGATTACAACTTTACTCAAAAGAAGTGAAATAGATTATTGCAAGTAATAACATACCAGCCCTTCAATCAAAGAGCATAAATGATTTATCCATATCAAGCATGATCTTCAGCAGTCAAAAGAACACATCTTTATCAAGAAAATCACATGTCAACACTTGAAATGCAAAGGAGGAGTATAACAATTTTTGAGGGTGTTACATGATTCCCTCCTAAAAATAATCATTGTCCTGATGATTACCTCATTTTAGTCATTGAATTCAAGATAGTCAATTTTTTTATTCACTTACTTAACATATGTTTGCAACAGTATCTAAATTTTAAGTTTCAGAAATCAGCATTAAATAGCTGTTTATTCAAAAAAAAAATATATCTACCCAAAACTGGCATAATTATTGTATTGTAAAGGTAAAACCACAATTTTTTTTTACCAGTCAACAGAATCAATTATATTCAAATAGATATGGAAAAGTAGTTTTCATATTTTCTAGGTTTTCCCAGGTTGCACTTTCTTTGTTAAACTAGCCCCTTTGGACCTTGCATTGATTTATCTCATGATTTCTTAAATGCAATTGGTGAGTTTCAAGCACTCGTATGGGTTTAACCACAATTATTCCTGGGTCTTGGACCTATAAGGAATTCCAATTTAACACATGTAATAAATCTAAAACGTATTTCTTAAGCAAACAAATATGGAAAACATCATGCATTCATGATAAAGTAGGAGGTAATGTTAAGCAGTAAGCTACAGGGTTGATTACTTCAACTATCTCAAAAGGTCCCACATAACGAGGTGATAACTTGGCAACCTTGCCAAAATTTATAGAGATCTTTTTCGGTTTGACCCAAAGAAAGAATTTCTCACCAAGTTCAAATTTCCTATCTACCCATTTCAAATCAGCATAACTCTTTTGTCTATCTGCTGCTTCTTTCAAGTGTTCACGAATCAATTTAACTTTTTGTTCCATTTCAGTAAGGATTTTAGGTCCAATTACCTCTCTATCCTCCATCTTGTCCCAACTAACAGGGGTTCTACATTTTCTTCCGTATAATGCTCTAAAAGGTACCATATTAAGAGAGGCATGATATGTATTATTATATGTAAACTCAACCAGTGGAAGACAATCTTCTTACTTGTACTGCTGATCCATACAATACATTCGTAATATATCCTCTAAAACTTGATTAACTCTTTCAGTCTGTCCATCCATTTCTGGATGATACATAGAACTGAAATTCAACTTATTTCCTAGAGCTACATTAAGCATTTGCCAAAATCTTGACCTCATTCTAGGATCTCTATCTGAAATGATTAATTCAGGTACTCCATGTAATCTGAAAATTTTATGTACAAATATTTTAGCTAACACAGGAGAATCATCCTTCATATTTCCAGCGATAAAATGTGCTACCTTTGTTAGTTTATCCACAACTACTAAAATAACATCATGTTTATTTCTTGACATAGGCAACCCTTGTACAAAGTCCATGCTTATCACTTGCCATTTATACTGCGGTATGCTATGAGGATATAAAAAATTCGCTAGGTGCATATGTTCTTCTTTAACACATTGAAATTCAAGGCATTGTGTCAAAAAATCTATAACATCCTTTTTCATTCCCTTCCAGACATATTGTTGTTTTATATCAACAACCATTTTTGTAATACTAGGGTGTCCAGAAAAAGGTGAATTGTGGAATTCTACTAATAATTTCTTTCTCAAATCATTTAGTGAAGGTACATATACCCTATTTTTAAATCGTAATATTCCTTCATTATCAAAGTGAAAACCTTTATACCTCAAATCATTCAAATCTACAGCAAGCGTTGTCTTTACTTGTTGAAAATAAGAATCAGATTCCATAACATTTTTACTTCATCCTTAAATTGAGTTCTTAATGTTATAAGAGCATAAATGTGCTTCCTATGACTTAGAGCGTTAGCCACTCTATTTTCTTTACCCTTGATATAATTGATGTCAAAATCATATTGAGACAAAAAATCCAACCACCTTCATTATCTTGCATTAAGGTTTGGCTGAGTGAAGATATATTTTATCCCACGATGATCAGTTTTCAATTCAAAAGGTTTACCAAGCAGGTAATGCCTCCAAACTTACAATGCATGCATAATGGTAGCAATATCTAAATCATGTGGAGCATAATTCAACTCATGTAACTTAAGTTTTCTACTTTTGTAAGCTATGACATGACCATTTTGTAACAAAATACCTCCTAGACCTTCACGAGATGCATCAGTTACCACCATAAAATATCCATTAGGATCTGGTACTGCAAGAATAGGTGCTGAAGTTAACTGTTCCTTCAAATTTTTGAATGCAATTTCACATTTCTCATTCCAAACAAACTTTTTATCCTTCTTCTGTAAAGAAGTTATTAGTGTAACCACCTTAGAGAAGTCTTTTACAAATTTCCTATAGTAGCCAGCAAGTCCCATGAAGCTTCTAACTTCATGTAGATTCGTTGGTGCAGGCCACTCAGTTATAGCTATAATTTTAGAAGGATCTACAACAATTCCATTCTTACTTAAAATGTGTCCCAAATAGTGTACTTATGTGTCATAGAAAGAACATTTAGATAGCTTACCAAATAACTCGTCTCTTTTTTAATATTTCCAAAACTATCTTCAAATGCTCATGGTGTTCCTCAATAATTTTAGAATATATGAGAATGTCGTCCAAGAATACGAGCAAAAAAATTTCCAAGTATTCTTGAAAGATATTATTCATTAAATTCATAAATGCTACAGGTGCATTTGTTAATCCAAAAGGTAAAACCATGAACTCATAATGTCCACACCTTGTCCTGAAAGCTGTTTTATGAATATCCTCATCCTTAATCCGCAATTGATGATATCCAGATCAAAGATCTATCTTAGAATATATCAATGCTCCATGCATCTGATCAAATAAATCATCAATCCTAGGGAGTGGGTATCTATTCTTGATTGTTACTTTGTTTAACATTCTGTAATCAATGCACAATCTAAGTGTTCCATCCTTCTTTTTCACAAAAATTATAGGTGCTCCCCAAGGTGAAACACTTGGTCTGATCAAACCTTTAGAAAAAATTTCTTACAACTGAGCCTTAAGCTCTACTAATTCTGTAGTAGTCATTCGATATGGTGCTTTAGAAATAGGTTCAGTTCCAGGCTTGATCTCAATCATGAAATCAAACTCCCTTTTGGGTGGAAGACCTAACAATTCTTCTAGAAATATGTCACTGAAGTCTTGTAACAATGGATATCGTTCCATAACATCACTATTCTCTTCAGTTGTTTCAGCAATTTTTACTACATATAAGGTACAACCTTTATTTTTGGCCTTTTTAAGTTGCATGACTGACAGTTTTCTAATAAAAATCTCACGTTTCACACCCTAAATATTTTCTATTTTCTGTAGGTCATCTAAATAACTAATGTGTTTTTCAAAACAGTCCACTTTAGCCTTATGTTTTGCTAACCAATTAACATATATGATTACATCATAAGACCCCAAAGGTGCAACATAAAGATCAACTTTAGTGGAAAAGCTAGGTAAATCAAGGACTGCTCCAAAAAGACACATACTAATTGTATGAACAACATTGTTTCCATACTGTATAGTCCATGTTTCTAGCTTTTCTTTTTAATTTTGATGCTAATCTATTATAAATAAAACATTCAGTAGCTTCGGTATCCAAAAGAATAGTTACAGGTAAACCAAATAACTTACCCAAAACTTCTATAGGCGTGGCTTGTTTCTCTTCCTACTTGTCAGCTACTACAACATGTATCTTGTGCTACTAATTATGATCATCCTTTTTCAAAGGGAACTAATTTGCATAATGATCTTTGCCATAGTAATAAAAAATTCCTACAAGTCCCTTCTTAGGCTTGGGTTTATTTCTAGCTTTAGAGTTATCATTCTGATCCCCATATGACTTCTGTCTGTTATTATTTTTCTTAACAAAGTTGTTCCGTGCATTACCAGCAAACTTGTTTGTTGCCGCTTTCTTATTAGTATCAGATGAAAACTTACTTTTCATTTTGAATTTCTTCCATGGTCCTTTCTTAGGTGTAAGAGATGATGAAGAGGAGTTGGGATTTTTCTTCCTTACTTCCTCCTTATGAGAAAAAATTTCCTTTAATTTCTATTCCTACCTTATGACCTTGTCAAAAACCCCTTCCATCATGGTTGGGCTGTGAACATCCACCTCTCCTCCTCTAACTAGATTCAATACCATGATGAATTTTTGTATCCTGAACTTCTCATATGTTTGGTACTAAGGTAAATACTTAAGAAGTTTCATAAATCACTCCCAGTACTCAGTTATAGTTAGCTTCCCTTGAGCTAAGTTATGAAATTCAATCATTTTCTGATCATAGTAAAGTTTCTACAACCAACGTTGCCTAAAATAACCTTTAAATCGATCCCAGGTGATATTAGTTTCATCAATATTCAACTCAGCCTTACGGCTGTCTCACCATGAAGATGCTTCATGAGAAAGTTGATATGCTCCCCATATTGCCTTGTTTCTTCTGAGAAATTCCTTATTGCAAAGTATTTCTCCATTTTTTTGAGCTAGTTCTTAGCCCCATCTCCTAATGTGGTGCCATAAAACTTGGGTGGACTTATCCTTTTTATATCATTAGTGAGTTCAACTGCTAGCCTAGCCTTTTTGTTTTCAGGCTGAACAGGTATGTTCACATTGTTATTATCAAAACCTACATTGGCGTTGTCCCCAGGAGGTGGCTGATTTTTGTTGTTAGCATATTCCTCCTCCTCATTACTTATTACTTATTGTTCATGTACAACTAAATGATATCTTATGTCCAACAGGGAAATAAGGATCTCATTGATTTTTTGGGCTGTTGTTGTTCCTTCCTTAGGCGGAGGGTTATTTCCAACATTTCCTCTTGCTCTAACCATTTTCTGTTACAAGAAAATTTAAGTTTCATTAGATTATGTACCCAGTAGGTCCAAGATTTATGACCTTCAGCTTTGATACCAAGATGTAACATTCCCATTTTAAGACTTTAGAAATAAGGGAATTTTTTTTACATAATGTTCATTGATCTAAATAAAAATTTATTTAGAACACACATTCAATGCAAATCAATCTCATAATAGATAACCATATGCAGATGTAAATGACTTGGTGATACATTGATCTATTCATGTTTCACTTTAAGTATTGAATACTTATCGTATACTTCATATAATTGGTTTTCACCCTAAACTAGGTACTGAGTGATCTTTTTTAAAGAACATACCTAAATATTTGTTACCAATATTCATTTGATATCATGTTGCTTTAAACTAGGTGACATAGGACAACACAACCAACAGCTTGCGATACTTTGGCCAAATATTTACAACATACTGTGTATGTCACTATTCCTAGATGGCATACTCGTCATTTTGGAATACGTCCTTCACCTCACTCCTCTATTATCTATAATGGTCTTTACTATCTACCGCTAGTCCACTTGTCCAAGGTTTAACCCTAGCCTGGGTTAGGAACATAGTCTATTATAGGAAAAAACTCTCGATGACTTAGGGTAAAAGGGCATACTCGATTGACCTAAGTCAATCCATGTGTGCCAAGGTACCCTGAGTTATTGAGAGTTACTCCCTATCTTAAACATGCTACTAACATGACCTAGAGAAAAACTAAGTTCAAGTCCTTATTGTGTGTAGATCTAGATGATCAATGCAAAAGGGTGTTGTCACATGTCAATTGTAATGTTGTATCCTCGAGAAGACCCTAGTCTTCTCAAAGGTGCATCCTTGTAGTTGGTGTGTGCACACATCCTATAGAAACTACCTCATCACGATGTACATACCCCAAGGAGGTTATTAATGTTAAATTAATTTGGATTATAAAATAGATTACAACATCTATACTAAACCCTGATCCAACACCGTTTAAGTCCTTATTCCATACTTGAATCAATTAAGCATTAAAGAACTTCCTTTAACTCATGATTTCTTTTAACGTTTGTTTATTTAGTTTAACAACAGTTAAACAAAATAGGACAATAATATCATAAGTTCCATTAAATATAACTTAATCATTCAGAGAAGGTGTAGCAACGAAATTGGTTCAACTAGTGGTAGACTTTATAAGAAATGAAGTCTAATTATTAACGATCATATCACCATTCTTTGGATTACATTTCATTTAGTGATGAAGAAACTTCCTCTATTGATTAAGTGTTAGGGTTTGTAAAACCCTTATTATCTTTCATAACTCCAAAGTTCTATCACATATTCATACACATTCCAATACTATATTAGAATTGTTTAGATACGATTGTTAACTTATGCAACTTAACAAGCTACATCTTATTAAGGGAGATTAAACAAATTCCCTTTCATCTAACTTATCAAGTTTATCCAAGTTAAGCATATATCAGATATGAATAATATCATCGAGAAAGGAATTCCATCTTCTTTATAAATATAAGATAGTTTATACAACCAATAGAAGTAAAAATCCAACATTCAATTCCTCATTATAACTTATTCATTTACAAGACTATGTATTTCAAGCATGTTGTATAACAAACAACCTTCATTCCAAAAAGAATACAACTTTTCTTTTTCAATACAATTGAAGAATGAATCAAAACTCTTTATATAAGGTTCAAAATTAAATAACCCAATACAACATGAAAGTTCCTGTCTTCTTTAATCACTTACGATGTCCATCTATAAAATTTCTAGCATGGGTCAGTTCAATGAACTGAGCATGATAAGCACTAAGAATTAAATTAAAGTGCATTCCACTAATTGATTCATTAAATAATTTTGCTTTTATGAAACAATAGAAAAACATCATGCAAATAATCATAAGTAATAAAAGAAGTATAATTAAGAAATCAGAATTTACTCATAGGAAAGGAACATACAATAATTTGCAACGTCAGAATTATACCACAAGACTCAATTGATCCTATTAATAACTATTAAATATTCAACATGTCTTGCCATTGAATTACTTCATAAATTCTTAAAGATAGAAAGGCACATTTAACTTTTTCCCCAATCTGCAAGGATTTAGTTACAACATATCTGATATTAGTATGTTTCATTCCTCCATATAGAAAAAGAAGAGAATCAAATAACGAGAAGTTAAATCAATAAAATTATTAGTCCATAGAAAAAGGATCTCATACACACAAGGACCCAAACCAGCTTTCATTTCATTTATAATATGAAATGAAAGCCATCATCTATTACAAACTTAGAAATTCTTAAACTAGTTTCCAAAAGAGAACTCAAAACCGAATGCACAGTCAAGGACTGCATACTTCCAATTTCCATACAACCTTCCCAAGAAGACCTATTCTCATTCACCTAGCTCAAATCAAAAATCAAATCTTAGAAGAAATACACAGTACAGTCCCAAACTATAGAATTCCTCCAAGAGAGTATAATTATTTCTCTTAATACATGGTGGTTCAATAAGGATATAATAGTGGAGTAAAATTACTCCAATAAAAAAATATTGAAAAATCACAATAACTTTCAACTCGAAGATTGAATTCCCATTACAAACATTAACAAAAAACTGCAAATGAGAAGGTAGTTCAAAATCCCAAGAAAAAGCCATGTTACCAACATCCAGATAAGTGATACTATAACTTTTCGAACCACATACCAAATAACAGGTTTAAAATTTAGTATTCTACAAAAACCCACAACTCAGATGGAAGTAAGTAGCTAATTAATTCGATAAGACAAGTTCTTTCCTACCTTCTTCCAACTCAACTAAATAAAATAACCACAAAATTCTCTAGTTCCTTTTAAAATCATAAGACAAGTAGGGCTTGTTCAACATAAAAGATAGAAAGGAAGTAAGTAATTCATTCCATGAACCCCTACAATTGATACAACTGTCCCATAATAGAACAAAGTTCCAGTTCCAATTATTTCTATGAACAAAGTAGTCAAGTTTTCCCACAAGACATGGGTAACCTCAGAACAGATATGAATAGAATACACTCTTTAATTCACACACCCTGTCAAGTTCAAAAACACAGTGTAGTCTAAAAGGTAGAAGTAAAACAACCATTCCTTTTCAAATTCAAAACAAAGGAGGCCACAAAGAAGTTACATGGTCTATTCTGTCCATACAAAAGTCACAAGACCCCCCCTCCATCAGACAATATTAAATGAGACAAAAAAAATTCAATTGTTAATACCTTTAAGTATACCACTTGTTAATTTCAAAATACAGAATTAAAACAACCATTAATGGAATACCTATGTTTCATTAAAAATGTGCATCAATCACAATTTCTAACAACACAAGCTCAAATATGAGTTTAAAATGGAATCCCATGGCCCTAATAAAAGCTCATAATAACACCAACACCCTATTATGGGTTCAAGCCTTCAATTTCTCTAAGGAATAATAAAACCTTAGTTAAGAGCTTAAGTACATGGCACAACGCAACAACTCAACAACAAATTCAGTATTCATAAGAACTATATACAAGTTCAGTTATTGAATATGAAGATTCAACCAAGGTTGAAAATTTCAATAAGTTCAAACATAGTCCAAACAACACATGGTCCCAATAAAGCTATAACAAATCTCAAGCTTCAATACAAGTTTGGAACCCCTACAAAGCTCCACTTCCAGTTTACGAAACACAAGTCTAAACAGAGATTCAGAACCCAACAAACAATAAACCAACTCTTTCCACATTATTTTTGAATGCAAGAAAACAAAGCTTCGAATATAAGCTACAAGCTTCAAATATAATTAACAGAACTAGTATTTCAAATTACAGAGTTCAATAGAGCTTCAAGTATAGGTTATAGAGTTCCAAAACAAATCACATGCAAACCTCTAACAACCAGTACAGAAAAAGTTCCAAAAAACTATCAATAACAACAAAGGATTCACATTTGAAAACCCACATAATTTCCAAGAATACATGCAAGTGAATAACCACATACAACATGCAAATATAAAAATTTTAGTGAGCAAAATTGTTTTAATAAATCATTTAGAAGAAAGTAAGAAATCTTATTGGTTAGAGCCTATCATGCCTGATAGTTCCTCTACCGATTTGAAGAATACTTCCAGCTGATTTTCCAAGACCTCTTTTTCTCCAAGTAAGATCAAACAACAATAATATTTTTCCACAGTGCCTCTTGTACATTCCTCAAACTGAAAATAGATCAAATAATTCAAAAATAGCCACTAAGTGCAGATAAAATGGCTGGTTCGAAAAACCAGATAGCTCCATGTAGAGAAAAAATCATGAAGCATGTAAAGCAAAAACACCTTCGACAAATCTTCCAGCATGACTTCCAAGACGACTTGCTCAACAAACCCGAGGCATATTAATGACATTAATTCCAATTTTCCCACTTATCTTTCCTTGCCACCACTATTTATAGTTAGCAAGACCTAATTTCACTTCTAAATGCATTTCTAAATTTAGCGATGCCTCCATGTAGGTTCCTCTAAAATTTCACTAACCCATACCACACTGGCAGTACTTTCATGCATTCAAAACCAAATCAAATCAAATCCCAATAAAAGCTTAGGAACCACCACTTAGCTTCCCCCACTTTCCAATGGCCCATAGATCCCCTTTCATATCCCATTAGTTTAGGATAGATAGAATTTCCTTAGGTTAGATCTTAGGTTAGTTTAAATATATATAACATTAGGATATAACTCCCAACAATAAATTTCCACCATAGGATAAGATGTAGATTTAACCAAAAACAATAGGTTTAGAAATAACTTAACATCCCCTAGGTTATTTCCTTTCAAGCTAACAACTTAGGTTAGAATGTCATCCCACTTAAAGTGGTGTAGTAATATTTAGGTACATTACTTGAGTCCCGTATCTATTAGGGTAGACCGTATAGATAAAAGGGGTACATAATAATTTCTTTTTCTCAAGAATTTGGAAGCAGGGTTTCTATTTCCCTTAACACCATTAAGTGCCCTGCAAGGGTCAATCAAGAAGAGATGAGCACAACACAAAATAGAATGCATGCACTATTTTCTAGATGATAAGGAATTTTCAATAACCATAAGTTTAGTCAGTTAAGTATTTCAATCAACGAATGTGAGTTTTTCATTCAATTTTGATAAGAATATTCAAAACATACCTTGGATCAATGGAATTGATCCAAGGATGAGTCTAATTGCAAAGGATAAGTTTGCAACCATTCAAACTAGATTACAAATTTACTCAAAAGAAGTGAAATAGATTATTGCAAGCAACAACATACCATCCCTTCAATCAAAGATCATAAATGATTTATCCATATCAAGCATGATCTTCAGTAGTCAAAAGAGCACATCTTTATCAAGAAAATCACATGTCAATAATTGAAATGCAAAGGAGGAATATAAAAATTTTCAAGGGTGTTACAATAACTTTCCTATGCATACTTTTTTGCTTCCTAAATCATTATAAAACTACCAAAATCATTCAGAGAAGTCAGGTTTCACTATTAGGATGTTCGTTCCCTTTACCTAAAAAACCATGTGTTAAACAAGTTGTTTCTGAATGAGATATTCTTTTATAAATTTTCCTAAATTTCATCAAAAACATTAAATACTCTCTAAAACAACCTTAAGATATTTTATATATTTCTTGAACTCTCCTTGAGGATGCATATTAGCTTCAAAAAGACCAAAATTAGATTTTTTAGGCCTCAAGAAGACTTGCCTTTCGCAGATGCTTACTGAATCTATCCATAATTTTAATCAACATTCTTTGAATATTTATAATGCTTGAAAGATTAATCAGGACCTTACTTGGGGCTATAAATATGGGGCCATTGGAGACAGGTTGGCTAGAAGGAGGGTTCAATGTGGCTAAGAAGAAAAATTTTACACTGTGGGCTTAGTTGTTATGCTTTGAAATTTGAATTTTTAGGCTAGTTATTTTACATGAAAAAATATTTAAATCCAAAAAATGGATCTTTGTTGTTCCTAAGCGTAAATTATTAGGACATGTATTTAAAGATGGTTTTTCTATTAATCTATATAGAATTACAACTATCTTGGATTTGTCTCTTCCCTAACACAAAAGGCATTACAGTCATTCCTAGGGAAAATCAATTTTGTGAGGACTTTCATCATTAATTTTTTTGAGTTGGTAAGACCAATATTGTTGATGCTTAATAAAGGATGTAATTTCTAATGGATATAAGAGTCCAAGTATAATTTTGAGAAAATAAAACAAGCTATACCCCGAGCTCCCACTCTCATCAACCCTAAATTTGACAAATAACTCATCCTTTATTATTTTTAAGGGAAAAATAGTATTGTTGTATTAATTGAGGAAAATTAACAAGGATTGGAACAACCAATATATTTTATAAGCCAGACACTTAAAGATTATGAAATCAAATAGAAATTTGTTACAAAGTAAACTTATGATATTTTAAGAGCTCTAATTTTTTTAAAAAAATTTTCAAACAATAATACTAGTCTTTGTTACTTATCTAAGCATTAAAAAATACATTATGAGCATTGAAATAAGTGAAAAGATATTTTCTTGGATTACTAAAATCATGGAGTTTGAGATTGAAATCAAGTCTAATAAGTTAATAAAAGGTAGAGAACTATTTCAACAATTGGTTGAAGATGTGTGGGCCTCACAAGAATTAGTCTATTTCTAATCAGTTACAATAAAGGAAAGTATTGAAAATTACTGGTCTCAAAATATGGTTGAATACTTATACACTAGAAATTTTCCCAACACCTGCAACATAAATCATAGAATTCATTTCAAATTGCAGGCCCTTACCTATGAGTTGTTTAAAAGTGTCATCTTTAAGAGAAACATTGATGGTGTGATGTTGATATGCGTGAAGCTTGAAAATTTTGAAGATTTAATCAAAGTGTTTCATGCAAGATTTTCTAGTGGGAAATTTTCTCCTCAAATTACTACAACTAAGATCTTGAGGGTTGGATATGTTTTTCCCACCGTGTTTTCATATTTTTACAAATGGGTAATAGGTTGTAAGGAATTTTTCTTTTTCACTAGTAGAAAATGGAATGAAACCCTTCCAATTTAACTCATCATCGTTGATCAACCTTTCTCTCAATGTGGTTCAGACTTAATTGGTATGGTGAACCCTACTTAAAGTGTTGGTCATCATTAGGTTTTTACAACGACAAAATAATTTACAATATGGGTAGAAGTTTTTCCACTAAAAAAATAACTAATAAAATCATTATGGACTTCTCAAAAGTCGTTACGACTAGATTTGAGGTCCAACACACATTAATATATGATAATGAAAAGGCTTTTGTAGACATTGGTTTTTCATCAACTTGCTTACTTCATATTATATAGAAATTATTCAATATAAAACCTATCTAAAAACCATTATCCTAAGTCACCCTATCCATACATCTGTAAAATCACCATTTTACCCATCCTAAACCACTTTACCACTTTAAATTTTCCTTAACAATCTTAAAACAAATAAAGTCTATTTTATCCTCACATCCTAGCCTCCACATCTCGTCCAAAACCTCCTATCAACCATTTCCCCTCTTTATTTACCCAAAAAACCTATTTGGAAGTGGTTTCAATGACTTCCCAAACATTCTCCCTGAAAAACCCTGATTTCCAGTGATCTTAACTAATTGCTAACGATTATAAAAAAGAGTTTTTTCTCCTTTCTCAAGGATCTTCAAAAATATTTTGTTCATGCTTAAAATTCATTTTCAGACTCCACTACGAATCTAAGCCATTTCTAGAGATCATCAAATAATTGTATCTATTTCAAGCTCTCACAAGCACATAATTTTTATCTCTTTTCCATTAATCACCTCTCAGGAAGTTCAAGAATTGGTCATCAAATTCAATCAACCCTAGCCAATGTTTGGAGACATCTGTAAACTCATTTTTGCATCAAAAGGTATTTATTGATCATGTCTCGTGGATTAAATTTCACCTAAACATCAAAAACAATCAAAAATCATTATTTAAAAGCCTTGTTTATCATTTTCATCAAAACCTTTCATTTCATAGTAATCGCCAATGATTACCAAAATCACCAACAATTTTGTCTGATTGCCAGTGATCCCTGTCAAATCACATCTCTCTACTAATTTTTCAGTTAATTATCATTTTTATCAATATTTTTACATTTAACTTGTTCTTTGTAAGTATGTATTTACTTTAGATGGTAGTGCCTATCCAGTTCCATCTGATCATGGGCATTTATGACCTCCTTATAGTTCAACATCCCTTATTTTAGGAACATTTCAAAATCCTTCATGAGTTAAAATTATGTGCAATACACTTTTCCATTGACACAGAAGACATTAAGGATCATATCGATTTCCTCCATGACATTAAAAAAGAGACAGGAATTTTGATATAATTAATTTGATTTTTTTCAGATCGTATCCACCCTTGTTTGGGCCATGTTTGAATTTGCACAGGAATTACCTTTCAACCTTGAGATCTAGATCTTGTCAACATTTATTTATCAATATTTTTTATTTATAGATGTTTATCATTATCTTTTTCAATCTACTTAACTATATGAAAGTGAGTTGACATCCTCCAAAGAAGTCCTTTTGGATTTCTAGAATTGACATTTTCCAAGTATCTTGTTTACCAATCTATATAATATATTTTGTTTAGTGTCTTTGATTTGAAGTCTTCTTCATTGGAAAAATAAAAAAGAACTCTTATCACATCAGTATCGACATCCATCCTCATGGGTATCGATAAACCTTGCCATATTTTAAGGTTAGTTGGTTTTTGTTATTCCATTTTATTAATTAAAATTTGGAAAGAAAAAAAATATCTGGTACATTTTATCATGCCTGGTGGGATGTATTTCCCTTTCTTTCATTTCAAAACTAATTAATTTTCACTTCTAGGTTCTCTGATTTGCAATCGTTAATGATCTAGTCAAAATTCCAATGATGTAGGTGAATTGCCAATGATTCTTGTGAATCACCGACAATCTCTGTAGATAATTTTTATTACATAGTCAATTAGTCTCTAACATATCACTCCTCTTTTTTGTTCTCTATTTTCATCTAACCATTATAGGTTGTTATCTCGGAAGCTTGTTTTCTACATTGTAGCTGTGCTAAAAATATCAAAAATAAAATAAAAATGAAAAAAAGGAAGTGTTTTACAGGTGTGTTATCTGCGTTTATTTTTATTTTAAAGCATTGAACTCTTGTTTTCTGCTCTCATTAAAATCAATTTTTATTTTGGATTTAAAACAAACATTTCATCGTGTTTGGTCATATAGTTTAATTAGGAGGTTAATAGAATGAATTCACTTAACCTCCCCCCACACACAACTAGATCACCTTAAACTCAACCTGCATTCCTACCTAGGTGGACCTACATGGATCTCATCACCAAGAGGAGAATCCAACTCGGTGTTTTGGTTGAGTATAAACAATTAGTTATCAATATATTGGCTAAGCACCCAACTCCCTTATCATTTTAGAACCATGAAGTGAGTGGGTAGGCCCTAATACTAGGCCTCGTAATGGCACCAACACATATTTGGGACTCACGTACCCTCAGGTATATCAAGGAATCCAACCTTAAATATCACCTGAAACTATCCATAGAATGTCATATCCTAGGACCCCATCAACCATTTTTCACATTTCACTATTCTTTTAAATAATCAAGATAATAAAAAAAAATTATGTGTGATTTGTCTGCTATTTGTAATAAACTATTTAGATTCATCTTTATTTTTGTAGGTGATTGTTTACTTTCATGGTTACTACAAGATAAAAATCTCATCTTCAAAATACAAACAATATGACAGAAAATTTCCAATGATGTATTAAAAATATTCAAACCCGCATCGAGGATGCCTCACTTCTACTTGAACAATGGCGAGTGACTCTATCATCTCGACTAGAAGATCAAGAACAATCCATTTCTCCTAGTAGTAAAACTATATAATATAAAATACCTAATCCACCTAGTCCTCATTTCTTTGATGGTTAATATCCTATCTTTTTTGAATTTCTAGATTCAAATCCCATTTCCCTCAATGCTTATCTTACTACCCAGGGTATCCACCTCCAACCGTTCATACCTAGACCATGCCCTTATATACCTGACCCATCATGTGCCTTCTTCTGACTTATTAATCATGATCATGATATGATCATTCAACAACTACATATTTATCCCACTAGTAGCCAATCAGAAACATCTAATGTTTTGTCTTCAACTCCTATTATTACTTTCGATCTCAGTGTGGTCTCCTCATAAGACATGACCAATCAACAATCCACGTCTTAAATGGATCTCTCATATGGATCCACATCATATCAAAATAATTCTAGCACTTCTTCATCCACATACACCCCATTAGTCTCTTCTACCATCCAAACTACTCCCATGAGTTTCATCTCCATACCATCAAGCATAGCTCAACCTCATTGATCCCAAAAACCTACACATTTCATTAAAAATGGAGTTATGTCCATCCCTACATCAAATCCACCTATTAATTCTAGCTCTATTTCTACTATTTTCCCATCTTCATAGCAAACATCCACTATCTGCACTTCTTCTCAATCCACACCTCAGTAATCCCTACCTCTCATTCATACTTCCATCCCCTTTCAGAAAATACCCCAATAGTCCCAACCACTTATTCATTCTTCCACCCCTTTTCAACACATCCCAAATCAGTCACAACCCCTTATTCACACATAGATTCCCTTTCAGTATATACCCCAAAAATTAAAACCCCTCTTTAACACTTCTATGCCCTTTCAATATCAATACATTCAAACTTCATAGTAGTTAGTTTCACAACTTCTTTATAACATACCCCTAAGTACACCTCCTCTAAAAAAATCCCCTTCCAACATAATTTCCCTTCACAATATCAAACATATCAACAACATAATCAATTATTATATAATAAACCTAGTTCGTTCTCATCCAGTAAACAACAACCACAAAGTAATCCTCTCTAGGATTTGATGAAAAAAATATATAAACTTGAAGTCACTTCTCTTTTTCCCAAGAACACGTTATCATACAAAAAAATATGTAACGAACCCATCCATCCATCAATAACTTACAAAGCCTATCCTCCACACTGGGAACTTCATAATTTCCTCAAGTTCTATAGTAAAGGAGACCCCCAACAACACATCTGGGCCTTTTGACATGCCTATTATCTTGTAAGACATGATTAATATATTCTGCTAATGGCATTTCCTATGTCCTTAGCTGGCCTTACTTTAGAATGGTATAATATCATCCCTAAATATTCACTCTTTTCATTCACCCAACTTTCTCAATTATTCTTAGAACATTTTTCAATCAACATATCACACAAAATCACTATCACTGACCTATACACAACTAAGCAATTTGAAGATGAATCCATTTCTGATTTTTTCACCCGTTGGAGGGGTATTATGCATACGGTGTCATTCTCCCTCCCATAGAATACACTAATAGAATTGTTTTCTCAATCATGTGCTAAGCACATCTCATCCACATTACAAATCCAATCCTTCTAAATGTTTGATGATGCCTTCACAATGTCCTACAAATTTGAGCTTCGTGCCCTTGAAGAAGGTAGAGTTAAACTTAGGCCAAAGAAACCAAAACCTGAGCTTTCATCCAAACCATCCTTTATTCAAGACAAATCTAATATTTCATCCAATGCAGTAGTAATAAAATTCTCTCCCAAAGAATGTTTGAACATTGAACACTCCCTTCCTCAACATACTTATACTTCTATAAGATAATTGTATAATGTAGTATTTAAAAAATTCCTTGTAATTACCATGATCCCTCTTCCCCCCATCCTCCCCATCGATACATTAGTTTTAAAACCTTCTTAGTATAGAGAAAATTATTATTGTAAATACCATAGGATCAAGGGCCATGACATCGAAAGGTGTCGTTCATTCAAAAATTCCCTCCAAGATCTTATTGATAATGGTTCACTATAATTAGACAACCCAAACACACCTCAAAATAAAAACCTAGATATCTTTAAACAAATTTTCCCTTATCTTTAAAAAAACCCTTTTTGTCCACCTCTTCTTCCATGTGCTTCCTTCATCCTTGCACACTTTGTACCCAACAACCGGACAATTCACCACAACTTTTACTGCTAGTCTAACTTGTATTTTGGGCCTATACTTTGCATTACTCCACCCCACACTAAAACAAATGTGCGGTCCTTTGTGTATGCAAAAAATTCAAAAATTAATGTGGTTACTGACACCCAAGGTGAAAAACAAACAACAGAATAAACGATGAGAAGGGGAAATACAAGAAAGGAAAATTGCATAAAGGGAAACTTATACTAAATGGAAAAACTACCTTATTACAAACACTAAGAAGACTTATTTATAATAGGGCTTCAACCTACTCCCATTGAAATGGCCTAGTAATCTCGATCCATCTAGTGATATCAATTGGTATGTGCCTGAATTAGGGATGTCTGAGATGATATAGGGACCTAACCAATGGACTTTCCACTTTCTGAGATGGTGTAAAAATGTAGAATCATATAACAATACCATCTGCCAAATCTCAAATTTTTTGTTTCTGATGTGGAGATCATGCCATGCTTTTTTTTTTAGCCTTTTCATCCTTTTGAATCCACCTGGCCAATGATCATCTCTCGTCCAATTTCATCAATTTGTCAATCCTTTCCTCCAATGCTTATTCGTCATCCAATCCTCCTGTGTGTGCTATACATAGAGAATGTATCATAAATTAAATAGGTAAGACATCATCCACACTAAACACCAATTGGAATGGTGTGGATTTATTCAACATCTTATAGGTTTTCCTATACACCTATAGAACTACTGATACTTTTTCATCCCAATCTCATCTACCAATGTCACAAATTTTGGTCAAGGTATGACTCATTATTTTATTAAATGCTTTGGTAGCTCCATTTTCTTATGGATGGTAAGGGGTAGTCTTATGATGAGCCACCATGAACTCTACTAGCAGAATTTAGATGGTATCATTTAGGAGATGCATACCTCTATCACTAGTTAAGCTCAATGGGCATCCATACCATGTAATCATATTTTCCCATAGAATCCTGGCTGCTATAGCCACTATACAATCCTTGGTAGGTGTTGCTTCTACCCATCTTGTCAAATAATTTGTGCAAGTGATTACATAACTTGATCCTATTCTACACGCAAATGGTAAAATGGGGCCTATTAAATATATGGCCCACTTTTCAAATGGCTATGTACTTGGAATAGGGTGTAAAGGCATTTCATCCCTATGCCCTGGTTTGCCAAGACACTAAAAATGATCACATGCCTTCCAATACTCCTTTTAATCTTGATATAGGGTTTCCCACCATAACCTAGCTTGTAATATCTTGCGTGCAATGGCATCCCCTGCATAATGTCCACCCGTGCTTCCTCCATAATAGCTAGGTGCTCATGTTTAAGAATGCATCGACATAATACTTCATCACATCCTAATTTGTACAAATCACCACTAACCAACATGTAGGGTTTGGCGCGTATGGCTAACTGATTCCTCTCTAATCCTTTCATCCCTTCTGGTACCATGCCTATTTTGAGAAACACCAAAATATCATCTAAGTCTAAGGGTGTAAAATACAACATAAACAACTATGCATCTGGCATGGTTTCCTCAATGCTTTCCGCAACCTCTCTTGAGTCAATTCTAGATAAGTGATCAGGCCCAAAATTACTTTCCTGTCTTGACAACCACTGTGAACTAAAATTCTTGGAATAACAAAACCCATTGACATATGTGCCCTTACAGAATGGGCTTGTTTACCAAGTATTTTAATGTAATGTGGTCCATCTAAAATACAAATGGTGTCACTAGTAGATATTTCATGAACTTGTACAATGTGTAGATCATGGATAGTGCTTCACGCTCAGTAGTGGTGTAATTATGTTATGTTGATGTTAACTTTCTACTTGCAAAGCACAAAGGATAGTCAAGTATCCCTTCACCATGTTGTGACAGTATTGCTCCAATGACTATACCAAGAGGCATCCATATGAACATGGAAAGGTTTATACCTAATGGGGAAACAAAGAATGGGTGTTATGATAAGTCTATCCTTCATATTTTCAAATGCCCTCTACTGCGCCTCTCCCCAATGAAAGGAACTCTTGTGTCTAAGTAATTCCTCCAAGGGCATAGAGATCTTGGAATATCCCTTGATGAACTTCCTATAGTAACCTATATACCCAAGGAATCTGCACATGACACTTTGGCTAGTAGGATCCCCTAAACCCACGATGGCTATAACCTTGGTAGGATCTACTAGTAAGCCCTCCTAGCATATGATATGTCCTAATAATGTTCCAAATGGGTTAGAAAAAACACACTTCTTGATGTTAAGGGATATTATTAACTATCAAAACATTACAAACATTAGTCTTAAGGTATCACAATGGTCCTTGACTAGACCATACACAATCCAATCATCTAAATAGACCTGAAGAATTTATGGATGAAGTCCTAAAAGGCTTGCACTAGAATGTGTGAGAACACAATAGGAGCATTCTTCAATCCAAAAGGCATGGCCGTATAGGAAAAAATTCCCCATTTAGTGGCAAAATTTTTCTTTCTCTAGTATTCCTTTTTAATCCGTACCTGGTGGTACCCTGAGAACCCATCCGTGAAGGAGTAGATTTCACACCTGACAACTCCCTCTAAAATTTCTTTAGTAAACGAGGTAGGGAAGGGCTCAATGACACATACTGTATTTAGGTCCCTTGAGTCAACACAGATCCTTATCCTCTTGTCCTTTTTGATGCTGATGAAGATTGGGCTTATCCATTCTGACTCTTCCATAGCTTTAATGATACCCGACACTATCATTTTGTCAATCTTCTCCTTGACCCGTACGCACAAATTTGGATTCATCCGGTATAGCCTTTTCTAGATTGGGTGCACACCTTCCTTTAGTTTTATCTTCATCTCCCCCAAGGAATGGTATATGCCTTTGAGTTCATGATACCCACAAGGGAATTGATCCTGGAATTCAAGTAAGAGATCAATGATCTTTGAGACCTCCTTTTCTGACCAATAGTCTCCAATGATTGCTTCCTTGGGTTCTACCTTTGACCCAATGTTAACTCTCTTTGTTTTTAAGGGCTCATAGTGAGCATGTGTCCTTTCTATCTATAACATCATGTGTACCTACAGAGTCGTTAATATCTAGACTCATTATTTCCTCTCCGTATATAACATAAACCATATTTCCATTTTCCTTTTCTATGTAGGATTGCTCAAACTGTATATCCTTTGACTTGTTATCATCGAAACATTCCTCTAAACTAGTCTCACCTAAAAAATATAGTAGCTTGTCTTCTACCATGGCACTATCCCCCATCGTAAGGCACCTAATAACTTGCAATGCCTTATCCATTGATGTATTTGTGCTCTAATATTCAAAATCTTGGATGAGATTAATTTCCATCTCCTACCAATTTCCTATCTAACGACATCTTACTGAATGGATATACCACGCATGCACACAACCTTGTCATGTGGAATATAACTTATGTACCCATAATGATGGTGGAAAATATTCTGTACCTCTTACCTAGGACTTCTCACATGCTTGGATATGAAATGAAGGGGTATCTTTACCATGGTAGTCTTGAATGATCGTGGTCATGTTGCTCCCAGAAAACCTTTCAGAGAATGTGATTCTTACCTCACACCACTCTAGGAGGCTCTCTCAATGTGTAGACAAAAAATGAACTATAGTACCACATAGGCTATAACTAAGCATCCCTCTTCTCTCATCCTCATTTTTCCACTGAGCTTCCATGTCATGTAAGAAAATTTTAGGGTATGCCCATCCAAAGTAACTTGGTAACTTCTTTACTCCGAGGTGATTGAGTGAGCATGCCTTAGTCACTTTTGTTACAGACCCCCTCAATTTCTACGCAATTAACTCATAAGTCCCATTCACCCATTTTTCACATGCCATGCTCATGGTATCACTCATAGAATGGGCATCCTAAAATTGGTTAACTCCTTCTATGGGGTTAATTATCTCTGGGTCTCTGATGGAGCGCACATAAATTCTATCAAGGACTTCTTCTCCCAAATGTTTAGTGTAAGGTGCCAAATTACCATCCATCAGACGGATGATGAATTCTCAAAACTGATATATCCTTTGTTGTACCTTAGGTCAATGTTATTATTATGGTACCATGGGTGCCCAAGTAATGCTGGGAAATTATCTGCCTCGGTGAGTGCCAAGACTTCGAAGTCTCCAGTAAACTTGGGCCCCTAAAGGGTAATCACTATATCCTTTAATACTCTAATGGGCATTGCCTTACTTTTGTTTGCAATATATAACACATTCAAAGATGGCTATAATGCAGGCCTTCCCATTTGACACTAGGAATCCAATGTAAAAACATTGAATTTTTCTCCTGTGTCAATCAATATGTTTCTTAGAAGCCAACCATCCACCACCACGTTTAGTGTGATTTCCTTTTCATAGTAAAGGCCATGGGGAGGGAGGTTTATATGCAACATCTACCTTTCACGCTCAGCTCCGGTGCATGGTATCTTCTCGCGTAGCCATTCTCCTAGTAAGGGAATAATATTCTCTTGTCTTAACATTTTGCACACTTATTTGACCTCATCTAGGTCCTTCTGCAGAGCCTTAACATTACTTCTTTGCTCCTTATTCCTAGACTGCTCCTTTAGACACTAGAATTCTCCCTGTAAACTCCAAATGACACCCATTTTCTCTTGATACACTTCATTTTGTTAGGAAGGGTCTGGATACTTCCCATGCTCCACTTCTTCCCTTGAGACTAAAGTCTTTTTCCTTAGTACTTCTTTGGTATGCAAAACCTCTTCTTGTGTTGTCACGAGAATAGGCTCTAACCCTGATTCACGCGCAACTCTAGGATCCAATGTGAATTGACCCTATTTTTACTCACCATCCCATCACCCTTTTCCTTCCATTGTTGCTGGCTCATGTACTCAAACAACACAGGGCACTCCTCATACTTATGCTTTTTCCCACACCACGAGCACTATAATAAATTTGGGCACTCGCTCTTATAATGTTCTGTAGATCCACAGTCATAGCAGGTTCCTAATGGGAACTTACTTATTCCTCCTCTTTGGTTATTACAACCTTAGAATCCTCCATGAGAAACTCTCCCACGTGTCCCTCCATTCATGCATCCTTCATAACGATGATCATCTTCTTTGGAACATCTGGCAAGGCTGGTCTGGCACACACCATGATCAATGGCCTCATGGATCTAGTCAATAAGCCTACAATCCTTAGTATATCTTATAGTAGAAAGACACATTCTTCTTAATTGTGCTCTATAACAAGGGGCATTTACTTGCATCATGGTCCCCGTGAAAAATTTCACAATCTACCACTATGGTGCATACTGACTTCTGGGGGCATCTATCCTTTGCATGCCCCTCTACTTCCCAATCCATGAACCAAAGACAACTACGAGTCTCATGTGTAGAGCTTGCAGACAACTTCTCTAATTATTTGGCCATGGCAGCTATTTGAGCCTCCAAAAAAGGGCTTACAAAAGTATCAATGCTCTTAACTACTTCAACATGTAAGGTAGCATCTAGAGCCTCGCGTGGGTCAGTAAATGTTTTATGAGACAAATCCCTCGTAAATGGAGTGATCAACCCTCCAACAAACCATTGAGCATGTTGTGAAGGGTGAATGTCATATGATAATTTTGATAGGAGATTCTTAAACCGTGCATCATACTCCTGCAGACTCTCTACCATTCCCTATTGGATCTCCTTCAAAGTGTTGATGCTCTTCTGTTCGAAATCCAATATATGGAACTCTACTAGGAAGGAATTTTTCAATGCGGTGTAGTCTACCACTGTATGATAGGTGTCATACTTCATATACTAGCTATGCGTGCATCCTTGCAATGTTGTTGTAAAATTAATTTCCTTTCGTTCTGGGGTAAGGATCCCCTTCGTGCGCCATAGTAATTCACACTCGTGCACATATTCTACAGCATCCTTTATACCCTGGTAATTTATAAAATGTAAAGACATTTCAAATAACACCTGAGGAGGTGGCTAAGGCCCCTATCCTCCTGATCCAAATCCTTAGTTCCCTCTGGTGTTCCCTCCACCAGATCCACTAGATCCACTAGGTCTTGTACCTCCATATCCACCAGTTCCACCTCCAAATCCTCTTGTAACTAGAAATGGGCCTAAAGTGGTCGCGCCTAGTGTCCCCAACATCCCACAGAATTGTGTGCCAATGGTCTATGAGATTGATACACTACTAGAAATGCATCCCGCACCAATTCTAAATGTGTTTCCTAAACCTTGCATACTTGTACTCAACTCCAAAATTCCTCCAAACATTAGAATGGTATGTGTATCCATGGACGTACCAGAAAAAAATTATACCTCCTGGGTGTTGATCGGTCACTCCTACCGATACCAACTGGGTTATCAATACTCCTTTGATTTAGAAAACCAAGTGCTAGGGGTTTGTCACCAAGTGGGTTAAGATGCATGCCAATGGCTCTCCTTTCTCCATGCGATGAAATCTCATCAGAAGCTGAAGGGGCCTCTCTCTCATGCTTGGCAAGATGGGGTAACACAAACTACTCAGGCTCCATGTCCTGTCGACACTAAAATTTTCCTCCATAATTTCTATTTCATTAATGTATGTATTAGGAATAGGATGTTGTTAAGTATAATTAGTAGTAGCGTCTGATAGAAGATAACGGCGCCGTCAGTACGGTGTCGCCAATAATGTGGAGTATGGTAATAGTCAAAGTACAATAGGAATGTTGTAAAAAGTAAATATTTGTCGTAAGTGGTCCGGTAATGTTAAAATGTCAAAGTTTGGGTAATTAGAGAAGTAGGGTCTACATGATTAGGAATTAGAAATATTATATTGGTAATAAGGACAAGGAGTGAGGTCATAAATATTTTGTGTATTTTATTTGTAAAAAGTCTAAAAATGTGGAACCCATGTAAAATGATAAGGTTTATCTTATCTTAACAGATAAGCTTACATGTACAGATAAGAGTTAAGGTATGGAATATGATTCGTCAGAGTGGATTTCTTATCCTATCTTAGAGATAGGATGGATAAGCCTGGAAGTTCTATAAATAGAGAGGCCACCCCCTCATTTAGCATAGAAAGAAGTAGTGAGAAATATTGTAGGAAGTGTGCGAAGGAAGCCATCAGTTAAAGGTGTGTTGAAGAAGCCATCAAGAGGTGTAATTGTAAAGTTTCTCCCATAGTCTTGTTGAAGTATCTCATGGGTGAGATTGTAACAGTTTCATGTTAATATTATAATTTATTTTGATATTTCAGATTTTTCGTCATTATATCTTATCATAGTCAATGGTATTCTTGTGTTCGGTTGTTGTTTTGTTTCCAGATTACATCCACCAAACTAAAGGCTATGCATTAGTAAATAATCATAGCACGAGGAGTTCCCGGTGAAGAATTATCATAGTGCCGGATTGGTGATGACAGTCCTCCACATGAACTTCAACACCCTCCTGCAACATCTACCTCCATAGATCCATCACACTTACAAACTCACATTGTCTAGTCATCTCCCTTTCACAAGCTTCACTATACTTGAGCTGTTTCTCCTCCCTTTCCTTTTAATCCGTAATGTCTGCCATTTTACTCCACCCTAGCTTCCTCACCTAATGATCAAATTAGCTTAGCCAACCAATGGAAATGTTTCTAAACTCAAAGTAATGACCGAGATCTTCATAGCCAGAGGAATAAAACTCAAAAATGGCCCTCTAGGATCCCTCAGAAACTAGAACTCAGCAACTTTTGGCCAAGAATACATCAAAAAGGCATATTCTAAAATGTAATTGGCCAACACTCCCTTCCACTTGTGATCAACAACATGCATCCAAGTTATATCTACATCCTCCAGCCTCTGATAGTCATATTGGATCCACATGCATGATCTATAGAACCATCTTGATCTAGATGCGTATGCCGAGAGCCATTCATATAGCTCTACTATGAAGAAAGAAAAGAATGTCTCATACAACTCATGGTATATGTTCTCTTATACTCATCCACGCGCATTGAACTCAGGTCCAATGTTGAATATTTGAGAAAACTCATCCTCCAGACTTTTAAACCACATTTCAACACTTTCTAGAGTCAAGTACTCTGTCATTACACATCAAAAAGATAAATATGCATGTCATTTCTCACAACAACTTCGAAAAGAGGTCTCGGCAATAGAACCAAAATGTAGTTATTTTTATGCCCTCTTAAAGAACAAGGAAATCACATGCACGTTGGCATATCACCTAGTGGAAGATGGCACTCACTCAAGGAAAACATGGGCGATGAGTCCATCCTTTATGTGAGTTGTGTGAGAATGCATTATTTATGATAGAAACTTAAGTGGACAGATTGGAAAGGAACCATACATTCATCATAGATCTCAGAATGACTTCTAGACCAATGTGTTCATTCACATAAGAAAAGAATTATAGAATGTAGATCTAAATCATAACAAAAATGAAATGCACATGGGTTCACACCCACTAATATGAAATATATATATATATATATATATATATATATATATATATATATAACCGATCCGTACAGATGTAAGTAGAACTAGAACCACACATATATTCATGTTAAGCATGTTGATAGCCACAATACATTAACTCAGGAAATCACAAATTCATATGATAATGTAGACCAAAGTCATTTATTGGAACTAGATTTAGGCCCTTCATAGTATAAGGAAAAATGTTCAGAACTATCCCCTTAATATAACATATTCCTATAGATCCTCTAAACCCAACCTATGGAGTTCTCACAATATTCTTGCATGGCTTCGTCTCTTTCTCCTTCTATTCTTGGTCTCTCCATTTGTGTATTTTTCTTCTATCGGGAACTCATATATATAGCCTTGTCAAGCACTGCCATGCTTTTCTAAAGTTGTAGATTTCTTGCCATACATCCAAGTGGTCCTCCATGGGAGCATGCTTCTTCAGATGCAAGCTCTCTATCCTTTTCCATAATGACCTTCTGGAATATTCTATCACAAGGTATATTCCTTTCGTGGGCACCAAGTTACCAAGTTGACACCTTATCCACTTCACATGCACAATTGGGTCATGCTTTCCTTGTGTTTAGCCTGAAATGCACAATATGGACAAGTCCCAAGATCTTTTCTCTACCTTGCACATGCGCCACTGGTTCTACTAAATCCCTCCAAAAACCCTGTCCTGCACACTTTCTCCTTGCGCACCCTTCTTCAACTATGCCTTGTGTGCCCACACACCTTCTTGTACTTAGCCAATATTTTAGGGGACCAACATCACCCAACACTACGCCTATTCTCCACCCTCAAGAACACCTTATTAAAGAATAAAGAATGATTTTCCTTGAATAGTTTATAGAAAGAATAAAGGAATGAAGAATTCTGGGGAAGAATGAAAGAAAGGGGAACTATGATTATTTTTGCAAGAGGAGAGGGAAATCCTTCATCAAGTTTACCTCCAACTTATTCCAGGTATTGACCTTGCTATGTTCCTGTTGACAGAGGTAGCCAACTAAGGTGGTCACCTATTCAAATATTAGCCCTTCCCCTTGGGTATTCATCATTTCCACAATCCCCTCTAACTTTTTCATAAATTTTTGATTGAGCCTCGTAAGGTCTTAATAGCCTTTGATTTATCCTCAAACTCAGCTAGGATTTTGTCATGTTCCCCTTATTCCCCTTATTCTTCTCTTGGGAATCCTTGAGATTTGCTTCATGGGTGGCGACAAGAATGCTCACCACTCTATCTTGATCAATGCAGTTGTCATAAGTGGCCTCAGAAACTTAGGTGGTGGCCTTCACATATGTGAGGATTTTCCTGTACTGGGAAACAATTTCCATAACCTTCATATTTTCCTCCTTTTCTTTATGCACCAATGCATCCTCTATAGACTCCAAGTCCAGTGTCTATCTTTCTATTGTGAGGATGTGAGTAAGGTCCTCTAGACACTTCAGGGTGGATCCCTACTTCTGCACTGGTGGCGTTAGGTTTGGATGCTTCAAGAAGATAAAATCTGTGATCATCTCTACTTTCTTGTAGACCTCTGACGTACCCTTTCCTTATCTTATTTTAACTCACGCCTTAGCTACGTGTTGATTAGTCTCCTCCCACTTTAATTCCTTGGTTATTTTCTCTAGTTCTTCTTCCTTCTTATTTAGTTCTTCCACTAGGAACTTCACCATGTCATTCCTCCCAAAGAGTCTCAGCCTCTACTTCCACCAAAACCTTGTTCAATGGGTTGTATATTTTCAAATTTGATATCCATCTAAGCATTTACCTAGGGGTTGTCACCTTTTAACTCTGGTTCCTTCATTATTTACCCTTTGGCTTACTTAAAATTTTGGTTCGTCCATGTGGGACTCAAATGCCCAAGAAAGCATTTTCCTCATTTGAGGGTATGTACCTTCCTCATCAAATGATGCCATAGCTAATATTTTCTCCATTCGTATGGTTCTTTGAAAGAGTACGCGCAAAACTTTGTTCAAATCATCAATATAACCCATCCTCTGAATCTGTGATGCCTCTGCATTTTTTCTCCCTATGTGTGTGGCCTTAGGAAAGATCACAACCAAACTGGGATCTCCTCCCATGCTATAATATTCCTTTTCTGCACTTTCCTCCTCTTGTTCCTTCATCACTAGGTTTGCGCTACGTTCGATATCTTGCTCTACTAGGTATTTGATTATCTTGGCTACTTATTTCTCTGTATCCTTGTCTATCTATTCCTTAGTGAGGCTTGGGGTCCTCTATTCTTTTGTAACTTCCTCGCTTACCCCCTTGTCCTGAGTATCCTCTTCTTCCTTTTCATTATTCCTCTTTAAAAATATGTAATCATTCTCTTCTTCCTCTCCTTCCTCCTCCGAGTCATGAACCTCATAGTTAGGATGGTCCTCACCCCCTGGTTCATCTTCATCATCATCATCTCTCTCTCCTCTATAGGTCTCCAAGCTCTTTGAATCCTCTGAATCATTTTCTTCTATCACCTTCTACTTCTTCCTGGTAGGAGATTCTGCTTCCTTCTCCTCCTCTGGTGGCTTCTCCTGGGTTATGGGTTCTTTGTGCTTTGGTGCTTCTTCCTCTGGAGTCTTTTCTTTCACCAGGGACTTCTTTTTCTGCACGTAAGTATTGGGCTTAGTGCTTGTTTTTGGTGCGCTTACCACTGGTGTATCCTGAACAGTTGGTGCTTTCTACACCTCTTATCTTTCCCTCTTCTTTAGTGTAGTCTTATTTATTCCTATGGGGTCCTCAGGGATGGATACATCATTTTCTAAGTATGTTTCCTTTTCAAATTTTGGCCTGATGTGAATGTATATCCTTACTGCAACCCTTCTAGTGATCAGAAATGTCATTGGTTTCATCATCTATATCTTGTGGGAGACATATCTCTCCACGTATGCATGCTTATTGCAGTAAACTAACTTTCTACACATCTCCATGTGGTCTTGATCCACCTCACTAAGGTCGAACCTTAGTCTTTTGGCCTTTTTGAATCTATTCACCCCCACTTGGAAGTATTTCATGGTGAAGGAGAAGGGAAGATTGCACCATGGGCTTGGTGTTTCATTTATCAACCTAAATCTTCCAATGCAGAAGTGTTGATATACCAAATATTTTACTCATCCTTACATGAGAGCATGTAACTACTTTAGAATCCTCCATTTTGTCCTGAACGTGTCCCTCATGCGCTTATACCATTTCTCTAAACGTGCCTTGTGAGTGATTGTCATGGTATCACAATTATATTTTATGAACCGTTTTGTGGACGAGGGATCCTCTTCTACGTACTCCCAAACAAACCTTTCCGGCCCATTGGGCACTCTGATCTTTGAGAATACAATTGTGAGGAGGACATTTCCAAATAGTATCTTCTTTCCTTCTTACTTTCTCCTAATGATTTCATCCTCAATGAAGGCGGGAAAGTTGTAGATGGTCCCCTCAGATATTTTCCAACACACATTTAGCCATGCCTTGTTCACTTGAGTCCATCTCTCTTGGTCATTGAGATTAGTTACTAAGTGCTTAGCCATCCTCATCATGGGGTCTGAGATCTCCGTGATGTCAAAGTATCATGATCATTTTTTATATTCACATGCAACAATTGTTTCCTTAATGGCCTCTTTGTCAGTTAGGTCATCATCAATGTTATCCCCTTCACAGATAAGGCATGTGAATTCATAAATTAACTGGGGATTTATGTGCATTTTTTGCCCCATGAAATAAAAAATGTCTTCATGAATGCATGCCATTAACCACTTGTAGAGGTGCTCAAGTTTTCCGAAGAAAGATAATTCATAAAATTGTAGTAACCTTGACTTCTCCAATTTAACCTTTACTTCATCACTGTAGATGGGCATGCCTTCTGGTGTCCTCTTGTTTGTTGGGAGAACCAAATCCAAAGCCATTTCTTTATCTGTCATGTTGGTGTGGTGATTATAGTCACTTACAGACATCTTCCAAAAATGAGATTCCCATTATTTTCCTAGCAATACCCCATCTGGGTATTACATCTCCGCGTACCATTCTTCATTTTTACTTGTGACATAAGCCATTTTCTTTGCATCACCCTTTCCGTTCTGCTTCTTAGGTGAGATGGTTGCTTTATTTGGTGCCATTCTTCTAGTTAGCTTATCACTTCAAACATATTTTCCTTGCTCTTCTCTACCAGTTTATCTAACCCTAATACACAACCTTGCGAAGAAATCCTCCTACACTGTGCCCTAGCTGCCAAACCCTAACTAGAAAAATTCTTCCACAAGAAGAAACTTCAACAACTTCCTTCTCAACAACTTCCTCCATGCTCGTGTAATCCTTTCCTACTAGTTTGCAGACCTTCTCTAGTCACGTCCTCTCAGATATATTAAATTTTTCTTCACACAAATCACCTTTAGATGCCCTAGTTCATGAGATCTCTTTTCTCTTTATAAATTCAAGGTCAATAAAGAAGTGCCCGAATTCTTATTTATAGCTTTTCCTTCTTTTCAACATTAAATGCTATTTTATCTACCACTGTACTTAGTACTAAATGTGACTTTTTCCACCAAGCCGACCTTACACGCCTTCACTCATGTGACCCATTTTACATGATTTTTTTTTTACAATCTTTTGGCATGCAAACAATCCATCCTGACAAAAGACTCTTACGCTCGTGTTGATAGTGCCAAAGGAACTTTATCTGCATTTCAACTAGGTTTTGCTCTCACCTACCTTGTGTTGTTTCTATGATTCTTCCTCTGTACGTGGTTTTTTTGAAGTCTTAGCTTAACACCAACCCTTTTTATCCACCTCTTATTCCATGTGATTCCTTCATCCTTGTGCACTTTGTATCCATCAACCGGGAAATTCACCTCAACTTCTACTACCAGTTCAACTTGTATTTTAGGCCTATACTTCACATTACTCCACCCCACACTAAAACAAATGCACGGTCCTCTATGCATGCACAACCTTTAAAAATTAATGTGGTTACTAGCATATAATGCGCAAAACAAACAACAAAATAAACGATGAGAAGGGGAAACACAAGAAAGGAAAATTACATAAAGGGAAACTTATATTAAAAGTCAAAACTGCCTTATTACAAACACAAAGAAGACTTATTTATAGTAGGGCTTTAACATACTCCCATTGAAATGGCCTGGTAATCATGTTCCATCCAGCACTCTCAACTAACACGTGCCTGAATTAGGGATGTTCGAGATGATATAGGGACCCAACCAATGGAATTTCAACTTTCTTCGATGGCGCAAAAACTTAACATCATATAACAATACCATCTACCCATTCTCAAATTGTTTGTTTCTGATGTGGAAATCATGCCATGGTTTTTTTTAGCCTTTTCAAAATTTGACTCCACTTGGCCAATGATCATCTCTCGTCCAATTTCATCAATTTTTCAATCCTTTCCTCCAGCACTTGTTCATTGGCCAATCCTCCTGTGTATGCTATACACATAGAAGGTATCATAAATTCAACAGGTAAGACAACCTCTATACCAAACACCAATTTGAATGGTGTGGCTTTATTCAACCTATTGTAGGTTTTCCTATATGCCCATAGAATTGTTGATACTTTGTCATCCCAATCTCATCTACCAACGTCAAAATTTTTTGTCAGGGTATGACTCAATATTTTATTAAATGCTTTGACAGTTCCATTTACTTGTGGATGGTAAGGGGTAGTCTTATGATGAGCCACCATGAAATCTACTAGCAGAATTTGGATGGTCTCATTTAGGAAATGCATACCTCTATCACTAGTTAAGCTCAATGGGAATCCATACCCTGTAATAATATTCTCCCATAGAAACCTGGCTATTATTGCCACTATAGAATCCTTGGTAGGTGTTGCTTCTACCCATCTTGTCAAATAATCTATGCAAGTGATTACATAGCGTGATCTTGTCCTATGCGCGGCTGGGAAAATGGGGCCTACAAAATCTATGGCCCACTTTTCAAATGGCTCTGTACTTGGAATATGGCACAAAGGAATTTCATCCCTCTGCCATGTTTTTCCAAGGCACTGACAATGATCACATGCCTTACAATACTCTTTACAATCTTGATATAGGGTTTCCCACCATAACCCAGCTTGTAATATCTTACACATAGTGGCATCCTTTGCATAGTGTCCATGTGTGCTTCCTCCATGTTCCTCCTCCATAATAGCTAGGTGTTCATGTTCTAGAATGCATCGGTGCAAGCCTTCATCACGTCTTAGTTTGTACAAATAACCACTAACTAGCAAGTACGGTATGACATGTATGGATAATTTCTTCCTTACTAATGCTTTCGTCCCATTTGGCACCATACCTATTTTGACAAACAATGTAATATCCTCTAAGTCTGAGGGCACACACCATAACCTAAATAATTGTGCATCTAACATGGTTTCCTCAATGCTTTACAGATCCTCTCCTAAGTCAATTCTAGACAAGTGATCGGGCCCATAATTACTTTTTCTTGGATTGACAACCACTATGAACTCAAATTCTTGGAATAGCAGGACCCATCGACATATGCACCCTTACAGAATGGGCTTGTTTACCAAGTATTTTAATGCCATGTGGTTCATGTAAAATATAAATGGTGTCGCCATCAGATATTTCCGGAACTTGTGCATCACATAGATCATCGATAGTGCTTCACACTCGGTAGTGGTGTGATTCTGTTCTCTTGATGTTAATTTTTTTCTTTCAAAGCATAAAGGATATTCAACAATCCCTTCACTAGGTTGTGCCAATACTACTCTAACGGCTGTACTAGAGGCATCCACATGAACATGGAAAGTTTTATCCCAAATGGGGAAATGGAGAATCAGTTTTGTGACAAGTCTATCCTTTATAGTATCGAATTCCCTCTAGTGCACCTCTCCCTAATGAAAGGAACTCTTGTGTCTAAGTAATTCCTCCAAGGGTGTGGAAATCTTGGCATATTCCTTGATGAACTTCCTATACTAACCCAGATTCCCAAGGAATCCATGCACGACGCTTTGGCTAGTAGTATTCCCTAAACCCATGATGGTTGCAACCTTGTTAGGATCTACTAGTACGTCATCCTTACATATGATATGTCCCAATAAGGTTCCAAATGGGGTAGCAAAGATAAACTTCTTGATGTAGAGGGATATTCTCAACTATCGACACCTTTCAAACATTAGTCTTAAGTTATCACAATGGTCCTTGACTAGACCATACATAATCCAATAATTCAAATATACTTGAAGAAATTTATGGATGAAGTCCTGAAAGGCTTTCACTACAATGCGTGAGAACACAAAAGGGACATTCTTCAATCCAAAATGCATGACCATATAGGAAAAAATTCCCCATTTGGTAGTGAAATTTGTGTTTCTCTGGTCTTCCTTTGTAATCTGTACCTAGTGGTACCTTGAGAATACATCCATGAAAGAGTAGACTTTACACCCGGCCACTCCCTCTAAAATTTCTTCAGTAAATAAGGTAGGGAAGGGATCAATGACACATACTGCATTCAAGTCCCTGTAGTCAACATAGATCTTTATCCTCTCATACTTTTTGATGCTGATGAAGATTGGGCTTATCAATTTTGACTCTTCCATAACTTCACTAATACATGACATTATCATTTTTTCAATCTCCTCCTTGACCTGTACGCATAAATTTGGATTCATCCAGTATGTCCTTTTCCAGATTAGGTGTGCACCTTCCTTTAGTTTTATCTTCATCTCCCCCAAGGAATGGTGGACACCTTTGAGTTCATGATACCCGTGAGGGAATAGATCCTAGAATTCACGTAATAGATCAATGATCTTTGAGACCTCCTTTTCTGACCAATAGTCTCTAATGATTGCTTCCTTGGGTTCTACCTCTTACCCAATGTTAACTTTCTTTATTTTTAAGGGCTCATAGTGAGCGTGCATCCTTTCATCAGTGCTATCCATAACATCACATGTACCTAAAGAGTGGTTAATATCTAAACTCTCCATTTCCTCTCCATCTATGACATAAACCATCTTTCCTTTTTCCTTTTCTATGTAGGATTTCTCAAACTGCATCTCCTCTGACTCATCCTCATCAAAAAGTTCCTCTAAACTGGGCTCACCTAAAAAATCTAGTAACTTGTCTTCTACCATGGCACTATCACCCATCGTAAGGTAATTGATCACTTGTAATTCCATATCCACTGATGGATTTGTGCTCCGATATTCAAAATATTGGATGAGATAAGTTGTCATCTCATGCCAATTTCCTGTCTAGCAGTGTGTTTCTGAATGGATATACCACACACGTGCACAACATTGTAATATGGAATACAACTTATGTACCCATAATGATGGTGGAAAATATTCTTCACCTCCTACCCAAGCCTTCTCACATGCTTGGATATGAAATGAATCGGTCTCTTTACCATGGTAGTCTTGAATGACCGTGGTCACGTTACTCCTAGAAAACCTTTCCGAGAACGTGATTCTTACCTCGTACCACTCTAGGAGGATCTCCTGATGTGTATCCCACCAGCATGCTATAGTCTTAAGTAGGCTATAACTGAGTATCCCTCTTCTCTCATCCTCTTTTTTCCACTGAGCTTCTATGTCATGTAAGAAAATTTCAGGGTATGACCCTCTAGAGTAACTTGGTAGCTTATTTTCTACTAAGCGCTTGAGTGAGCATGCCTTGGTCACTTTTGTTACAGACCCCATCAATTGCCACCCAATTAACTCATAGGTCTCATGTTCCCAATTATCACATGCCATGCTTATGGTATCACTCACAGACTGGGCATCCACAAATTGGATAACTCCTTATGTGGGGTGAATTATCTCTAGGTCTCTGATGGAGTGCACATAAATTATATCAAGGAAATCTTCTCCCAAAGGTTTAGTGTAAGGAACCAAATTCCCATCCATCAAAGGGATTATGAATCATTCTTCCTTATTCTTGAAACTGATATATCCTTTGTTGAACCTTAGGTCAGTGTTGTTCTTATAGCACCATGGGTAGAAATGTTGGGAAATTGTCTACCTCGGTGAGTGCCAAGACCTCAAAGTCTCTAGTAAACTTGGCCCTTTAAATGGTAATCAATGCATCCTTTAATACTCCAATGGGTATTTCCTTAGTTTTATTTTACATGTACAACACATTCGAAGGTGGTTACAATGTGGGCCTTCCCATTTGATGTCAGGCATCCAATGTAGGAACATTGACTTCTACTCCCGTGTCAATGTGTTTCTTAGAAGCCAACCATCCATCACCACGTTTAGTGTTATTTTCTTGTCATAGTCAAGGCTATGGGGAGGGATGTTTAGATGAACCACCTTCCTTTCACTCTCCACTCTGGCACATGGAATCTTCTCCTGTAATCATTATCCTAGCAAGGGAATAATATTGTCTTGCCTTAACATTTTACACACTTCCCTGACCTCATCCAAGTCATTTTGCAAAGCCTCAACATTCCTTATTTGCTCCTGCTACTTGGACTACTCTTTTGGACAATGAATTTATCCCTGTAAACTCTAAATGAAATCCATTGTCTCTTGATACACTTCCTTCTGGTGGGTAGGGTCCAGATACTTCTCATGAAACACTTCTTCCCTTGAGACTAGAGTCTTTTACCTTGGTACTTCTTTGTCATGCAGAACATATACTCATGTTTTCACCAAAATAGGATCTAACCCTGACTCACGCACCACTCTAGGCCTCCACTGTGGGTCAACCCTATTTATACTCACCATCGCAACACCCTTGTCCTTCTAGTGTTACTGGCTCATGTGCTCAAACAATTCAAGGCACTCCTCATTCTTATTCTTTTTCCTACACCACAAGCACTATAATAAATCTAGGCACTCGCACCTGTAATGTTTTGTAGATCCAAAGTTGTAGCAAGTTCCTCATGGTAACTCATTTCTTCATCCTCTATAGTTACTATGACCATGGAATCCTATGCGAGAACCTCTCCCATGCACCCCTCTATCCATGCATCCTTCATAACAACGATCATCTTCTTTGGAACAACTGAAAAGGCTAGTCTGGTGTACACCATGATCAATGGCCTCATGGATTTGGTCAATAAGCCCATAATCCTTAGTATCATGGGTCATAGAGGTGTAGATATTACAGTAGAAAGTCACATTCTTCCTAATTGTGCACTACAATAAGGGGCATCTATTTTTATCATGGTCGCAATGAAAAATTTCACAATCTACCACTATGGTGTGTACTGAATTCTGAGGGAAAATATCCTTGGCATGCCCCTCTACTTCATAATCCATACACCAAAGACCACTATGAGTCTTATGTACATAGCTTGCAGAAAAATTCTCTAATTGTTTGGCCATGGCAGCTATTTGAGCCTCCAGAAAAAGGCTTACACCAATATTGATGCTCCTAACTGCTTCAACATGTAAGGAAGCCTCTAGAGCCTTGTGTGGGTTAGTAAATGTTTTATGGGACAACACACTCCTAAATTGAGTGATCAACCTTCCAAAAAACCTTTGAGCATGTTGTGAAGGGTGAATTTCATATGATAATTTTGATAGGAGAGTCTTAAATCGTGCATCATACTCCCACACACTCTCTGTCATTCCCTGTTGGATCTCCTTCAAAGAGTTGATGCTCTTCTATTCAAACTCTGGTATATGGAAATATTCTAGGAAGGAATTTTTCAATCTGGTGTAGTCTACCACCGTCTAATAGGGGTCATACTTCCTATAGTATTTATGTGTGCATCCTTGCAACATTATTGCAAACTAACTTGCCTTCCACTCTGGGGTAGTGATCCCCTTCGCGTGCCATAACAATTCACAATCATGCACATGTTCCACAACATCCTCTATACCTTGGTAATTTAGAAAATGTAAAGACATTTAAAATAACACCTAAGGAGGTGGCTGAGGCCCTTATCCTCCTAATCCAAATCCTTAGTTCCTTCTGGTGTCCCCTCCACTAGATCCAATGGATCCACCAGGTTATGTACCTCCATATCTACCAGTTCCACCTTCAAATCCTCCTATGAACAAAAATGGGCCTGAATTGGTCATGATTAGTGTCACCAACATCCCACTCAACTACATTCCAATGGTCTGCGAGATTTATCCACTACTAGAAGTGTATCACGCGCCATTCCTAGATGTGTTTCCTAAACCTTGCGTATATGTAATCTGCCAAAAAATTCATCCAAACCCCAGAATGCTATGTGCAGACATTAACATACCAAACAAAAAATTATACCTTCTGGGTGTTTATCACTCACTCCCACTAATACCAACTAGGTTATCAATACTCCTTTGATTTTGAAAACCAAGCACCAAGGGTTGGTAGCCATGTGGGTTCAGATGTGCACCGATGGATATCCTTTCTCAATGTGATGAAATATCATCAAAATATGAAGGGGCTTCTCTCCTACACTTTCCAAGATGGGGTAGCAAAGAATTATTAGGTTCCATATCCTCCGCATGAACTTCAACACCATCTCGTAACATCTACCTCCATAGATCCATCACACTTGCAACCTTGTGTTGTCTAGTCATTTCCCTTTCACAAGCTTCACTATAATTGAGCCATCTCTCCTCCCTTTCCTTTTGATCCGTAATTTCCTCCATCTTCCTCCACCCTAGCTTACTCTCCCAGCACTCATAGTAGCTTATCCAGCCATGGGGAATACTTCTAAACTCAAAGTAACGACCAAGATCTTCATATCTAGAGGAATAACACTAAAAAATGACCCTCTCAGATCCCTCAAAAACTTGAACTCAGTAACTTCTGGGAAAGAATACATCAAAATGGCATATTATAAAATGTAATTGGCCAACACTACCTTTCACTAGTGATCAAAATCACGTGTCCAAGTTAGATCTTGATCCTGTAGCCTCTGATAGTCATATTGGTTTCACATGTGCGATCTATAGAATGAACTTGATCTAGATGCCTATGCCAAGAGACATTCATATAGATTTACTGGGAAGAAGCAAAAGAATATCTCATATAGCTCATGGTATAAGTTCTCTTCTACCCATGCACACACATTGAATGCAAGTCCAGTGCTAAATCTTTAAGAAAACTCATCCTCCATGCTCTTGAACCACATTTCAACACTTTCTAGAGTCATGTACTTTGTCATTACACATCAATAAGATAAATATGCATGTCATTTCTCACAACAACTTTGAAAAGAGGTATCGAAAATGGAACCAATATGTAGTCATTTTTATGCCCTCTCAAAGAACAAGGAAATCCCATGCATGTTGACCTATCATCCAACGGGCGCTGGGTGCTCACCCAAGGAATGCATGGGAAATGAGTCCCTCCTTTATGTGAGTTGTGTGAGAATGCATTATTTACGACATAAACTTAAGTGAATAGATTGGAAAGGAACCATATATCAATCTTAGAGCTCATAACGAATTCTAGACAAATGTGTTCATTCATATAAGAAAATCATTATAGAACGTATATCTAAATCAAAAGAGAAAAGAAATGCATAGGGGTTTACACCTACTCATATGAAATATATATATATATATATATATATATATAATTGATCCATATAGATATAAGTAGAAATGCAACCACACATATATTCATGTTAAGCATGTTGATAACCACATTACACTAACTCAGGAAATCACATATTCATATGATAATGTTGACCAATGTCATGCATTGGAACTTGATTTAGGCCCTTCATAGTACAAGGAAAAATGTTCAAACCCATCCCCTTAATAAAATGTACTCCTACAAGTCCTCTAAACCCAACCTATGAAGTTCTCACAATATTCCTGCATGGCTTCACCTCTTTCTCCTTTTATTCTTAGTTTCTCCATGTATGTCTTTTTCTTCTACCGGGAGCTCATATATATAGCCTTGTCAAGTAACACCATGCATTTCTAAAGTTTTAGATTGCTTTCCATGTGTCCAAGTGGTCCTCCATGAGAGTATGCTTCTTTAGATGTGGGCTCTCTATCCTTTTCCATGACAACCTTCTGGAATCTTCTATCATAAGGTATATTACTTATTTTGGCACCAAGTTACCAGGATGGCACATTATCCACTTCACATGTGCATTCGGGTCATTCTTTCCTCGTGTTCAACCTGAAATTCCAAATATGGCTATGTCCCAAGATCTAATCTCCACCTTACATGCATGCCACTGGTTCTACTAAAACCCTCCTAAAACCCTGTCATGTGTGTTTTCTCCTTACGTGCCCTTCTTCAATTAGGTCATGTGCGCCCACGCACCTTCTTGTACTTAGCCAATATTTTAGGGGCCCAAAAACAACCAAAAGACCCTGATCTTCCCCTCTTCATCACCACTCAAGTCAATGATGTGCTCATTAAAAGACTCATGATTTATAACGACACTAGTATCAACATCATTTCATCATACGCCTTCAATCAAATTTGACTACCTAATATCATTATTACCCAAACACCAAACCTTCTTCATGCCTTTAATGACACTTTCATACCTACATTAGGTTCTATCATCTTACCTCTGAGATTCAATTTCAAAACCCTCCCCAAAATATTCTATCTAATAGAAGAAGAGTTCTAATATAACATACTATTAGGCCAACCTTGGATCCTCACTATGCATTGTATCCCATCAACACTCCATCGATGTCTTAACTATAAACACGAGGGTAAAATATTTATTGTTCTTGTGGATCCTAACCCTTTCAGATCTTGTAACATGAATTATCATCCCAATGATGTACTTATTCCTAAATAGAACTCAGGATCATCTAATGAAGCCTCCAACAGTGCATCCATATTTTCATCCAAAATACCATATGATTTTTCCTTCAATGAAGTTATGAAACACCTTTCACTAGGAGAGTATCGTCTCCTATTTTTCACTTCACTTCCCACACCTAAGACATATGGAAGACCTAATAAATAACCTATGTATGAACACAATGTCATAGATGTCATATCTTATGGTTCACCACATCTAAATTAAAGTATTATCTATAAAGGGATATACCACCCTCTTCACATCCCACTTACCAACTACACATCATGTCATTCATATCATACTTTAAATTATTATACAACCAAGTATTTGAATAGATGTACCTCCACCACTGCACCTGGAAAGGATTCACATTTGGATGTTATGGACAAGGAATCCATGATCTAATCATCCAACATTACCTCAAACCACATGAAAAATATTGACTAGGTTATAACAGACTCGCTTCTGAGTCCTTGACACATGCTACATCTAAATCCATTATAGAATTAGAACCATCTTCCTCATCCATGCAATAATCTATGGACATAGATGATACCATTTCCATTCACCCTAATGTTTTTAGTAAATATTATTACATTAGAACCACTAACTTATCAAATTAATTATGATACTAAGACCCTTCCTCTTATCTGGTCTGAGATGATAGAAGAAGACTCACCCACCATAAACATCCTTTAATATCAAGATGATCAGTCTATTCTCTCTCATATGGGGGAAGAGGACCATTTTCTTTAGAAATTCTTACCACCTGAAACTTCAAAAATCCTCAATGAATCCCATACTGACATTAACATAGGGAATCTACAGGAACCTCATATAGTTAAATTCAGTCAATATTTAGATCCTCAAGAGTTAAATGACTTCACTACCTTCATGTCCAAATAAAATCAAGATTTTTCTTGTTCATATAGTGACATGCCAGGTATGGACCCTAACATCATTTTCCACAATATTGTTACCTATCCTAATGCTAAACTAGTCAAACAGAAGCTACGTCAGATGCACCCTCATATATCTCTTCTCATCAAAGAAGAGTTACAATGCTTACTCTCCACCAATTTCATCATACCCATTGAATATCCACAATGGATCTCTAATATCATTTCCATAACCAAATCCTTAGGTAAGTTACGCATATGTACTGACTTCTGAGATCTTAATCTTTCTTATCCTAAAGATTAATCCCCTCTTCTAAATATTAAAAAACTCATCGATCTAACATCCGACCATGATATGATTTCCTTAATAGATGGATTATTTAGTTATAACCAAATCCTAACTAGTACCTACGATAAAAAACATCCTTAATCACTACATGGGGGACTTTATGTTACCATGTTATTCCCTTTACACTAAAAAAATTGGGTGCCACTTACCCATGTAATTTTACATACATATTCCATGACCTCATCCATGAAACCATAGAAGACTATGTTGATGATCTTTTAGGAAAATAAAAAGAACGTAGGGACTATCTCACAATCCTTAACACTATCTTCAATAGTCTCATTAAATATTTCCTTCATCTCAACCCTACAAAATGTATCTTTGATGTTCTCACTGATAAAATTCAAGGGTTCATTGTATCCATCTGGGGCATTGAAGTAGAACCCACTAAAATCAAATATATTATCAAAATTCCTCCACCTACCAACCTAAAAAAAATTCAGAGCCTTCAGGGTAAGATTCAATCTATATTTCAGTTTATATCAAAAATATCATATCTTTGTCAACTTATTCACCATCTTCTTTGAAAAAGATGTATACTTTAGATGGGCATCACATTGTCAAAAGGCCTTCGATGACCTTTAGTAGTACCTCCTATTGATACATTTTCTCACACCTCCATGTGAGGGGGAGCCATTTTATCTTTACATATATGCTACTAATCATGCCTTAGGTGTCATGCTCACCCACTAAGATGAGCATGGTCATTTAAAATATCTTTACTATATTATCCGCACTCTCCATGAATATGAGACTCATTATATTGAAGCAAAGTTTGAAAGTTAGTGTTGTTACTTGTACTTCACAACTTATAAATTACATCACTATCTACTCAAACAAAAATTTTTACGTTGTTATCATCTTTAATCCACTCAAAACCATGATAATCCAAGCTCTATCATAGTTAACGCATCACCTGTTGGCTCATGTTCATGACTAAATTTGATCTTGAATCTATCCCAAAGAAATCCATTAAATGGAAAGCTATTTTTGATCATCTCTTTGAAGCCCATCTTCCAAACAATCAACCACCTCATGAAAATTTCCTTGACTAATGAATCCATATATATCATCTCAACAAAGAAATCACCCATAGTCAAAATGAATCTCTTCATCTATGGATCTAAATGATAACAATCGAGAGGGGACGATATCATCATTATACCTCCCTAGGGGACTCCCATCCCTCTATCATATCGAACTTAATTTCAAATGCATTAATAACATTGCATAATACAAAGCTTTAATCATGTGCCTTCAAACTACCATTAAAATAAGTGTTCAAATCATTGACATCTGCAAAGATTCACAACTTTTCATAAATCAAATCAAAGGAATTTATCGAATGTAAAAATGAAATTTCTACAAAAATTAAAATCCATTATTGAGTTCCTCCTAAAATCCTTTGACTATTACACCATTTAGTTAATTCAAACATCTTCTAGAAAATTCTTGGACACCATGGCATCTTTTGCATCCGTCGTCCCATTCTCAACTGAAGATTCAACTGATAACTCTAAAATTTACATTTTCGTCCATAGACTTGATGGACTATCCCGCAAAAATGAACTCCCCTCTATCAACATCTTCTAAATTATACATCTGGGGCATTAAAGTAGACCTACACTAAGATAATTTTCTATCTTTCGGAATTCAAAATTCCTCCCAATCTATCTAGAAATTCGAAAAGATATTTTTTCAATGCACTTCATGGTAAGATTCAATCTATATGTTAGTGTCCTATATCAAAAATGGTCATATCTTTGGACAACTTATTCACCATCTTCTTTGAAAAAGATGTCATGATTTTAGATGGCATCACATTCAAGAAGGCCTTCGATGACCTTTATGTAGTGGGACCTTCAATTGATACCATTTTCTCTACACCTGTCCATGTGACTAGGGGGGCCATTTTATTATTATATATATGCTATCTAATCATTCCTTAGGTGTCATGCTCGCTCACTAAGATGATCAGGGTCAAATTTTGAACAAAAGTCCATTTGACTCATATCCTCAGAAAAGACTCTACTACCTATTTAATGACTCATTGTAGCAAATTCCTGAAAACGTTAGGTTGTTACTTGTACTTCACATCTGGTATAAATTAATCCTCACTCATCACAACAACATAATTTTATCATCATAGCCATTGAATACTTCACTAAATGGGTAGAAGCCACTCCCTTAACTTATACTAAACCAATATAATATGTCAACTCTATCATAGTCAACGCATCACCTGTATGGTTCATGGTATCCCTGAGTAAATTTGATCTTGAATCTGATCCCAAAGAAATAATCTTTCAAGGAAAAAGTTATTTTTGATCATCTCTTTGAAGCCCATCTTCCAAACAATCAACCACCTCATGAAAATTTCACTAAGGTAATACCATATATATCATCTCAACTAAAGATGATCACCCTAGTCAAAAAATCTCTTAACAAAATCCTCAGTGATCTAAATGCCATAGAAATAGAGCAGGAAGGAATTGGATATCATCCATTATCCCGTTTTCTCTAGGGGACTCCCATCCTGAACTATCATATGAACTCCTAATTTTGAATGCATTAATAACATTCTCATAAGTACAAAGGCTTTAAGTCACGGGCCTTCAAACTGCCCTTAAAATAAGTGGTCAAATATCCTGACATCTGCTAAGGTATCACTCAGACTTTTCATAAATCAAATCAAAGGAATTTCGATGAGATTTCAAAACACAATTTTACAAATTGATAAATGATCCATTATTGAGTTCCTACCTAAAATCCTTTGAACTATTACACCATGTCTATCAGGAGTTCATCAAGAATCTTCATAGACAAGCTTGTACAAGCACATGGCATCTTAATGCATCCGTCGATCCATGTTCTCAACTGAAGATTCAAAATGTCACTAACTCTAAAATTTTCATTTTTAGTCCATAGACTTGATGAACTATCCTACCCCTAACTGAACTCCTCTATCAAATTATCACTCTAAAATATACATCCAGGGCAGTGTATTATCTAGCGTCCCTTGATGGTACACCTAAAAATGACTTATCAAAATTCCTCGTACCTTCCAACCTTAAAAAAATTCAATAGCCTTCATGGTAATATTCAATCTATATTTCAGTTTATATCAAAAATATCATATCTTTGTCGACTTATTCAACCGATCTTCTTATGATTATAATGATTTGCATACTTCATATGGCATCACATTTGTCAAAAGGCCTTCGATGACCTTTAAGATGAGTACCTCCTATTAATACATTTTCATCACACCTTTCACATGTGATAGGGGGGGAATTCCTCCTTGTTATATATATGCTCACTAATCATTCCTTAGGTGTCATGATCGCTCACTAATATGATCAGGGTCATGAACAATCCATTTACTATATTAGCAAAAATCTCTACGTATATGTACATACTCATTGTAGAAAATCCTCAAAAAATTTAGGTCTGTTAAGGTTGTACCCTCACAACTTATAAATTACGTCACTATCTACTGAACAATTTATTTTTACGTTTTTATCATCTTTAATCCATTGACTAAGCCCGTATAGGATCCAAACTCTATCATAGTTCAAAAGCATCACCTGTTGGCTCATGTTCATGACTAAATTTGATCTTGAATCTATCTCAAAGACAACTACTCATTAAAGGAAAAGATATTTTTGATCATCTCTTTAAAGCCCATCTATCCAAACAATCAAAGTCACCTCAGTGAAAATTTCGCTAAGGACCACTCCATCATAGGATGTGTTATCGCAACTAAAGAAATCACCCATGTCAAAATTGATTCTCTTCATGACTATGGATCCCTAAATTTTTCTAACAATAGAGAGGAGATGATATCATCAAGTATACCTCCCTAGGGGACTCCCATCCCTTGATCATATGAACTCCAATTTCGAATGCATTAATAACATTGCATAATACAAAGCTTTAATCATGGTTCTTCAAACTAATCCATTAAAAGGTAAAATGTTCAGCATCATTGACATCTGCGAAGATTCACAACTTTTCATCAATCAAATCAAAGGAATTTATGAGATGGTAAGAATTGAAATGCATACAAAAATAAAAATCCATTGTTGAGTTCCTTTTAAAATTCTTCGACTATTAGCACCATTCAGATAGGGGGGAAATACTCTTTAGTGAGGGAGAATTCTTTGACACCATAGAGCATCTTTTATATCCATCGTCCCATTCTCAAATGAAGATTCAAACTGATAAGCTTTAAAATTTTCCATTTGCTCGTCTCAGGAGACTTAATGTAACTGATCCTGTAAAAATGAACTCCATGCTATCAACACACTTCTAATAAGTAATCCAGATTAACCTTTGGTAAACTCAGATGATCTAGGATAGACAAATGTGTCATAAACCAATTTTTATTACAATTAAAGTATGAACATACCATTAAAGTTACAAAAGAAGGAACAAGAACACATGTCAATATGTTACCTGATACATCATTGTATGTGGTTTTCTGGCTACAAACACCATTCCAATTATATCTTGTAAAAATTACTTATGTATCAAAAGTTCTACTCCAGCCATTCAAGAGATTCACAATGGTATATTCATGTGAAATATTCAATAGCACCATTTTTAGCTAGAGCAATTCCTTTGACTCAAGTGATTATTGGTCTATTATCAATCAAGATAAGTTGTGCATACTTTTCAAAAATATGTAAACAACTGTCAACAACATTCAAATATCACTCATATCCCTAAGTAAATATTTACAACTCTGTAAAGTAATTACCTATAGCCTATTTTATCCTGCAGAAGGGGGTTGGACCTCATTGGTATAATTAATCCTCACCTCGTCAAAACAACATCATTCTATCATCATAACCACTGTTTACTATTCTTAACCCACTAAATGCCACTAGAAAACCCCTTAAATTCTGATGTCAAATTGCAAGGTAGTCGAGGAGAGGTTATCAAACGATATCAATTTTGTCTTCTTTGGTAACCCTCACAAACTCATCGCTAAGATATGGAAAATATTTTAAGAAAAAGTATGTTAGAGACAAGAATTTGTGACACATTTAACATCAAACAATTGATTTTAAGGAATCGTTGACAAAAAAATGCAAGAATTGACTTATCTCCAAATTCTCTTTTTATCCTTTCGACCTTATCGAACTAACATCTATACTCCTACTAAATACCTACCACCCTTCTTCACTAGTGTCATGGATTCCTGAGTGAAATTATACCCCTTGAGAGATGTGAGCCAATAATCCCATCACTCTATGTATCTCTCATAGATTTCATCTTCGACATAGAAGCTCATCGATAATGACCTTCTAGAAAAGTTAGAGTTAGTTAGATAGAAAAGTATTTACCAGCTCTGGAACATCATCATGTATACCAAAATCACATCAAATTCACCACCATAAAAAACCATGTAAAGGAATGTGACTTTAATGTAAGTGAATCTCCAAGCCTTTATGAATTGTTAGACTTTTGATATTATCACTACTAGAAAATTTTCCCCTAAGTGGAATCTAATGAGATAAGTTATCACTTATAACTTTGGGTCATAAGTCAGTATTTTGATAGTCTCACTTAATGTACAACCTAAAAAGTGCAAGCCTCTGAGAAAGATCCTTTCACTTCGTGTTGTCCTAATTCAACAATTGAACATCCTTCTGATCACCATGATATACAAGTCACATCAAAGATGGCTCCATGTTGCCCTCTTATCAGGACCTATCAAAATTCCTTCCTCATGCTTGTCTATGATTCGATGGGTGTTCAAATTTGTCCATGAATGTCCTCAGGAAAACCAATATGGTGGTGCCATGTAGCTCTTTGCATCAAAGTTTTGAATCTATAGGGAATTAGAAAATTTTTGGTTATGAAGTTGGCCACCACCTATCCCTTTGACCTTGTTCCTCTACCACTTGTAATTATTTTTACCAAAGACATGTCACGGGACACAAATGTGATTGACTATGTATACATGTTATCCCCTCCTCAAAATGGTTTATTTGAACATGGTTAATTCTCTAAGTCATAAAAATCTTTTGTCAAAAAACAATTTATGGATGCATCTTATCCATTAATGATATATAGACCTTAGTATCGCCAAAGGAAAGCTATCAAAAATGCAAATGATTCAGTGATTTTGTAAAAGTGAAAATTGATACCGATCCCTCAATGTCAGATGAACTATCAAAAAATGGCTAATTCAAAAATTGATGTGCTATCGAAATTGGCTAGGGGGGTACCACTCCCTTAGGATAATAAGATGGCTAATTGTGTAAAAGGCTTATTCCAACATCGATCAACCTTGAAATATTAAAAGTATCAAAAGCATCCTAGGTAATATCTTCCTGCATCGATCAAATTTCCCATCACAGACAAACCTCCTGCATGGATCAAATTGTGCTTGAAAATAAAATATGTAGTTGGGGAATATATCTTTCGAAACCATTAATAGGAGAAACCTACTCTCCCATACAACCTAGATGTGTCAACCTATCCCATGTCTTAAAAAGTTATAAATTTCAGTTTTATCATATATCCAAGATCCTACATATGACTAACCATTGTTAGTCATTTGTTAACCGTACTTGTAATAAAATTAAAAAAAATGCAAGTGCCTTCACCATACGTTTATTCCCATCATGTATGCATCCAATCTAATGTAAAATAAATCATTCCATTTTTATTATTATTCAAAAGTTAAAACACATTTTGATACACATCTTGATCACATTAAAGTCACAATATTCCTGACACATCACAAATAAATATCATCATTTATTAAAAATCAATGTTCAGCAAAACATCCAAAAAATATAAATATCCATCTAAACAACCATTAATAATTAAATATAATCACAAATCACATCACATTATAACATAATAATCAACACATAAATACATAATCAAACCCATCATCTCATATATATAATCATGTAAAAAATATCTCTGTACATCATTTAAAAATATATACATTGAAATATAGGATTCATAAAAGAGCCGTATACATCAAAATACCATACATAATATCTATCCAGTAACTAGACATCATTAAATAAGTCACTGCCACAAACAATTCTCGACTAAGTAGCCTGACCCCTAGCACCCTATGCACCATCGTCACTACCATCTCCTCCATTTGGCCCTTTGTTTGATACTCCTCTATCTAGACCCCAAGAGTGGTTGACCCACACTTGTAGCATTCACTAACACTAGTACCTTACTCCTCACTTGACCTAGGATGTCTCCACATAATGAAGTGTGGTAAGCATATTCAAGCACCACCAAGTCCTCACAATAGGATCCAACTCTTCTTCATACTGACTACTAATGAGACTAAGATAATTCATACCTAGTGAGTACCCCATATGACTACTATCGTGAGCTTGAGGCTTCCAACTTAGGATAGCTCACATTGACATCCCTTTTATGTTGAGAGCCCTTTTTCAGGGTATCTTAGTGATTTATATATCTATCAAAATCATTCGTAGCCTATGCCGGCTACTAGATAAGGCTATCTCGCTCATTAATCAACCCATCCCTCTACATTACCAAGCCATCATGTTGAGTCCTCTAGCTATCATCTCTCTACGGAGCCACTTTAGATCCCGCTCTAACTCTACTACGAAATTCAGGATCATTAATCATGTGTAATTGCATCCTTCCCAAGGCTACCCTATCTCCATCTCTATCATCCCTGACCATGATCACCACCACCCTCATGGTGTTCCCCCTCCACTTGGGCTCACACCCACCTATCCCATTAAGTCAGAATAGACTCTCACCCATGTGGTATAAGCCCATATCCACGTTTGTAATATAGACTAATAGTGACACCATTATCATCTATGGGAACCACATCTACTATGCTCATCCATACCCATGGCTCCAATTCTCATCAAGAAATAAGATAATGTTCCCCCACCACTTCCTTGGGAGTATCCACATACCCATCATCCCATTTATGCAACATTGGATCCTCTAGAACATCCTGTAACAAATAAAATTTACTCCTAGCGTGACTAAATATAATGATCTCCCACTCTCCTCCTCATCACCCCTGAACCCATATCTTCTTGTTGAGTGGAATTAAGATCAATATCTTGTCCCTTCCACATACCATAAATCCATTGTACGGCCTCTCATAACATATCCCCCACACATAACCTTGAAACCATCTCTTCTATAGGGATCATCACACTATATTGGTCCACCCTTCCATACACCTTCCTGCTATCACATGAAATGTGCTGATATTCCAACCATATCTACGCCTCTTCATGGTAAACCATGAAAATGAGCACCCGTAATAGTATGCTCAAAGGTACCAAATAGTGTAGTAGAAATGTGATATCAATCCCAAACCTCTTCTAGATCCTCCAAAAGTCCATAACTCCCTATAATTTTATGCTAGATTAAAGCAAGGGCCCATACAAAGATGGTCTTATGCTCCAATCATCTCTTCCATAACACGTGTCATAGTCCAAATGAAACCTAACCTAACTACCATATTCGATCAAAGAAAAATATGTAATCTCCATCATCATCATAGTCATTTGAAGTACAACCTGCCCTCTTTGCATAATATAAAGACTTGTAATAGAATCCATCCATACTATATCTAAAATCATCAGCATATTCCCATAAAATTATCCTCATTACATCCTCCATCTCAATATCATTAATAAAATATATGCCATCTCCATGTATCTAGTGATCATGTGCACATCCTCTATGGAGATGGTCATCTCACCCATTGATAACCAAAAATTATAGGTGGAAAGATCCAACCTCTGTGTTAACACTAACAACAACCCTCAATGTCTATGAAAGTGTCTAATCATGCATCCCCAAAAAATCACCTTCTCTACATTTATGCAATCCTAATCCAATATATCCTTCCGCACCTTCACTAATATAAATAGAATATTATCTATGATAGTTAACTTAGCAGTGACCTTCATAAAAAAAATAAAAAAACATGCACTAGAACAAGTCCCCATAAAGTATTTTATCAAATTTTTATCGAAAACATTGATCACTATTACTATTTAGTATAAATTTCCATCAATCCATACAAATCATTGGCGATCCATCAAAATCAGTAATGATCATTATAATCGTCGGTGATATTGGTTATTTTCAAAAGGTTCCCTCGTATGGACATTTACGACAAAAAAGAAAAATAACAAATAAAAACAAACAAAATGAAAAAAAGAAATACATACATCTACCTAGGTGGGCATCCTCTATCATCTAGATGATCTAGTAGCTTCCATTTCTCACTTATCACTCATTAATCACCTAATTAAGTTCTCCAAAGTCACAAATTTCCAATAAAAATTGCCTATGAAAATCAACTATTTATATCCCCAAAATATATCATCCAGGAATCACCGATGATGCCTATAATTAGTGGTGATTTACACAAATTGCCAAAGAATCTCCTTAATCACTTAGATTCACCTAAATTGCTAGAGATCCATCATGTTCTATCACAAGCCATCATTTTTCAATACCAACGTCTAATTATTTTCATCCACATCATTACATATTTCAATAATATGTCTCATTTAGATAACCCCAACACTCATCATCCTTCACAAAAATCTTTTTATGACCTCAACAATGGTAGGACATACATGTATAGGCCTTGAACCCTTTGGTTCCCCTATCAATTGATTCTATAGTGGTATTGACTTTGTTAATACACCTCATCTTGGGGAAACTTTAAACAAAACAAAACATCTCAAACATATCCAATCAACTCAATCAAACTAGTTATCCTTACACTACAACGCAATAATCCCATGTTTAGGGGATTCACCCATCCAAACATAAATAAAAATTTACTTAACACAATTTTTGTCTAGCAGTTCAGTCATCACAAACTATGCCAAAAAAGGGGGAAAATGTAGACACAAGGTTTTCGTCAACCCGCCTACTCCATATTATTCACACATTATTTAATCTAAAACCTGCCTAAAAATCATTATCCTAAGTCACCCTCTCCACATTTCCTTGGAAAAAAAACTACACTCTCATAAATTTCCATTTTACCCTTCCTAAACCGCCTAACCACATTAAATTTACCTTAACCATCTTAAAACTAATAAATTATATTTTATCCTCACATCCTAACCTCCAAAACTCATCTATAAAATCCTCTCAACCATATTACCTCTTAATTTACCTAGAAACCTTGTTTGGAAGTGGTTTCAACCACTTCTTAAATGTTTTCTCTGAAAAACCTGGATCGATGGTGATCCTAACCGATCACTAGTGATTATAATGTTGTCTAAATTTCTCATTCGTAATGAAGTTAATGCACTAGCTACTAAAGAAACTAGAAACTCAGAAATGAATGAGGGTTTATGTTACCTCAGATGTGATACATATGGGCACTAGATGAGTGATTCTTACTGTAACTTGATATACCTGACAAAACTGGAATGAAAGATAGGATTAGATAGATATATATGGGGGTTTCCTGATAATGTGGTTCTAAGAAGTGATTAGCTTCCTTTCACAGATGTCAACCCCTGTTTGTTTAGAAAGATTGATGTACATGATGAAATTACAGAAACATGTTGAAACATGAATATCACTGAATCTAGAAAGATGAAATAAATTGATCTAAAATCTAATTAGATGGAAAATAACTGTAAATTGACTGTTACCTGGTCTAGGTCAATGGTGACCCAGACTGTGTAGAGGCAGGTTGACGATGACCTAGGAGGGAAAATCTAGACTGTAGGATGAATATGTAGACTTGAAGGGTCTGGATGCCAATTGGAGGATGACAGGAGCATGTGTATGTTATGAGTAGTCTGTAGGAACGAACCATAGACAAAAAACCCTATTAAATGACCAAAAATGGCAAGGGAGGAATTTTGATTTGAAAAAATTGGGCCTGGGTTGATGGTGACCTAATGTGAATGACGGAGACTATGTATAGAGTCAGATATGGTTAAAAATACAAATGGATAGAAGAGATAACCTTGTAAAAAAATAGACTAAAGAGAAGCCGACTCTGAAGAAGATCTAAGTATTTTTGTTGATGGTTTGAACTTGCAAGAGATTAGATACGAGAAATACCCAGATAATATGATAAAAGCTGAATAAAACAACACGATGATAACGATAAACCTCACGATGGATGATCGTGAGTGATGAAACACACTGAAAAGATGTCCAGAATATCTGTAAATGTTTCAAGGATACTCAGGCATGAGGAAGGATGCTCAGGCTAGGAGAAAGTCCCAAATTTGCATGCATCTTTTTGATTTCCTAATAGAATAGAAGGAAGAAGCCAGTTTTATAGGGTCGACGATGACCAAACTCGGTCATCACCGGATTGCGGGGAAAGTTTCCCCAATGGGCATGATTTTTTGTTTTTGGTTGGATTTTTTGCTTTTTAAAGGATATAAATGCTTTAAATAATTTAGGTGGGATTAGAGATGGGATGATTTAAGGGTAGTTAGGGCATAAAAATAGATAAAAGCTAGAAAAGTGAAAGGGGATGTGTGTGTAGGATAAAAGCAATATAAATTAGAAGGTTGGTTAGGGAAATGGATGAGGATTAATTAATTAATATGAATTAATTAATTAATGGGAATAAATATTAATGTGGATGGGATAATTGGGCATGTAAGATATTAAATGATTAATTAATTAATGTCACTTAATTAATTAATGAGGATTAGATGGGAATTTAATTAAATAATGAGGGATGATTAAAATAAGTATGCACACAGGTGAATGAAGGGGTATATATACCAATTTTAGGTGTCTACATTTTTTCCCTTTTTGTTGAGTGGTTTGCACTAGCAAGCCATGAGACAAAAATGATGAGAGTTAGATAAGGATTGACAAAAGGATTGATGATAAGCTCCCCCTCAAATGGGGGATCGATGATGTCAAGGGAAATCAATGACACGTTTGAAAAATCTAGATGATGAAAAGTGGGTGGGTGATGAAAATATGGGTAAAATCATAACCAAGGAAAGATGCCCCAGGAAAAAAGGATCACAATAATGATGGAAAATATGGTGGTGACTCCAATATCACATCGGTAGGGGAAAATTGCACTCTCAACAGAGATGGAAAACAACATTATATGAACCAATGAGTGGGTGAAGATCACTGCAGTATGGATGCAGGCTGGGATGACCAATGGGTCATAGGAAAGTCATCAAAGTATGCCTAATTATATGTGAAATGGTATGTGAAATCCTTCATACATGAGGAATTGAGTGAATAGGTATGTGTCCACAAGGGATGAGGATGAATGATATGGTGCCCAATGGGACACAAAAAATGGCTGATAAGGAAAAATGAAAAAGTGAGTGATGAAGTAATATGCCCCAAAGGGGGAAGCATATATGTAAAGGTAAAATAAAAGGAAAAGTCAAATATGCCCCAAGTGGGGAAAGGTATGGCCACAAAGGAAAAAAGGAAAAAGTATGCCCCAAGAGGGGAAAATCATGGCCACAAAGGTGGACTTTGATGAAAAATAATGGTGCCCCAAGGATGGGAATGAATATGGCCACAATAGTGGACTTGATATAATGAATGTAATGCCCAAAGGGGAAGATGAATATGGCCTTAAAGGAGGAATTCATGCACAAATTGGATAGGATTATAAAATTAAATTCCCAAAAGAGGAGTGATTATAGCCATGAAATGTGGAATTAGGGAATATATATGATCAACATGCCCGAAGGAAAAATATATGGCCAGAATATGGACTTGAAGAGTATGTATATGTGGACTTAATTAGGCCAGTTGGACATAAAGAACATGCCCAGAGGAAGAAATAGTTGAAAATATTGTATGAAAAATGCCCGAAGGGAAAATAGAGATGACCACAAGTGCAGATTTAATGGTCAACAATAAATATGCCCTAGAAAGGGATGCAAGGAAGAGGGGAGAAATCCCAAAATGGTTACTGTTAAGGCCATTCGATGACGGTGACTGAGGCCAATCAACGGTGACCCAAGTGGGTCGACAATGGCCAGGTGTTGGTGGGCTATATAAGCCCAATGGTTGGCTGAAAATGCTCATTTTCACGTGTGCAAATTGATGAGAAAGAGAAAGTGAGAAAAGAGAGACTGAGAAAGTGGAGGCCGCTGGAGCTGCGAGGAAACACCAGAGGGTGTGGAGGATGGTGAGTAAAAAAACTCACACTAGTTTTTGATTTCATTTCATGTTTCATTTAATTTTTTTGCATTTTTTTGTATAAAAAGTGGATGATGCCAGGGGTAGTTAGTGGTGAACCAGGTGGGTCAATGTCGACCCAGCCCTAAGGTAATGACTGACCCTAAAATGCATCAACCCAACCTGGGTCAGCATCAACTAGGGTTAGATTGGCTAAATTAGGGTTTAATTGAAATTTAGATGAAACTTTGAATGGATTTTCAGGATTATAGGTCTAATGTATGCATGCTTATTTGTGATTGAAGGCCAGAGATACCTTATATTTGAGAGATCAGGTGTCATCTCTATATGAGTAGATCAGAGGGGATGTGATAGATGTTGAGTGGGATCATCTGTCTGCAGTTGGATTAGGAGGATTTAGACATTATCAAAGGATCCCATGAGATGTGGGGCTTATGATTGCTTTGGTTGAGAGGTGGGATAGGTAGACATGTACATTTTGGTTCAGGATAGGGGAGATGACTATCACCCTGGAGGATGTGTATCAGATTCTCAGGCTATGAATACAGGGGAAGCAGATAGTTCCCATTACTAGTGATGATAGATTGGAAGTTTTGACATGGCTATTTGGTGGTGATGCACCCCAGATTGGGTTTTATTCAGGTGCTTTTTCCTATGAGAAGAGATATGAGGCTGGGGTATTGCAACTAGATTGATTTACATGGTGATGATGGCAGTGTCGTGTTATGATTTTTTAGACTTAGGAGGAGCTTAGTTTCCATGGGTGTTAGCCAGTGTAGTGGCCAACATTGTTGATCACCAAACAATGTTTTCATTTGGGACCACATTGTTGGGTTAGGTTTACCATGAACTATCTATATACAGGGCGAGTAGGAGGTCAGGGTTGGATGTAGGCTTCTTTCTACACTGTTAGGCCTATGAGAATATTACAGTGATTAGGCCACCTAGGCTTCCATGGGTCATAGGAGAACATATAGAGATGATAGTTGCGTTCTTGAGATGGAGGGCCGATCAAGCCTTTGGAGATGGGGGCGAGAGAGGGTGGATTGGTATGTAGATTTGATTGTATAGAGTTAGATGTTGATCAGATTAGGTGGAGGCCATATCGGGATTTCCCCTTAGCCTGGTGTGGATGTGGAGCTAGTGGGGATGAGGAGGATGAGATGGGTGTAGGGGAGATGGCCAGAGATGATAGAGGTCATTCAATTTGATAGGGTGAGATGACATTTTGGAGTCATTCAGTCAGTGCCTCATGATCTAATTTTGTACAGGAGGGAGGAGCTCAATAGAGAGAGGTTGATTCGTACTATGGAAAACCAATTGGAGGAGGAGGATGCACCTTGGGATGATGATGATGATGTTGGAGTAGGAGCGGGATAATTTGATTGGCATACAGTAATGTGGGAAGCTTGGGTGGTTGAGGAGGGAGGAGAGGAGGAGAGGAGGAGATATAGGAGATGGAGGTTGAGGTTGAGGTGGCTCCAGGAGGTAGTGGAGATGGAGCAGGAGAGGCTGTAGAGGTGCCACACTTGCATATCAAGATAGATCAGATGAGAGTAGAGAGAGATACAACCTTGCAGCAATAGTGGGATGTGGTCACTCAGGAGAGAGACCAAATTATTTAGGAGAGAGACCACTACCACAGATAGCGGGAGGCCTACAGAGATCACTTTGGGGATTTGGCTACTATTGTAGCAATAAAATTCAACCAATAGTGTTTAGGAAGAACCAAACAGATCATGATAGATGGCACCCCTTGACATGATTGGGATGGATAGGTACTTAGCATTGGCCATTGAGGCCAAATATTATGAGGACATTGTGATCCATAGGCTACCTTGGATGCCGAGATATTGGGAGCATCTCCAGAGGTAGGTGATAGGTGGAGCTAGGTTATTGAGGAATACAACGAGTGTAGCTCAGCTATTGCAAGATGAGGGAGGCCAGGAGGGTGGTGATGGTGCACAGGGTTCAGGTGCTATACCTTCCCTAGGAGATGAGGACTTGAGAGCCTCAGATATTAACTTTACAATTTTTATAGTATTTCTACTTTGAGGGAGCCCCCTAGAGGGCCATGATGTATTGATATACATTTTGATATATGATATATGGTTTTGTCATGGATTATTATTGTGTTCATTATGTGATGTGATGAATTTAATTTTGATGTGGTGATGATTTTAGATTATACATCATGATGATGGCTTTTAGATTAGATGTGATGGTGATTTTAGATTGTATGTTTTTCTTATACTTGATGATGATGGTGAAATAAATGTATGATTAGATTGTTATCTTAGATGTGCATATGTATGGATGATGCTATAAATGTGTGATGTGGTAATATGTTTTAAATTTAATTTGATCATGATGATTAGAATGTATATGGGTAAGATGTGATGGAAAAAAAATGAATGTAATTAATGATGGATGTAAGTTTGATAAATGTGTTGTAAGATAGATAGATAACATATAGGTGATTGAGATGAAGAAAGATGTGTTGAAAGATAAATGTGATAGTGATTAGGATAAAATATGACTCGAAATGGTGGTGACCTATAGGTGTGAACAACACTACACTATACATGAGGAATGTAAAGGAAAATATGCCTCCAACTACATTGGAGGTAAACAAAAAGGGGATCCAAGTAACGCAAGGCACATGCGACCAAAAAAAATGCTAGCAAATAACCAACAATAGTTACTTCATTTCAAATATCTCAAGGAAATAATGGATGAGATGATCCCATAAACCTAATGTTGACATGAAAAAGAGGTTTGAGATGAAACTTGTACAAGGAAAGAGGGTTCTCCAAAATGGTGTTCCCTAAACTATGCCCCATCTCTAGGAAGGGGAAAGAGAAAGTTGATCAATGTGGGAAGCTTTCTTAAGATGCTGATAAAATGGAAGGCTAATCAATGCAGGAAGCCTTCAAATGCCATAATTAGTAGCCATCCTTTGAGGGTATGGTCTACTTTATACAATATATAGATGGAAAGAATAAATGATAGCCATCCTTCAAGGGATCGGTCTATTTATTTGATTTTTATTTTGATTTCATGCTTTTGATTTCTTTTATTTTTTATTTATTTTTCTCTTTTTTTACATGGATAGTTTTCCTTCAAGGGATTAGTCTATTTTTGATAATTTTGATTTTTATTTAAGCATCCATGAATTTTTATTTTACATGGGGGAGAGTTGGGACTAGCTAAGTAGACCACTTAGGAGGGGATAATAATGTACAAGAGACACCCCTAGACCCTTTGCATGGTTCCAATAGGTGAATAAGAGGGTGATGGATGTGATGATCGGAGTTCTCACCAAAGGGTGAGAACCTATCCATAAGGAATATGCTATGGGAAGAGCCATGGTGCCCATATTTAAGGTCACATATAGGAATTGACAGAAGACCACATAATTCCAAATCATCACGATGAGATATGGAAGGGGATGTGATGGAGGAATGATTTGATGACATGACTAAGGGCATAAAGGTAAATGTACTAACAATATAATGGGTGCAAGTGTAATGTGTTAAGTAGTTCCACTTCTAGTTTACCATTAAGGAAAGCCAAATTATAGGCTCTCGACCCATACTTGTGTGTAATAATGTATGGTCTGATTTAGTTAGGGGAAAAAAATCCACGTTGGATCCTTTCTAGAGTAGTGATATTCTAATAAATCTATGAGGCTGCTAACATTAACGTCATGTTAGGAAGATGGGTTGAGATGAACAAGAGAAAATAAGAGCAAGAACTACCTATTAAGGAAGTGAATGGTATGTGTCTAGGAAGAATAAATTGTCCCCCCAAACCAACAAGATAAATTAGAATCAAATGAGATGAGTTAAATAAATATTATGAAATAGGCACTGCAATGGAATGTTTTAGATAAATCCATGGTGCTTCTAAAGGGATGCACAAATATGGCCAAGAAAGTGGTCGTAGGAGGAGAAGATAGAAAATACGCTCAGATAAACTAAGCTAGATGAGATATGATGATGTCGAATGTCGAAAGAAACTAATCTGTGAATAGAAAAGTCCTATAAAGAATTCCCCCTAACATGTGAGGATGTATCGAGAAGAAGGACGCTAAAAGATCAATAATGAGGGAGGGGGAAGATACTCCTCCAGTGAAAGGGATGTGGATATGATAGTGGATGTCAAAGGATATGGATGTTAGGAAGATGGTGTATCAAGGTGAATAGTATCAATGAACAAGGGAGGACCCTCATCAAGAGGAGTGATTAGAGATGATGTAGACAGGTGAAGAGACCTAGGAGGATGATTACGATGGAGATGTGGTAAAAGGGATTAGATGGGCTATGGATGAAGTAATAGATGAAGAAGTGGAATTGTCGATGAGTTCCTCTCACTCAATAAGATTATGGAAAATAGTATGAAGGTCCTTACAATGCTTCCTATCATGGCCTGAAGTGTAATGAAAACCACAGATGCAATAAGGATCAAACCATGAGGGCTTCATACGGTTTGGGTTAATGGCCTTGATAGGTGGGAGCACAATGGCAAAATTCTAAAGTAAATGTTGGAGGACCTCCGCATATGATTTGATGTGGGCACTAGGGAAGGTTCTATAATATGGTGTGGATGGTGATGGTGAAGGTGGATTGTGTCAAGGTCTAGGTGGTCTCGAAGAAGATGTAGTAGTGGATGGTTTTGGCTTAGATAGCTGGATAATTGGCAGTATTTTTTATGAGGGGGAAGGTTGTAGGATGGAATCATACTTTTTGGATTTAGATTGGTTGATTGGTCGCAATAGAGAAGGGGGTCATAAGACAAAGGGATGCGGGCCCAGGATGGAAAATGTATATTTGGTCTTGATTGGATGGATGTCGATCTTCTTTTTAGGACACTCAATGGATCGATGTGGAAGGAAACCCAAGTTTTAGCTTTGGATTATGGAGGAGTGCCCTTTGTAGCGATAGTAATGATTTCAATAGGTAGATCAGAAGGTGATGTAGTCGTGGATGGTGGGAGTAATTTTTGCATGATTTTTTCCAAGGAGGATGGGGATTAGTTCAATATGGGAATGTCTAGTAGTGTGGATGAGATGAGAGGATGACCTATAGTAGTTGTGAGTTGAATTTCTCTAAAATATTTCTCAAATGATGTAAGTGGTGTATAATAATAAGGAGATAATGAGGATGTGGTAACGATAGTCAATATGGTAGATATGGGCAGAAGCACAGAAATAGGAACCGGTATGGAATCTAAGGATGGTACAATAGGAAAATGTAGAAGAAATTTAGATGTGGGAATAGGGTCTGATGTAGTGGATCAAGTAGATTTAGGTGTGGAATCAATAATGTGAGTAGATGTGGATATGGAAATAGAAAGGGGTGTTTGGATCATGCAATTAATAACATCTATGTGAGAGGTGGATGATATAGATGATGGATGAATCGGTGTAGAGATGATGGGTTGTGTGGGAGAATTGTGAAAACCTTTTTTGTTTGTCTTAGATGTCCCAAGAGGAATTATGGATGTAGACATAGATCAAGAAGACGCGATGGGGGATGTAGATGTAGGAATGATAGATGTTGGAGGACTGGATGATGTGAGAATGGGTAAAGAAATATGTGACAGTGATGTCAAGGTATACTGTGGTGGATTTGTGGATGTGGAATAAATAATTGTAGTGAGTGGTGTGTGGGGGAGAGATATAGGTAATGGTCTAGGAATGATAGGTGTGGATGGAGAGACATGTGTAGTCAAGGCTAGTGTAGATGTGGTAAGATTAGGACTAGTTGTAGGTGAAAGAGAAGAAGTGGATGTTAAGGTGGTAGGTAATGGGATCATAGATATAGTGGACATGAGGAGAGCCCTTGAAGGGGTGGTTAGCACAATATATAAGATAGGGGTAGATGATGAATATGGTAAAATATATGTGGGAGAAGATGTTTGCTTTATGGTGTTGATTGAGAATGGGTTAAATTGACGTGATGTAGAAGGTGAAGATGAAATCATTGGTTGGGTATTAGGAAATGGTTGTCTGAAAATGTCAAGTGGTGAAGATGGGATTGTTTGGGAGGATGTAGGAGCATGGCGATAAGTAGGATCATGGTAAGATGACAAGGATGGGGAAAGAATGTGAATATATGATATGGAAGGCTCATAAAGAATGTCCCTGGGTGAGACAAGTATGTCGGATGAAGGGGAGATGTCATAAGGTGAAACTAGATCTGTTAATTGATATATATGGAGGAGGAAGCTATAGATGGGGTTCTCATGAGGAAAATCCATAACTGAAGTGGGTATGGTGACATGACCCGGGAAGAGCATGAGGTAATGGAGAAAAATATGGTGGGGTCGAAGTAGAAATGGTGTGAGGTGATAGGGATAAAATAGGGGCTACTGGTCGATGTGATTGAGAAGCAGAGGGCATGCGGCAGAGATAATCATAGATAGGACTGGAAAAAGGTTTGGAAGAAACCAAGGGTTTGGATGGGGTCACAATGTACTGCTGAGAACTGATCAAGGAAGCATTTGGTTTCAGTATTAAATAGAAAATACAAGTAAACAATTCATTTTTTAATGTTTTGATTAATAATGTGAAAAGAAAAGGGGTTGAATAATAAAGGACCTAGGAGAAGGTGGAATATGTTTGGTTTCAAGTTTTTTGTGGCTAGGGAATGTCTGAGGTGACTTCTTGTTGGGTGATCAAATCCCAATAATTATACAAGGAAAGGTAATGTTTTAATGTGTTAATTTGATTTGTGAGGTTTAGGATGTGTGTGAAAAGATGTGCGATGCTGTAGATTGGACCCCTATTTGGACTATGTGAGAAAGTAGGATGCAAAAAGAATGTTCTTTTAAAGCCAAAACAAAGTGTTATTTTGGATGAGAATATAGACAGGAAGGGGAAGTACAATACAAAAGGAGAAAATGGGGAAAAGAGGAATACCTATATAACACATTTCCTATTTATCTGCACTTTTGGGTAATGATCGATCCAAGCCATGAAACCAACATGAACAAGCAATAAAGTGGAGCCTCATGTTGTAGTGTTAGTGGAAGATAGGAAAAGAAAAGGCAAAAAGAAATAAATGCAAGAGATCACCTAAAAGGGTGGTCCCATTGGGCTTACTAGGAATGTTGTCCAAATTTATCATTCATAATGATGTTAATGCAATAGCTACTAAATAAACTAGCAAATCAAAAATAATGGAGGGTTTATGTTACGTCGGATGTGATACATGTGCTAGATGGTTGATTCTCACTGCAACTTGATATACTTGTAAAAATAGAACACAGATGGATTAGATATATATGGGGATTTCCCGAAAATGTGGTTCTAAGAATTTATTAGCTTCATTTTGTAGATGTTAACCCCCATTTTTTATAAAGTGTGATGTAAAGGATGAAATTGCAAAAAAATTTAGAAACAGGAATATCACTAAATATGGACATATTATAGAAATTGATCTTAAGGATAATTAGATGGCAATAAGTGTAAATTAACTGTTACTTGGTCTGGGTCAATGACGAACCAAACTATGTAGAGGTAGGTTGATGATGACTTGGGAGGGTAGATCTAGACTGTAGGATGAATATGTAGACTTGAAGGGTCTGAATGCTAACTAGAGGATGACAGGAACCTGTGTATGCTGTGAGTGATCTATAGGAAATAACTAAAGATATAAAACCATATAAAATGACCAGAGATGGTAATGGAGGAAGTCCAATTGACAGACTGGTCTAATGTCAACCATGACCCAGTTTGGATGAAGCTCACTGTATTAGAATTGGATAAAGTCGGGGATGAGTGGATAAGAAAGATAACCTGTAAGAAAAAAGGCTAAATGGGAAGGTTTGTGAAGAAGCTTTGAGTGTTTTTGTTGATGGTCTAAACCTATAAGAGATTAGATATGAGAAAACCTAGATAATATGATAAAATATAAATAAAGAAACATGATGATAATGATGAACCTCACGATGGATGATCGTGAGTGATGCAAGCATGCCAAAAATATATCAATAAGATATGTAAATGCTTTAGGATTGCTCAGGCACGAGGAAGGATGCTTAGGTTGGGAGAAATCTTGATAGTTACTTGCATCTGATGATGAATAGAAAGAAAGAAAATAGTTTTATAGGGTCGATGGTGACTAGGATGGGTCTCCAATGATTATAGGGAAAGTTTCCCCAATGGGTTTATTTTGTGATTTTGACGGGATTTTGAGCTTCTTAAAGAATAGAAGGATGCTTTAAAGCACTTAGGTGGAAAATAGATGAGATAAGGGTAGTTAGGACATAGAAATAGATAAAAGATAGAAAAGTAAAGGGGATGTGTGTGTAGGATAAAAGCAATAGAAATAGAAGGTTGGCTAGGGAAATGGATGAGGATTAATTAATTAATATGAATTAATTAATTAATGAGCATAAAGATTGATGTGGATGGGATAAATGGGCATGTGAGATATTAAATGATTAATTAATTAATACCACTCAATTAATCAATAAGGATTAGATGGAAATTTAAATAAATAAGGGGATGATTAAAATAAGTATGTGCACATGGGTGTTAAAGGTATAAATACTAGATTTACGTGTCTATATATAAATAGGAGTTTTTTCTCATTTCTCACAGATCTTCAGAAACTTTTTCTCATGATTACACTTTGTTTTTGAATCCACAACAAATCTAAGACATTTCTAGAGATCATCAAAGACCTGTATCTATTTCAAGCTCTCACAAGCACATAATTTTGATATCTTTTCCATCAATCATCTCTTAGGGACTTCAACTATAGATATCGACATCAATCAGCTCCACCCAATATTTGGAGATATTTGTTAGCTCATTTCTGCATCAAAAGGTATTTATTTATCATATATCATTGATTTCATTTCACCTAAACATTAAAAATAATAAAAAAATAATTATTTAAAATCCTTGTTTATTATTTTCATCAAAATACGTCATTTCACAATAATGACCAGTGATTACTAGAATCGCCAGCGATCCTTGTCAAATTAGATCTCTACTAATTTTTTAGTTAACTATAATTTTTATCAATATTTTTTTATTTAACTTGTTCTCTGTAAGCATGGATTTGCTTTAGATGTTAGTTCTTGGCCTGTCCCATCCGATCATATGCATTTAGAACCTCTCTATAGTTCAACGACCCTTCTTTTGGGAACAATTCAACATCCTTCATGAGTTGACATTGTGTGCAATACAATTTTCCAATGACATAGAATAAATTGAGGATCATATTAATTTCCTCCATGACATTCAACAAGATATGAAGGAATTATAGTATGATTACTTTGAGTCCATTCATATCACATCCACCCTTGCTTGGGTGACCTTTGAAGCTGTACAAGACTTTCCTTTCAACCTTGATTTCTATATCTTCTCATCCTTTATCTATCAATATTTTTCATTTATATATCTTTATCATTATCTATTTTAGTCTACTTAATTTTATCAAAGCGAGTTGAAATCCTCCAAGGAAGTCCTTTTGGATTCCTTGAATCAACCTTTTCCAAGAAGTTCATTTTCCCATCTACATAACATCATCTATTTAGTGTCTTTGATCTATAGGTTTCTTCATTGGAAATATATGAAGTAACTATTATAACCTTGGTATTGACATCCATTCTCGTGGGTATCGGTAAACCCTTCCATCTTCTGAGGTCCATTGGTTTTTAATTTCATTTTATTAAGTTAAAGTTTGAATGAAACAATTCTCTAGTATACTTTCATTGGGGACAAAGTGCTTGCTTTTTACTTGAGGTATGTTATTTACTTGAAAACATATTCAAAATATAATCCTTAGGGGAATGATATTGTTGAATCCTCTAATAAAAATTTGATAAGAATCATGAAAAGGAAAATGAAGGACACTTAGAGGCAATGATATAATAATGTAATAACAACACTTTGGGATTATAGAATCACACCAAAGAAGTTTATTAAGAACTCTCCATTTATGATTATATATGAGAGAGAAACTAAGTTTCCCATCTCATTTGAACTTTCACCTTTGGAGTTAGCTCATCAATTGGAATTAGAGCATCATGATGTAGGAACAACAAGGATTGTTGAGTTGGTTAAGTTATAAGAAATTAAAGAAGAAGCTAGGGAGAAACTATAAGACCATTAGTAAGCTATGAAAAAGAGGTTTAGGATTAAATCCCATTCTCAACAATTTAGATATGGAGAGTTTCTCCTAAAATGGGATGATGACAACTATAAGCCAGGGACAAAGAAGAATTTTGATGCTCTTTGGAGTGGTCCTTATCAAAATTTCTAGATCAAGGAGAGTAATGCTTTTGAATTGGAAAATCTTGATGATGATATCTTGCCAATCCTAGTCAATGGGATTTTCCTAAAGCCTTATTTTTTATATTTTACTCCCCCTTGTACATAGTTGTAAATATTTTTCATTTCCCACTTTGTCTTGTTTATTTCCTTATTTTCCTTACTGTTGTGTGTCTTCTTAGCCTTAGTTTTATAATATGGATCTTGCTAATCCAAATTTGTATCACCCATTTTTGTTGAGTCTAATTTTCTAAGAATTTTCTGCTAGTGGAGATTGTTTAGCTACCCTTGATTCACTATGGTCACATCTCTCACATTTCAATATTTATAATGTTAATATTCTAGTTTCATGTTTAAAAATACACTTGTAGTCTTATAATCACCTTATCCATCCACAAAAAGAAAACCATTTTCCTTATATGCCTTCTGCTTCTCTTTTGATTAATAGTTGATGTTTTTAAAGAATTGTTAAGAGTTTTAGGTATTAGAGGCACATACCTAAGAATAAATTAAGACTTTCTTCAAGGGGCATAACCTAGGATAAAATTAAGTAAACATCATATTAGGGTTCAAAGTAGATTTTAGGCCATCACATTTATTTTACAAAGTAGACTAGAGTTTTGGAGAGTATGAAAGAGGTTCTCAAAATTTTCATACTAAATCCATGCCTAATGGATACACGAGGTAACTGGTTCACTCATCTTGTAGGTAGATGTCCCCTAGAGATCACCAAAATGTTGTTAAATAAATAATTGTGCGTTATTGAGATAATTTTCTTCAAATTGTAGACTTAGGTGGCCTCAAATTATTCCAAATTTTCTTATTTTGTTGCCTCCTAACTCTTCCAAGAAATAAAAATGAATTAGAAATTTTAACCTTGTTTTGTCCTTAAAAAGAAAATTCCATCGACTCAAGAAATGGTATATCATTGAAAAGGAAAATTCCACACTAAGGGAAAAATCCATAGACCAAAAGAACAATATACAAGAGAAAAGGAAAAATATACCCCCAAAGAAAGATCCATGTAAAGGAAAGATATATCCCAAGGAAATATCCACACCAAGAAAAAATCTGCACCTGAAAGAAAATTTTGCAGACCAAAAGAATGATATATTGCAGAAAAGGAAAAATCTACCCTCAAGGAAAGATCTGTGCCAAGGAAAATTCACAATCAAAGAAATATTTATGCACAAGAAAAATTTCTTGCCCAAATAAAAATATTTGGAATAAATAGGAGACCTTGAGATCCAACCAGATATGGATGTGTGGAAAAATATACCTTGAGGGTAAATTTGATGGCCTATGGCTGTCAATTGTGTTAAATGACCCAAAAATCTTCAAATGACCATAATTTTTGATCTTAGTCACCAAATTAGAAAAAATTGGTATAATTTGAATTATATTAAGGATTTATACATGATTATAGTGGTTTTGGGTCCCTTTTAATGACCAAATAATTGATTTAAGGACTCACATTCATTTTTAAATATAAGTTTTACAACACGAACTGAGCCTTATCCTTTTACTCATATCTTTTGATCTAGAGGTTACTGTCACCAAAAAATTATATCAATAGAAGGCTCATGAAGAGATATATGTTTTGAAACCAATTTTACAGGTTAATGTAAAAGGATCAGAGAGATATTCTTGAAATGAATTTAGAGACTATTTTAAATCATTTTCTCAATTTGGGATGCCCAAATCCACTTTTTTCTTCCTTTTAATTCTGTATGATCTCAATACCATTTATCAGTGGGATATTCCTTCATTGGCCTAAAAAAAATCCTACTAGAGGATTTGAGATATCTTATAACAAATTATAAACAAACAAGGAGTAGTTTTAGTGGTCCCATAAGCAAAATCATGGGTTTAGAAGACAAATGACAACTCAATGTTCACCGATCTCTCTTGATCTTATGGGTATTCATGGATATCCATCCCTAAGTTAATATTGTAGAAAACATTTACTTTAGTTTGCTGATTAAGGAATATTTATTGTTATATATCATTGTGAGATCTCTTGAGACCCAAGAAACAACCTATGGTTAGTCAGAAAATTATGGAATAATTTTTTTTGATAAGAAGTGTCCACAACCAAGTTGCAAGACAACAGTTGACACTATCAGGTTTTGGAACAAATCTAAAATACTAGAACATACTTTTCCTTTATTAACAATTATCAAAGATCACATGGTCCAGATTTTAGGGTTAGAAGTTTCAGTTAGGTTCAGGGGTAAAATATCACCATACCCACTCTCTAATAGGCTCAGAGTTTTAACTTGATTTTTCTCATACTTAATGCATTTAAAATTTCCATAAATCATTCCCATTGGATAGGAAATTTTCTCACCTTTTTGTTGATATAAAGAAGTCCTCCTAACTCCTTTAGAAACTCAAGATATGGGTAGACATACTTTAGAGGTCAAATTTTCCCCAAGGGGACACGTGTCAAGCTAGGGTGAAAAGTAAATATCAAGTTGGCAGGCCGTGGGGTGGCATTTGAAATTTTTCCCCGCACGGGCGCAAATTCCACAATTTTCTCGCACCTCTGCAGGACCTCCAAGGACATGGGTCAGCTCAAGATAAGGCAGGGAGAGGACGAGGGAAGGGCAGAGTGGCGGGGGTTTATTGGAAATTTCACCAAAGGGGAAGAAAATCCAATTTTGTCGCCACACCCCCGCGGGTCCGCTAGGGACACGTGGCACTCCACAATTCACTGCGGGGAGAAGGGAGAGGGAGACAGGCGGAGCAGTGGGGAGATTCAATGAATTTTTCCAAAGGGAGGGGATAGGGTGAAAGGGGTAAATGTGTGCACAGGTCCATGCATCCATGGAAGGAAGTTCTCTCAAGAAAGGGTGGGAGCGCGGGGCCGCGAGCCGGCAGGGAGAAATGGAAAATTTTTCCAAAATTTTTAAAAGGTCTAAGGGAAAAAATGATGTCATGCCTCCATCATTGCCCCATGAGGACACATGGTAGCCTCTGATTGGCTGCGGGCCGGTGGAGGAAAATTCAAAAAGTTTTCGGAACCAAAAATTTTAAAATTTTCTTAAGGATTTTAATAGGAATTTTAAGGGCCGCGGGCCCGCCAGGGAAAATTTTCCCAAATTTTCCCGCCAAGGCAAAAAAACTTCAAAGTGCCATAACTTGAGCTAGAAAGCTTGGTTTTTGGCAAACGAGGACTTTCTGGAAATCTATCGACACCTGATTTGTACAAGAAACATAAATTTTACATTTTGATAAATTTTAAGGGGTCAATTTTGCAAAAATGATTTGTAGGATTTTAAAAAGCCAAATGGATAATTCCAACCTAGAAATTTGATTAATTTTGATCACCTCCTTCTCTCAATCTACCAAACAGACATGGAGGATTACTCTAGGAAGGGTTTAAAGTGTTTTAGGGAGGTAAATTTGTTCAATTGATTTCAATTTGTATTTCTCCAAAAATTGATAGAAAAACAGCTATTAAAGGGATTTGACTCGTTTTAAAAATGTTTGAAATTGTTTTCTTAAGTGTTCTTTGTCAATTTAGTTCCTTAATGTCTTAGCATGCTAAATTATATCAATTCCAAGTTGACTATTAAGTGCAGGTCCAAACTATACATTTTTATTAACTTTAATTGCTAGTTTTGAATATTTACAAGAGATCAAATCAAAAGAGGTCTATCTAACTTTTCATCATGCAAGTAAGGCACTTCATTTCCAATTTAATCTAATACAATCAGTTGTTTTTAAACAAACCATTTTGAATCCAAATAAAATACTAAATTTATTTTATACACATTCCCAAAATACAAAAATACAACATCATTTCCACGTACATATCTTCTTTTTCAATAGAGATCTAAATATCTGTTTTGCCATACAATGAAACATTGAATTTAATTCAACAATGCACATGAGAGAAGGTCTTTTAATTTTTTATTAATTCCAATTATATACTTTACATACTTCAATGTTTGAAAGCAGTAACAACATTCTATTTATTTATTTCCAATGTACAGAGCAGAATGTAAATGTCTTTCAAAATTTGAATATATATATTTCCACAATCAATTAAAACATCATTTCTTCACAAGTATACACTACAATTTCCATCCACATCAAGTGGGAAAGGATTACAAATGAAAGTTTTTTCACAAGGGACTATCAAACTACATTTTTCCTTTGCTCCAAGACAACAACATGCACATTTTCTCTTTCTCCAAGATGATCACAACAAAAGAGGGGGAAAGGAAATTCTCTCCACCCAACTAAGACATCCAATGAAAGGAGAAGCCTTCTTTCATCATTGGCCCCCGAGCCCCAACCAAAATACAATAATAGGTGTGATTCAACCCATGGAAACAACTGAATTCCACAACACACAACATTATTTAAAACATGCACATTTCAATATAAAACATAGATTAACACAAAACAACAGTTTACAGCTACAATTGAAAACATTCCAATCAAAACTCAGGCTTGATCATGCAAGCCAAAGGAGTAAGGTCTATGGGGGAAGCTGCTTATGCCTCCCAATTAGGAATTGGGAATCCACCAGAACAAACCACCAATAAAATTCACCATACATATCCTTATGCCCCCCACAATCCCTCCTTATACCCCCCACAATCCCTCCTTATGCCCCCCACAAATTTCCTTATGCCCCCCACAACGTAAGAAATGGAATGTATTTCTTTTCCATGGTGGATCCCAAACCCAAACTCCCTCCACAAAATTTTGATGCCAATGGCATTCCATTATGGCCCCCCACATGAATTACCCATAGCCTTCTCCTAAACCATTCCTATGGAAGTCTACCTAACCAACCAACAATTTAAAACAAACATGCACCATTCACACAACACAACAAGAAAATGACAACATAAAAAGGAGAGTTAAATTCCTACCTCTCCATGGTTACATTTGCTTCTAATAGCAAGCTTCAATGCCAAAAACACATTCCCAAAAAAAAATCTCCCAAGCATGCAAATATTTCTCCGAGATCCTTCCAAAAGTAAGAGCTCCCACAAGAAAAATACGCCCCCAAGGAAGTTTGAAAAAAAATTCAATAACCCAAAACAAGCAAAGAGTTTGAATTATATAGAATATGGAAGAGAAGAGGATGATGTGGATCCATGTAGGATACCACCTCACACATCCTCAAATTAAAACACAAAATACAAAATTTCATTCTCCCAAGCACAATAAAGAGGTGGGTGAAAATATGGCAAGTTACTTGCACAGTCCAAAAAGCCCACAACTCAAGGGACAAAAAATTAAATAAAATGTAAGAAAGTGCAATCAAAACATGCAACATGACTTAATAAAATGCATTATAAAATTCTAAAATCACCTCTCCATCCATAAGTATGGTTGGTAAATTAAATTTATAGGTATGGGACAAGTTTTACTTGTCCCACAAGCCTCCAAAAATAGCCCCCAAGGACAAATTCGAAATTCCAAGGAGCTGGAGTGTTGCATACTCCAAAATTTGACTTACACAACTTACACATCCCTTACAAATTAAATATAAATAGCGAAAAACTTCCATTATTACTTTTCCATATACCAATTTTATTTATTTAAATTTTAACCATATGCTTCCTCCCATTAATCTATCACACTTTTAATTAATTAAAAGAAAGGAACACATTACTAATAAAATACATACAAACATTAATAAAAGGAAAACACATTAATAAAATACACAATACCCATGGTCACATGTAAAGGTAATCCCCCCCATGGGAATCCCTAACAAAATAACATACAACACAATAAAACAAGTTGCCATGGTGACCGTGTTGAATTCACCTAGAAGTCCATTGTGGTTGGTCTCCGATCCCCTGATGTTTTGTTGTGATATTTTTAACCTGCAAAATAAAAATACCTCCTTTGGCTTCATGGCCATATCAGAACATCTGATATGATACAAATAAAATCACAAAATCATCTAAGTAAGTGAATCACAACAACATCAAGACAATTTAACATTATTACATACAAATTTATATCAACAACCATATCATCATCATATAATATTCATTTTCTAGATCTACTCATAATATCCAAAATCATATGTCTAAACAACATCCATGAAACATCCATGTCAAAAAATATATCATCATCCACATATAAGGTGTCTCTAATAATCACCATGCATCATTATCAAATCAATATCAACAATAATTCATGATCAAATATCTAACAATATACTAAATCAAAACATAATAATGTCCATAATGTGATCACAGTATCAAAATGAGCATTAAAGGTGTCAAAGGGAAGTGGGCACTACAAGATCTATAATATGATCTCAAAGGTATTTTTTTGGTCAATTTCTTCTTCCTAGTATATTTAGGACTTCCATATCCTTATGAAAGGCATATTCGATGGCATATTTTGATCCCTTATTCCTCCCTCTCCTTGTGTAAATGTAATGAGATTAATAAATGAAACAATCCTCTCTTAAATGCAAATAAAGTTTGAATAATTTTTTTATGAGTGTCCTAATGTAGACACAAAATCATGCACTCAAGTACATTTTTTAGGTCCTAAAGGATACTAGTATTTAAATGATTCCTAAGCAAGAAAATTTGTAATTGATAGCTATATTTGGCCTCTTTACTTTATTTATTGTCTTCTTGATATTATTTTACACACTACAACCCAATAATAACTTTACTTACTTATCTTTTATGACTTTAGACACTAGCACCTAGCCAGGACGCTAGCGCTCAGGTGCCCTCATCCCCTTTGGATGCCCCTAACCTTATTCCACCTTACTTTATTTTTTGGGCTTCTTTTATCTATTGGGATTATTATTTTCTTTTGCGTCATCCTTCCACTTATCATTTAAAAAATTCAACCAAGGGAATCATGTGTGTGTGTGTGTGTGTGATAAAAAAAGGGACTAAGATCTAAGCATCTACTAGCTCCACATAATATTACATCCTATTGGTTGCATTTTTTCCACTAAATATGCCCAATGGAAGTATGCAAAAAAAAATAGTTAGGGAAATTCACCTTTGGAAAGGGTGAAATTTCCTCTACTTTTTGAGAGGGGAAGTTCCCTCGTATGATGTTAGTTTTGTATTTTTGGTGCTTTTAACTAGAAAGCATGAAAGGACAAAAAATTTAAGAAATATAAATTATGAAGAGAAAGGAAGAATGAATGTGGAAGAAGTGTAATTTACAAGCAAAGAGCTACACAAAAGGAAAACTTCCATATCAGATGGAAAGGAATACAATGAGTGTGAAATATGAGAAGTACAAAGTCTTCCTCTCCTTCAGAACATACCGATATGGCAAAAAGTCAACATACTCTGATACCCAACACAAATTCTGATCACATGAGCACCTAACATACTATGAAGGAATAAAAACATTAATAATTCACTTATAAGTAGACTAACATATTTTGAAATTGAAACCATCAACACAATGGCATAAAAAGCATTTTATTCTGAAGGTAAAAATCCATGCACAAAAAGTTACAATAACCCATCCAATAGGATAGAATAAATCCTCAAAAGAATTTGAAAATAAGAAAATTTAGAGAGGAAACCCCTATTACAATTACAATGCAACTTTATAAAGGAAATCTTCTCCAAGAAGTAGTTACAAAACTACTTGACCAAAATTTAACCCCAATCCCAACCTCAAGTTGACTTAAATTGAGTTACATGTTTTTTGGGCCCCAGAATATTAGCTATGTACAAGAAGGTGTGTGGGTGCATGGGACCTATTTAAGGAAGGGCATGTGGGTAGAAGGTGCAAAGGGAAGGGTTCTAGCAGGGTTTTATAGAACACATGGTGCACGCGCAAGGTAAGACAGGTTTTGGGGACTTATCCATATTCAGTGTCCAAGGAAGCACATAAGAAAAGCATGACCCTTCTAGCATGCAAAGTGGATAAGGTGCTATCCTGGTGACTAAAGGATAAAAAAGGGAATATTCCATACATGCGATGGAAGGTTCCAAAAGAACATCATTACACAGAGTGTAGATCTCGGATCAACAGAGGCATGCTCCATTGAAGGACCACTTGGAAACTTGGCAGCTGATATGTTACCTCAGAAGGCATGGCGGTGAAGGTAGGAAAACTATATATTTAGGTGTGCAGATGGTAGAAATGGCGATGGGTAAGATTGCTAAGAGAAGAGATGAAGAGAGAATAGTGCACTGGAAAAGAGGCGAAGCTTTACAAAAATACCATGGAGGATTATATGGGTTGGGATTAGGAAAATATAGGAGTGATAACATATTTAGAGGGATGGGTATGTATTCATATTTGTAATGTGAAAGACATAGTGTAGTTCTGATGCATCACTTTGCTCTGCATTATTATATGGGTCTTTTATGACCTCAAATATTGTAATGTGGTTACTGGACTCATCAATATGAATATAAGACTCTATTTTGAATCATATATGCATTCATGAGTATAATCCTTGTGCATTTTATTTATGTATGAATTAGTGCTATATGTTGTTGTTATTTCTCTTTTATGGATGCATTGATGTGGTAACTCGTCCTAAGTTCTCAGAATGATGCAAAATTCTTTCCTATTTATTTGCACTTGAATATCTATCATGATATGATGTATTCTCACAAGACTCACGTAAAGGAGATACTTGGTGCCTACATGTGCCTCGAGTGAGCACCCAACATCCATTGGGTTATAGGCCAGTGTGCATGGGATTTTATTATTAATATGAGGGTATAAAAATGACTATATCTTTGTTCCATTGCTGAGACCTCTTTTTGAAGAAGTTGTGAGAAATGACATACATCTTTGTCCCTGTGATGCATGATAACAGAACATCTGACCTTCGAAAGTGTTGAAACATGGTTCAATATCATGAAGGATAAGTTTTCTCAAAGATTCAGCTAGGGATAATTTTAGTGGCAAATATTCGTAATATGGAGAATATTCCATTTTTGAAAAATTGTAAAAGGTGAATTTTCTAGCACAGGTTAGTGACCTGTTCGCCTAAATATTACAGTTCAAATTTTTTTAGGGGTCAGCTTCGCCTACCCATTTAAACTATCCCCTATATAATCCTAGATTATTCACCAGGTAGAACACTACTAGATCACTCATACCACCTGGGGTATATGTATTATAGATTACAGTAAATGTGTAAAAGGAGGGTAGAGGCTACAGATGTGTGACAGGAGAGTAGAGGATACAAATGCATGATAGAGAGTTTGTTTATGTGCGACAAGGAGAGTTTGTTAATGCACAACATGGAAAGTTTTTTGATGCATGACATGGAGAGTTTTTTGACGCATGACAGAGAGTTTATTAATGTTTGACACGAAAATTTTGTTGTCACATGAGCAGAGGGAAGAGGCTACAGACGTGCAACAAAATATTTGTTGTCAGACGTCAATAAGATAGTTAACACACATCAACAAACCTCACTGATGTGTGTCAGTGAGGTTTGTTGATGTGCATCAACTACCTTGTTGACGTGTGATAGTAAATCTCTTGTCACACATCTGCAACCTTCTGTCACACCAATTAAAAATTAGGTGAAACTTTTGCTATCAGACCCCCAAAAAAATTGCCTTTCCGTAAAACCAATTCCAAGCATATTCACCAAGTATTTTACACCTCTAATTTCTAAGAGGTCTCTTAAAATGAACCCTGGATTCAACGTTGGATTCAAGTTTGATGTGTGTAGATGGGTAGAAGAGAACCTATACCATGAGTTATATGAGACGTTATTCTATTGTTTTCCTATAGAACTATATGAATGGATTTCAGCATATGCATCCAGATCAAGATGGTAATATAGATTACGTGTATGGACCCAAGATGACTATCAGAGGATGTAGGATGTAGATTTAACTTGGACGTGTATTGTTGATCACTGCTGGAAAGGAGTGCTAACTAGTTATACTCTAGAACATGCCATTTCTACATATTCTTGCCCAAAAGTTGCTAAGTTTGAGTTTCTAAGGGAGACCAGAGGATTGTTTTTACATTTTATTCCTTTGGTTATGAAGATCTTGATCATTACCTTGAGTTTAGAGGCATTTCCCATGGCCAGTTAAGCTTCTCTGAGTGCTGAGAGAGGAAGCTAGGGTGGAGGAAGATGGTAGACATTACAACTTAGAAGGAAAGGGAGGAGAGGTGACTCAAGTATAGCAAAGCTCATGAAAGGGAGATGACTAGAAACTATGAGGTTACACATGTGATGGATATATAGAGGTAGAGGTTGTCAGAAGGAGTTGAGGTTCAAGAAGAGGACATGGGACCTGATAATTCTGTGCTACCCCATCTTGGCAAGTGTGGGAGAGAATCCCCTTTAGATTCTGATGAGATTTCATTGCATGGAGAAATAATATCTATCAGCGCACATCTAAACCCACTTGACAACCAACCCTTGATGTTTGATTTTCCAGATCAAGGATGAAGTATTATTAGCCTAGTTCGTATCGGTGGGAGTAATCGATTAGCACCCAGGAGGTATAATTTCTCATTTGGAACATCCATGGCTACGTAATCCATTCCGATATTTGGAGGAATTATGTAAGGTCTGGGTATTGTGTCTGGGAGCGGTGTGGGACACATAACTGGTAGTGGGACAATATCACAAACCTTCAGCACACAGTTTAGTGGGATGTTGGGAACACTGGGAGCGGTGTGGGACACATAACTGGTATTGGGGACAATATCACAAACCATCAGCACACAGTTTAGTGGGATGTTACAACGATAGGGTCGGTCTGGGGGGGTAGGATTGGGGTTAGGTGGCGTACCGCAGTGTAGGTTGCGGAAGCGTGGGGAGGGGTCATTTGCCGGCCGGAAGATTGGTGGCTGGGGAGGGGGGGTTGGCCGGAGGCTGGCCAGTGTTGAGCTGTGCTGAGGGGTATAGGGGGTATGTTTAGTAAAGGACAAGCGGTTCGAGGTATGTGTATGGAATCCTTGATGCCAAATGCATCAGGGGGGGATGCAATGAGGTTTATGGATGCACGGGTATAGGGCTACGCCGCGGTAGGAAATTATCATGGCAAATTATAGCTAGCTGTTCGACTGGCCTGGTTGTGATGGGCGCCCGTGGGGTGAGTCTGGCAATTGTTCTGAGGCAAGTGCTTGGTAGTGTGTATGCGTAAAGTAAAATGGGGGGGGTACGGGCAAGGCTGGTGGTAAGTGCTTCTATTTGTGGGGGGCATCATGGTAATACACAGAAAAACTGTGAATATGGGAGGGACTAATGAGTAATGGGGGGCAATATATGTTGGGGGTCGGGGTTGGAGGATTGGAGGTTAACGGTGCAACACCGGCATACTTGATCCTTGTTGGGATTTGCGAGCCGGCACAAAAATAAATGGATCCGGCCCGTGACCGGGCATCTAGGGATGGGAGACTCTACAAATTAGAACCCATAGAATGGGGAGGCTGGTGGGGGTGGCGGGATGGGGCTGTAATAGAAGATCTCGAGGATTTCTTCTTGGGGGTGGGGTGCTCTTAGGGCGGTGGAGAGTGGTAGGCTGGTGATGGGTGCGGTCCTGGATTGTCACTGAGGATGGGACCCTTGGAGGTAAGTGCCAAGCTCGGAACCGCTGTGAAAACATGGGGAATTCGCCGCGGAGAGGTGTGGTGTAGCCTGGCTATTTTGGGAAATACCTTCAGATGGTGTTGATTTTTACAATAACATGTGGGGAATTTCATCACCACTAAACTGCCGGGGCGGGTGATTGCTGGATTCGGGGGGTGCGTAATTACGCGGAGAAAAGGCGGTTAGGACCGCGCATATGGGGAAGGAAAACGGGGGCATAAAGTGGGTGGGGGCGTAAGGGTGGTGATGGGGCCGGGGGTGAGAATTGGATATCGGTCGGCCTTGGCGATGTTAAAGATAAGACAAAAGGCTAAGGCTAAGAGGGCATAAAACATTGTTCTGCGAGTTCCCCCTCCCAATGTCAAGGAGGGGCTTTGATACCTCTATGTTATTGACATTAAAGAGATAGTACGCGTGAAAATAGGGCAGTCCACACACATGGGGGCATGAAATAACGGGGCGTAGAAGAAAGGATATAACGGTAGTAACACAAATGGGCAAAAGGGAAGGGGGTGAGCCACAGGGGGGGTCACCATAATGTATAACTTGTGAAATATAAAAAAGTGCGACTTTAGTCATTAGGAAGTTCATGGGAAGGCATCACCACAACTCAAAATCAGAGGTTTGTGGAGAGGTCAGAATGTTCAGACACCAGGGTGCGCATGGTAGGGTTGGGGCATTACGGGAGATATTGGTGAGGGGGGTAAGGGGGGAATGGGGGGGTGGGAGGGGTGTTAGAGAAGCGGAGAGAATAAGGGGATCAAAAAGATGTGGGGGGGGGCTTAAAATAGAGGATGTGTAAGTGGTAAGAAGGGGGGTGGGTCGTCGTCGGCACACGGTGGGGTGGGTAGTTGCTGAAAGGGTGCAAGGTGTGAAGGGCGGTTTTTTTATAGCGAAGGGGTATAGCTGGTGGGTTTGCCAGAACACACAGTGCAAACATGCACCGCGCAAGCTAGGTTTGGGCGGACTGGTATGCCCTATTGGGCGGGGGGGGGGCTAGGTGATAGGGGAGGCATGTAGGGGGGCGTGTGGCGCGGGGCGGGGGCTTGGGAGGGGGGGTGGGGGGGGGGGCGCTGGGGGGAGGGGGGGGGGGGGGGTGGGGGGGGGGGGGGGGGGGTGGGGTGTTGGGGGGGGTGGGGGGGGGGGGGGGGGGGGGGGGGGGGGGGGGGGGGAGGGTGGTTCATGCACAAAGCTGAGAGCCAGAATTCAAAGGAGGGCCCTCGGTGGGGTGCCCTTAAAGACGTACTCAGGGCACGGGGTGTGGCCCGACGCCCGATCTGTGTACCTCATAGTGGCCCTGTAGTGAAGGAGCAGGGCTATATATTGAGGGTGTGGATAGCAGGAAAGAGCGGGCGGCAAGATAAAGAGTGGCGTGGAGTATAGTAGAGTCGAGCTAAGAGAAGAGTGGGTAGAGAAATGACTGAGTGATCGGAAAAGAGGGCAAAGCTCTAGCAGGGGAGTGGGGGTACTGGGCATGGGAGGATTAGGTATGCGGTGTGGGGGGGCGGCGGTCCGGAAAAGGCGTGCTGAGAGGGCTGCGCGAGCTTAGAGGGATTGGGGATTTGTATTCGGATCTTTGTACGTGATGGAGGAGCAGGCGTGTAGGGGCGCGATGGGCATGAGGGGGAGGTTGCATTGGGGGGCTGGGTCTGATGTATGACCTCAAGAGATGGAATGTGTACATAGAATAATCAATATGGGGGGGTGGAGACTGGTCTAAATCATATATGGTTCACCCCCTTAGGATAAATCTGCTGGCATTTCAGTTATGGTATGAAGTCGCGGATTTCGGTAGGGGTGGGGGTGATGCCGGGGTTATGGGATCTTCGGGGGTGGGATTGCGGATAGGATGTGAGTGTAACCATCCTAGGGGGTGCTTGGGTAATGTTACGGAGGTTGGAGGTTCGGTAGTGGGGCTTTATAGCTTGGGCTCTATCCATCATAGATGATGGATGTCGGGACACGGGCTCTACATTTAAAATGAGAGGGTGATATCGGCAGCGGCGAATGCCAGCGAAGGTGAGGGGGGTCCTTGCGGGGGCTGGTTGGAGGGGTTGTGGGGGGGGCAGAGTGGCTTGCTGGCGCATGAGATTTTACGGGTTGGGCATCGGTAAGGGTTTTAAAAAGGCGATACATCTTGGTTCTGTTGTCGGGAGCGGCTTGACTTTCGAAGTGCGTGAGTGAGAAAGAGCATCATACAGGGGTGCTTTTTCCCTTGGGGGTGCAGTGAGGACAGAATGTCTAACCTGGAAAGTGTTTGGGGTGAATTAAAAACATGGTGTGGGAGACGCATAGGTGGCGGTGAGTTTTTCGGCAGGGATTCACATTGGGGGGGTGAGGCTGCTGATGCGGGCGTAGAGGGGTAGGTAAGAGAACTAGACCATGAGGGCTATATGAGACGGGGATTCTTGTGTTGGTTTATGTTAGAACTATATGAATGGATTTCAGCATGGGTGCATCTAGGGGGGGAGCTTAGTGTCTACAGATCATGGTATGGGGGGGGGGGTCGATTATGAAGAGGTTGCGAGCGAGTAGATGGGTGACTAAGGGCACGTGTGCTGTGGTTGTTAATCATGGGTGGAAAGGACATGTTGGGGGCAGGTGGTACTCTTAAATACTGGAATTCTACGTATTCTTAGCCCAGAAGTTGGTGTGGAGTTCGAGTTTCGTATGGAGGGAGCTAAAGGATCATTGTTGCATGTGCGGGGGGGGCACTATGAATATCTTGTTTCGGGGGCCGGTGGGTGAGTGGTGTAGGGGAGGCATTTCCCGTGGAGTCGGTTAAGCTTCTGGTGGAGGGATTAGCGAGAGAAGTCTAGCGTTGGGAGGAAGAGGTGGCGAGGGCATTTCGTGGGGATGAGAAGGAAAGGGAGTAGAGATGAGCTCAGTATAGTAGTGAAGATTTTGTAAGGGAGATGACTAGAGAACCATTGAGGTTGCACGATGGGGGGATGGCGGGGTGCAGGGCATACGGTTCGGGAAGGAATTGAGGTTCATGTAGGAGCACTGGAACTTGAAGCAACCTGTTGCTACCCCATCTGGGGGCGGGGGGGTTGAGGGGGTGGGGGGGCGCGGTGGGGGGGGGGGTGGGGGGGCGGGGGGTGGGGTGGGCGGGAGGGGTGGGAGGGGGTTGGGGGGTGGGGGGGGGGGGGGGGGGTGGGGGGGGACCTACTACAGTGCGTAATCCAAAAGAATGTTTATTTGTATAATAAGAGTTGTACCTCTACTACCCATGATACCAAGGATTTTAGATTGATTGATTAGATCAATGATGCTGTGCAGGAGTATGATGCGCATTTCAAGACTCTCTTATCTAAAATATCCTATGACAACCACCATTCTCAACATGCCCAATGGTTTTTTGTAGGATTGATAACACCATTTAGGAGGTCTCTACCACACAAGACTTTCACAGACCCACACGATACCTTGGAGGATGTCCTATGCACTAAGGCTGTTGGGAGCATTGATACTAGTCTTAGTCCTTTTCTAGAGGCTCAAATTTCTACAATGGCCAAGCAGTTGGAGAAGCTATCTACAAAATCAATGCGTGAGATTCATAGTGTGCTTTAGTGTACATACTGTGAAGTGGAGGGGCATGTAAAGGATAGTTTCCCTCGGAATTTGGTATGTGCTATGGCGGTAGACTATGAAATTTTCCATAGGTATCATGATGTAAGTAAGTGTCCTCTATTACAACACGTAATCCAAAATAATGTTTCTTGCTATTGTAAAATATGTAACTCTACAACCCATTATACCAACGATTGTAGATTAATGATCAGATCCATGATACTACTGATCTTTGTGTACAAAAGACTAGTCCTACAAGTAGGTTCCAAGGATGATGATTGTCCCTACGAAGGGCACGTGAAGATGGAGGGGTGTGTGGAAGATTTTTTCACAGAAGGATTTCATGGTCACAGTATGACCATCGGATGGAGGATGAAGTGAAATACCCATGAGGAACCTGTTATAAATTTGGATCTATAGAGCATTATAAACGTGAGTGTCTTGATCTATTATAATGCTCGTGGTGTAGAAAGAAACATAAGTATAAAGAGTGTCCAGATATTTATGAGCATATTAACCAACAACACCAAAGGAAAAAAGCACTAGGATGGTAAGCATCAAGAAATATGATTCATATTGGATGTCAAGAGTGATGCGCATGAGTCAAGGATTACGAACCTGTACTGGTGACGACGTGAATAGAGGTCGCACACTTGCAGGGATATGACAAGAAAAAGGATACTAGTTTCAAGAGAAGAAGTGGTACATGGAAAGTATCTGGACCCTACTCATCAGAAGGAGGTGTATCAAGAGACTATGGATGTGATTCAGAGTTTGCAAGGGGAGATCCAATGTCTAAAGGAGTAGTCAAAGTAGTTGGAGAAAAGGAAGAATGTTGAGGCTCCAAAGGATGACCTGGATGAGGTCAAGGAAGTATGTAGGATGTTAAGGAAAGAGAATATCATTCCCTTGATAGGATAATGGCTAAGGGAGAAGGTACCACGTGCCAGAGAAGATCACAGAAAGGTAGGTTTTGCATGCAAACCTTCCTCCTCACAACCTTGACTATGATAAGGAGATTACTTTGAATATGGTTGTTGATGGATGGCTTCTAAGTAATATCCTTGATCGACATGGGAGAAGAGGTCAATGTTCTTACCTTGGATGCTCTGGCATCAAATGGGAAGGCCATGCATTACAACCATCTTCTAATGTGTTATATATGGAAAACAAGACAAAGGAAATGCCCATTGGAGTCTTGAAGGATGCGGTTTATCACTATTCAAGGGGCCAAGTTCACTGGAGGTTTTAAAGTCTTGGTGCTTCATTGAAGGAAGACAACTTTCCAGCATTTCTTGGGTGCCCATGGTGTTATAAGAACAATGCCAACCTGCGGTTTAACAAGGGGTATATCAGATTTGAGAACAAGGAAGAAAGGGTGATTATCCCTTTAACAGATGGGAATTTAATGTCACCTATATTGAGCCCTTAGGAGAGGAAGTCCTTGACAGAATTTATGTGCACTCCATCAGATATTCAAGATAATTCATCCCATAGAGGGAGTCATCTAGTTTGAAGATGCTTAGTCCTTGAGTGATACCACTAGCATGGCATGTGAAAATTGGGTGCATGGGACTTATGAGTTGATTGGGTGATAGTTGAGAGGATCTGTAACAAGGGTAATAAAGGTGCACTCAGTCAAGCACCTAGGAGGAAAGAAGTTTCCAATTTACTCTAGAGGAGCATACCCTAAAATTTTCTTGTGAGAAATGGAGGCTCAGTGGAAGAATGAGGATGAGAGAAGGGGAATGCTCAGTTATAACCTGCTCATAACTGCACCATGTGCATTGTGGGCTACACATCAGGAGATCCTCCTAGAATGGTGCAAGGTAAGAATCACATTCTCTGTAAGGTTCTCCAGAAGCAACGCACCCACTGTCATATAAGACTACCATGGTAAAGAGACCACCTCATTTCATATCTAAGCATGTGAGAAGGCTTGGATGGGAAGTGCATAAGCATTACCACCTTTGTTATGGGTGCATAAGTTGTATTCCACCTTACAAGGTTGTGTGCACGTGTATGGTATATTGATTCAGAGATGTTTCATCAAACAGAGTAATTGGCAGGAGTTGGCGGCTGATCTCATTCAAGCTTTTGATTATAGGAGTACAAAGCCATTAGTGGATAAGGCATTGTAAGTAATCAAGCACCTTATGATGGGAGATAGTGATATGGTAGAGGATAGGCTACTAGAGTTATTGGGTGAGCCTTATTTGGAGATGCACCTCAATGAAGAAGAATTAGAGGAAGTACAACTTGAGCACACGTGCATGGAAAAAGAAAAAGGAAAAATGGTCTATGTAGTAGATGGTGAAGAGATGGAAACTTTGGATGTTAACCATTCTGAAGGTATGCGTAAAGTCATAGATAGCATTGATGAGCAAGAATGCACCTACCATGAGCCCTTGAAAAACAAAGAAGGTTAACATTGGGATAGAGACAGAACCTAAGGAAGCTATCATTGGGGACTATTGATCAGAAAAAATAGGTTTCAAAGGTCATTGATCTTGTTGCATGAGTTTCCAGGATTTTTTCCCTCACAGGTACCATGAACTCAAAGGTGTTCACCATTCCTTGCAGGAGATGAAGATCAATTTGAAGGAAGGTGCGCGCTTGATTTAGAAGAGGCCTTATCAGATGAATCCAAATTTATGCATATGAGTCAAGGAAGAAATAGACAAGATGATAACATCTGGTATCATTGAGGCAGTGGAAGAATCAAAATGGATAAGCCCAATGGTCATCAGTATCAAGAAGGATGGGAGGATAAGAATATGTGTTGACTATAGGGATCTGAATGCAGTATGTGTCATCGATCCTTTTCCAACCCCCTTTACTGAAGAAATTTTGGAGGGAGTAGCTAGGCGCGAAGTCTACTCTTTCACGGATGGGTTCTCAGGGTATCACCAAGTCAGGATTGCAAAGGAAGACCAGAGAAAGACAACTTTTGCCACTGAATGGGGAAGTTTTTCCTACATGGTTATGCCTTTTGGATTGAAGAATGCACCTGCTGTGTTCTCGCACATCATGGTACAAGCATTTCAGGACTTCATCCATAAATTTCTTCAAGTTTACCTAGATGACTGGACTATGTATGGGTTGGTGAAAGACCATTGTGAAAATTTTAGGTTGATGTTTGAGAGATGTCGGCAATTAAGGATATCCCTCAACATTAAGAAATGTGTCTTTGCTACTCCATTTGGAACCCTATTAGGACATATTATATGCAAAGAAGGCTTACTAGTGGATCCCACCAAAGTTGCAATTATTGTGGGATTAGGGGAGCCTACTAGTCAAAGTGCAGTGAGAAGATTCCTTGGGCATATGGGGTACTATAGGAAATTCATCAAGGGGTATGCCAAGATCACCACACCCTTGGAGGAATTGCTAAAACACAAGAGTTCCTTTCATTGGGGAGAGGCACAATAGAGGGCATTTGACACTTTGAAGGATAGGCTTGTCACGGTGCCCATACTACGTTTTCCTTCTTAGGATAAGCCTTTCCATGTGCATGTTGATGCCTCAGGGACAACTATGGGAGTAGTACTAGCACAACCTGGTGAGGGAATTGTTGATCATCCCTTGTGTTTTGCAAGTAGAAAGTTGACACCAGTAGAACAAAATTACACAACTACTGAGCATGAAACATTGTCTATGATCTACGTGCTACACAAGTTTAGGTAGTACTATTGGCAACACCATTTATATTCTACATGGACCACATGACATTGAAATACTTAGTCAACAAGCCTGTTCTGCAAGGGTGCATATGTCGTTGGGTCCTATTATTTCAAGAGTTTGAGTTCACAATGGTTGTAAAACTAGGGAAAAAGCAATTCAGGACCTAACCACTTATCAATAATTAACTCAGGGGAGGATACACAAAGCATTGAGGATACCATGTCGAACGCATAACTATTTAGGTTGTGACGCATGCCCTCAGACTTGGAAGATATCGCAGTGTTCTTTAAAACAAGTGTGGCTTCGGAAGGGATGAAGGCTCTAGAGAGAAAGAAATTAGCAATATGCACGCACCCTACATGTTGATTAGTGGAGACTTATATAAGTTAGGTCATGATGAGGTTCTGCATGATGCATATTAGAACATGAGCACGCATGATAATTATGGAGGAAGTGCATGGTGGGATTGCATGAGGACACTGTGCAATAAATGCCACCGCATGGAAGATTTAATTAGAAGGGATTTGGTGGGAAACCATATACCAGGATTGTATTGAGTTTTACAAGGCCTGTGACCATTGCTAGCACCTTGGAAAACTTGGGAAGAGGGATGAAATTCCCTTGCAACCAATAACCAACGCTGAACTATTTGAAAAATGGACAATCAAATTTGTAGGACCAATTTTTCACCAGCCATGTGAAGGACTGGTTCGCGGTATATCATTACTTGCACTAATTACTTAACACATGATGGGCAGAGGCAACACCTACAAAGGATTACACCATAATGACAACTGCTAGATTTTTATGGGAGAACAAAATCAATAGGTATGGTTGTCCTTTAAGCTTAACAAGTGATAGAGGTAGACACTTTCCTCAATGAAACAGTCAGGATTCTGTTAGCAAAATTTATGGTGGCCCATCACAAGACTACCCCTTATCACCCTCAAGAAAATGGAACTACTGAGGCATTTAACAAAATACTAAGTCACACATTGACTAAGATCTGTGACATTAGAAGACAAGATTGGGATGACAAAGTATCAACCATTTATATGGGCATACAAGACAACCTACAAGAGGTTGAATAAGGCCACACAATTTCAATTGGTGTTTAGCGCGAAGGTTGCTTTTCCAGTTGAATTCATGTTACCATCACTACGTATAACACGTGCAGGAGGGTTAGCTGATGAACAAGCACTGGAAGAGAGGATTGATAAGTTGATGCAGTTAGATGAAAGGTGATCACTTGCTAGATGGAGTCAGAAGACAAAGAAAGCAAGAAAAAAGGCATGGCATGATCGACATATAAAAAACAAGCAATTTGATGTTAGGTAGATGGTGTTGTTGTATGATTCTAAGTATATGCACCATCCTGGGAAGTTGAAAGTCCATTGGTTGGGACCCTACATCATCTTGTACATTCTTGATTTAGGAACTTGCTAGCTACAAGCACTAGATGGGACGAGATTACCAGGTCATTTCAATGGGATTAGGATGAAGCCCTACTATAAATAAGTCTTCTTGGTGTTTTTAAATAAGGTAGTATTTCTAGTTAGCTTAGAATTTTCCTTTATGCTTTTCTTTTCTTGTGTTTCCCTTTCTCGTTGCTTGTTCCTTTCTTTTTGTTTTGTTTTGCGCCTTGTGTGCTGGTAACCACATTATTTTTCCAAGGTTGTGTATGCATAGAGGACCACACATCTGTTTTAGTGTGGGGTGGAGTAATGTAAAGTAGAGTATAGGCTGGTAATACAAGATGAGTGGCCCAGTAAAAGGAAGTGTGTAAGGTTAAGAAAGCGCATGGGGAAATGATGGATAATGAATTATGGTGTCAAGAAGGTTGTAACAAAGACCACATATAAAGGATGAAGAGCACAGGAACAACATGAGGTAGGTGAGGAAAACAATTAGGTAAAGGATAGAAGAAGTGCCTTCGACACTATAAACACGTGTGTAAGAGTCTTCGGTCAGATTGGGATTTTGTGCGCCAAAAGGTTGTAAAGGATTTTTCACGCAGGATGTGGTGCGTGGGTAAGGGTGCTTAAATTCGGATTAGTGGAAAAATATGCATTTAATGTTAAAGTACATTGGTAGGTGGCATAGCATTTATTGTTGAAGGGAAGCAATAACTATATATATAAGGTCAGGCAAGTCATTATTCTACCTTGCTATTATAAAGTTTAAGCATCTCTTGCGAGCTAGGACATCTAGAGAGATTTGTGCGAAGGAAGAAGAATCCTAAGAATCTAAGTGTGTGACTAGAGTGGATCTACAAACTAGGAGGAAGGAGTACACAGGCATGAGGAAAGGTTTTTTGAAGTGTGCCATCTTGTGGAAGGTTTTCCTAGTTAGGGTTTGGCAGCTAGGGCATGGAGATAGAAGGATTTATTCTAGGAGTTGAGCTTTGGAGTTGAGTTTGGAGTTAAGTAGAGTAGCAGAGTAGAGTAAGGAGTTCTTAGTTTATCCTGATAGAAATCATGGCACCTAAGAAGGAAACCATTTCACCAAAGAAACCAAAGGGAAAGGGAAAAGGAAAACAAACCACTTCCATCGCGAGATCCAATGAATAATGGTATGCAAAAATGCAATACCAAAATTGAGTATTATTAGGAAAGGAATGATTGTCACATTTAAGATAAATGTTTTTGAGTGATTATAACCTTTTCATGAGCACAAAATTAAAGGAAATGGTGCTAGAGTTGGTCTGACCAACTAAAAAAAGGACACCATATGGGATGCCTATATACAAAAATGAGGTAAAAGTCAAATTGAAGAAAGTAGGGTTATTACAACTTTATGAGTTTCCTTACTTTGGAAAGCCTGAGCACCTTTATCAATGGTTGATGTCACACGTGCATGAGGATCAATTCTATTTTGTAGGGCGTAAGATGTGCATAACACCACAGTTGATATCCAAGTTCACAGGCCTTATTTGTGAAGGAGAAAGTATAGATGATGGACTGAGTGACAAGGAGGCTATCAAGGAGACAGTAGCATCGTATGAATACAAGAAGGGTTCATGATACTTTGACATCGTAGAGATTCTAGACCCTGTTATGAGGATGGCCGCGTGCTTGGTGACCAAGCTTAATGATCAAGAATGATGGATGCAAGTGAACAAGGCATGGCTAAATGTATGCCAGAAGATATCAAAGGGAACCATCTATAACTTTTCCACTTTCATTGTGGATGAGATCATAAGCAGTGCATAGGAAGGAGAGAAGATATTATTTGGTAACATCCTCCTCACCATTGTCTTTTCAGAGATTAGAGTGCCATATGTGCTGGAAACGTTTGTTTGGGAGTATCCAAAAGAGAAATCCTCACCCACAAAGATATTTGAAAAATATACTTGTGAAACCATGATGGTCACTCACAAGGCACACCTAGAGAAGTGGTATAAACAAATGCATGATGCATTCAGGGTAGAGTGGAGGATCCCAGAGTAGTTTCCCATGCTCATGGATGGAGAAGCAAAGTTTGTAGTTTACCAACACTTCTACATTGGCAGGTTCACTTTGACAAATGGGACTAAGAGCCCATGGTGCAAGTTACCCTTCTCCTTCACCATGCAATACTTCCAAGCAGGGGTCAATAGGTTTGAAGGAGGCCAAAAGACTAAGGTTCGACCTTAGTGAGGTGGAAAAAGACCACTGTGAGCTGTACTGAAAGATCATGTACCCTAAAAAGTGGCGTGCATACGTGGAAAATTATGTCTCCCATGAAGTGCAAATGATGAAGCCAATAATGCCACCAATCACTAGAAGGGCTACAATGAGGGTATATCTTCGCATAAGGTAAAAGTTTGAGAAAGGCCTATCTGGAGAATGATGTCTCCATTCCAAAAGACCCCACAGGTCAGAAAAAGGCCACGCAAAAGAAGAGAGAGAGAGAAGAGGGGTAGGAGAAGAAAGCACCAAGTGTGCAAACCACACAATCGGTGGGTGCACCTGAAGTAGTCGTGAAGCCTAGCACTTACGCACAGAGAAATAAGTCCCCTACCAAGGAAAAGACCCCAGAAGAAGAGGTGTTGAAGCATGAAGAGCACCTCACCCATGAGGAATCACCAATGAAGAGGTCACTTGTCAAGGAGAAGGAGAAAGAAGAATCCCCTTTAATGGAATCCCCAGTAAGGAAGAAGCAGAAGGTGACATATGAGGAAGACTCAGAAGAGACAAAAAGATTAGATTCCTACATCGGTGACAAGGATGATGACAAGATTGAAGGAGGTAAAGACTATCTAGTATATGATGTACATGATTCTAAGGAGGAAGGAGATGAAGAAGAGTATAACAAGGAAGATGAGGAGAAGAATGATGAGGAATAATCTGAGGCTCAAGGCAAGGGGGTGAGCAATGAAGTAAGAACCAAGAACCAAAGAACCCCAAGCCTCACCAAGGAGAAAGTAGAGGAATCCATGGAGAGAGAAGTGGCTGGAATCATGAAGAAGTTGGTGGAATAGGAGTTGGAGTAGAGCATGAATGAAATTATAAAGGAGATAGAAGAAGAAAGCATTGGGAAGGAGTATGGAAGCATGGGTGGGGATCCCAAATTGGTAGTAAGCTTCCCAAAAGTTCTGCAAACATGTGGGAAAGGTGTAGTGGTGGCACAAGAGTAGGGAATGGGATACATTGATGATCCTAGAAAGGTGTTATGCACGCTTCTAGAGTACCATACCAACAGAGCAAATCCTAGCTATGTCATCATTTGATGAAGAAGGTACATACCCATAGAAAAGAAATATGTTATCTTTGGCATTTGAGTCCCACGAGGAGGAACCAAAATTTGAGGTAAATCAGAGAATGCTAATGAAGGTTCTAGAAACTAAAGGAATAAATATGTAGGTAAACGCTCAAAAAATATCATATGAATAGGTCTATAACGTGCTTAACAAGGTTTCATCTGAAATTGAGGCTAGATTTTTTGGGAGAAATGATAGAGTGAGATTCCTAGAGGAGGAATTGGAGAAGAAAAAGAAGGAGCTCATGGAGAAGAGAAAGGACCTAAAGTAAGAGGAGATTATCAGTGCTCAGTTGAGGCGTGAGCTGAAAAAAGAAAAATCAAAGGTGCACAAAGTCTCCAAGAAGGTGGAATGATTACGGATGCCATTGTCCTAAAGCACCCCGAATTAGCCCACCTAAGTAAAAGTATGAATCAACCTTGCAATGTCTGGAGGATTTGACTCGCATTCTCACGATGGAAAGGTGACCACTTGCTTTATAGTCTATAGAAGAGGCACGTGCACACCAAGAGAAAGAGAACAAGATGAAGATGGTCAAAATTGTGGCTCGATACACTAAGACTCCTTGCAGAGGTAAAGGCCACCGCGTAATTCACAAAAGCTACTTATGACAACTACACTGGATAGGGATAGAGTGGCAAGAATATTGGTTGCCACCCATGAGACTAAACTCAATGAGTTCTAAGAGAAAAATAAAGGGAATAGAGTGGAAAGAGATAAGATCCTAGCTGAGGTGGAGAAGAAGTCAGAAGATATCGAGACCCTGCAAGGCTCGATCAAAAGCTGGCTTAAGGAATTATACCCCTAGATCACCCGTGGGATGGATGTGCTTGAGGACTTTGGAAGCAATAGTTGGAAAGTATTGTTGACACCATGAGTGCCAAAGGGGAGGAGCATGAGTTTTGAGGAGGTGAGCACCCTTAGTGGGTAGACCTCTGTCAGCAAGCTCAGAATGAGGTTGATGCTTGGGAGAAGTTAGAGGGAGAACTAGGGAAGGATTCCCCTCTCCTCCTCCAATAATAAACAAGTGCCCCATTTTTTCATTATTTCTCCCAATTCTTCATTCCCTTATTCTTTCTTTCCAACCATTATAAAAACCTGCCATTCTTTATTCTTTGAAGAGTGTTTCTAAGGATGGAGAACATGCATAGTGTGGGGTGATGTTGGGCCCCAGAATATTGGCTAAGTACAAGAAGGCACGTGGGCACGTAGGACCTATTTGAATAAGGGTGTGTGGGTGAAGGTGCGTAGGGAAGGGTTCTAGTAGGGTTTTACAGAACACAACATGCATGTAAGGAAAGACAAATTTTGGGACTTAGCCATATTTGGCATTCCAAGAAGCACACGAGAAAAGCGTGACCCTATCTAGCATGTGGAATGATAAGGTACCAGCCTGGCACTGTAGGATCAAAAAGGGAATATTCCATGTATGCGATGGAAGGTTCCAGAAGAACATAATTGCACAGAGTGGAGATTCAGATCAAAGGAGGCATGTTTCATTGGAAGACCACTTGGACACTTGGCATCTAATCTATTACCTTAGAAGGCATGGTAGTGAAGGCATAAGGGCTATAAATTGAGGGGCATGGATAGTAGAAATGAGGATATAGAGGGTGATAAGAGAAGAGATGTGCAGAGAGAATAGTGTGCTAGAAAAGAGGCAAAGCTCTGTAGAAATACCATGGAGGATTCTATGGGTTGGGATTAAGAAAATATAGGAGTGATGACACATTTAGAGGGATGGGTATGTATTCATCTTTGTAATATGAAAGACATAGTGTAGTTCTGATGCATGGATTTGCTCTGCATTGTTTTATAGGTCTGTTATGACCTCAAGGATTGTAATGTGGTTACTAGACTCATCAATATGAATATAAGATTCTTTATTCTAAATCATATATGTGTTCATGAGTATAATCCTTTAATGCATTTCCTTTATGTATGAATCAATTCTATATGTTGTTTGTTATTTCTCTTTTATGGATGCATTGATGTGATAACTCATCCTAGGTTCTCAAATGAGGCATGGTTCTTTCCTATTCATTTGCACTTGAATATCTATCATAAGATTATGTATTCTCACAAGACTCACATAAAGGAGGGACTCAGTGCCTGTGCACGTGCCTTAGGTGAGCACCCAATGCCCACTAGGTGATAGGTCCGATGTGCATGGGATTTTACTATTTAATCTAAGGGTATAAAAATGACTAGAATCTTCTCCATTAGAATTTACAAAGGATACATGGTCCTTCAAATCATGCCTTGTTGAACATCTTTGAAATCAACACAGAGTTCTAACTTCATGGACATTCTAGATTGTGTAATGGACTATTTCTTCATGTTTTCCTACCCAATCTAGCAGTACTTGATAGGGAATGATGCACATACCCTTCCTCAATGACACTTTGGATCACCACTACATTTCATTCTATGAGGGGGCTCTATCTTTGGATGGAAAAGCCTCTATGATTTATTTTGTGATAGGCTTGGAATCTCTAGGATCAAGGTGCAATAGAGTGTCTGAGAAACACTTGGATCAAATCCTATTAGGTATTCATACTCCCATGATAATATGTCACTTTAGAATTTCTTGAGATACGACCATATGAGTGGCTTAAAATATTTTGGGATTGGCGTAGCATTTACTTTTCCAATACAACATGGCTCCTTGATCACATACTAACAATCTCTGAAAGATGAAATCAAAATATTTCACTGCTTTATGCACATGTTCTTGTCTATCACCCTTGAACTCATCATCAGGGCATTAAAACTATGTGGCCTCTCCTTATAGGTCCACAAGCTTGGCTTTTAGGATGGGGGAACTTATGCTTGTCTTATAATTGAATCATTTTGTCCAACCATATATGATTATGTAATTTATCTTCCATCATTAGACCCCATAAGAGCACACTGTCCCCCTTTCTAATGAATTAGGAAAATTTCACTGCATCATTGGTTAAAAACCTTACTCATGTCTGGATTGGTGATTTCAGCCCACACTTGGACATAGATGGACCTTACCACCATATTGATGTGCTCCTGAACCCCTCCATTCCTGCAGGACAAGGTCTTCAAGTAGGTTGAGAACTTTTATGAACTAAGGTCTACCATCTATCTTTATAAGCCATTTGAGGCATATCTATTTGCTTTTTTGAGTAACTTGTTTGTGACTTTGGTGGAGTAACGGGATTCAGTGTCTCCCAAATGTACTCTTATGAATCTTGGCCTTAATCTCTCTCCTCTCATACCCATTAGAAGACAATGTACTAGTGCTTTTGGGTATTCTACTACATTGTTGGAGCATGTAAAGTATGATTGGGCTGTGCATGAAGAATAAATTTTCACTCTTCAGAGAGATTTTCCACAACACCTGCGTTTTGCACCAATTCAAACTTCTGGAGCTCAGTAAAAATACATCTTCCATAGTCCATGATTTTCATCATTTTCTTTCTTGAGCATGGTAGGTCAACATGACATACTTAAGCTTAAGGATCATCCATAAAAACTCAAACTCACCAGTCATTCGATAGCTGTATCCAATAGGGATAAAATCACGGAGCTTACTCCATGTAGCCTGAGCTCATCTAATGACCATAGATCACATTGATTTTTTTTAGCCTAGCTCCTATATCTAGATGATTTTAGTTATGACTAAACTATTGTTCACTTGGCCTTCTTGGATGAGGCTCAATGTCAGATTGGGGATTATTGATGGGTCACCCATGACTCAATGCATCAATATGGATATAGGAGCCTCAACTATTCTATGGTATCTATCCTATGCTTACCATACTGTGTTCTTAAAATCATATGAGATCCAATCAGAATTACACAGTAACCACCCAACTTGGCAGTAAAATCTCTATGATTTTCAGGAAAATGGAAAACTTATGGAGGTCAGCGTCAGGTGATTTTTTCACCAAACTTGAGTTATTTGATGATATCTTCCCAATCTAATGCATTTTTTGAGGGTCTAGATTCAATATCAACTTGATGAACTCCTATAGGTTGTAAGAGTTGAGCTCGATTTGCAATGTTATACCAGACTGACCATATTAGGACATAGCCCTTCTACTTAAGACCTGAGGAAATTACCAATTTCTCTTGGGTGGCTAAAATTCAAGTCTCTTATTTCCTCGAGTCAATCATACAGATGTGAACAAGATATTTTCCTACTATAAAGGACATATAGATGGGTGGGGTTCTGAAAATTTTCTTAGCTTACTCCTCTCACTATCTTGATAGGAATTCCTTGAAACTCAGGGGTTCTCAACTTGCTAATATTTACATGGGCTCGTGTGACTCGGTAAAAACACATAATTCCCTTATACAATTGAATAGCTCACTCAAATGATGTACACAAATCAGTGAGCTAGGGAGTGGCTTGGTCTTCATTGGCTCATCGAGTTCAAACCCACAGTGTACTCACCACCTATTTCAACATCGTGTTGGGATTCTTCTACTTCTAACACCAAATGAGAGGGAGATCAAGCTTGCATATGCTGGAAATGACTCGAATACCCTATACATATAGCTAAAATTTGTGATCCTTAATGGATCATCCTCCGAAAGACATTGTCTCATTTATACATGTGTGAAAATACCTTGTTCCTTTTATTTCTGTAATGGTCCTTCACCCTTTTCTTGATGGTTCTCTTCACCTTATATTTGGATACCTGTGTAAAACTTGCAACTTTGAATAATATCCCGCTAGAAAACAAGACTCAATTTTTTGAAAATGTGACCTCGGTCATGGAATAAATTGGCCCACATTTCATGATATTGAAGTGACTTGGGATTTCATAACAATTGTTGGGCCCCTAGAATATTAACCAAGTATGAAGGCATGTAGCTGCACATGATCCCAGTTATAGAATGGTGCGCAAGGCAAAAGGGCGCATGAGAAAGGTTTAAGGAAGCACATAGTGTGCACAACATGTGAAAGGATGTTCAGGACTTAGCTAATTTGAGTGCCTAGGGAAGAACACGTGAACATCGTGATCAGTTACACATGGATAAGATGCTAGCCTGGTGATAGGCTGGCCAAGGAAAGAGCATGCCCGAATGGAATCTTCTAGAAGATCATCATGAGATAAAGTGGAAAGCTCAGGCCTGGAGGAGCATGCTCACATGAAGGACCACAATCAACACTTGGCATCCGATTTGAGGGCGCTGGAAGGTGAGTTTGCAGCTCGGGAAAGATATAAATACAAGTGTCTGTGGAGTAGAGGATATACTGATATACACATATACATCTTCAGACAGAGATGCATCTTCATAGAGATACATGGAGACATATAGACATATGGGGAGATATACATAGGGAATAGTGGGTTAGAAAGTGAGTGAATCTCTACAGAGTTGCTGCGAGTGGATAGTTTGGGTTTGGGAAAGAATGTACTAAGCATGGAAGTTGTTATTTTCTTTTTTTTAGCTTAGTTACATACGTCCAGTGATACACATGACTGCGGTCTGCTCTCTGTGACACTCTGTAATGAACCAATGAATATAATGAGGTTACCTATTATAAATAGACATGGATATCAATGGTTTTAATGCATATTTCTCTCATATGAGTTCTCTATCCTTTCATGCTAAGAATGGATGTTTTTATATTTCTTTCTATTATAATATATGTTCTAGATTATGTTAAAAGCCTTCGGTCTGAGTGACTGCAAGGATCTGGAGGCCGTTCTGAGCCCTATGGTTCTTGTTTGTCTTAACTTCCTAAATACTCTTACAGTAATCATAGATGATGCTTCCCACTAAACTCACATAAAAGAGAGACTCAGTACCCACATGTTCCTCAGGTGAGTGCCCAGCATCTACTAGGTGATAGGCCAACACGCATTGGGTTTCTTCCTTTTGTGATAGGAGTAAAAATGACTACATCTTGGCTCCATTACTGGGACCTCTTTTCAAAGTTGTAGTGGGATATATCATACATCATGATCTGTTTAATGAGTAATGACAGAGCAGTTGAAATTGAAAATTGTTGAATCATGGTTTAAGAGCATGGATGATGAATTTACTAAGAGATATAACACTGGACCTAAATTTAATGCACGTAGATGGGTAGAAGAGAACCTCTACCATGATATGTACGAGACCTTCTTCTACTACTTCCCAGTAGAGTTATATGAATGGCTTTCAGCCTATACGTCTAGATCAAGTTGGTGTTATGGATCACATGTATGGGCCAAACAAGACTACCAGAGGTTGTAGGATGTAGATCTGATGTGGACCCATGTTGTCAATCATTGGTGGAGAGGAGTACTAGCTAGCTACACTTTGGAGTATGCCATCTCTATGTATTCTTGTCCAGAGGTTGCTGAGTTTGAATTTCTATGAGAACCTAGAGGAATGTTTCTACGTGCTATTCCTCTAGCTATGAAGATATTGATGGTTACCATGAGTTTAGAGGCTTTCCCAATGGGTAGATAAACCATTATGAGTGTTGGGTAAGGGAGCTTGGGTGGAGGAAGATGGTAGATATCATGATAGAAAAGGAGAGGGAAGAAAGATGGCTCAAGTATAGTGAAGCGCATGAAAGGGAGATTGTTAGACAATGTGAGGCTACTAGTGTGATGGATCTATGGAGACAGACGTTGTAGGAAGGAGCTGAGGTTCATGTGGAGGACATAGAACCTGAGCAGTATGTGTTACCCCATCTTGGCAAGTACGTAAGGGAGACCCCTTCGGCTTCTGGTGAGATTTCGTTGCATAGAGAGAGGAGATTCGTTGGCGCATATCTGAACCTACCTAGTGATCGATCCCTGACACTTGGTTTTACCAATCTAGGAAGAAGTGTTATTGACCCAGTTGATATCAGTGGAAGAGATAGATCCGTGCCTAGGAGGTATAATTTTTTCAGTTCCTTCTTCTATGGCTGCACATATTCTAGTATTTAGAGGATTCTTTGGAAAAGGGGCAAGTATACAAGATTTTGGTCTTACATCAGGGAGTGGCACGGGACAAAGTAGTGGTAGTGGGGCGCTATCACGGACCATCAACACATAGTTTAATGGGACCATGGGGGTGATTGGCATAGCTCCTACAGGCCCTATTAGACCCAGTTATTCTGGTGGATTTGGTGGCTCTGAAGGCACAGGACCTGGTGGACCTGGTGGATCAGGTGGTGGAGGAAACAAGGGGAACCAAGGCTTGGCTCGAGAGGACAGGGACCCTAGCCACCACCTCAAGTATTCTTTGAAATGTCTTTGCATTTTCTAGATTATAGGGGCATTTTGGATGTAGTGGAACATGTTCACAATTGTGAGCTGCTATGGCACGCGAAGGGTATCACAACCCCAAAATGAAAGGCTAGTCATTTTGTGACCACATTACAAGGGTGCACGCATAGCTGGTATAGAAAGTATGACCCTCATCAAATGGTGGTGGACTATACTACCTTAAAGAATGCATTCTTGGTAGAGTTCCACATTCCTGAGTTCAAGTAAAAAATCATTAGCACTTTGAAGGAGATTCAACAAGGAATGGCAGAGAGTGTTTAGGAGTACAATGCATGTTTTAAAAATCTCTTATCTAAATTATCATATGATATTCACCCTTATTAGCATGTGCAGTGGTTTGTTGGAGGATTGATCACCCCTTTTAGAAGGGCCTTATCTCATAAGACTTTTATATACCCACGTAAAGCATTGGAAGTTGCCTTGCGTGCTGAGGCTGTTGGTAGTATTGATATTGGCGTTAGCCCATTCCTAGAGGCTCAGATTGCTTCTATGGCCAAACAGTTGGAAAAATTATCTATGAACTCAGTCCATGAGACTCGCAGTGGTTTGTGGTGCACATATTGTGAAATAGAGGGGCACGTTAAGGATAATTTCCCTTAGAGGATGGTACATGCTATGATAGTAGATTGTGAAATCTATCATGGGGAGCATGATGCAAGTAGGTGTCCCTTGCTGCAGTGTGTAATCAGGAAGAATGTATCTTGTTATTGCAAAATTTGTACCTCCACAACCCATGATACTAAGGAATGTAGGTTCATTAATCAAATCAATGAGGTTATTCATCATGGGGTGCACTAGACCCGCATTGCCAGTGGTTCTAAAAATTATGATTATCTCTATGAGGAGCATGCAGATGGAGGCACACGTGGAAGGGGTTTTTGAGGAGGATTCTGTGGTTGAGGTAACTAAGGAGGAAGAAATGAGTTCCCATGAAGAACATTTTTCAACTGTGGATCTATAGAACATTACAAGTGTGAGTGCCTAGACCTGTTACAGTGCTCATGGTGTGGAAATAATCATAAGTATGAGGAGTGCCTGGAACCATTTGAGCATATGAATCAGTAGCACCTGAAAGACAAGGGCACTATGATGGTTAGTATTAAGAAGGAAGACATATAGTGGATGCCTCAGGTAACACGGGATGAAGGTTTAGAGCCTGTCTTGGTAACAACAAGGGCATAAGCCATGTATGCAAGAGAGGTACCAAGACAGAAGAACCTGGTTTCAAGAGAAGAGGTCATTCATGGAAAGTATCCAGACCCCGCGCATCAGAAGGAGATATATCAGGACACCATGGATGTTATTCGAAGCTTACAAGGGGAGATCTAATGTCTAAAGGAGCAATCTAGAAGGGAGGAACAAGGGAGGAGAGTCAAGGCACAAAAGGATGACCTGGATGAGGTCAAGGAGGTGTGTAAAATGCTAAGGTAGGAGAACATCATTCCTTTGCTAGGATCCTGGTTGAGAGAGAAGGTACCACATGTCAGAGAAGAGTGTGAGAGACAGGTCTTGCATATGAACCTTCCCCCTCATAGCCTCAACTATGACAAGGAGATTACATTGAATGTAGTTGTAGATGGATGGATCCTCAACAATATACTCATTGACACTGGCATGGAGGTTAATGTTCTTACTTTGGATGCATGACATCAGGTGGGGAGACCTGCATTATAGCCATCTTCGAATGTGTTGTATATGGAAAACAAAACTAAGGCAATGCCCATCGGTGTCTTGAAGGATGTAGCTATTACTATCTAGGGAGCCAAGTTTACTGGGGACTTCGAAGTCTTAGCACTCGCCAAGGTGGACAATTTCCCAGCACTACTTGGGTGCCCTTGGTGTTACAAAAATAATGTGGACCTTCAGTTCAACAAAGGGTACATCAGCTTCAAGAATAAAGAGGAGTGGGTCATTATACCCCTGGTTGATGGGAAGTTGACACCCTATATCGAAACATTGGGAGAAGAAGTTCTAGATAGGATATATGTGCACTCAATCAGAGACCTTGAGATGATACACCCTACTAACGGGGTTATCTAGTTTGAAGATGCTCAGTCAGTAAGTGATACCACCAGCCTGACATGTGACAATTGGGTGCATTGGAACTTATGAATTAATGGGATGGATAGTTGAGAGGGTTAGTGACCAAGGTAACAAAGGTGCACATGGTTAGGCACCTTGGAGGAAAAGAACTGCCCAAGTATTCAAGAGGAGCCTTCCCTGAGATCTTTCTGCAGGAGGTAGAAGCTCAGTGGAAGGATGAGAAGGAACGGAGGGGGATGTTGAGTTACGTCTTGCTCGGCACAACAACTTGTTGGTGGGCCACACATTAGGAGAGCCTTTTAGAATGGTGAGAGGTAAGAATTGATCTCTTTGTTAGATTTTCTAGGAGTAATGTACCCACCATCATCAAGGAATACCATGGGAAGGAGCCCACCTCTTTCCATATCCAGGAGTGTGAATGGGTCTAGAGAGAAGGCACAGGAAGATTTTCCACCATCCCTCTGGGTGCACAAGTTGTATTCTACACTACAGAGTTGTGCGCACATGGTACATTCATTCAGAGACACGCCTGCCAGACAAGGAATTGGCAGGAGCTCGTGGCTGACCTTATTCAAGCCTTTGAGTATTGGAGTACCAAGCCATTGGTTGATAAGGCCTTACAGGGTATCAAGCACCTTACCATGGGGATAGTGCTAAGATGGATGATAGGCTTTTGTAATTATTAGGTGAACTAGGTGTAGTGGCATGCTTTGAAGAAGTTGAGGAAACAGAAGAGTTACAGCTTGAGTGCGCGTGTTTGGAAAAAGAGAAGGGAAAGTTGGTATATGTGATTGATGGAGAGGAATCAGAAATCTTAGATGTTATCCATTCTGTAGGGACGCATGTGAGGTAGTGGATAGTGTAGATGCTCACATGCGTGCTTACCATGAGCCTATAAAGATGAAGAAAGTTAACATCAGTTTGAGAGAAGAACCTAAGGAAGCTATTATTAGGGATTACTGGATAGAGAAGGAAGTATCAAATATCATTGATCTGCTACGTGAATTTGAGGATTTATTCCTATGTGGGTACCATGAGCTCAAAGGCGTTCACCAGTCCTTGGGGGAAATGAAGATAAAGCTAAAGGATGGTGGGCACCTGGTCAGGAAAAGGCCCTACTGGATGAATCCAAATTTATGTGTAAAGGTTAAGGAGGATATAGAAAAAATGATAGCTTCTGGGATCATTGAGGTAGTGGAAGAATTAAAGTGGATAAGCTCGATGGTAATTAGCATAAAAAAAGATGGGCAGATTAGGATTTGTGTGGATTATAGGGAATTGAATGTAGTTTGTGTCATTGATCCATTTCTGACCCCCTTCACTGAAGAAATTTTGGAAGGAGTCACTGGGTGCAAAATCTACTCCTTTACGGATGGATTTTTAGGGTACCACCAAGTCTGGATTGCAAAGGAAGACCAAGAGAAGACAACTTTTGCCACCAAGTGGGGAATTTTTACATATGTGGTCATGCCCTTTGGGTTGAAGAATGCGCTTATTGTCTTTTCACGCATAGTGGTGCAAGCATTCCAGGACTTCATCCATAAGTTTCTTCAGGTCTATTTGGATGAATGGACAGTATATGGTCTGGTTAAAGACCATTGTGACAATTTGAGGTTAATGTTTGAGAGGTGTAGGCAGTTGAGGATATCCCTCAACATTAAGAAATGTGTGTTTGCTACCCCCTTTGGGACTTTATTGGGGCATATCATATATAAGGAGGGATTTCTAGTAGATCCCACTAAAATTACAGTTATTATGGGGTTGAGGGAGCCTACTAGCTAGAGCGCAGTACGTGAATTCCTTGGGCATGTAGGCTATTACAGAAAATTCATTAAGGGATATGCCAAGATTGTCATGCCATTAGAGGAACTACTTAGACATAAAAGTTCCTTCCATTGGGGAGAGGCGCAGTAGAGGGTGTTTGATACATTAAAAGATAGGCTTATTACCGCACCTATTTTATGGTTTCCCTCTTGGGACAAGCCATTTCATGTTCATGTAGATGCCTCAAGGACCACCATTGGAACATTACTTGGACAACCAAGTGAAGGGATTATTGATCATTCTCTCTATGTTGCAAGCAGGAGGCTGACACCAGCAAAGCAAAATTATACCACAACCTAGTGCAAGGCCATGTCAATAATCTACATGCTCTTCAAGTTTCAAAAATATCTACTGGCAACACCGTTTGTGTTTTACACTGACCACATGACATTAAAGTATTTGATAATAAGCCCATTCTTCAAGGGTGCATATGCCAATGGGTGTTGTTGTTTCAAGAATTTGAATTCACTGTTGTAGTCAAACCTGGGAAAAGCAATTGTGGGCCTAATCATCTATCAGTAATTGATTTAGGGGAGGACATGTAGAGTATTGAGGAATCAATTTCAGACGTGCAACTGTTTAGGTTACGACACACACCCTCAAATTTAGAGGAGATTGCAGTATTCTTAAAGGAAGGTGTGGCACCAGATGGAATGAAAGCATTGGAAAAAAATTAGTTGGCCATACATGTCACGTCCTATATGTTAATCAGTGGAGACTTATACAAGTTGGGGCGTGATGAAGCTTTGCGTAGGTGTGTATTAGAGCATGAGCATCTGGCCATCATGGAAGAAGCACACAGAGGAAGTGCGGGTGGGAAATACGTAGGTAATGCCACCATGCGTAAGATATTAATGACATATTTATGGTGGGAAACCTTTTATAAAGATTTCAGAGATTATTGTAAAGCATGTGACCATTGTCAGCACATTGGTAAACCAAGAAGGAGAGATGAAATGCCTTTATGCCCTATTCCTAGTGTGAATCCTTTTGAAAAGTGGGTGATAGAATTTGTAGGATCTATTGCAATGAAAATGTGGAGGACTAGGTCATGTTATGTCATCAATTGCATAGATTATCTTACAAGGTGGGCAGAGTTAGCCCCAACTAAAGATTGCATGGCAATAACAGTGGCAAGGTTCTTATAGGAGAACATTATCATGAGGTATGGATTCCCGTTGAGTTTGACCATTGATAGGGGTATTCATTTCTTAAATGAGACCATGAGGATCCTATTATTTGAGTTCATGGTGGTCCTTCACAAGACTATGCCCTATCACTCACAAGAAAATGGAATTGCGGAAGCATTCAACAAAATACTGAGTCATACCTTGACCAAGATTTGTGATTTCAGAAGACTTGATTAGGATGACAAAGTATCAGTAGTATTATGGGCTTAGAGGACAATGTAGAAAAGACTAAACAAAGCCACACCTTTCAATTGGTGTTTTGCGTAGAAGTTGTTTTGCCGGTTGAATTTATGTTGCCTTCTCTGTGAATAGGGCACGTATGAGGGTTAGCCGATGAACAAGCACTGGAAGAAATAATTGAGGAGCTAATGAAACTGGATGATAGATGATCACTTTCCCAATGGAGCCAAACAGTGGAAAAGGCAAAGCAAAAGGCTTGGCATGATCACCATATTAGAAACAAGAAGTTTGAGGTTGGGAAGATGATATTATTATATGATTCTAAGTTTTTGCGCCATTCTGGAAATTTGAAACCATTGGTTGGGTCGTTACACAATCTCATAAATCCTCGATTCAGGTGCATGCCAGTTACAAGTGCTAGATGGGATGAAGCTACCTAGACACTTCAATGGGAGTAGGCTGAAGCCCTACTATAAATAAGTCTTCTTGGTGTTTGTAAATAAGGTAGTTTTGCTAGTTAGTTTAGAAGTTTCCTTCATGCATTTTTCCATTTTTTGTGTTTCCCTTTCACATTGTTGTTTTATTTTGCACATTGCGTGCCAATAGCCTTATTGCTATTTTTGGAGAATTTTTGAGTGTTTAGAGGACCACACATCACTTTAAGTGTGGGGTGGATAAAATTGAAGAAGTGTGTGATTAAAGTACAAAGAAAGTTGAGTTGAAAAGCCTTGTTGAGTAGCAGGGTTGAAAGAGGTATATAAAAGAAGAAGATGGAAGAATGGTTGGTGCCAGGGTAAAGCTACTTGTAGATCCCACGTACTAAGGAGGAGAAAGTGAATTTGAAAATAACATGAGGTAGGCGAGAGAAAGGATCAGGACCGAAGAAGTGCCTTCAGTGCGGGTTACGCGTGCGCAAGAGTCTCCTATTAGGTTGGATTTGTTGCACGCCAGAAGGTTGGAAGATTTTTCGCGTAAGATTGGGTGAGCAAGTGAAGGCACTGAAGATGGGCTTTTCTTGAAAAATATGCATTAAATGAGCAAGGTATGGTGGTAGGTGAAGTACCATTTAATGATAAAAAAGGGAAAAACTATAAATAAAGGGTCGAGGCACTTTAATTTTCACTTTGCGAATAGAGAGAAGTGATTGTGCATTTGTGGCAAACTAGGGCTTCCAAAATTTGATCGGGTGAAGAAGAATCTACAAGGGTGAGGTGCGAGTAGCTATGTTTGAATCTGAAAACTAGAAGGGATTTCATAGGAATTAGAAGGATTATGAGGTGGCTCCGTTTCATCGAAGTATTATCCCAATTTAGGGTTTTACGAAGTTAGGGCATGTGAAAAGCAATTTTCTTCACAGAATTGAGATCTGAGACTGGAGGAATTTGAAAAGAAGAGTGATAAGGAGTAAGTGAAGGGGTAAGAGGATGTAGATAATGGCACCAAAGAAAGGAAAAGGCAATAGCAAGGCCAAGTAGCAAGAGTCCAAGATAATTAACAATGAAGAGTGGTATGTAGAGATGCAGTACCCCGACGGGGTAATGATGGGTAAGGAATGGGATTCTCACCTAAGGAATGTGCCTGTGAGTGATTACAACCATCGAATGAGCATGATCGAGAAGCATATGGCACTGAAGTTAGTATGCCCCACAAATAAAAGGACACTAGAAGGGTTTCCCATTTACAATGATGATGTAAAGGTCAAGATGGAGAATGTGGGATTGTTGAAACTCTATGAGTTACCCTATTTTGGAAATCTAGAGCATCTATATCAATGGTTGATGTCGCGAGTACATGAGGATTACTTCCATTTTGTAGGGCACAAGATGTGCATTACTCCTCAAATCATCTCATAGTTCACAGGCCTCAAATGCCAAGGAGTCAGCCTAGATGATGACCTGAGAGACAAGGAGTCAATTCAAGAAACCATTACTGAATACACTTGCAAGAAAGGGTTGAGATACCACAACATCTCAGTGATCAAGGGCCCAATGATGAAGATGGCTGCACATCTAGTGACAAAGCTAAATGGCTAGGAGAGATGGACTCAGGTTAATAAGCCTTGGTTACATGTCTATAGAAAATTTTTAGAGGGAACCATCTATAACCTACCTACATACATCATGGAGGAAATTGTCAGTTTCACAAAGGAGGGGGATAGAATCCTCTTCGAAAACATCTTGTTAACTATATTGTTTTCAGATATTGGGGTACTAGATGCATCCGATAAGTTTGTATGGGAATAACATGTCGAGGACCCTTTGCCCGCGAAGAGGTTTGAGAAGTATGCATGTGACACAATGTCAGCACCCAATAAGGTGCGCTTGGAGAAGTGGTACATGCACCTGAGGAATGCATACAAGGTAGAATGAATGATTCTTGAGAAACTTCCAGAAGTCACTAAAGGAGAAGCCAAATTTGTGGTGTACCAACACTTCTTCCTAGGTAGGTTCAGACTAGTAGATGAGTCTTGGAGCCAATGGTGCAAGCTTCCCTTCATGTTCATAGATCAATACTTCCAAGCGGGAGTAAATAGATTCGTGGAGTCTAAAAAACTAAGGCTAGAGCTTTGTAGTCTAAACTAGGAGCATAGAAAAATGTGCAAGAAGTTGAACTACCCTGGAGGCAAGTGCGCATACATAGAGAGATATGTATCGCATGAGATACAAATGACAAGGCCAGTGACACTAACCATTATAGGAAAATCTGTGGCACACATGTACCTCCGCATAAGGCCCAAGTTTGAGAAGGGTGTGTAACTGGAGAATGAGGTCTCCATACTTGAAGATCCCATAGGTAGGAAGAGGCCCGCACCCAATAAGAGGGGAAGAGAAGGAGAAGCACCAAGTGTGTAGATGGCTCAGACAGTGAGCATGCCGTCAACAATTGCCAAGCCTAATACTTATGTGCGTAGAAAGAAGTCCCTGGAAAAAGAGAAGACACTAGATGAAGAGGCACCAGAGCAACCCCTCACCAAGAAAAAGTAGAGGATAGAAGAAGAAGCTGACTCGGAGGAGATCGACAGCTTGGAGAAACACCTAGGTGAAAGAGAGGATGAGAGTGGAGAAGGTGACAGCAGGGAGGATGAACCTAAAAGGGACCAGGAGCCATATGTCCTAGAAGTATATGAATTTGGAGAAGAGAGTGGAGAGGATAAACAAGATTTCATTTTCATGTGGAAAAAGAGTATACAGGGTGAGGAAGGTGCCCAAGACATGGGAAAGACTGAGGATAGCGCAAAAAATTAGGAACCCATAAGTTTTAAAAAGGAGAAGATCATGGAGGTGGCAGAGAGAGAAGCACAGAGAATGCTTGAGGTTTTGGTAGACAAGGAGTTGAAGTGCAGCACGAATATAGTGCTGGAGGAAGGAAAAGAGGAACATACTGAGAGGAAGCAGGCCAGTATGGGAGGAGGTCCCAACCTAACTGTAAGTTTTCCAAAAGGAGCACTCTTGGGGAGAAGGGCTCTTGATGCAGAGCAAAGGCCAGTAATGAGCTATGTTGATGACTCAAGGAAGGTGTTGTGCACACGGTTCTAGAGCACTATACCCACTGAAAGGCTTCTAGTTATGGGGTCATTTGAAAAGGAGGGCATGTACCATAGGACCAAGAAGATGCTTTCTTGGGTGTTTGAGTTCCACATCGGCGAGCCAAACTTTGAAGTCTACCAAAAATTACTCATCACGCTGCCATAATCTAAGGGAGACAACCCCTTAGTGAATTCTCAGGAGCTCTCATATGAGAAAGTATGCAATGCTCTTAATAAGGTTGCAGTTGAGACAGAGGCAAGGCTATTTACATGAAATGACAACATAAGGGCTCTAGAGGGGAAGTTAGCCAAGAAATAAGAGGAGCTAGCTGAGATGACCAGGAACTTAAAGCAAGAGGATTTGATCAGCGTGCAGCTGATGCACGAGCTCAAAGAAGACAAAGGTGCAAGAAGTCTACAAGAAGGTGGAGTTGATCAAGAGTGCCATCATATTGAAGCACCTAAACCTAGTTCCAATCCGTCAGAGGTACGCATCAACTTTGGAATGCTTAGAAGACCTAATGCACATCCTCACCATGGAGAGATGACCATTGGCCCTAGAGTCTGTGGAGGAAGTAGCAGTGTGCTTGAAGGAAGAAGACAAGCTAAAGGTGGTATCACTCATTGTTGAGTATAACAAGGTGCTTGTAGATGTAAAAACTACTTCACAATCTGCTGAGGCTGCATATGACAAATGCGAAGACAGGGATAAGGTAGAAAGTGCCTTGGTCACTACGCACGAAGTAGAGCTAAAATAATTCCATGAGAAGATTAAAGGAAATAGGGTAGAGAGGGATAAAGTCTTGGCAGATGTAGAAAGAAAATCTGAGGAGTTTGAGGCACTAAGGGGCTCAATCAAAATGGGATTGAAGGAGCTATACTCTCATATCACCATAAGGATGGACACACTTGAAGACCTGGGAAAGGAGGTGGAAAATTTTGTTGACACTTTGGGCACCCAGGGGATTGGCCTTACTTTTGATGAGGTAAACATCCTGGTCAGTGACCTATGCCAGAAAGCAAAGGGCGAGGTCGATGCATGGAACAAATTGGAGGCTGACTTGTAGAAGGATTTCCCTATCCTACTAAGCCAATGCCCCCCATTCTTTCTTCTCTCCCCATTATTTCATTCCCTTATTCTTTTGCAAAATGTAAGGCTATCACTAAAATTCCTTAAGGCAATGTGGATCTTAGTTAAGTAGAGTGTTTTTGAGGATGGAGAATAGGCGTAGTGTGTGGTGATGTTGGGCCCCTAGAATATTGACCAAGTATGAAGGCACATAGGCACATGGGATCCTAGTTATAGAATGGCGCGCAAGGCAAAAGAATGTAGGAGAAAGGTTTAAGGAAGCACATAGCACACGTGATGTGTGAAAGGAGGTTTGGGACCTAGCCAATTTGAGTGCCCAGGGTAAAACACATGAAAAGAATGATCAGTTATGTGTGGATAAGATGCCAGCCTAGTGATAGGATGGCCCAGGAAAGAGCATGCCCGAATGGAATATTCTAAAAGATCATCATGAGATAAAGTGGAAAGCTCAGGCCTAGAGGAGCATACTTACATGAAGGACCACAATCAGCACTTGGCATCCAATCTAAGGGCACTGGAAGGTGAGTTAGCAGCCCGGGAAAGCTATAAATACAAGTGCCTGCAGAGTAGAGGATATACCGATATACACATATACATCTTCAGATGGAGATGCATCTTCATAGAGATACATGGAGACATATAGATATATGGGGAGATATACATTGGGAATAGCGGGTTAAAAAGTGAGTGGAGCTCTGTAGAATTACTGTGAGTGGATATTTTGGGTTCGGGAAAGAATGTACTAAGCATGGAATTTGTTATTTTATTTTTTTTAGCTTAGTTACATACATCCAATGGTACGCATGAATACAATCTACTCTCTATGACACTCTGTAATGAACCAATGAATATAATGAGGTTACCTTTTATAAATAGACATGGATATCAATGGTTTTAATGCATATTTCTCTCATATGAGTTCTCTATCCTTTCATGCTAAGAATGGATGTTTGTATATCTCTTTCTGTTATAATATATATTTTGGATTATGTTAAAAGCCTTCGGTCTGAGTGACTACAAGGATCTGGAGGTTGTTCTGAGCCCTATGGCTCTTTTTTTGTCTTAACTTCCTAAATAATCTTATAGTAATCATAGATGATGCTTCCCACTAAACTCACATAAAAGAGAGACTTGGTATCCATGCGTGCCTCGGGTGAGCGCTCAGCTTCTACTGAGTGATAGGCCGACGCGTATGGGGTTTCTTCCTTTTGAAATAGGATTAAAAATGACTACAAAAACCAACTTATTTATATGAGAAACTTGACTACTCCCATCCCTTGTATTAGAATAGCTCAACCTACCTTTCTGAGTTCAATCTTTCATATTTCCACCGAATAGCACTCTCTTCACTTATATGCAAATTTTGAATTTCCAAGGTGTACTAGAACCTCATGGAGATGTACAGGTTATCAAATTTTTCCACTTTCTTAGAAGGTGGGCCTCCTAAAATATCTACAATGCAGACGCCTTACCCAAAAAATTTAAATTTTTTAAAATTTGTCCCATTCTGGAATGGGTGACAACATCTGGATTTTTCTGGGGACATGATTTTTATTAAGCATTGTGCAACCAAGACATAGCTCAGAATTCAAAATCTCTAGACCAGTGCCTTATCCATTGGGCCAAGGTTTAATACAAAGAAACCTCCTCTCAATACACAACCACATTAGTGCACACAAACACACAAAAAGGAACAGAAAGGGAAACAAGCCAAAACTGGGAAAGTATGTACAAAGAAGAAAGAGAATATTTACAAGGGGAGGAAAGGGACTATACAAAATTTACACAATTCCATAAACATACCAAGAGAAATAGGTACCTTTATGGAACAACTTACTAAAAGTATGAGGCACGTGGGAACCAAAAATGATCAGTTGAGTATACCAAAATATTATAGGAACGTTGTGTGGCTTGAAAAACAACACAGAAGCAAGTAGACCATCCACATAGTGATACTCTATGCTAAAATTATTTGGTTCCTGTGGAGAGTTGAATGTCTTCCTAAGACTTATCTTCGATAGAGGAAAAGTTCCATACAAAATCTTGTATGGTCCTGGGTTACTTCCATAATGATTTCTGCACACTACTTAGCTCTGACAATTGGATTCCTGAAAAAATCCAATCCTTATAGCATCCACTTCCTATTTTGATAAGATATTAATCTTATCCATGTGAAAATTTTGGCAACTATCATGACACAGATCTTGAAACCCATGCACTTCCACAAGAATTTCAAGAGGGAAAATATTGAATGATTTATTGTTTCCTTTTTCTTCAATTTGTGCAATTTCTACCTTGCCCCTGGAAAATACACCTATTGTCTTTACAAAATCAACTTCCTTAATTTCTGATTCTGGCAGGTCTTGAATCCTAAGCAAAAGTTGCATTACTGATTTGTCTTCATGATTAGCAGGGAAATTGAAGGCTATTAGACTAGGTAAAAATTGATCAATGACATCATTTTCTTGCCCTTGACCACATTCCAAGGAATGTACTGAAACAGGACTATCATAATCATAGTTGTGAAGAAAATATTCCAGACATGGATTTCCATTTTCTATTGGTTTCAAGGGATCTAGTGTACTGATTTCATTAGCAAATATAACAGGAGGACTGTTGAGTTCATTACCTTTCTTTTCTTCAGGTTCAAACACTTGTTTCTTGTTGAAAGAACTCAAAACAAGAGGATTATCATCAGTTACTCAGGTTTCATTGTCTTCCAATATAGGAGAAAAATTAGCTTTGTCCCTGTTTTCACGATGGATCTCAAATTCCACCAACATAGGATCATTCTTTTCAAACCAAGGACATTTAACCCTGGTGCAAGACATGTCTTCCAAGAATTTAAACTCAAGTTGAAATGGAGCCTCAAGCTATTTGTATTCTTCATTATTTGAAGGAATATTAAATTGGCATGCATCAGGTGGAGCAATAATAAGACATTCATTGGTGGAATTGAGGTAGCATTGAGGAATAAATACCTTGTAATATGAAGAATCAACATGAGAAGATTATGGAACTTGAATGTTTTCCTCTTTGTTACAAAGTGTCTCATATTCATCTATTGATTGTTCTTCAATTTTTTTAGCCTCCTCACATGCCTGTAGCTTCTTGTATTGTCTTTGTACTTCTCTCATCTGCTGTATGGAATTTTTATCATTTGTAGGCATTATTTTCATCTTTCTTCCTTTTTCAGCAGTTTCTTGATATTTAAGCCACAAATATTTAATTACTAGGTCATCACATGCAACAATTTGTTTCAATCTCTCTTTCCTTTCTTTCATTGTTAGTTTCTTTTTTGGAGATGACATGGGTGAAATAGTGGATTTATTTTTGGTACATGAAATATTAGCACAATCTGAAAACATATTTCTTACTTTACTATCTTCAACAGGTTGCAACAATGTTTGTGAAATCATTTTTACATTCATACCTCTGTAGAAGTTTTACAGAAACTAGACCTATTCTAGATTGACCGGAGCTTGAAAATTTTGAACAGGGAGATCTCCATCCTCATCCCCATCACTATCACTATCACTCATTGGTTTGGGCCAATAAGTGTTTTTCATCTTTCCTTCATTCCTGGGAAGGTTCCTAAATCATGAGAATGTGACAGAAGTTTGTTTCCCCAGTAGAGTCGCCCAAAAATCTTGGTTGGATTTTTTACCACTGAATATGCCCAATGGAAGTATGCAAAAACTATTAATAGTTAGGGAAATTCACTTTTGAACAGGGTGAAATTTCCTCTGCTTTGTGAGAGGAGCAGTTCCCTCATATGATGTTATTTTTGTATTTTTGGTGCTTTTAACTGAAAAGCATGAAAGGGTGGTAAAATTGAGAAATAGAAAATATGAAGAGAAAGGAAGAATGAATGTGGAAGAAGTACAGTTTACAAGTAGAGAGATGCACAAAAGGAGAACTTCCCTATCAAATGGAAAGGAATACAATGAGTGTGAAATATGAGAAGAAAAAAATCTTCCTCTCCTTTAGAACATACTGATATGGCAAAAATTCCACATACTCAGACACCCAACATAGAGTCTAATCACCTGAGCACCCATCATACTATGAAGGAATAAAAATATTAATAATTCAATTATAAGAATACTAATGTATTTTGCAATTGAAACCATCAACACAGTGGCATAAAAAGCATTATATTATGGAGGTAAAATTCTGTGCACACAAAGTTATAGCAGCCCATCCAATAACATCCAATAGGATAGAAGAACTCCTCAAAAGAGTTTTAAAATAAGAAAAGTTAGAGAGGAAACCCCTATTACAATTACAATTCAGCCTTATATAGGAAATCTTCTCCAAGAAGCAGTTAACAAACTACTTGACCAACCTTTAACCCCAATCCCAACCTCAAGTTGACTTAACTTGAGTAACATGTTACATTACAATTTACATATATATAGTATTTAATTAATTTGGTGAACAAATTAATTAAATATATTACAACTTAATCAACATTTAGATGAGGATTTCACTATTGCTTCATGTTTTCCTGTAATCTGCAGCCAGAGAGAATGATGCACATGCCCTTTAATTACACTTTCAATCACCACTAACTGTCATTCTGAGGCAGGTTTGTTTTCCATAAAATTCTCTAGAAAGTATTCATCAATTTTGGAATCTCTTGATTTTTGTGCATATTTCTTCAAGCCATGGTTCCAACGAGTATTCATTTGTGTAATTTCATTGATAATTGCTTGAGATATGGCCATCTGAGTAGGGGAAACTGTTTTGGGATTACTAGATTTACTTTTATTACACACAACTGGATGATTAATTTCTAAGTAGATTTGAAAGATTATTTCAAAATATTTCACTCCTTTATAATGTTTTCTATATAGTTTTAAATATTTTGGGCATCAAAATTGGTGGGCCATCTTTATATCTCCACTGCTTGGATTTGAGAATGGGGGGAAGATGTTTATATTATATTGGGCCAGCTTGGCCAATCTGGCCAAGATAGTAGTCACCCTACATCGCTGACCCCATTAGACCACAATAGCCCCCTTTCAATGCATTTGGTTTCACTTAGGCTCGGTTGACTCCTTATTCACGTCTTGATCAGTGATTTTGGCCCACACTTACACAAATGTCCCAAGGGCCTCCTGGGCTCTTGAACCCCGCCATTCCCACACACAATGCATTGAGTGATTCTTAAATTTTATGCACCTACTGTCCCAACTCCCTTTGGGCCATTCAGAACATATCTCTCTATATTTTTCACAACCTTTACTCTTTGGTGGAGTCAGGATCTTGACACCCAAATGTCCGTTGTGCATCTTAGAGAAAATTTATCTGCCATACCTACACTAGACCTTCACGACATTTTTGGGTCTTTCGTGTACTCATGTTATAAATGCTTTGGGCCATTCAGGCTCAACCTTCCAAATTTTCCACAAGACTTGTGCCCAACTCAAACTATGGCTTGATGAGCCATCCTCTTTTGCCATGTTTTTGATTCAATCTTAGCTCAAACTTCAAACTTGAGCTTGGCTTCATCTGCAGTACCCAAACTCACCATCATTGATTTGTCCAATGGCCAAGTCATAAGGCTCACCCATGTGGATTGAGATATTAATGACCAACTCACCTTGATTTTTCACAAGCTTAGATCCTCTATCCAGTTTACTTAATTCCAATGCACTCAGGGAACTTGGTTTCTCAAATGAGCTCAATGTCACACATATTATTGACTGACCTCATATGACTCAATGCTCAAATAAAGGAGCCTCCTCTATTCTACACCATCTCTCATGAGCTTAGTATAGTTTTCCAATCGATGAATCCTGGGAAGTGTACAAATCTCCCTTTGTTTACAATAGCTTATATTTTCCACCATTGAGCTACCATGCAGTCACTGCAGGTCCTTTCTTCACCAAACTCAATATTATCAATGAACTCGGATCCCCTGTCTGATTCATTTGTTGAGTTCGAATAAAACACTCAGTGAAATTGTATACTTTGCCTCTCCTTGATTTACATTATAACCACACCAACCATATTGGGAATTATCCCTTCAGTTTGGCATGTGCATCTTGGTTTTCTTATAGGTTGGATCGAACTTCAATTTGTCCTATTTCATTACATAATGCAGGAAGACTCGATCACCCAAGGAATAGTATTGGCCGAACTAGTTTTCTCAACTTACTCCTCTCACTAGCTAGATAGGCATTCTTTAAAACTCAGGGGTTATCAAATTTCCAATATTTACATGGGATCATGTAACTCAGTAAAAACACATCATTACCTTATACAATTGAATAGCTTCACTCAAAGGATGTACATGAACTAAGTGAGCCAAGGAGAATATTTTGGTCTTCATTGGCTCATCAATTTTTAACCCGCGGTGTACTCTCCACCTATTTCCACCTTGTGTCAAGATTATTCTACTTCTCACGTTAGGAGAGAGGGAGCTTAGAGCTTGCATGTGCCTGGAAACAACTTGACTAGCCTATATATATAGATAACACTTCATGATCCTCAGTGTACTCATCCTCCAGAAGACATTGGCTCATTTATGTGTGTGTAAAAATAGCTCATTCCTTTTATGTTTGCAATGGTACTTCACCCTTTTCCCAATGGTTCCCTTTTCCTTCTATTCAGATACCTGTGTAAAACTTGTAACTTTGAATAATAGCCTGCTAGCAAGAAAGACTCAGTTTTTTGAAAACGTGAGCTCAGTCATGGAATAACTTGGCCCACCTTTCATAACATTGAAGCGACTTGGATTTCAATAAAAATTATCTTGATTATATGAGCAACTCAAATACTCCCATCCCCTTCATTAGAATAGCTCGACCTACCTTTTTGAGTTCAATATTTCATATTTCCACCAAATAATACTCCCTTTGCTTATATGTCACTTTTGAATTTCCAAGGTGTACTATAACCTCATGGAGATGCCAAGGTTATCAACTTTTTCCACTTTTCTAGAAGGTGGGCCTCCTAAAATATCTGCAACACAAATGCCTTACCTAAAAAAATTTATTTTTTTGAAAATTTACCCCATTTTGGAATGGGTGACAACACATATAAAGGCATCTAAGAACACTAAATGCATTCATGTAATATCTATTCAATGGACAAGGGACTACATTTTCTGCATACAATACATAGGAAGGGGAAGTTCATTATTCCATCCACACATCTATCTACATTGTTACATCTATCTACTGCCCACTATCAAGTGCACTTACACAAGGTCATCCTCGGGCACAATTCTTTCACACAATCATAAGAACTACATGGAGTTTGAGATGTAGTGAAATGCTTTGTTGTAAGTTCAGTCAGTTGGGTGGCCACTGAGGTCAGTACAAACCCCCATATTGCATCTTTATTTTTTGGATTTGATGTGGTATTTTGGGGTTTATTATCCTATTTTACACCCCCTGCAAATTATCTAACTTGCAAAATCTAGGCTTGGGTAGTATGATGAATTATTAAGGATAAAGCTAGAGAAAACAAGTGTTATTCATGTTTTGGGGTACTTGAAATTTTTTTTGTGGCATTCCTATCCTTCTCTACAGGTATGAGAAATTCAAACACTTGGGAAAATTTTAAAACTTTGAGAAATTCAGGTTATCCCTAAGGAAAAATGCTACCAGCTGACACTTACTACCAACTGACATAGCTAACATATGCTATCAGCCGACACATACTATCATCCGGCAAGTCCAAAATATGCTACCAACTGACAGGAGGAACAAAATGCTACTGAACAGTAGAAAAAATGTTTCTACTGACCAAAAAAGAAAGAATTATGTAACCGATCGACATAATTCGACGTAGCTCAACTACCTGTAAGGCAAGTAATGCATAATAGGTGGGAGTCTATTTTCTATATATATGTAAAATTTTCTTATTTGAAGGGTCTTTAAGCTGAGATTTTGGAGGATCTTCATTGTAACGGCACCATGCAAAAATGGTGGCCAACTTCCCATGACTTCTAGACCTCAAAATTGGTCTCTGCAATGTAATCTCACACCTTTTGCTATGAATATAATGGAACTATGCATATTTTAAGTAGTAGAATCTATTTTGTGGCATTTTTTGTTTGCCCTAACTTGTTTTATTTTCATTCTTTCCTTTCCATTCATTTTTTGGCATGTTGTGTGTATATCTTTCTTGCAGGTTCCATATTTGTTGTGATGTCAATGCATGGGCAATTGGGTATGCATGATTCTTGTATGTGGCATGTTTGTATACCCTATCTCCCATGTTTTATCTCTTTCCTTCACCTTTTGGAGATATCTCACCCCTTTTTCTAGTGCTATCACTACCCCTTTTAACTTAGAATTTCCATTTTCTGCATCTCTCTCTAACCCTGGTCCCTTAGAATGCATAGACTAGGATTAGTTAGATTTTATTTCTACATTAGGAGTAGCTTTAACGTTATATTTAGGTAGAGGAACCAACCTCTGTCAAAGGTATGTCTTAGGTTTCAAGGTCCCACAACTTGGAGACAATCCCATGTTGCCTCAAAATCCTAGGTTTCTATGACTCAGGGTAGGGTGTAATTTTGAGCTCCAAAAGTTTTGGCATGCCTGGTGAGATAGATTTTGAAAAGCTTCATATCTTCATTTCACCAAGTTTGATCTGCTCTTGGTGATATTTCAGACTTTGGAGGTATTTTCAAGCATATATGGTGACTAAACTTTTCTAACAAACCCATTATTTCATCAGTAGACCTTTCCCTTTCCTTACATATAGTTCCAAACATTATTTCCCTTTCTTTCCATTCTTAACATTTTCCTCTTTCATGAAGTTGTGAAATCATGGATTCATTTAATTCTTGGAAATATCATTTACAACAAAGAAACCAAACCCCTCCTTCCCCACATTTTCAAAATTCTCCTCCAAATCATTCTTTAGATCCTTATAATAAGGAATATGCATATCAATTAAACCCTGTTGATATTTATGGTTATCCAATTAACCATGGTGCTTTTCATGGACAAGGATATGTCGATATTCATATGCAAATTCAAGAGATGGAGGAAACATTTCTATAAGGGGAGGAGGCATACAACATCACAGAGGATAAACTACCTAGTTTCAGTGAACCCTATCAATGGGGTAAACCTTTTCCAAGTTGATACAACCATCAATAGAAGCTAGAGGTTTTGACTAAAAATAAAAATATAATGGTTGAAACCTTGAATATATTGTTATTGTCAATTAAAAATAATAAGTTTAATGAACCTACTTGTGAAGAACCTTGTCAATGGGTTAATTATTCACCACCATCAAGAAACCCCACCTTTTAATCCAAACCTGCAACATATTAACCAAATTTTCATATTCCTAGCTTTCTGCCTACTCCCCCATTGAGAATTCCCCTTCTCCACCTTCTTCCATTCCATCCCACCTTAAATTATCTACCCTCTTCTCTTCCATTTCCCTTCCTCCACAATAATATTATACTCCTTCCATTCCACCTCAAACTTTACAAAAATAAGTTAAATATCACCCTTCCTCTTGCATTCCCAAACCCATTTTGGAAAGAAATGGATCAGGAAATTAGTCAAGGAAAATAGGTTAAAGAGCCCAACATAAAGGAATTTGTGCAAAAATTGAAGTATTGGGATTCAAAATTTGAAACCAATCAAATTCCACTATTGGTTAAACCTTCAACAAACATTGAGACTAAAAACTAAAATCTGGAAGATGATTTTGTAGAAGAACAAGAACAACAAGAAGATGATCAACAATATCTATGTCCTAAGTGTAGTGTGTAGAATGACACTATATTCATAGAGGTTATTGTTTTATCTCCACAAAGATCAACAATGGAGGGAAAAAAATCATATTAAGAGGAATTTTATGAATATGCTTTGGTTGAAAGATTATTCTTTTCTTTTGTTGAATCTTATTTTATAGATGAACCTGCCAAGGATGAGAACTTAAAGGAAGATCCTTCCAAAAGTATTCATCATGAAGAAAAAAAGGAGGAGCTTGATTTTCATGCTTCATGCTTGAGGAGGAGGAGATCCATGATGACACTATTTCTAAATTGGTCATCACGGAGGAAGAAAAGTCTTTTGCAGAGTTGTTTGTAGAAGTAGAACAAGGTAAAAACTAGATTTCAAACATCCACCACCTTCAGGAAAGTCTGTAGGATGTCCCCATCCATGGGGATGAGATTCAAAGAAATGGGTAAATCAAAAGGATCAGTCCTTTCCTAATCAAGTATTTGGCTAGTTTAAATCTAAAAAAATAGTTGTCATTGGTCATGCTCATTTCAGAATACGAGGAAGAGCTTCAGAGTCCCAAAGGTCAGCTATAACACATCCAACTAAACACAAAAAAAATAAAGGAGGTATTCATTTTCTTTTTTTATAATTTGAGGAGAAGGGTGGAAAACTAGCTTCATGAAAATTTTCCACTCTTATTAAAGGCCATGTCCATTTCCAAATTAATTACATGGCTACACTTTGTAAATAAGGGAAGCTATTTCTCCTTGCATGTTGCAAGATTTGTTTATCATGGTGGATACTTTTCAGATGAAAAATAGGAGTAAGAAGAAAAGACTTTGAGCTTTTTGTAACAGAAGGAAATATTAATACAATATTTAGACTTTGTGCTGAATACCTATGTTATGCATCAGAGCTTTCTTATGTTAGATATGTATGTTTGTTCTGTTGGATCTACTTCTGCTTTATTTTCATTTATTCATCAGTATTACTTTGTTCGTCTATGCGAGTAAGTTCGGCTCTATTTACTACCAACCGAAAACATAGACCCGCTGACCTTTCTACTTTGGAATTCATTTCTTTTCTCCCTTTAAGATCTTTCCTATCTCCCTGCCTCGCTTCTTCCCCTTCTTCTTATAGTTGGGAGTACCTCTACTAGGATGAGATCCCAACCCCCGAAGGTAGAATATTATGAGACTTGCATAGATTCCTACTAGTAGAATAGCAATAAACCAATTTCGCTTTGCTAACTCAAAAAGGGGTTATGCCCCACACACTGTTGGCTTCTCTGTCCATAGATCTGTCCACCCAATAGATTTTCGTACCAAGATTTTTTGGCTCCTTTTCCTCTGGTTAGACTAGGGTAGTGTAGGTTTGCTTTCAGAGAAAGAAGTGATTTTTAAAACTTTGCATGTTCCACTTGGAACATGTATGATTTTCATGTTTGTACATATTTTTTGTGCCTTTTTTTGCATAGTTCATTTTAGGGAAAAATGAGATTCAAGGAAAAATTTTAGTGAGTGTTAATTCAATCCCAACAGATCAATTACAGGGGAAAGAGGGTGAAAAGACTAATTTAAAACAATTTTCCTTTCTCATGAATCTTAATTCATAATTATTTTATAATGAGAGTAATCAGTTCAAGCTTCAGAACAACTTCAGGTCCAAGCAGCACTTCAGGCATATTCAGGGGTGAAGTATTCAAGTTTCAGACCTATTTTAAGATTATCAGGCTGAATCCATACCCAATGGATTCTTCAAGGCTACTAATGTTTTCAATCTAGTAGGAAGATTATCATGTGAGTCACCAAACTATTATCCAATTTCGCATCCCCTGTAAATTGGATAACATGAAAAATATAGGCTTGGGTAGTATGATGAGTTCTTAAGGAGAAAGTTACAAAAAACTTGTACTCTTCATGTTTTAGGGCACTTGAAATTATTTTGTGGCATTCCTCTCCTTCTCTCTAGGCTTTAGAAATTCAAACAATTGGGAATATTTGAAAAATTTAAGAAATTTGGGTCATCCCTAAGGAAAAATTGTACTAGTTGATAGGGTTGACATATGCTACTAGCCGATATGGCCAACATATGCTACCGGATGAAAGGATGAATGAAATTCTACCGACTGGTAGCAAACATGTTTTTACCAACCGGTAGCAAGAATGTTGCTATCGACTAACACCAAAATAATTATGTAACTGGCTGACATAATTCATGGTAGCTCAATTACTTATCAGGTAATTAATGCATGGTAGGTGGGAGTCCATTTTATATATATTTGTAAAACCCATTCATTTGAAGGGTATTTGAGCTGATATTTTGGAGGCTCTTTTTTGTAATGACACCATGCCAAAATGGTGGCCTACTTCCCATGAGTTCCAGAACTCAAATTTGGTCTCTGTAATGTAATCTCGTACATCTACCATGAATATAATAGAATTATGCATATTTTAAGAAGTAGAATCAGTTTTGTGGTGAATTTTTTCTACCCCAACTTGTATTATTTACAACCTTGACTTTCCATTTATTTTTTGGCATGTTATGTGTATCTCTTGCTTACAGGTTCCATCTTTTTTTGTTGTCAATGTGTGGGCAACTGAGTCTGCATGGTTCTTGTATATGGAATATTTTTTTCCCTCTCTCCCATGTTTTCTATCTTTCATTCCCCTTGTGGAGAGATCTCATCTCTTTTTCTGGTGCTATCACTTCCCCCTTTAGCTTAGGATTTACCTTTTTTGCATCTCTCTAAACATGGTCCCTTGGAATGTGTAAATTAGGATTAGTTAGATTTTATTTTTGCATTAGGATTAGTTTTAGCATTAGATTTAACTAGAGGAAATATAATTATTTAGAGGTATGTCTCAGGTTGCAAGGTCCCACAACTTGGATACACTCCCATGTCACCTCAAAATCCTGGGTTGTCTATGACTTGGGGCAGGGTCCAATTTTGAGCTCTAATAGGTTTTATAGGTGATACTTTATCTTGCACATTATAGGTATATCCAAAAATCAAAGTGTGACACACAAGTGAATAACAATGAATATTAACAACACGTGCAACACAAGAAAAATTAGATTCCATCCACTTTTGTAGTCACGGGAACCCAATAGTAGAATCTGACACCTAGGCACCCTAAACTAGTCCAGGTGCCTTAGTCTAGCTTTGTTTGATAGTTCCAAAAAATATCCTGAGTGATTGTGACACTGTTATCTTCTTGTTCATCAGTTTTCTAGTCCATATTAGTCCTGGATCAAGTGCAAATTAGATAAGTCCTTTTTGGGGTTTCATATTTTATTAGCTAATTGATTATGTCATAGTGGATCATAACACATGTATATCATAGTTTACATCCAGTTACTCTGTTATTATGGTTTAACAATACATATAATTTTTGTTAAATCATTTGGTGAACCCACATTTGAATAATCTTGGATCCTCATTTTTCATCTCTCATGGATCTTAAAATTCCTGAAATTTATTTGCATGATCTAATTCAAATGCATTCCAATTGCAAGGGTGTTCTTTAAAAAACTGTAGACACTATATATCTCCCTCACAATACGCCACTTGCTCAAGTAAATGACATTTTTGATTGTTTTTCTGATGACTCTATTATTCCTAATCCTCCATCCAATTAATCTATCCTAGATTCCATCCAAGATTTACATTCTTTAATCTAATACAAAATTTGAGCTATGGAAACAATAATTAAATCTCTTAAATCTGAAATCCAAAATGTCAAGGATTATTCTCATGCCCATGTTATTTATCCTTCTACATATCATTCTAATTATATGACTTCCACATGTTCCCATATCAATAAAACCCGAGACCTACCACTCCCCGTGCGTCTCAAGTTTGATTTCAATGGTAAGCAACATGAAATTATTACTCATCTCCTTACTCATCTATTGATCAACTTTCCATCTACTCATTACTATCCTCCTTATCGGATTGAAAAATACCAAGGTCATTCATATTGTAATTATCATCACATTAATGGACATAATGAAAATGATTGCTATGATCTAAAATGATGAATTAACCACCTTAATTATTATGGTCTCATTTAATTTTCTACACAAAATGCTGATACAGGTTCATGTCTAATTACTACATCCCATTGGGTTCCTAAATCTGATTCTTCTATGTCTAATGACCATCATTGCATCACTTCTAATGTTCCTTCTTCGGTCACTCAAGTGTCGCTTATACAAGCCACTCCAACTAAGAAATCACCTCGAAAGTCTAACCTCCTCCTTTTAAGTCATCTACCACCTCACCAAATCCTAAATAACCTCCTCTAAATTTTTTTATAACACCTCCTCCTCTCAATTCTTCTACAACATTATCAATCCCACATAAGCTACCACCAATTCATTTTATCAAAAAAATTATTCCTTATATGATGGCCAAGACACCTTTCAAACTCCACCACCATGGAAAGGTCCTTCTCACATCACCTCATAGATCTCCATCACTCACATAGTTGAGGGGCATCATAGATTCTTCCCCTTTCATTGTTATCAAATTTTCCTATCATCTCATGCACTTGACACTCTATACTTAAATGTATAATATTTCCTAAACATGATTACAAACCATTTACTACATGCATTGTATTTTCATTACCCTATGATGCATTCTAGTTCTATGGTTCATACTTGAATGTTGAGGGTATAAATCTAAAATTAACCTCACCTATTCTACACTTTATGCACTATGCTTCATGATCTATCTTTCTAGCATCTATGTTGAAAACATTTCCCGATGATGTAAACTTGTTCTATGGTTCATTATTGATTATTGAGGGGTATTTTAAAAATGAAACTCATCTCATACACATATCCTGGGGCACATGTTGCTCCTATAAAATTCACATTGCATACCATTTCATCTCACTCATACACACACAACATACTACATAATCTTGGTTGCATTTATTATTTCTTTCTTATACTTACATATTCACTTCGTTTCCCATGATAGATGGATACTTAATATGTAAATATATTTTCTATATACATATGCATGTTCACTTGGTCTTCAGTTGTGAATGGAGAATTCCTACAGATCTTTACATACAATAATGATGTTTGGTACTATACCAATTAGTAGTCCCATTGAGGCTTCTGGGGGAATTTAAATTTCTACTGTTACACATCACAGGTTCTATTGTTACATTATTTACTACTTATTCTTATAGCACATTACCTTCTATTGATCTATATACGCTTTTACATACTCTTTATATTTCTAAGATGTTAATAGGTGTTTCATGTCCAAAATTTTCTTTGCAACACTATTTTCAGCCATGGTTGTTTTTTACACTTTGCTTGACATTATTTTCCATTGTATGCAATTGTTTGTGAGCTATGCCCTTATTCTTGTATGCAAATTGTATGTTTTTTACTGCTTCACATTTGATTGTCTTGTGACATTGTGAGAGTTGTCCCATATCTGAAACCCACTTTCCATGGTCCATATTATTTACTTTCTTGATTAATTTGGCTTTTATTACATGCTTGATACTTTTTGTAATAACATATTACTATCATTCTTATTTCCATGTTCCTTGGTTTCTACCATGCACATCCCCTTCTCCCTGCAGGGTATTCACTTCAGATCAGTTTTAGGTCCTCTCCTTTGATTTGAATACTCATATCAGTGTTGCATGAACCCCAAAATTATGGGGGCATACATTAGATGAATCATTCACCCCGTATAATAGCTCAGAGCTATAGTTCAGATATGCATATTACATTAACAAAATAGTCTACAGTTACAAAAACTTCCCAGAATCTGACTTGGGTCCTTAGTTCAACATAGACTCTAGTGCTTAAATATAAACACTAGCACCATGGCACTCTTGACCCCCCTGTGTGCCTATGTCTTGGGGGAAGATACAAATAATTTCTTAGATCAATATAATTCATAGCAATTTACAAATTATTTTTTACAGTATAGGCATAGTCATCCAACAAATAAAATGTATTCTATTTCTATTTTAATCAGAACAAATTTAGAACTAATACGGTAAAACTTGGGACAAAACTAGATCGCACCATCTACAATGGTGTATAATCAATAAGCATTCATGGAAGGAGAGTAAAACTAGACCTCTCTCCCTAACAATCTTGTGTTGTGGCATGAAATCACCCAAAAAACTTAGTCTTAGCGTGAGATCTCCCAAAAAACTCATCCTTGATGTGAGATCACCAATAAAACTCACTCTTGGTGTAATAATTTCAAAAAAAATAACTATACACAACATTTTTAGGACATATTTCTATCATTTTATAGTCATGATCATCAGGTGCACACTTTCCTTTTACTATTTTTTACATACTTTTATAGAGTTTTCATAATAGATGACATTGATTACTCTTTCAATCTTATTTTGTAGGTGCATCCTTAATACACAATAATAAGAAACCTTCTATTAAGAACAACAATAGGTACAACATGGTACACCATAATACACTTTACTCCTAGGGTCACTTCCTCTTTCTTAGCTTCCATGCTTCATTTTTATCACTTCATGCTTTTACTTGTCTCTTCGGCACGCTATAGCAGTCACACTCTATAGGAACAAAAGGTACACATATATTATCTAATTTATGTTATTGAGTATTCACTCAAGAAAATAAAGTGGGGAAAAATGTAGACTCAAAATCATGCACTTAGGTACATTTCTAGGTACTAAAATCATACTATTATTTATAGGATTCCTAAGTGAGAAAATCAGTAATTGATAGCTATCTTTGGCCTCTTTTCTTTGTTTTGTGTCTTCTTTCTTGTATTTTACACCATACAACCTAGTCAAAACTTTAATTTCTGATATTTAATGAATTTTATACACCAACACCCAACTAGAATGTCAGCACCCAAGTGTCCTCTTCCCCTCTAGGAGCCCCTGACATATTTCCATCTTACTCACTCTTTTTGGGATTCTTTTATCTTTTGGGATTCTTATTTTCTTATGTGTTGGTATTCTAGTTATCAATTATGAAATTAAACCAAGGGAATCATATGAATACATAACTAAGTGATAAAAATAAAGGACTAAGATCTAAGCATCTATTATAATCACCTAATATTGCATCCAAAGGCATCTAAGAACACTAAAGGAATCCATCTAACATCTATTCAAGGGACAAGGGACTCCATTTTCTACATACACTACATAGGAAGGGGAAGTTAATTATTCCATCCACACATCTATCTACATTATTACATCTAGGTAAATAACGCTATCAAGTAAACTCGCATAAGGGAATCCTAGGGCATGATTCTCTCACTTATTCACAAGAACTACATGGAATCTAATATGTAGTGCAACACTCGGTCATAAGTTCACTTAATCTGGTGACCACTAGGGTCATACTGACTCCCCATATTACATATTTATATTTTGGATTTGATGTGGTATTGTGGGTTTTACAGGTCAATATTTATCTTATAGGAAACAAGTACATCTAACAATCAAAGTGCAACACACAGGTGAATAATAATGACTATTAGAAATATTTTTTTGATATAAGAAAAATTAGATTCTAACCACTTTTTTAGTCACGGGTACCCAGTATTAGACTTTGACATCAAAATTACCTTCACCCAATCTAGGCACCCTAATCCATCTTTGTCTAATAATTCCATAATTTATCTTGAGCGATTATGACACTATTATCTTCATGTTCATCAATTTTTTCGTCAAGATCAGTCCCAGATCAAGTGCAAATTAACCAAGACCTTTCCTCTCTCTCCTTGAACTTGCAGTTTCATATTTTATTAGCTTATTTTTGTGTCATAGTGCATCATAACATTTTTATATCATAGTGTACATTCAGTTACTCTGCAATTAGGGTTTAGCAATAAATCTAATTTTTGTTAAATCACTTGAGCCTACGTAGACCTTTGTGTTTAGTTATGTAATGCATTCACTACCTTCTCAATGAATATGAAAGATCGTGTATTTATTAAGTAATAATATTTATTTTATTGTTATTCATATAAATCCTTTACATTTAGTTATTGCATCTTACCTTTCTCTATTGTTATTATATGATATATATTAGTTATATTTGAATAATTTTAGTCCATTGCATCATTTATAAAAAGGATTAAAGGATGATAGAATACAATCTGGATCATGGCTCATACCTACCCCTTTATCAATGTGTTTATCCATTTTTCCTTGATCTCAGGGAGAGTGATCCCTTCATACTCTAGTGTATCACCATTCTTGTCAATTTTCAACACTCTTTCCTTTTAAAATTTGTATACTTTTTTAGTTAGATTAGAGTAGTGGTTAATTTAGAGATTTTAAGGAAATTAATTGGCCTTATTATAGAGGTTTATTTCAAGGGTTAAGGTCCCACACCTTATCTATACTCCAATTTTTTTTGCAAATACCTTTACACACATGAATAGTTTCTCAAGCAATAAGGGTGTACAAAATTCTTTGAAAACACATTGATCTAGGTAGTTTTGGTATAGGAAATATATGATATCATCTATAGAGACCTATAAATAGTCATGCTTCCTAGAAAAATGAGGGAATGAAGGAAAAAACCATGGGTATTTTGAATGGGTTCATATTGGTAATATTTTATTGAAAGGGGTCATATTGAGGAGCTAACTATGAATCGAAAAGAATGATTTTGTTTAGAACTCTATAGGATTAACCATGCAAAAATACATAGGGACAAATGACAATAGAAATATAGAATTTAGGTTGATGGGATATTTCATGTAGTCACATAGTGGATAATCATTTTGGAAAAATAAAGGATAAACAATAGATGGGATCAATGGTGTCATATTTGCATAAAATTTGATCACATTAATTTAAGTAGAATTGATCACAAATGGAGTAGACATGAAAGGAAATTTACATAGGTTCTAATTGTGTAGGAAACAAAGAAAAAAATATATGAATGATTAAATATTTGAGTGAATGTGTTTACTAGGTTGAACCAATCAATGGGTAATAATATACATGTTTCATTCACCATAAGGACTAAGATATATCCTAGGGTTTTCATCTTGTTTTATAATAATATGAATAGGAAAAATAATAATGGGGATCAAATTTAGGCAAATGCATAAGATTTAAATACAAAATATGCTTATAGAGTTTAAATATCATGATTCTAGAGAATAATAACCCTATTCCTAAGATTTCTACAAGTTTCCAAGGCCTGTATCTAAATTAAAGATAAGTATCCTACTAGGATTCAAAAGATAGATAGGTAAATAGATAGATAAATCCAATGGGTATAATATAAGTATTACAAAGTAATAAACTAAATAAAACATACATCTAATCTAATATAAAGTAATGAATGACCAACCATCCACATAATATAAATAAAAATAAGATAAAGGATAAAGAGGGGTTATAAATACTTAAATATAGTGTGACCCCTGATGCATTGATCCCCCAAGGACAAAAAATTTGAGAAGAAATAATATGAGTGGAGAAGAGGAAGAATAAGAAAAATACCTCTAATCCTAGCTCATTACGGTGACCCAAATTCAAGAAGGAAATATATAAGACCTCAAGTCTAACAAGTAAGTGTGAACAAATGTGAAGATATAAATCCAATATTACATGGTGTATGTCTGATGATATCAAATGAAGAGACAAGATGTTTGTGTGTGTGTGTGTGTGTGTGTGTGTGTGTGTGTGTGTGTGTGTGTGTGTGTGTGTGTGTGTGTGTGTGTGTTTAAAATATGGTCGATAAGATCGAATGTGGTTAATCCTATTGGTGGAAAAATCTAAAGCTTGATGGGATAGACCATGGCTGATCTTTTCAGATTTGGGGGAACCCTAAATTTAAGGGTGAATATCAATGGGAAATGGAGGGTAGAGACATAATAGGGACATGCCGAAGGTTGAAAAATGAAAAAAATGATGGGAAGATTTGAATGAGTGCAAACAAGTGTGATAAAAGTGGACATAATGAGGGTAACATATTTCTTAGTTATAATTTCATATTAGTATGGATGTATGAGTTGTAATAAAAAAATTTATGAGTTAGTAACTCACATAAATAGTTATAAGGAGATAACATTATGTTAGAGTGAATAAGGAGACTTTTGGAAATATATTATAGGAAAAAAAGTAGAATTACTGATTATTTAAGAAATATTGAGGAAATTATGGAGAACGATGGTCTTAACACTGTTCTCAAGGATCAAGAAAAAAAACTCATGTCTAAGTACCATGAGATCCTGGCTAAAGAAGAGGTGTATTGGAGACAAAAATATAGGGTAAAATGGCTTAAGGAGGGTGATAGGAATACTAAATTCTTCCATTTCTTTGCCACTTCCAGAGTTAATATCCTAAATATTAATGAGATAAGAAGTGAGAATCGTGAGATCTACATGGATAGTAGGGATATCAATGCCACTATAATAAATTACTTCAAGGATATTTTTAAGTAGGGGCATAGGACGGAGGAGCTGGTTTAGAATAAAGTGCTGGATATTTTCCATAATGTTATCACCCCTCTTGAAAATAGAGATATCTTAAGGATCTCCTCGGAGGAGTAAATTTGTTTTGCAGTCTTCAATATGGAACTGGATGAATCTCTAGGCCTAGATGGTTTCCCTACCTTTTTCTTTCAAAAATTTTGGGAGGTGATAAAGCATGAGGTCATTGAAATGGTCCAATATTTTTTCAACAATGCTCATCTTTTGAGGAAAATGAATAACACTTTCCTAGTCTTAGTGCCAAAAAATTTTGGTGCTAAGGAGCTTAAGGATTTCAGACCTATAAGTCTGTTCAACACCAGCTATAAAATACTGAATAAAATCATAGCTAGGAGGATTAGAATGGTTCTTCCTAACTTTATCTCCAGAAATCAAGGGGATTTTGTTTTAGGAAGGCAAATTACAGAAAAAATTATTGTGATTCAAGAAGTCATACATTCCATTTATAGTTCTAGAATATTGGCAATGTTTCTTAAGTTTGATATGCATAAAGCATTTAATAGGATAACATGGTCCTTCCTCCAAGCTATCATGTTAAAGCTTGGTTTTGATAACTTCCTAGTAAACATGATTATGACCTGCATATCCACTGCTAGTTACTTGGTTTTGGTTAATGGAAAACCAGAATGTTTCTTCCAAGTAGGTAGAGGGTTGAGACAAGGTGATCCTATTTCACCTTTCCTTTACATCATAATGGCTGAATCCTTGAGTAAATTTTTTCAAAAAGCTATGTTTTCAAACTCTATCCAAGGTATTAAAATATATAATGGTCTTCCCTCTATCTACCTCAATCATTTTGTGGATGATAAATTTATGATGGGGAATGCCTCTGTCCACGAGGCCTCCAATTTTAAGGTGGTTCTTAATGATTATGAACTGATTTCTGGACAGATGGTTGATTTCCATAAAAGTTTTGTTTTTTTCATTAATGTGGAGAATCAGGTTCAAGCCAGATTATCTTGCATCCTGGGGTATATGATTAAGAATTTTCTGGATTCTTATTTGGGTATGCCCATGATCCAAAAGAATCCTGACTTCATGGTTTGGAAAGGTATATTGGAAAGAGTTAATAGTAAACTCTCATCTTGGAAGGGTATCTTGCTTTTTAAGGTTGGTAAGATTCAAATGCTCCAAAGTTCCCTTCAAGGTATTCCCATTTATGTGATGTCTCTTTTCAAGCTCCCTGCTAAAATTATTGAATTCTTAGAGAAAATCCAGAAGATATTCCTTTCGATGGGAGATGTGAAGAAGTTCAAATTCCCTCTTGTGGCATGGGAAAAAGTCACAAAACCAAAGCTTTGTGGGGGCTTGGGGTTAAAAAATATTTCTCTTACAAATGAGGCCTTAATTGCCAAAGTAGGTTGGAGGATTGCTAGAGAGGAAGGACTTTGGGTGGAAATTATAAAGATGAAATATTTACAGAATATTGGTAGAATGGAATCCTTTTTTAATCAAGATAATCTTCCTATAGGGTCTTCCTTTTGGAACTCTTTTGTGGCATCCAAAGAAATCTTAACAAAAGGTACTATGTGGGGAGATAGGTAAAGGCTCTAGAATTAGTTTTTGGTATGATAGTTAGATTGAGGATTCCCCCTTAGCTAACCATGAAATATGGAAAAGGGTTGTTTAGTTCTACAAGGAAATAAGAAACTTTTGGATTAACGACTTCTGGATCGAAGAGGATTGTGTCAGATGGGAAACCATTTAACCTTCTCTATATTTTGATGGTGACATCTAACCCTTTCAGGATCTCAACAAGAAATCAAGGGATTTCTACATCCCCATGTTCCAAACCAAGGAGGATTCCATCAAATGGAAAGAGGAAGATTTGGGAATTTTCTTGGTTAAATATTTCTACATGTTGAACTTCAAGAATGATATGCACAAGGACTATTGGGGTAAGATCTGGGTGAAGGATCTTATCCCAAAGGTTAATATATTTTACTGGTTGGCTGCCCAAAATAAAATTTTGACTGTGGATGATCTCAGGAAAAGGGGAATGAAGCTTCCCAATAGATGTTCTCTTTGTAGGAAGGAGGAGGAAAATGTCAACCATCTCCTACTTCATTTCTCCTTCTCCCATGATGTGTTTGCTTCCATTTTATATCTATTCAATATCCAATGGAACTTTCCCTTGATGATTGAGGATTGTTGTTTTCAATGGGAGAGTCCCTTCTATTTTCTCATTTTGGTCTAGGCCTGGAATATTTCCCTCCCTCATTTTTTTTGGGGATTATGGAAGGATAGGAATGATTGTATACTCTGGTATTAGAAATCTCCTCTTGAAAGTTAGAATTAAAATTTTGGTTGTCATTAAGGAAAACATGAAACTCTTTAAAGGCAAAGCAAAGAAACCCTGCCTGGAAAGAGAGCAGAAAGTTCTTGATAAGTTCGACCTTGGACTAGTGGAATTACACAAACCAAAAAATAATTCTAGTTAGATAAGGCCTATGGAAAATGGTGTTAAGTTAAATTTCGATGGGGCGTTAAAAGGGAATCCTGGTTTTGCTGGGGGAGTGGGAATTTTAAGAAACAGTGAAGGAGATTGGTTGTTTGCTTATGCTGGTCTATTAGGTTGGCAAAAAAATAGTATGGTGGAAGCTAGAGCTCTTCTTTGGGTTTTTTTTTTTTGCTAAAGAAAAAGGTTTCAAGGACATCTAGATTGAAAGTGAGTCTCTCATCATTATTAATGCCCTTAATAATCAGGGTTCCATTAATTGGCCCATAATAAATATTATCAACGATCTTAAGGAAAATTTAAAATATTTTATAAGGGTTTCTTATAATCATAATTTACGTCAAAGGAACAAGTGTGTAGATAAGATGGCTAATTGGGGAGCCATTAGTAATGATTACAAGATCTAGTGTAAATAATATGAATTACCCATAGACATTAATGAAAAAATTATTATAGATAGACGACACTAAGATTGATGATGTTGGCACAAGTGAGATCTGGGGCTATGACAACTTAATAAATTGTATTCCTCGGTTTCTATTTGTGTGAAAGGGTGTTTTATTTTGAAAAGTGTTAGAAAAAAGAGGAAGTTTGGTTGTGTGAAGATGGGTGGTGATAGAATCAGAGTTGAAATTGCTAGCCAGAACATTGAATATTTCAATCAACATTTGTGGAACTAGCTTAAGATTGTGGATTTTAGTAATTTCATCAGAAAATTACATGGTCATGACCCCTCCCTATCTAAGGATTTTGTAAAATCTTGGAAAGAGGGAAATTTTGAGGTCAAAGTTATGGAAATTGAGGTTTCTGAGTTCACCATTGCCCTTGTGATGAATATGAAAGTGGATGGGCTCAAAAATTTTAAGGACATAACCCACAGAGAACATGAAATTGAGTTTTTCTTCATGGGTAAGGAAAGATGCTCTTTCTTTACTGATGGTATTTCCAAGTCGTGTATCCTGGGAATATGGAGAGATGTTTTCCTTCAAATCATGAAGTATATAAATCTGGAAGGGAAATACCAAAAAATATATACCCACCATATGACCCTTCTGAATATGTTCCGTCATAAGGTCATGGTGAGCATCCCTTTCTTTCTGTTTATGTCTTTGAAAAATTATTTGATGGATTTTTAACAAGAGAAGGAAAAGATGCCTTTGCATGGAGGTCTCATCCTTATCCTGTTTGAAAATGGGAAACCTATTCAAAATTATTCTTTAAAGATAAGACATAAGAGGATGATCTCACTCTTGCAGAATGCCTTACTAAGATGAAGGCTAGAAATACAAAAATGTGGGGGAGGATTCTAGTAGAGAGAAGAGTGAGGAATGTCATGGGGAAGTGAGCACCTCGAGAAAGAGGAATTGGGATGGTAATTTTAAGAGTTTCAAGGATTTGAGTAGAAAGGTTCAATACTTAGAGGGTGTGCTTCAGGAAATGGAGGAAACCAATGTTGGTCAAAGGGAAACTATGTTAGATGTCATTAATGCTTCTAAGCAAATTGTCTCTGCTCAAGTGAAGTCCAAATATAAGGTTCTGGAGCTAGATTACTAGCTCAAAAAGATGAGTGATAGGTTGGAAGGGATGGAGGAAGACACTAAAAGGAGAAATTTCAATTTGTACATCAGTAGTTCGGAGGATGATATAAATGTCAAGGGTGTTGAGGGTGCTGAGATCAAAGGAAGTCATATTGGTAGCAATGAAGGATATCCTAAAAATTAGTTGGGTTTTCTGGACTGTTGGCAAACTTTTGGTGAACTTCTGTAGTTTTGAAGTTGTAGAGATGGTTTTCTTTTTCTTTGTTTTACTCTCTTTGGTTTAAAGTCTTGATCTTCATTGTAAGAGCTAAGCATTTTTAACTCCTGTCAAGGAATTTTTTGTTTCTTTCATGCTCGTTGGTCTCTGTTATTCCTTATGTAACACCCCTCGGATTCGATCCCTATTTTTACATTATCTAATAAAAAATGTTAGAGTGAATAATGGGTCATGAGATATTAGAGAAAATATTTTTTGGATAGATTGGTTGTTAAAGGTAAGATAAAATCCCTTTTTATGGAGATACTTAACTTATATATGTAATAGCTACACATTGCATAACATGGCTCAACTTAATTAAAAAATATTATTTTGTTGTGTTTACTCTGACCAAACTATGACATCTATGATAATTATGATATCTATAGACACAAAATCTATGTACTTGGGTACATTTCTAGGTCCTAGAAGCATGTTAGAATTTTCATGATTCCTAAGAAAAAACTAGTAATTGACAGCTCCCTTTAGCATTTTACTTTTCCTTCTGCACTTTTATTAGCTTTATACATCTTGCACTCTTACTAGAATTTGATTGTTTTATCTTTATATGGACTCAGAAACTAGCACCCAGATGGGACACTAGTGTAAGGTGCTCCTGTCCTCCTAGGTGCCCCTACCATTATTTACCTTTTTTAAAATCATTTTGGACCTATGTCACTTCTCAATCAGTTTTTACTACTTTGGGTCAGCCTTCCAGTTATCAATTATGAAATTAAAACAAGGGAATAATATAAATACGTAATTATGTTTTCAAAACAAGGGACCAAACACTAACATAATTACTTACTATCACCTTGTAGACAAAAAATCACACACTTTGAGTCAATATTTAGTCCCAGTCTCATACTACTATTCATATGGTTCTCAAGTGAAAAGATTAATAATTAACCCATGTCTTTGGCCATTTTTCTTTGTTTTCTATTACTACTTTCGACCTTGCACCCGTAATTTCCCATTCTGTATTCTCATACTACACTTTTCCTATTTCTGACTGGGGTGCCCTGATCCTCTTTGTATTTTCCTCTCACTTTTTGGTAAATTTCTAGCCCTTTGAGCTTCTTAGATTTTTGGTGGTCAATATTCTCAGGGTTGATTATGAAATTAAAGAAAGAGAACCATATAAATATAAAGTTATGTGACCATAATGAGGGACCAAGCAATAAGCATTTACTATCACCACCTAAGGTTGCATCCATCAAAGGCATCTATGACTACATTTACATCCATCTATCTCCATAAAAAGGAACACAATGCCTATTCATCTACATCACACTTTATAGGAGGGGAGTCTATAGTTTCTGTGCACACAATTAGTACATTCTACATCTAGTTACTTGCTACTTCATAAAGTATAATTGACACAAGAGAACCTAGGGCACAATTGCACACACACACACACACACACACACACACCTATAACTACATTATTTTTAGATGTAGTGTAATGATCAGTGACAAGTCCATTAATTTGGAAGCTGAGGAAATTTTGGCCCCTTCATATGCATCTTTATTTTATATGGTTTTAATGATTTATCTAGGGTTTTTCAAGTGATTCTTCCATTGTAGGTTTACTAACGCTTCGACAATCATACAATGACATTCATGTGATAGGGAGAAAACACATGTAAACATCTAGTGACATTCCAGAGGAGGTTTCCTAGCCATTTATGTAGACCAAGGCACCTAGATCTCATACCAAGGCACCCATGGGTTCCCTTATCCATCTTCAGGTGCCACTATCTATCCAGATAGTCCAGATCTGCACTTTTCTAGGATCATGTGTGAAGGTTTCCTTTTCCTATTCACCTGGTCTATAATGTGACACAATCATGTGATATCATCATATCAACCAAGGCTTTATTAACCCTCTTTACACCTTAGGGTAATGCAACCTATAATCTACTGTGAAAAAACCCAAGTACATTGGCACATTACTCAGCCTAAGCTGAGTGCTCACCCAAAGCGTGAAAAGTTACCAGGCCCCTCTTTAGAGTTTCTTGTGCAAGATGTTAGTGTGATGATGGGAAAACATATTCAAATCCATAATTAAACATAAACATTCCATAATGCATAATCCAGATCTAGATCTTAGGGAACCATGAACTAAAAAATGAAAATAATAATACTAGCCATACAAGAACCAAATCCAGTTATGTTCAACACCATTATCCAACCAATATAATCCATTACATTAAACACTGTAAAACTGATGCAGAGGATCCTCGCAGAGAAACACCGATCTAAGATCTTCTCAGAAATTGTCGCAGTCATTTTTAAAGCGTGGGGAAAAATTATACGACTCTGACGGAAGCTTCTTTGTAGGAAACGAAGCTCATTTGCAAAAGTTATAGCCTGCTGAAATTTTTGGGCAACTGGAAAAATTTGGAGTTTTGTGCAGGTTGGACGTGTGCACGCTCACCAAGTGTTCTGATCATATTGCGACACATGGAAGAATTGTGTGACATATTAAAAAAATGGGTTTTGGAATGCCGGTCTTGGACACTCATTCTCGGACAAATGGACCCCGCTATTTACTGGCTGGGGGCCCTCAGCCAGGTTTGACACACTCGATTATGGAGGGGTGCCTTGGCCTCCTTCTCATTTAACCATTCAACCAACTTGTGTATATAAACCTCTATATTTCCTTGTGCGCCATGCATGTGGGACATTGGGCATGTATGATTTAAATTACCCACGCCTTATAACTTATTTACACTTTCCATGCATTTGCTATTCTATTCAACGCCTTATCCATCCCACTTTTCATGCATTAGTTTAAACTGTCCACCGCATGCATTAAACTATGGGATAAGCACCTAAAATTAAACTATGCACCATCTAAGAAATGTGCCCCAACTTAAGCGCCTACCACATAGGCTAAGGTGGCTTCTAGCCATTCAAAAAACTACACCCACCTACCTTATTAATCCTTGTCCTAGTCTTCATGTGCCAAATGTGGGATAATTATCCCAAAGGATTTGATCAAAAAAAAGGAAGGAGAATGGAACTCGGGTGGGCTGAGAAAAATGATAAGTGCCCAGCTGGCATACTAGGAGGCACATAAACAATATAAAAAGGGTGATATTTTATTTGTAATGCATTCGGGACTGTGTACTAATATTGTAATGCTCATATCTTGAGCTAGGAGTGGAGTTTGAAGGAGATGTAAAAAGCAACCCCTGTTATTTTCGACAGAGGAAACTGTGAGAAGGTCAGAATTGTGTAGAATTCTTTGTAAAGAATTATTTTCAAGATTTTAATATATTGGTCCCATTCAACCGGACCCAGAGACGTAGGCCTCAAGCGCCGAACTCCGTTATCAATTCTTGCGTCACGTTGCTGGTGAATCTTCTTCATTTCTTTCAATATTTTCATAGTACTTGCAGTTTTTATTCTTTTATTAAAAATACAAAAAGAAAAAATGCACAATTTTTACATCGAAAATCAATACAAAGCAAGAGAATGTGTGTACACAATTGCTAGCTAAATTTGGTTTTTAGATCATTGGTATCAGAGCTAGTTTTGATTGATTTTTGGTTCAGTTTAACATGTTTTGGATTGCAAGTTGTGTGTTAGATGTTAACAAGGTCTCATCTAAGAAGGGTGAAGGAGAATTAGTTGAAGGAGATCCCAAAATTGGTACCAGACGATCTCGAAGTCCTACAATGGCAGATCGAGAGGAAGTGGAACAAAACTTTCGTCAATCCTTCCAACAGATGAAGGAAATGGCGGAAGAAATGTACCAAGAAAGGAAAAGGGAAAAGGGGGACTAGAGAAGGTAAGAAAGAAGAAAGCTCTAGTTCTGACATTCCAAAAAGAGACTCCTTAAAATCTGATTTTCTTTCATTAAAGTTAGATATCAAGTTTGAATTGCCTATGTATACTGGAGAGCTAAATGCAGAGAAGTTGGATAACTGGGTCAAGAAAATAGAAGTATATTGTAGGGTTTAGAGAATTGTTGATGATGAACTAAAGATTCATCTGGCAACTCTTCGGATGGGTGGAACAACACTCATTTGGTGGGAGAGTAAGCTTCAGGAAGTGGAAGAAAACAAAGGTATAGAAATCACTTCTTGGTATGAATTTGTTTCAAATATTAGGCAACAATTTTATCCTCTTGGTTATAAGCAACAAGCTATGATGGATTGGAAAACATTAAGACAAACTAAGGGACAAAGTGTTCAAGAATACACACAAGAATTTAGGAAAAGGGCTCTAACTCTGGGAATTTCCCTAAACACAGAAGAAACACTACTCAAATATATTGGTGGATTGCATAGTTATCTAAGGCATATGATACTTGTTTTAGGTACTACTAATCTTGATGCAGTATGTGTTCAAGCAACCCATCTGAAAGCACGAGGGAAAATGACAAAGGAAAAGGTTCGAAAGAACAAGGAAAAGAAAAGGGTAAGCATAAAACAAACTCTACTGTTAAGAAGGAAGATGAAAAACCATTTTGTAATCATTGTAAAAAAAACCATGATGAGTCTAAATGTTGGAAATTACATCCTGAAAAGAAGCCTAAATGGATGGTTAAGAAAGGAAAAGAAAAGAAAACAAACACCGTAGTGCATGATCTTGGTTCTGATTCAGGTGATGAAACCAAAATCACAGCTATGGGTTTACAAGGTAAATCAACTCTTTCAATTTCCAACAATAGCACTACAGATGTTGCATCTTCTTCTAGTAAACAAACTACACCTGACGATAAGAAAAGAAATGAGCTTTTCCACATTAGAGTAATTTCAAAGCATATGAAAATTGATACTCTTTTTGATAGTGGATCTCAAGCTAATTTGATTTTAGAGGAGGTTGTTAAAGAACTAGGGCTCAAAACTACACCACATCCTAAGCCTTATCCTTTGGGTTGGGTTTGTGATGATGCAAAACTACAGGTAACTAAAACTTGTACTTTTAGATTTTCCATTATAGACAAGTTTATTGATGAGGTTGAATTGGATGTAGTCCCTTTGGATATTTGTGGGGTGGTTTTAGGAAGTCCTTATTTGTATGATCGTAAAGCAATCTTTTATAGGGAAGAAAATAAATATTTGCTTGTAAAGGATGGAATTGAGTTTATTATTAGAGCTCACCATGAAAAGAATAATCTATCCTTGGTAACTGCAGGTCAAATGAAAAGGCTTGTCAACTCAAGCAAAATTTTTGTGCTCATGGTGGTCAAAGCAAAGGAAAAAGAAAATGAGATGGCTTTTGAGACTTGCGATCTAAAACATAAGGATGAATTAGTAAGAATTGTTTCTCAATTTGATGATGTTTTTCAGGATCCACAAGGTCTACCTCCCAAAAGAGGGGTTCAACATGAGATACAGTTGCTTCAGGATGCACCTCTTCCCAATATCAGAATGTACAGGTTGTCAGTAGTAGAGAACAAGGAAATAAAGAGACAGGTAATGGAACTTTTGGCTCAAAGTATAATTCGTCCAAGTACATCCCCATGTGGTTCACCAATTATATTAGTTCCTAAGAAGGATGGCACTTGGCAAATGTGTGTTGATTTCCGTGCTTTAAACAAGATTACTATAAAGAATCGTTACCCTCTTCCTAGAATAGATGATTTACTGGATCAATTAAGAAATGCAATTTATTTCACTAAGTTAGACTTAAGAAGTGGTTATCACCAAGTAAGAATTACAGAAGGTGATGTTTGGAAAACCGCTTTTAAAATGAAACAGAGATTGTTTGAATGGTTAGTGATGCCTTTTGGTTTGTGCAATGCACCAACAACATTCATGAGAGTTATGAATGAAATTTTTAGGCCATTCATTGATAATTTGGTTATTGTCTACTTATATGATATTCTTATTTTCAGTAAATCATGGGATGAACATATTAAACACATCCAGAAAGTCTTAGATGCACTAAGGAGAGAGAAATTGTATTTGAAGATGTCAAAATGTGAATTTGGAAAAACATCTTTAATTTACTTGGGGTATATTGTAGGAAATGGAGAATTGAAAATTGATCCTGCTAAAATAGAGGTTATTGTGAAATGGCCTAGACCCACAAATGTGACGGAAGTTAGAAGTTTTCTAGGTGCAGTTCAGTACTGGAGGAAATTTATTGCTAACTTCTCATATATTGCATCTCCTTTGCATGCTTTGACAAGTATTAAACAGGTCTTTCAGTGGGGAGGAAAACAAAAAAAAGCATTTGATACACTGAAAGAGAAGATAAGTACCGCTCCGATCTTGGCACTTCCGGATTTACAACATTCATTTGAGATTGAGACGGATGCTAGTGACTACGCAATGGGGGCAGTTTTGATGCAGAACAAATGACCAGTGTGTTACAATTCAGAAACCTTTACAAGTGTGGTAAGAAACTATCCAACTTATGATAAAGAGTTGTATGTTTTGGTTCAAAGTGTTAAAAAATGGAAGCATTATTTAATGGGAAAAGAAACAATTATCCATACTAACCATCAACCGCTTCAATATTTACAAACACAAACCAAATTGCAGTAGTCTAGACATTTCAAGTGGATGGGATTTTTGCAACAATTTCATCTTGTAATCAGGTATAAAAAAGGTATTCAAAACAAGGTTACCGACATGTTGTCTAGACCACCAGTGGTAGTAGCATCTATCCTTTTACAGCATAGTTCTTTGGCTCATGTTAGTTACAAGGAACAATATGCAAATGATGTTGATTTTAGAGAAGTGTATGAGGATTTAGTAAGTGGGAAACAAGTAGGAGAAAAATATTATCATTTACATGAAGGATTGTTATATCATTCTGGAAAACTTTGTATTCCAGAAAATGAGCATGTGCATATGATTAGGGAAGAACATACTTCTCTTATTTCAGGGCATTTTGGTGTAAGTAAGACAGTTGCACATTTACAAAAATATTGCTATTGGCCTAGAATGCATGAACATGTAAACCGATATATTAAGGGATGTGTTCTTTGTGCCACAAGAAAGCCAAGTAACAGGAAATTAGGACTTTACACTCCTCTTCCTGTTCCAACAAGGCCTTGGGAAAGTGTTTCCATGGACTTTGTAGGAGGCTTACCCATGACACGGAGAAAACATGATTACTTATATGTGGTAGTGGACAGATTTAGCAAAATGTGTGTGTTGGTTCCATGTACTAAACAAATAAATGGTGAGGGAACTGCACATTTATTCTTTCAGTTTGTTTGGGTTCATTTTGGTTTACCTACTTCAATCATATTTGATCGGGATTCTAGATTTCTTGGGAAATTTTGGTCAACATTGTGGGGGTTAATGGACACAAAACTGAAAAAGAGCACTGCTTTTCATCCACAGACTGATGGTCAAACAGAGGTTGTAAACCACACAGTGGTACAATTACTTAGGGGCTATAGTAACAAACACCCTAAATTGTGGGATGAACATCTTTATTATGTGCAACATGCTTATAATCGTGCCTTAAATTCTTCTACTTTAAAGTCTCCATTTGAGACTTGTTATGGATATCTGCCTAATTCTCCATTAGATATACATTATGGACATGAAACTGTTGTTAATGGTGCAAGTGATTTTGACAAGGCTAAAATATTTGTGCAGAGAATACAATAGGTTCATCAGTATGTCCATGAACAATTGGAGAAAATCCAGGCTAAGTACAAAGCTAGGCATGATAAACATAGAACTGATCACAAGTTCAAAGTTGGTGATTCAGTTTGGTTTCACATCAGTAAGGAAAGACTGACAGGTGAAGGTAAAAAATTGAAACCTATACGGTATGGTCCGTTCCAAATATTGGTAACAATGCTTTCCAGTTAGATTTACCTCCATGTATGAAAATCTACTCAGTTGTAAATGTTGAGAATTTAAGATTATATGAACCGCCTATGATTGTTGATCATGATGATTCTAACATTATGCCTTCCATTGATGATTTTTCTCCTGAGTATCTTGATGAGTTGCAGGAAGACTTCATTTTGGACAGGAAAATAAGAACTTTGCGAAGGGGTGATATTGAATATCTTCGTGTTGGTTTCAGAGGCATGCATCCGAACAAAGCAAAATGGATGGAAACCGGAAAGGTGAGGGAGAAATACCCTCACCTATTCACCAATTAGGTTGACTTTTGGGGTCCAAAAGTTTCTCAATGGGGAGGAATGATCCAGAGGATCCTCACAGAGAAACACCGATCTAAGATCTTCTCAGAAATTTTTGTAGTCATTTTTAAAGCGTGGGGAAAAATTATACGACTCTGACGGCATTTTTTTTGCAGGAAACGAAGCTCGTTTGCAAAAGTTATAGCCTGCTGAAATTTTTGGGCAACTGGCAAAATTTGGAGTTTTGTGCAGGTTGGACGTGTGCACGCTTCGCCAAGTGTTGCAATCATATTGTGACATGTGGATGAATTGTGTGACGTATTAAAAAAATGGGTTTTGGAATGCCAGTCTTAGACACTCGTTCTCAGACAAATGGACCCCGCTATTTACTGGTTGGGGGCGCTCAGCCAGGTTCAACACACTCGATTATGGAGGGGTGCCTTGGCCTCCTTCTCATTTAACCATTCAACCAACTTGTGTATATAAACCTCTATATTTCCTTGTGCGCCATGCATGTGGGACATTGGGCATGTATGATTTAAATTACCCACACCTTATAACTTATTTGCACTTTCCACGCATTTGCTATTCTATTCAACGCCTTATCCATCCCACTTTTCACGCATTAGTTTAAATTGTCCACCGCATGCATTAAACTATGGGATAAGCACCTAAAATTAAACCATGCACCATCCAAGAAATGTGCCCCAACTTAAGCACCTACCACATAGGCTAAGGCGGCTTCTAGCCATTCAAAAAACTGCGCCCACCTACCTTATTAATCCTTGTCCTAGTCTTCATGCGCCAAATGTGGGATAATTATCCCAAAGGATTTGATCAAAAACAAGGAAGGAGAATGGAACTCGGGTGGGCCGAGTAAAATGATAAGCGCCCAGCTGGCATACTAGGAGGCACATAAAAAATATAAAAAAGGGTGATATTCTATTTGTAATGCATTCGGGACTGTGTACTAATATTGTAATGCTCATATCTTGAGCTAGGAGTGGAGTTTGAAGGAGATGTAAAAAGCAACCCCTGTTATTTTTGATAGAGGAAGAATGTGAGAAGGTTATAATTTTATAGAATTCTTTGTAAATAATTATTTTCAAGATTTTAATATATCGGTCCCATTCGACCGGACCCGGAGACGTAGGCCTCAAGCGCCGAACTCTGTTATCGATTCTTGTGTCACATTGCTGGTGAATCCTCTTCATTTCTTTCAATATTTGCACAGTACTTGCAGTTTTTATTCTTTTATTAAAAATACAAAAAGAAATAATGCACAATTTTTACATCGAAAATCAATACAAAGTAAGAGAATGTGTGTACACAATTGCTAGTTAAATTTGGTTTTCAGATCAAAAACACATAAGATTCTTACATTATAAGGTATATCCATAAGTCATGCACACATCAGATCCAATATTATAACTCTACAATAATTTACACACACTAAACTACATAGTTCAATACATATTTATAGAGGTGGGGGATTTCCCTTCACTTCCTATGCACTTCTCAAAATAGGTCACATGTTGATAATATCCATGCACCTTAACAATAACATGTATACATGACATTTTTCTAATAATAGATGTCATATAGTTAATTGGAAGAAGCAATCCTATTATTATCTCAAGCCATATACGTCGCTTATCATCCACTCATTCCCAAAATATTATTGTGTGTAGTGCAAGTCTTCATCCATATGTGTGCTCTGCATGCTATCTCAAAAAATAGCTTTTATCCATAACAACAACTAATTCCTGAGCCAAAGTATTCTGGCGTGTGTTTCCTTCCCTATCCTTCCCACACCTTCAAATGTGCCTTGTTCCTATGTGCACATCATTTGTGTGTCTTCTCCTTAGAGAAACATTTTGTATACTCAACATTACCCCACAATAAAGTAAATTTTCGTCATGAAAATGGGAATTATTTCTGCTGTTACCAAATAATAAAGAATAAGAATTGAAAGAATAAAAGAATCAATGTACAAAAGAATGAATTTTTACTCTGCAGCTCCCTCTTATTCAACTGGGAGGATTAGCTCTGGATATTCATTTTTAATCTCAGCCTCCAATGTCTGCAAGTGATTTAGATCCATCCTTTTCTTCTCTGGAATATTAATGGATATGGCTTCCAGTTCATCCTGAGTAATATTTTATTGTTCATTCTGTAGTACCCAGACAATATTGGCCATACCTAACATCATTCCTTCCATGGGGTCCATCTTCTACGTGATGATAATCCCAATATTAAAAATCCTCTCTTTATGTGGATTCTAGGCTAATGTGAGCGATTCACACTTTTTTTTTCACCAGTGTCAATCTTTCAACGTGCCCTAATGTCTCATATTTCATCACTGCCAGAAATTCATTATCTTCAACTAGATTTCTAGTCCTTATTACTACCTTTGTTGCTACACACAAATTAAGAGCTTGGTCTTATTTCTTTAGTTCATCCTTTAAATTTTGGATCAATTCCTCATAAGTTGAAATTTTTCTAAGCATAGAGGCTTGTGCTCTTGTTGATTCTTGTTTAGCATCTTTTGGTATAGGCATTCAAATTATTCTATCCTCTAACACCAAATCGACCAAAGTGCACACATAATGCATAGTAGAAGGAAAATTTTTAGGTACCTTAGGTTCTATATGTGGCCTTACTTTGAGGATGTGATCAACAATTTCTTTTGCCATGCTAACAAAGGACTCATTCTTTGTCCATTCTCATTCATTCTCTTCCTTTAAATGCGTTATCTATGTAGTTTTATCTTTTTTATCCTCCATCAACACTCGAATGGTGGTAACCTTATCAACATTTCTTCATGCCACCTCATAAGATACCTTGACCAAGCCATTGCTGACTTGCTCATCAAACATTAGAGTAGGTTTTATTGTCATGTGCCTACTTTCGGGTTCCTTCTTCACTCTTTGTGAGATAGAGGAATATTTGTACATGTCAAAATTTGGTTCATCCATATGAGTCTACATGGACCAGGATAACAACTTCCTTGTGTATGTAGTCATCATATCTAGGTCTATCAGATCCCACCTATATAACTCCTTAAGGACCATAGAGCTTTCAAACTGGGCACAAAAAAAATTTCTAGTGTCCTCAGCATAGCCTATACTAGGGAAAACATATTCTTTACTTCTCTTTGTCCTTGGCCCCTTAGGAACCTAAGCACAAAGTTCTGGAGTTGGCCTTTCTCCTACCTGAGTCATAACTGGCACACTAGATTGCTCACACACAACTTCTTCTAGTTATTTTACCCCTTCCTCATCATCTCTCATTTCTTCATCCCATGGTTCCTCCACATCTTCTGGTTGAATTGGGGTACCAGGCACACTCTCTTCAGACTCCTCCATCTCCTCGTTAAGATTTAGCTTTCTTCTTCTCTATTTCTCAGGATCTTCTTTCTGAGGGGATATTCAAGGTGACCTTCATAAAGGTTGTGATGTTCCTACGCCTTGGGTCTTGGTTTTTCAGAACACCTTAAACTATCACTCATCATGGAGTGCATCTACGTCCAAGCCTTCCTCTCCTTGCTCCAGTGGGTGAGTATTTGCACGCTCACTCTCCACTTTGTCTGTGGGCTTCCTCCGGCCTCTATGGTCCAAGCTTCCACTATCCTCATGTTATTTTTCTTCATCTATCTCTATGGTCAAGGTAGGCTTTGGAGTTGCCACATTTTTAACTCTATGTTTTCCCTTAGGTGGCCTTGTGAGCATGAACTCATTCTCTGCGTACTTTTTATTTTCCAACCTAGGCTTAAGCTGGAGATAGAAAAGTGCACCTCCATTATCCCCAACAACAAAACTTATCATCTTCATAATTATAACATCTAAAATGATCATCTCAATTTAGGTAGAGTGACATCGATAAACGTAAGTTTTTCTAAGAGTATGGTAGTCACAATCTACCTTGTCTGCATTAAAGCTCAACTAAAGCGCATCAGTACGCCTATGTACTTCTTCCTAGAAATAACACATTGTGAAGGTGTAGGGAAGTTTGTACCAAGGACTCCATGTCCCATCCTTCATTACAAACCTTACGATGAAAAAATGTTGATACTGCGCCACCTTACCCACTACTAAGGGTAACAGCTTCTTTGGAATGCACCATTCATAATTAAATGCTACATAGAGTCAATCATACCATAGTTTTTCCCTTTTTTTAAATGGGCCACTCATTGTTGCTTGACAAAAATACTTCTCAAACCTTTCTACAAGGTATTTCTTCTCCAAGGGATATTCCCAATTATTTTTCTTTGGCCCATCGAGCACTCCAATTTCTACAAACACAAGAGATAGTAGGATAGCTCCAAAACTTATATTTTCACCTGTGCATGCTTCCTCAATAATTATTTTTTCTATGAAGCCAACTAAGTTGTATATTTATTCTTGTGACATTTTCTTTGCAATATGTAGCCGCATGGTATTTACCTGCAACCATCTCTCTTGATCATTCAACTTAGTTAGATGATCCATGGCTACCTTCACCACATGGTACTTCCTTAATTAGTAAATGTTAATTCCACATAGACCCTTAGAGTATCCCAACTCCTTACTTGTGGCTATAACAACTACCTTATTAGTTAGATTACTACTAATATTTTTCCCTATTCCCTTCATTCTTGTCAACGTAGCAATCAAAGGCATGGTGATCCTTACCTGCCATCCAAAAAAATAGAAGAATTCTTCATGGACTCTTCTCATAAGCCATTGTTATAAACTTTCTAGTTTTCTAAAATATGGGAGTTCATACAGTTGATACAACCCTACCTTCTTAAGAAACTTCTCCCCAACATCATCATATACTAGAATGTCATCCACCATGTGCTTGTTGGTCTTCTTATTCAACAATGCATCTAACTCTCCCTTTTTATTGGTGGTACAATGGTTGTAGTCACTTACTTTACATATGGAGATATGGGAATCCCAATCCTTCTCGACGATCTCTGAAAAATTACTATCAGGAGAAACTTCAAACTTGACTTCCACATTCTTCTTCCCCTTCGTACCTTCTAAAAGTGCTTCCCTCGGTGCCATTATAAAAATCTTTCCTTTTGTCTTCTATTGAGTAAGATTTCATTCCCTAGCTCGAAACCTCGTGCCCTAGCTTGAAACCATGAGCCCTAACTCCTTCTCAATGCTTCTACTTCACTCAAACCCTTCTCCAATGGGGACGCAAGCCACTTCTATGCAAAAATCTACTCTCCATGTCTATTTTCACAAATATTTGCACTTAATACGTTTCTCTTGGCTCGGTCGCAACTAGATCGCTTGAATACTTGTGATTACAAAGGTAAAAATGAACCCGCATCACGTCCTTATACATAGTTTTGAAAAGTTATTACATTTATTTCTCCTTTACCTACCATTGACCCTCTCATTAATTAACCATTTTCCCAACTTCCACGTGGTACACCTACACACCCTAGCTATAACCTTCTAGCACACCTTCCTAACTTTTGGCTAAATACCTCCTTCTACGTGTGTCCATGCACCAAAGTACCTTGCTATTGTGCCTTCCTCTAGTAGTTTCTGCGGGTGCAACTTACCTCACGTTATACTATTCATTCATTTATTTCTAGCTATGGTATTCTCTAGGAGCAATCTTCTTTCTATAAGCTCCAACTCCATACTTGAATAGAATTTGTAACAATGTTTTCTTATGTGTTCCCATTTTTTAATAAAAACCACCCCACACCAATGGTATGTGTAGTCATATGTGCATAAAAATACTTTATATTATAATTAGCTTCCATCATGAAAATGTGCTTATTACACAAAACACCTAGCTAAATTTACAAAGCATGGTGACAAAGAAGGAAATAAATTAAAATAAATATAGAAAGGGAAATCTATACTAAATGGAAATAATTCCTTATTACAAACACCAAGAAGACTTAGCTATAGTAGGGATTCATCCTACTCCCATTAAAGTAACTAGGTAACCATGTTCCATCAAGCACCTCTAAGTGACAAGTGCATGATTCAAGGATTTGAGTGATAACATATGGTCCCAACCAATGCACCTTAAGTTTGTGTGGATGGTGTAGAAAATTTGAATAAAAAAGAAGTACCATCTATATAACCTCAATCTTCTTATCCCTAATGTGTTTATCATGCCATGTCTTTTTCCTAGAATTTTCCTTCTTCTGACTCCAATGTGTTATGGTGTGCCTCTCATCCAATGGTATTAACTTGTAAATTATCTCTTCTAATGTTTTCTCATTAGCTAGACCTCCTGAACATGTAATACAAAAATAAGGTAACATGAATTCCATAGGAAGAACTACTTCTACACCAAAAACCAACTGAAAAGGTGTGGCCTTACTCAACCTTTTGTAGGTTGTTCTATATGCCCAAAGTATAACATAAAATATTTTTGTTAAGGTTTGGATCAATATCTTGTTGAATGCCTCAATAGTCCCATTTTCTTGAGGGTGATAAGGTGTAGTCTTATGGTGCACAACCATAAATTCATCCAATGATATCCTAATTGTCACATTCAAGAAGTGTGTACTCCTGTCACTTGTCAAACTCAATGGACATACATACCTAGTAAGATTATTTTCCCATAAGTACCTTTTTGTTATAGTTATTGTACAATACTTTGTAGGTACTGCTTCTTCCCATTGTGTAAGATAATATATACAAGTGATGATGTAGCGTAATCCAATTTTACACACAGTCAAGGAAATAGGACCCACAAAGTATATTTCCCATTTTTCAAATGGATCTGCACTAGTAATAGGCCTCAAAGGCATTTCATCTCTTTTCCCAGGTTTTCCAACGCACTGAAAGTGATCACATGCCTTACAATACTCTTTAAAATCCTTGTACATAGTCTCCCACTATAATCCTGCGAGCAGAATCATACATGCAGTGGTGTCATTGGCATAGTGCCCACATGTAATACCCCTATGACCCTCTTCCATGATATCTATGCACTCATGTTCTAGTATGCACCAAAACAATACTTCATCTCATCCTAGTTTGTATAAGTCACCACTGATCAACATGAAGGGTGTGATGTGAATTACAGTTATTTCTTCTCTATGGATTTCATTACTTCTGGTGTTATGCCTGTGCATAAAAAGACAACAATATCCTCTAATTCTTAAGGTGAATGATGTAGCCTGCACAAATGTGCATACAAAATTGTATCTTCAATTATCTATGTGTCCTCCCTTGATGGAATCCTTGATAAGCGGTCTGTGCCAAAATTACTTTTACCTATTTTTATGATGATTGTAAATTCAAATTATTGGAATAAGAGAACCCATCGACATATGTGCCCTTGTAAAATGGGCTTATTTACCTAGTATTTTAATTCCATGTGATCTGTATAAAATACAAAATGTGTTGCTAGTCTGAACTTATGTAGTGTGTAGATCATCGAAAAGGCCTTGTGCTCTATAGTTATATAATTTTGTTCTGTAGGAGTCAATTTTCTACTAGAAAAACAAATAGTTTGATCTATAAAACCTTCTCCAGGCTGAGATAACACAACACCAATGGTCATGCCAGATGTATCCACATGTACGTGAAATGGTTATGTCCATGAGGGAAAACGAAGAATAGGCATTGTAGTAATTATCTCCTTTAATGCCTCAAATGCACGTTGTTGCAATTATCCCCAATAAAATGTCCCTTTTCCTTCAAGTAACTCTTCCAAGGGTGTGTAAATCTTCACATATCCTTTGATAAATTTTCTATAATACCCTATATGGCCCAAGAATCCACACACCTCACTTTGACTATAGGTTCCTCTAGGCCTACAATAACTACAACCTTAGCTGGATATACTGACAAACCTTCCTTGTAGATGATATTCCCTAGAAGAGTTCCAAAAGGTGTAGCAAATACACTCTTCTTGATGTTTATAGAGATGTTTAACTATCTACATCTTTCAAACATTAAGTGCAAGTTATCACAATGATACTTAATAATCCCATATAACATCCAATCATCTAAGTAAACCTGAAATAATTTGTGAATAAAATCCTAGAAAGCTTGAACAATTATGCATGAAAATACAAGCACATTCTTCAAACTAAAGGGTATCACTGTATATGAAAATATTCCCTATTCAGTGGTGAAGGTTGTGTTCTCTTGATCCTCCTGTGAAATCCTTACCTGATGATACCTAGATAATCCATTTGTAGAAGAGTAAATTTTTCACCCTACAACACCTTCTAATATTTCCTTAGTGAAAGGTGTAGGAAAAGGATCAATCACACATGTAGCATTGAGCTCTCTATAATCCACACAAATTCTAATCTGACAATATTTATTTATATTGATTACCATGGAGCTAACCCACTCTGATTCTTCTAGGGGATTAATGATACCATTTTAAAACATTTTGTCAATTTCTTCCTTAACATTTACACGTAGGTTAGGGTTCATCTTGTAAGGTATTTTCTTGACTAGGCATGCTCCTTCCTTTAGCTTAATCTTCATCTCACCTAATGACTCATGCACCCCCTTTAACTAATGGTAGACCCTAGGAAATAAGTCTTAGAAATCATGTAGTAACTCAATTATCTTTTCCACTTCAGAATCAGATCAATAATCTCCAATAATGGCCTCCTTAGGTTTGATCATCCATGCTAATGTTCACTTTCTTGGTCTTTATAGGTTCATGATAGGAATGTGCATTGTTTTCTGCACTGTCTAAAACTTTGTGTGTACCTTTGGAATGATTAATGTCAAAAATATTTACTTCTTCATCGTCCACTATGTAGACCATCTTTCCTTTCTACTTCTCAAAGCAAGTGAACTTAAGTAGTTCGACATATATCTCATCTATTTCATCAAAACGCAGCTCCCGGTTATTCCTCACCAAATAACTCCTAGATAAGTTCTTCAACCTTTGCATTGTTTTCCATAGTCAATAATCCACAACCCCTAATGTCTTCCCTCACTTGAGGTTTAGTAGAAAAGTATTCAAAATTCTTGGTCCATTCTTGCAATCAAGTCTTGCCAATTTCCAGTCTCCCTATACAGTTTTGCATAAACATACCAAATGAGTGCGCAGACTTGTAAAGTGGAATAATGTTTGTAAACCCAAAGTGAAGGTGGTACAGATTCCTACCTTGTTGTCTAGAGTCTCTCACACTATTGAATGTGGTGCTGAACATGTTAATTACCATGATACATGCAAATCTGAGTAGGTGCATTGCTCCTGAGAAACTGGGTTGTTAGAGAAATTATTACTTCATTCCATTCTATAAGATAGTATCCCTGTGAACCATCCACCAACGTATTCCATCCAGCGTGTATACACTAACATATTTATTCTCTCTACTTGATCCATCATCGATTCTCCTCCATGATGTGCAAGAATAATATAGGATCTCCTTCTTCAGTGTACTAGGGTACAAAGTGTTACCTATCCGCTTAATAGAATGATGTTTTCTCTGTTATATTATTCATAGCGTGACCACTTAAGAGGTGGTTTGGGTTATGTGGTAACATATTTCCTTATCTCCATTTATAAAATAATATATGAGTGTGCAAAAAACTTGTAATGCACAACTCATAGTTGAGAGATATTTGGGATGAAGAGGACTTAAAGATAGCCTTAACTCCTTACTTATAGGATTTCATTGAGTTATTTATATGTAATCTATCTCATCTTGTCTCGATGAATTACATATCAAGAATATGCAATGTTTGTTTTGGATTAAATCATGGATCCTTAAAAGTTTTGGTATCACCAGTGGGTTAGTTCACAATGATAACTCCTTTAGATGGAATTAAGTTTTTTCATTGGAATCAAATCTGTGAGTGTTTCATTGGAATCAAATATGTGACCTACATGTTTATCTACAACAGTGGTGATCCACCACTATCCATACCTACACAAATTCTTGCAATATACAGATCAATGGTATTGCATTTCTTTCCTCCTTAATGTATAGAAGGATAGTATTCCAAATTTGGAAAGGCTTTGGGAAGATGTTGGAGGTTATAACTTAAAATTTTAATAACTTTCAGCTGATAACTTAGATTAACATGCCATTATTTTAAAAATGCATATTTTTTGATCTCACATTGATCCTGTGTTTTTTGTCATTGGACAAAAAACATTTTTTTTCCATTTTAAGAAAATATGTCAGAAAAATGTTTACTTTCAATGTTTAAATTTTATTCTAAGGGTAATTTCGACACCTATTAGTTACATTAGATACTCAATGGATTAAATTTTCACACATGGAAGGTGAAAATACAAATGTAATTAATGAACAAGAACCTCTTGTGAGTGAAAAAAGAACCCTCATATGCAGCAAAATCACTTGATTGGAAAATAAGGGATGACATAAAAAAATCCATATTGGGCTTTCTTTATCAATACTGAGTTACATTATATAGAATTAGAAACAGATATGGGATTCTTAGACATTTGGTGTAAAGTTTGTGAATGCTAAATTCTCACTTATAAAGTTTTGTCAAGTCATATTAATGATCTTGAACAACTGACAGAAGTGAAGGTGGTCAGGTAGATGATGTGGAAGATTCCACATAAATCCTATTTTATTAAATAGTTTACCTCCAAAATGTAGAGTTTTTACTCTCAAATTCCATTCTATTTATGCATTACTAGTTGAAGAAAAAAGAACAAAAGAAGATATTGGAAATAGATATTTATATTATAAGGAACTCATGTTTCAAAAACAAAGAGGAATCAGAATGATTTTATTGTAAGAAAAAATGACATAAATCTTCTTTTTGTATTACTCGTGTCAAGGACATCATAAAAGGAAAGATGGAAATGGATGAATCTAAGGTAGTTGTTAAAGCACAGTTGAAGAATAATATGACCTAAATAGAAGGAGGATGAAGATGACTACATATACTAAGTAGTGCCTGAGAAGGATTGAGGCATAGGAGCATGGAGGAAAATTGGCAATCTTGTTAGTCACCAATAAAGAGTTGATTCATGGTATTGGTGACCTTTTATTTTGTTGTGTGGTGTGTTTTCTTTATGTTGTAGTAATGATAAGTAACATTCCTATGTGAGCAAGCTTTCTACCCATCCACCAATGATGTCAGAAAAAATAATGTACATTGTTATCTACTAGTTGGTTCCACTAGAAAACAATTTTCTGAGTTAGAGGTTCCCTTGAAAAACCTCATATTGTTTGAGTTGTTGGTACTCATTGAAAACCTTCATTTCTTTGTAGATCATGAGAAGGTACAAGAGAAAAATTTCCCCATGTTCAAACTAAGGGGGTGACTATTACAGAAATATTGTTCATAGTGTGAACACTTAAGAGTAGTTTGAGTTATTTGGTAGTAATATTTTTTAATATTTATAAAATAATATTTGAGTGTGCAAAATAGTTTTAATGCACAACTCATAGTTGAGAGATATTTGGGATATTGAGAGGACTTAGAGATTATCCTTGAATCCTTACTTATAGGAGTTCATTGAGCTATTTATATGTAATCTCATCCATTGGAAATTTATCCCGAATGAATGTACAATATCTCTGGTTTTTATTATTTTACTGAGGCACATGTTTTGTTTTTTATCCTCCTTAATATCAATGGAGATTTATAAGTTGCTCCTTCATGTGTAAAGGATGCTTCTTACTTTGCACCCAACCATATCATAGGTGCCACAAGCCCAATTGTCACAAGAAATACTTGTAGTATCACTAATAGACTGTGCATCCTCTCACTAGAGGATTCCTTCCTTAGATGGCTCAAGTACTTCCAGATCTCGAATGGACATGCACATAAATTTTGTTTCATAGTATTCCTCACTCAAATGGCTCAAGATAAGGTGTAGATTTCCCATCTGTCAAAGGGATAATAACTCATGTTCTTCCTTGTTCTCAAAACTTACATACCCCTTGTTGAACCATAAATCAACATTATTTCGCATAACACCAAAGGCACCTAAGTAGAGATGGGAAGATGTCTACTTTTGCAAGTGCCAAAACCTCAAATTACCTAATTGAAATTTCCCCCTTGTATATTAATGGATCCATCCTTTAAAACTCCGATTGGAGTGGCCTTATTTTAATCTAGCCATAAATAATGCATTAGAGGATAGACGTAATGGAGGTATTCCCATCTGTACCCATGCATATAAAGTAAGAACATTCACCTATGTGCATGTGTCAATCAATATATTGCTCAAAATCCATCCATCCAAAACAATATTTAGAGTGATCTCCTTATCATAATCCAAGCTACGAGTGGGAAGATTAACATGTAGGATCTCTTTCCATTCTCAATACATGTGTGTAGAGTGTTCCCCTTTAAATAATTCCCTATTAATGTAATAATATTATCCTGGCGTAACATCTTGCATACCTCTTTCAAATCATAAACATCCGGCTGGACCATTTCTATTGCCTTCTTTTGTTCCAACTTTCATGGTTGTTCCTTTAAACACTATATTTCACCCTAAATATTTATGAGTACCTTCATGGTTTCCTAATAAACCTCCTTTTTATGTGTATGATATGGATATCTTGCATGTAAGACCTCCTCCTTAGTAATGGTAGGCTTCTTTTGTAACATTTCTCTGGCATGTGTAGCTTCAGCGTGTGTTGTAATATTTATAGGAACTACCTTAGGTTCTGGTGCCAACTTTGGCATCCACTAATTTTCTATGGTGCACTATATTCTAACCATATCTACACCCTGTTCTCCTATTTATGTTTCTTGCTAAGATGCTCATATAAGTCTGGGCATTCCTCATAGTTATGATTCTTCCCATAAAAATAACTAGTAATATTCTGAGGGATTTTGGGCTTGTAGTGGTCAGGAGATCCACATGTAAAACATGTTCCATGAGGAAACTTGCCTTTCCCACCACCACAAACTTAGCCGTAGAATCCACCATAGTATCCTCGACCTCTTCCATGACTCCCTTCAAATCACCCTTTGTTCTGATCATAGCACCCTTGAGTGTGATTACAATCAGGGTGCTCACTTTTACTTTTAGAATTATCTGATAATCATGTTTTTCGTACACCAATATGTATAACATGATGGATCTGATCAATCAACATGCACTCTTTTGTATTGCGATTCGTGGACCAAAAAATCTTACAATAGTAATATATGTTCTTTCTGATCACATGTTGTAATAATGGGCAACGACTTACATATCTCACTGTCTAGCAACAATGAATGTACTGACCTATAGGGACAATCATCCTTAGTGTTCCCTTCCACTTCAAAATCTGTACACCAAATCCTAGTGCATGTCTTGTGTGCTGAACTAGCCGATATTTTCTTTAACTACTTTTCCATAGCAGAAATTTTTGCTTCCAAGAATGGGCTCACTCCAGTGTCTATACTTATGATTGCCTCAGTGTGAAACACTACTTCAAGTACTTCACGCAGGTCTGTATATGTCTTATGTGACAACGCCCTCCTAAAAGGTGTGATCAACCCCCTTACGAACCACTATGCATGTTGGCTTACATGAATATCATATGAAAGTTTAGAAAAGAGCATTTTGAAATGGGAATTATATTCCCAAACACTTCAGTAGTGTCGTGCTTAATATCATTGAGCACACTTATACTCTTCTACTTGAACTTAGGGATATAAAACTCCTTACAGAAAGCTTCCCGTAATGCTGCATAATCTACGTAAGCTTGATCAGGGTCAAAATTCTTGTACCAACTATGAGCGCATCCCTGCAACGTTGTTGTAAACTAAATTTACTTGCACTCAGAATTCGTAATCCCTTTTGCATGCCACATTATCTCACACATGTGCACATTATCAACAAAATCTTCTATTCCCCTATACTCTGGAAGATGAAGCAACATCTCCATGTAAATATTATGGGGTTAGTGAGGACCATGCCAACCTAATCTAGAACCTCCTGTTTTACCTCTACCTCCAGACCCACCATATCCACTAGAACTAGAGCCACATATGCCCCCTGATCCTTTACCTGTAGCTGAAATTGGACCAGTGGATGTACTTCCATGTGTCCCAACAGTGGTGCTAAACTGAACTTCTATAGTCTAGGAGGTGGTACTACTCACCGAAGTGAGTCCAAAATTATGTGCACTTGAGTTATGTTCTAATGATGCACCTAAAAAGGTACCTCCAAATAACAAATAATACATTTTCCCGGTCATAGATGCACTTTCTACTTGATTTAATTCTTTTATGCTACTCCCCAAACTAGCTTGTTGACTACTAGTTTTACTAGATATTGGAAAACCTAGTGCAAGGGATAGGTAGCTAGGTAGATTCAAATGCGCACCTGCGGCCCATGTTTTCTCTACTGGTGTGCTACCATATGAGGCTGAGGATGTTTCCCTGTCATGCTTTCCCAAATGGGGGAGTTCTATATGCTCTGATTCCATGCCTTCTATGTGAGCTCCAAATCCTTCACGATCCATATCTCTCCTCAATGACATCCATTCTGAAATATAACACTTCTTCTCTATCTCCCTCTCACGTGCCTCATTGTACTTAAGCCTCATTTCTTCTCTTTTCATCTTTGCTACTAGGTCATCCATACTTCACCAAACCTGCTCCTACCCCCACATGTGGTAGGGTTTAGCTAACTATCAGCTTTTCTTCCAAGTTTAGGGTTACCATAAAGGGTTTAGATAACTATTAGCCTTATAGATAGATTCCATTGGGATAATGCAAAAATTGGAACTCAACTACCTTAAGGAAACAATAATTAGAAATTGAGTACTATAAAATATAGCTATTCATAACACCACGAAACCAAGTGTCCACAACACACATACAAATTAGATCAACATCATAGAGGGCCTAAAATTCTTCTTGTGTCCAGACAAGTGTGCGATACCTCTAATTCCTTTTAGATGCATAAGCAACTAGCCACTCGTACAACTCTACCAGAAAGATAGAAAAAAAATATCTCATACAAATTCTACTCCACCCACACACGTGCATCAAACTTAGATCTAATGTTAAACCTCCAAGTGTACTCTTCTTCCATATCTTTTATCCACTCCTCAACACTTCCTAAGGTCAACCAGTACATCTTCATCAGGAAACATCCTGAAAAAAAAAACTGAAAAAGAGGTCCCAAAAATGGAACTAATGATGCAACCTAGAATTTATTATGAAAAACCTAGGCACGCTGGCACATCACACAGCCTGAGATGAGAACTCACCCAAAGCATGCAAAGGTACCATGCCTCTCTTTAGAGTTTCTTGTGTAGGATGTTAGTGTGATGATGGAAAAACATATTCAAATCCATAATTAAACATAAAAATTCCACAATACATAATCCAAATCTAGATCTTAGGGAATCATGAACTAAAAAATCACAATAATAAGGGTAGCCATATCAAAACTAGATTCAGTTATGTTCAATACCAGTATCCAGCCAATATGCTCCATTACATTAAACACTATAAAACGCATAATCTTCTTACATTATATGGTATATCCATAAGTCATGCATGCATCAGATCCAACAAAATAATTCTATAATAATTCACACACACTAAACTACATAGTTCAATACATATTTATAGAGGTGGGGACTTTCCCTTCACCACCTATACACTTCTCAAAATAGGTCGCATGTTGATAATGGCCACGTACCTTTATAATAACATGCATATATACAAGTGTTCTAATAATATATGTCATATAGTTAACTATAAAAAGCAATCCTATTACTATCTCAAGCCATGCATGGCGCTTATCATCCACTTGTTCACAAAATATCATTTCATGTAGCCCAAGTCTTCATCCCTATGTGTGCTTTGCACGCTATCTCAAAAAATATCTCATATCCATTAAAATGGCTAATTCTTGAGCCAAAGTGTTCTAGCATGCATTTCCTTCCCTATCCTTCCCATGCCTTCAAATGTACCTTGTTCCCGTACGTGCATCCTTTGTGTGTCTTCTCCTTAGAGAAACATTTTTTCTTCTCAACATATGGTTTTATATTTTATATCTTAGTGTGCTTGGGTATTATTTCAATATTTTATTACTTCATTTATTCAATCATTTTATTACTCCTATATTATTAGATTACATTAGAATAAATTTATTTTAGTTAATCACACCTAAGATTGCATCCAAAAGGCACAAAGAACATTAATAACATCCATATAGTAACCCATTTAAGGTAAAATGGCTACATTATTATGCATACACAACATAGGAGGGGAATTTTATTATATTCCATCACACACATTATATATATTTGCTACATTCTAGATCCAACCTGCTATCATTGTGAAAATTACACAAGGGAATCCTAGGGAACCATTACACACACTCTCACAAAAAATTGCATGGATTCTGAAATGTAGTGCAACACTCACTTGTAATTTCACTCTTTAGTTGACCATTGGAGTCAGTTTGACTCCCTATTTTGTATTTTCCTTTTTAGGTTTTATGCGGTTTTTGGGTATGTGCGGGTGAACTTATATATTGCAAGTTACATGTGCCTTTGGAGATCAAGGAGAGAATCTTTTGAGAAAAAAAAAATCAACAATGAATATCTTCCAACATGGAATATATAAGAATCTAAGAATTTTCTTGACCACCGGTGCCCAAATCTAGTCATCAACATCTGGGTGCTCCTTCCCTACTATGGGCGCTCATGCCCTGCATTGTTCTAAGATCCACCACTAACAAGTTTTGATGACACTACCAAATTTTTTTTTCATCCATTCACCTGTCTAGATCACTCCCATATTACTCAAAAATCAGCTAAGTATTCCTATATCCCTCTCTTTCTTAGGGTTTTACATTATACATGCTTTTTTTCTTGTGTTTTACTCTATATTATCATTTGTACATCATTATATATAGTAGTTACTCTACAATCAGATTTAATTCAATTTATATTAAATCATTTGGTAACTTCCATCACTCAAACCATACTTTATGATAATGCATTGAATTATATCCCTTCTTTTGAATTCATGGATCAATCTTCTTACCCATCCTATGTTCTAAACAAGGTTTCTAGTATGGCTATCACCACTGTTGATTTTATGCAAGTTTGTACTCAACATGCTTCCTGCTTTATTTTTTTTTATCATGGGTAAAATAGGATTGAGGGAAACCTGTTGTTGATCAGATAAAACATTTATTTGAACTTACACACATAGTTTGCATGGAAGAAAAACATAGGAGAAAAAGTGTGAAGGTATAGGAAGGCGTCACGCACGGAGGTGTAGAGTTAGACTCTCAAGGACTTAGCCAATTTTGGAGATCATGTCTATTCTTAGAGATTGGCATGCAGAGCACACAAAGTGATGTCGAGATTTTCACGCCACTCTTCATGGAGATTCTTTTAGGAGCATGACAACTCACTCTTGCATAGGCATAAGCTAAGAATAGATCCACCATTGTAGTTAACTATTAGTGATCTACAGATAGCATAATTACATGTATGGCTATAGTTGTAAAAAGGCACGTGACTGTTATTAGTATGTAATCTATTTCTGGGAGAGTTAAGTGGTGAAGGGCTAGTTCCCCACCATATATATACATATGTAATGAATTACTTAGGACAGATATAGATATAGATAGATAGATAGAGACACATGCTTGAAGAATGAGAAAAACATGAGTATATGTGACTAGATAGTTGTAACAGATCCATGCGCGCATGCCCAGTATTGTATGAAGCTTCTGTACTGTTGGTTTGATGAATAGATAAAGAAAATTGACCAAAAAAATAGTGTTTGATGTGTTTTATCAATGCATATTATTACTTTCATGATGATTTACCTTTAAGCACTTATAAATCTGGTTAAGTGTAATGATGAATAGATGGATTAGTTACTAAAAATATATGTTTACTACTTTATTATACTACCATTCTTTTTGCAACCTGTAAAGAGGGACCCGGTACCTTTGTGCACTTCGGGTGAGCACTCAACCTAGGCTGAGTGATGTGCCAACGCTACTAGGTATTACTAACAATTCTAGGATTCATTATTGGTTCTGTTTCCGGGACATATTTTTCAGTTGTTTTAGAATGGTTCGTGATGAAGACATACTGGCTAACTTTGGCGAGCATTGAAGAATAGATTCATGATCTAGAGGAAGAATACGCATAGAGGTTTGACACTAGATCTGGATTTAGTGAATGCACTTGGGTAGAGCAGAATCTGTATGACAGTTTGTATGAAAGCTTCTTTGTTATCTTTAAAGTAGAATTATACGAATGGTTGACTGCATATGCATCTAAGTGGAATTGGAGGTATCGCACACTTGTTTGGACACATGAGGAATTTCAAACACTATATGATGCTAACCTGAGTTGGAATCATGCGGTAGATACCTGGTTTCACGGTGTCCTAAATAGCTTTATTTTGGAGTATTCAATTTGAACTTATTCGTGCCTGGAGGTAGTGGAGTTCTAGTTCCTATGATATCCTAGAGGGATGTATTTGCAAGGTATTCCACTGGTAATAAAAATACTAATGGTAACGTTGAACTTGGAAGCTAAACCCATGGAAAGCTAAAAAAATCTCCACACACGGGGGTAGGAACAAGATTGGTGAAAGATGGCAGACCTAGTGGTAGCACAGCAGAGGGAAGAGAGGTGACTAAAGTATGATGAGGTGTGCGAGAGGGAATTATGAAAGAAACAAGAAATTGTAGAACGGATGGTGTTGTGGAGAGAGATGGCTCGTGAAGAATTTGAGGCTCATGGGGAGGAAGAAGAGAAAGAGCATCAGGAACTCCCCCATCTAGAAAAGCATGATAGAAAACCCTCTTCAGCCTCACATGGAAGCACGCCAGTAGATATGACCTAGGCCACGGGTGCACATCTAAGCCAACCTACTGACCTATCCCTTGTGCTTGGTTTTCCAGTATCTAGTACAGCAGGTAAAAATAATTTTAATTTAGGAAGTGAAAGCATAGAAATAGATCAGACAACAAGTACATCAATGGCAGCACAGACAACTTCGTTATTCTTTGGGGGTACATTTTCAAGCTCATCATCTACACAGAATTTTAGCGTGCCAAGTGTGGGATTCACCTCTAGAACATGGACTACTTCCCAGACTGTCGGGGTCCAATATAGTACCACTGTTGGGGCATAGGTGAGTGCATCCACGGGCCCTATTCAAAATCCTGGAGGAGGATCAGGTGGTATGGGATGTTCTAGTTCTGATGGTTTGGGTGGTATTGGAGGAAGAGGAAACCAAGGAGGTTCTGGGTCGGGTGGTCAAGGCCCTGTAGCAACCCCAGAATATTTATATGGAGATGTCCCTTCATCTTCCAGAATACAAAGGTATCGAGGATGCTGCTGAGCATGTTCATATGTGTGAAATATTATGGCGCGTAAAAGGTATTATGGCCTCTGAGCGCAAGGCAATTCAATTTGTGACTACATTCCAAATGCGTGTACACAACTGGTATAGGAAGTTTGATCCCAATCAAACTTGTATTGACTATGCAACATTGAAAGATGCTTTCTTAAAAGAGTTCCACATCCCAGAGTTTGAGCAGAAGAGTATAAGCACACTCAAGGATATAAAGCAAGGCACTACTGAAAGTGTACGTGAGTATGATGCACACTTTAAAACACTTCTATCCAAACTCTCTTATGACATTCATGCAAGTCAGCATGCACGATGGTTTTTCGGAGGATTGATTACCCCATTTCAAAGAGCACTATCACATAAGACTTATACTGATATGTGTAAAGCATTGGAAGTCACTTTACATGCTGAAGTAGTTGGGAGTATTGACACTAGAGTTAGTCCATTTTTGGAAGCTCAGATAGCAGCTATGGAAAAATAGTTAGAGAAATTATCGGTAAACTCAGCTCATGAAACGCGCTGAGGGATCTGGTGTATAGATTGTGAAGTGGAAGGGCACACTAAGGATAGTTTCCCTCACAAAACTATATACGTTCATTGTTATTAGACTATGAGATTTTCCATTTGAATCATGATGCTAGTCAATGCCCCCTACTACAACGGCATGATCAGGAAGAATGTATCCTCCTTTTGTAAAATTTGTAGGTCCACGACCCATGATACTAAGGACTATAGATTGATTGGCCAGATCTATGATGCCATTGATATTGGGGTAAGACAGGTGAGTGTGGCTGATAATTCTAAAGGGAATAATGAGCATCAGGATAGGGATTATAATAATATGTACTATGACAGGAATGACAGAAGGTTTAAAGGGGTTCGTGAAAGGGGACGAGGATATCGAGGTGGATATGGAGGACGGGGCCGAGGTGGAGGAAGGTGTGAATTCCCTTGAGGAAATTGCTATACATGTGGTTCACTTGACCATTATAGGTGTGAATTCCCACAAAATATTTCTTGTTCATTTTGTGGAAAGGGGCATGGTTATGAAGAGTGTCCAGACTTGTATGAGCATCTCAGTAAGCAGTACAAGCAAGAAAACAAGGGCGTGGGGATGGTTAGAATCCAGTGTGATAGAGAATCATTGGATGCCCAAGTTAACACCAAAACATGAGGTAGTAAACAGTCAAGATAACCACATGAGTTGAGGGTGGCATGTGCAAGAGAGGTGTTGCAACAGAAGCTGACAATCACTAGGGAGGAGGTTTTGTCATGCTAGATATCCAAATCCAGCTCATTAGAAAGAAGTCTATCAAGAAACAATGGAGGTCCTTAGGAGCCTTCAAGGTGAGATACAAGGTTTAAAAGAGTAGTCTCGAAAATTGGAGCACAAGGATACAGAACAGGCCCCATCGGATATTGACGACATTAGAGAGGTATGTAGAATGTTGCGCCAGGAGAATATTATTCCTTTATTAGGAAATTGGTTGAAAGGGAATACTCTGCACACAAGAACTGAAACTAAGAGACAAATACTTCATGTGAATCTTCCCCCCGATAGCATTGACTATGATAAGGAGATCACTTTGAATGTTGTTGTGGACGGGTGGTTGTTGAGCAATATCTTGATTGACACAGGTGTGGAAGTAAATGTACTTACATTAGATGCATGGGAACAAATGGGGAGACCCCCATTATAGCCATCATCTAATGTATTATTCATGGAAAATAGAATGAAAGCTACTCCCATAGGAGTTTTGAAGGATGCATCTATCACTATACAAGGGGCCAAGTTCACAGGAGACTTCGAAGTACTAGCGCTTGCAGAAGCCGATAGCTTCCCAGCTCTGCTTGGGCACCCTTGGTGTTATGTGAACAATGCTGATTTGAGGTTTAACAAGGGGTATATCAGCTTCGAGAATAAGGAGGAAAGGGTCATAATACCATTGAAAGATGGGAAATCCATGCCATATGTGGAACCTTTAAGCGAAGAGGACTTGAACAGAATCTATATATGCACTATTCGGGACCCAGAGGTCAATGATCCGTCTAAGGAAGGAATCCTTCATTGGAAAGATTCTCAGTGAATCAGTGATACTACTAGTATTACTTGTGATAATTGGGCTCATGGCACTTATGAATTGGTGGGGTGTGAAGTTAAGCATGCGGTTACTTGCAAAATGGGTTTTCACTCTATTTGATGTATAGGTCGCATGCAGTACCCCGCTATACTAGATCTGAAGATTTGGCTAGATTTTTATAGGTCATGGAAACAAACTAGGTTGACCAGTTTAAACAACAAGATATGCTATCATATACTTTGGGCAGGATGGCCGTACTGGTGGGTAGTCCACAAGGATAATCTCTTAGAATGGGGAATGATTGGGACCACCTTATCAACCAAGTTTTCTAGAAGTAATGCACCTATAAAAATAAGCCCTTATCATGGTGACCAACCTACTCAACATCATATCTAGTAGTGTGAGAGACTTTGGACAGTAGGACAGGAAGCGTTACCGCCCTCACTTTGGGTGCATTGGTTTTATTCTACTCTACAAGGTTATGCGTGTGCTTGGTATGTTTATGCTAAATTACATCGTGACACTGTTAATTGGAAACTTTGACTGCAGGGATGATCCAAACTTTTGACTTCTTTTCATCTACGCCACCAGGTGAACACAACTTTAAGCTTTATCAAGTGCTTAACCATGGGAGATAGTGGGAAAGTGGAAGAACTTGTTTAGGAATTATTTGGTGAGACAGAGACAGGGGCGCATTTTGCGGATGAAGAAGATGATATCATATTACTTGAGCGCGCTTCTCTGGAAAAAGATAAGGGGAAGATGGTTTACATAATTGATGAGGAGGAAGTTGAGCACTTGGACGTGGATCATTCACATGGAACACATGAAGTATTATCTAGTGTGGATGTCAATGCACGTGCATATCACAAACCTATGAAGAAAACAAAGGTCAATATAGGCATAGAAGCTGAACCTAAGGAGGTGTTAATTAGGGATTACTAGTTAGAATTAGAGGTAGCAAAGATCATAGAGTTACTTCGAGACTATGAGGACTTATTCTCGAGAGGATACCATGAACTTAAAGGTGTGCATATATCACTCAGAGAAATGAAGATCAAGCTCAAGGAAGGTGTGCGCCCTGTTAGGAAGTGACCATATCGGATGAATCCCAATTTGAGTGAAAAAGTAAAGGAGGAGGTTGACAAGATGTTGAAATCCAAGATCATTCGACTATTAGATGAATCAGAATGGGTCATTCCTATGGTGATAAGCATAAAAAAGGATGGTAGGATTCAAATTTGTGTTGATTATAGGGAGTTAAATGCAACATGTGTTACAGATCCCTTTCCTATGCCATTCACGGAGGAAATATTAGGAGTGGCTGGGTGCGAAATATATTCATTTACAAATGGGTTTTCAGGGTATCACCAAGTTAGGATTTCTCCAGAGGATCAAGAGAAGACCACCTTCACTACCGAATGGGGAAGCTTTACCTATACTATGATTTGCTTTGGATTGAAGAATGCACCTGTTGTATTTTCAAGGATAGTGGTACAAGCCTTCAAGGATTTTATTCATAAATTCTTACAGGTCTATCTTGATGATTGGACCATTTATGGGACTGATTAAGGATCATTGTGACAATCTGCGCTTAATGTTTGAAAGATGTCGATAGTTGAGTATCTCATTAAACATCAAGAAGTGCATCTTTTCTACTCCCTTTGGCACACTTTTAGGACATATTATCTATAAGGAAGGGTTACTGGTTGATCCAACTAAAGTTGCAGTCATCATTGGCTTGAAAGCACCGGCCAGTCAGCATGAGGTGCATGCAGATTTTTGGGTCATACAGGGTATTACAGGAAGTTTATAAAATGGTATGTGAAAGTTACCACGCCCTTGGAAGAATTGCTCCAGGGAAAAGGTACATTCTATTGGGGGGAGTCACAACATCGTGTGTTTGAGATATTGAAGAAGAAACTTACTACCGGTGGCCTATCTTGCGTTTTCCTTCATGGGATAAACCTTTTCATGTTCATGTGGATGCCTCTGGCATAGCCATTGGTGTTGTCTTAGCTCAACCAGGAGAAGGTATCGTTGATCATCCCATTTTATTTGCTAGTAGGAAGTTGACCCCTGCAAAACAGAATTATACCACTACAGAGCGTGAGGCCTTGTCCATGATCTATGCCTTGCACAAATTTCATCAGTATTTGTTGGCTACACCATTTGTGTTTTATAAAGATAACATGGCATTAAAATATTTGGTGAACAAGCCCATTTTACAGGGGCGCATTTGCCAATGGATACTCTTATTTCAAGAGTTTGACTTTACAGTTGTGGTAAAACCAGGAAAAAGCAATTCTGGACCAGATCACTTGTCTAGAATTCAATCAGGAGAAGAGGCACAAACAATAGAAGAGACCATGCTTGATGCACAGCTGTATAGGTTACAACATGCGTGCCATCGGAATTAAAGGACATTGTTGTCTTTCTAAGGACTGTTATGGCACCAGAAGGCATGAATGCTTTAGAGAAGAAACAACTTGCTATTCGTGCGGCACCATTCATGTTAATTAGTGGTGATTTGTACAAGTTAGGCAGATATGAGGTGTTACACCATTGTGCCTTGGAGCATGAATGAAAGGACATAATGGAAGAAGCACATGGTGGTATTGCAGGTGGCCATTATGCAAGTGATGCAACAACACACAAGATCTCTACTTCCTGGTTTGTTGGTGGGAAACATTGTACAAGGATTGTAAAGAGTATTGTAAGACATGTGACCATTATCAATGTCTCAGTCGACTAGGATATAGGGATGAGATACCCATACAACCAATAACAAGTGTAGAACCCTTTGAGAAATGGGCAATTGACTTTTTTGGGCCTATTTCACCAGCCGCGCACGTAGGACTAGATCACGCTATATCATCACTTGTACAAATTATCTTACCCGATGGGAAGAAGTAGCACCTACAAAGGAATGTACAGTGGCTACAGCAGCACGGTTCTTATGGGAGAATGTTCTTACAAGGTATGGTTGTCCTTTAAGTTTAACAAGTGATAGGGGCACACATTTTTTAAATGAGACAATATGAATTCTTTTAGATGAGTTTATGGTTTCCCACCATAAAACTACACCCTATCACCCTCAGGAAAATGGGACTGCTGAGGATTTTAACAAGATATTGAGCCACACATTTGACCAAGATTTGTGATGTTGGAAGGAAAGATTGGGATGATAAAGTATTTGATTGTTCTTTGGGCTTATAGAACAACATACAAAATATTGAATAAAGCCACACCTTTTCAATTGGTGTTTAGCGCATGGAAGTTATTCTTCCTATAGAATTTATGTTACCTTCTTTGTGCATTGCACACGCTGGAGGTCTAGCTGATGAGAAAGCCTTGGAAGAATGGATTAGGAAGATGGTTCAACTAGATGAGCATCGAGCCATCACACACTGGAGTCAGAAATAGGAGAAAGCACACCAAAAGGCATGGCATGATCGACACATCAGGGATAAGAAACTTGTGGTGGGACAAATGGTACTTCTATATGACTCCAAGTTTCTGCGCCATCCAGGAAAGCTCAAGGTGCATTGGTTTGGGCCATATGTTATCACTCATATACTTGAGTCAGGTGCTTGCTAATTGGAAACAATTGATGACACAAGGTTGCCCGGTTACTTTAACAGGATTAGGTTGAAGCCCTACTATAAATAAGTCTTCTTGGTGTTTGTAATAAGGCAGTATTGCTAGATAAATTAGGTTTCCCTTTATGCATTTCCTTAAATGTATTTCTTTCCTCATCACTATGATTTGTCCATTTTCGCTCTTTTTTGTGTAATAAGAGCGCTTGCGTGCATGAAACTAATTACAATATGAAGCATGTTGATGTGCAAAGGACTGCACATCCTTTTCATATGGGGTGGATTTTTGGTGACTCTCAAGTATATGTTGCAAAGATGTCATGCTGTGGGTGTTGAGAAAGAAGGTTGCTAAGGGTAACTGATGAAAGATTCCTTCTCAAGATAAGAAAGGATGAAGATAGAAGACGAAAAGTATAACGCAAGGTAAGTGGTGGCCATGGTAATTACTAGGAGATCATGCAGTGACGAGGTACTCGGGTAGTAGGGTACGTGCTAAAGAGAAGTCTGTGACAAAGGGTAAAGAGGCGTGCTAGAAGGTTATAGATTTTGGTGCAAAGATATACCATGCAGAAATGATAAAAATGGGTAATAAATGAGGAGAATTTAGTAGGTGGAGGAGTACTTAATGTAGAAAAAAGTAGAAATATATATAAGGATGAGATGTGATTTCATTTTTACCCTTGCAACTATGAGAATTCGACAAAGATCCTACACGCTAAGAGCATAAAGCTAACCGATTCAAGGTATGAAACAAGTGAACCAAGCATGAAGAAGAGATTTGTTTATTAGAATGGCTTGAATCCCCTAGGAAAAGGGTTTGATGAAGCAGAGTAACAAAACAGAGCTAGGGTGTGCAAGTTTGTGATTGTAAATTAGGGCACGGTTGGATCAAGTAGGGTTTGAAGCAAACCATGAAAAACTTACAACATATAAATCGTGAAAACAAAACCCTGAAAGAAGAATGGCACCAAAGAAGAAAGCAACACCGGTAAAGGAAAAGAAGAAGGTGGTGGTGGAAGAAGAGGAGGAGATGGCCCCAGAGAGTAATTTTTCAGAAATGTAGTACCCTAAGGAAGTTATTGTGGGGCAGGAATGGAATACCCACATAAGACAGAGTAAGATAAGTGAATATAATCACCAAACCAATGAAAACTAGAAGAAATTAGATGACCTCCTCACTTCTCAAACGAACAGACACACTGAGGATGGCATGCCAATATATGATGATGCTAGGGAAAATCTACTAAAAGGAAATGGTTTCTACCAGCTTTATGAGCTTCCATACTTTGGAAAGTATGCACCCTTATATAGATGGCTGATGAGTTGAGTCCATGAGGACTTCTTCTACTTTGCAGGACGGAGGGTAAGATTGACACCCATCCTTATTGCCACAGTTACTAGATTACGGGCATCGGGAGAAGATATTAAGACTGACTTAGCTGATAAAAGTGCCATCTTGGAAACACAGAAGGCGTTGGGCTATCACAAAGGACCACGCAGAATGGACATTGACAAATTGAAAATTTTTCTAGTAGTACAGGAAGCAGTGCATCTAACCACAAAATTGAATGACCAAGAACATTGGTCACATGTTAACTCTATGTGGCTACATGTGGCAAAGTGCATGTCAGAAGGAGCCAATTATAACATTGTCGGTTTCATTGCAGAGTGGATAATAGAGGAAGCACGCGAAGGGAATAAGATAAGTTTTGGTTGTGTCCTACTAAGTTTGGTCTTCATGGAGATTGGGATACCAAATGGCCCAAAAGAGAATATATGGGAATACCCCATAAATAAAAAGTCTCCAGTTGAGTGATTCAGCAAGTATCTCTACAAGGGATCGATGATGGAAGAGGTGAAGGAGCAATAAGAGATGTGGTATGATATGCTCCGCGTGGCGTTTGGAGAAGAATGGCGTATACCCAAGGACTTGACTTAGGTCCTAAGGAAACAAGTACAATTTATAGTCTACTAACACTTTTGTATTGCGTGCTTTCCAATGATAGATGGGTCGTGGAGCCCCTAGTGCAAGCTTCCATATGCATTTCCCATGTAATACTTCTAAGCTGTAGTTCATTGTTTCACCAACACACGGAGGTTGCTGTTTAATGCAGACAATGAGGATTGTGAATATCACACCCTATGGAAGACATATGGATATCTAGGAAGGAATGCATACAACAAGAATAACATATTGGAGATCTTGAGCATTAAGCCAAAAACACTGGCCATTACGGATATCGGGGCCGCGCTAATATACCTCCAACTGAAGCCTAAAATGGAGAATAACAAGTACGTGGAGAAAAAATTCACACTTCCAAGGCCACCAAAGGGAAAGCATACTATGGAGAACATTCCAGCACCTAGGCCCTCTACGCCCAAGCAAGATGATGAGGAAGAGGATGAAGAACATGAAGATAGTGGTGGCCTGGTGTGAAGGAGGAAGCAACCATCTGGCCAGGAGGGGGAGTGTGTGACAACTCCCTAGGGAGAAGGAGTTACGGGGGAGGAGCAGGGCGCACAAATATTTAAGAAGGTGTTTAAGCGTATAAGGGTGCAAGGAGAAACCCCGCAGGTGAAGGAGACAGAGGAGAAGAAATGAAGAAAACTTAGGTTAAGCAAGGAGATAGAAGAGTGTTAGGAGAAGGTTCCTTCCTCTCCAACTGAAGAAGAGCCTCAACATGAGGAAGAGAATATGGAAGGAGAAGAAGGGGATCAATCAGAGGATATAAAAGACAAGGGTGGGGAGACATATCGTATTCCTAACCTTGATGCAATCATTCCAAGAGGGCCCAGATCTCGTCGAACAGGGGAGGATGCCAAGGCACATACCATGGGGTGCGCAGAAGACCTAAAGCTAATTATTCATGCTTGGTTCCATAACACCATCGAGTAGAAGGATTTATTCGGATGGGTTCTCATGGACAATGACAAGGTGACTTTGTGCACAAGGAATCAACTTTCATGGTCTATGCACATGCATATGGACGAGCTTGACTTTGATGTTGGTGAAGAATCGTGTGCTTGAAGGTGGTTGAAGAAGGCACCTAAAATGCACCACATGACAATCAAACCAACGATGATGTTAGACGAGTAGGTGAGCAATGCTCTAGTCAAGGTATCCTCTAAAGTAGCAAGAAGAAACATAGATAAATCTGCTACCATCAAGGCGCTGATGGAGAAATTGAAAGCTAGGGATGTGGAGATAGCGCACCTTGTACAGGAAAAGGATTTGATTAAGAGGAAATATGACACTTTTGTTAGTATGGCAGAGGAAAATTGGGGATGATGTCCTCAAAGTACACCTGTATTTGGAATCCCAAGTGCCAAAAGAATTTCCTTTTGCAATGCATTATGTAAAGACAATAATAACATTAGTGTTGGAAGATGAAAAGGTGCACATGTCCTTACAGCCCAAGGAATCTGGGGAAAGATAGAAAAGGCACAGGCTGCAGTAGCTAGGAAGATTGCTACTTATGAAGCCCTACTGCAAGCCACCCATGATGAACTCAAGAAAGTTGATCTTGTGTTAACAATATGCACAGCCCCAGATGTGCTAATCGTGATAAAAACCTTGGAGGAAGAAACTGAAGTACATAAGGCGATGAAGAAAGCTTCGCTAGGCCACACTGAATGCTTAGTCCTGGTAAAGAAAAATTGTGAGGCACTAGCTGTGGTGCAGGAACTACATAAGTAGAGCTTGGAGGAGCTAGGAAATCTCATTTCTCAGAAGATGGATGTACTGGAAGGGGTAAAAACCTCTATGTCAAGCGTAATGCTTGTGATACAAAATGAGCAAGGGAAACTCACCATGGAAGAGATGCAGTCCATCATTGTAGATTTTCTTGAGATAGCGGGAGTGGCGTTAATAGCGTGGGAGAACCTGGAAGTAGATATCAAAGAAGAATATCTAGTGTTGTTGCTTCAGGATGAGATGGAGGGGCCTAAGGCTTAAACAGTTTTGTTAGCTATGTATACCTTATTCAAAATTCTTTATTCAACCATTCTTTATTTATCCATTCTTTGTATAAGTTTTGGACATCGCTATTGTTGGGGCGATAATGAGATTAGTGTGGGGTAATGTTGGTTAGAGAAAACACTTAGTTAAACTTGCACACAAAGTCCACGTGGAAGAACAACATAGGAGCAAAAGCGCGAAGGTATAGGAAGGCATCACACGTGGGGGTGTAGAGTCAGACTCTTAAGGACTTAACTGATTTTGGAGATCAGGTCTATTCTTAGAGATTGGCATGCACAGCACACAAAGCGATGTCGAGATTTGTGTGCCACTCTTCATGGAGATTCTTTGAGGAGCATGAAAAATCACTCTTGCATGGGCATAAGCTAAGAATAGATCCACCACTGTAGTTAACTATCAATGATCTACAGATAGCATACTTGCATGTATGGCTATAGTTGTAAAAAGGCGCATGGCTGTTATTAGCATGCGACCTATTTCTGGTAGAGTTAAGTGGTGAAGGGCTAGTTCCCCACCCTATATATACATATGTAATGAACTACTTAGGATAGATATAGATATAGACAGATAGAGAGAGAGAGAGAGATGCATGAAGAATGAGAAAAACATGAGTACATGTGACTGGATAGCTGTAACAAATCTATGTGCGCATGCCCAGTATTGTATGAGTTAGATGAATAGATAAATAAAATTGACCGAACAAACAATGTTTAATGTGTTTTATCAATGCATATTATTACTTTCATGATGATTTACCTTTAAGTGCTTATAGATCTGGTTAAGTGTAATGATGAATAGATGGATTAGTTACTAAAAATATATGTTTACTACTTTTTCATGCCACCATTCTGTTTGTAACCTTTAAAGAGGGACACAATACCTTTGCGCGCTTCAGGTGAGCGCTCGACCTAGGCTGAGTGATGTGCCAACATGACTAGGTGTTACTAACAATTCTAGGCTGCATCACCTACTCCATTACATATCAAAGCTCCATATTGAGTAGATAATAACCTTACAAATCATAAAAAAAAGGTACATCTAAAAGGAATAATAAAATTTAAGATCCTTCATGAACATATAAACTAGTACATAACACAAAAAAAAGAATAATAACAACATGGACAAAACCAAATTCATACTAACAACATAGATAAATAACAACATAGTAAAACTAATAGCCATACAAACCCAACCATTAATTATTATCTTTTTCCAGATTGGCTAAAAGTTTAGCCCATTCCTTTGACAGAGAATCAATGTTGGCACCTAGAGAACCCAGATCACAGTCAACAGCTTCCCCTTTCCATTTTTTCAGGTTACCATGCTCATCCACTTTCCTATAAGCATTGGCCTACTAAATAAGGGTCTGAATGTGTTGTAGATTTGACTTCATAGTAATAATCCTCCATTCCATATAACTGTGCAATATGGATTTAATATTATCCACCTCATTGGAGAGGTTATTGCAATTGAATTTTAATATTTTAAGACTCCCCCCATTGGTAATTTTGGCCACATCTTCAAATCATGATCTCATAAAATTCCAGTCATTAAAGAGAAACTGAACTAAACTTTTTTGTAAGCCTCGTGTCTCATTTCAGCTCTTCAATATCTATAGCCATTTTAGCAAGATGATTATCTCCCTTCTTGAATCCCATTTGACCCAAGGCCCCAACCTGTAGCCCTAACTAGGTGTTAATAAGAACCTGATTCCCCTACATGCTCAACACCCCTATGGTTTTGACAGACAATGGTTGAATATTCTTCACATTAGGATCATTGAGGTTCTACATTGCATAAATTTTAGCCACATTATTCTCATCCCTAGAAACGTCCTCTTCTTTTGATTCTAAATTTTCACTGGACTCATCTTCCTCCGAGTCTGAGTCATCTTCCTCATCATAATCCTTAAGGGCCTTAGTGAGAATACCAATTATGTAAATATCAATGGAATCTCTTTTGAACAGGGATAGAATAAAACCTTGGTGAAGAGGGACATGCACAAAAATTCTAGAAAAGAAAATACGGAAAACTAAAACTATGGCCATGTCTTAAAAAATTCAGCATAGGAAGATGGTAAGCATAAATGCATTTTTGGCAGACTTCAAGGGTTAGAAAATGAATGAGGGTTAAAGCCACTTCATCAAAAGGGTGGGGTAAAGATGAACGTATGAAACCGGAAAAATGGGAGGTAAGTTTTTCATTACCTTGTAGGAAAATCTTCAATTCATCTTTGGCCTCTTTTTTGGGATTATACACCTCTCTTCCTTCCACTAATAAACCCATGACATTAGCCATTATTTCAATGGTAATCTTGATGTAAAAAACTTGTAGGTTCATGATTCCACCTTTTTTAGTAGATTTCCAGGCTCTGACAAAGTCCTTTCTTAGGTTTTCATAACAGCCCTCATAAATTTTTATAAAGGGAGTGATTCCCATCCCGTCAAAAACTTCCATAGCCTCTGGCTTAATAGCTTCTAGGTCCCATGGTTCAATTTGCACAAGATCACTCCCCATTAGATTTTTAAAGCACCAATCCACAAAAGCTTTAAAATTGAGGATAACCAATTTGTTTTGAACAATCCCAACTATGATGATTTTAAATGCATAGGAGGGATTAATAATAATGAAGTAGCATGAGTGACTCAAGTCCCTAGGCTTTGCATAACCCCAACTTTTAAAAAAAATTCTTGCAGATCTTAATCATAAAAACTTGATTATACAGAGAGAGACTCCATGATCTGTTATAATTATCTAGTGGTGATGTGTCCATGTTGTTCATTTTTAAGGTTTTCTCACACCTTAGAATCTATAGCTTCCACATTGGTAACTAATGTCATACCATGAAATGTAACCACCTTATTGGAAAAATAATCCACAATACCATTTTCCTCTCTATATACATGTTTAAATTTAATATCTTCAAACACATTATCATCCCTTTTATGTTATTTATAGAGTTTTGAATAGATATGTAAGTGGTACCTTTGCCAAGGATGTTTTTAGTAATGTTGAGAGAATTACCCTCCACTTTGAATCTAACAATTTTGTGTTGGTGAGCTATATAAATACCCAAGAAGGTAGTAATAGCTTTATCAACATAATTTGATTGAATTCCAATGTTGCAATGATAACCTAAAATGTAATTTCCTTGATGATCATGAAATACCCCACCACAACCAGCATTTACAAGGTTTACCTTGGATGCCCCATAAAAATTTATCTTTATCCAATCCTTTTTGGGTTTTTCCAAACCTTATAACAAGGGGGTTGGGATGAAAGGAGTCAATTGATTGGGGGCACAGCCCAGTTCTTAAATAAATTACTCTCATTTTGGAATGTGGTTTTCTTATGTGGGGTAATAATAGAAAATCTTGTATTAATAGCAATAAAACAATGAGCTCCAACTCTCTTTTTTGAATCCTTCTTACCTTTGAATATTCACATATTTCTCTCTTTCCAAATTTCCCAAACAAGGTGCATGAGGGTTAGAGTCCAAATATGTTTGAGTCCTTGACTCTTGAAGGGACTGAACCATTGAGACCATAGTTGCTTAATGGAATATGGGAAAATCCACTTTATCTCAAATAGATTTAGAAAGGTGTTTCTGACTGATTCCAAAAAATTACATCAAAGGAAAAGTTGTAATGAGCCTTCAGTATATTTTTCACAAAAAACACATCTGTTCACCATGTGAAAATTCCTCTTGTTGAGATTACCCACAGTAAGAATTTTTTCATGAATAAATAACCACAAAAACATGTTGACATTTGGGGTAACTTCTTTGATCCCCAAAATTTCCAATTTAAAGCTTTCTGAATCTTCTTCCGTAATGAAAAAGGCATTATATGCAATTTTAACTAAGAAAATTAGATTTTCCTCCCTTGACCAGTATAAGATATCTATCTCTCAACTTTTGTTATTAACAATAACTCCACTTAATTTTCTATTAATAGAGTTGATATCATTACTATTATGTCCAGCCAAATCAATTGTTTTCCATTAATTCAAAGGGCTCTTAAGATTAAAGTAATTTCTTACCTTAGTTCCATATTTTACAAAAACATCCTTGTAGAGTTTAGGGTATACTTCTTCTAGAGGTTTTTCCCCTAACCAATTTTCCTCCTATAAATTCACCAAGCTCCCATCCCCTATCATCCATTTGTTTCCTTTAGATACAATGTCATTATCCTAATTTATTGATTTCCAAAATTTTGATCCATTAAATTCAGCATTTCTAAACCATCAATCATTAGCTTGAAGATTTATCCAGTATTTGTGCCTTATGATAGAAGTCCACACATTGTCTTCCTTAACCAATCTTAATATCATTTTTGACAGCATAGCTTTATTCATTTGTTCCCGATCTCTAATACCAAGGCCCCCAAGTCTCCTGGGTTTACAAAAATATTCCCAGGAAAGGAAGGGAATTTTGTATTTTGGTTCAAAGACACTCGAAAGAAATATTTTTTATATACTCTCAAACCTATTAGCAATTGAGGAAGGTAATATGTAGATTGACATATTATACACAGGTAAATTTTGAATGGAGCATTTGAGGAGAATAGATTTACCATCTTGAGATAGTAATAATCCCTTCCACCCTTCTAATTTCTTGAGGAATATGTCTATAAGAAAATTCCAATCAACAGACTTTGGCTTCTTAGTCCATGTAATCATTCCAAGATATCTTAGTCCATGTAATCATTCCAAGATACCTAGTGGGAATTTTTTTTATCTCATAGCCAAGAATAAATACTATCTTAACACATCTTTTTGTAGGAGTATTGATAAAAAAATAGAGCTTTTACCAAAATTGACTAGTTGGTCAGAAGATTCCTTATAGTCAACCATCAACTGTTTGAATTCTTTAGCCTTAGGAACCATAGCCTCTCCAACCAAAATTGTATCATCAACAAAATTTTAATGGACAACATTGTCACAGTTAATAATAGGGGAAATTTCTTTGATTCTACCTTCAATATTAGCCTTATTAAGGGCTCTACTCAAAGTTTTCGCCATAATAATAAACAAGAATGGAGAAATGGGATATCCTTGTCTTAAGCCTCTAGTGTTGTTGTAGCAACCAAAAGGAGTGTCATTGATCAAAACATATAATTTGGCTGTGGAAATGCAAGTTTGTATCATATTCCTAAAATCTTCAGTGAACCCAAACCTGGTTAATACTTTTTGAAAAAAAGACCAAGAGACTCATTCATAGGTTTTCTCCATGTCAATATTAATGAACATAGCTTCTTTTTTAATTTTCTAGGAAATATGAAGAGTCTCTAAGATATTAACTCTACCATATTGGATCTATTTTCCCATCACAACACCCTTTTTGATCAGAGATAATGGAAGGAATAAGAATTTTAACTCTTAAAGCCATAATTTTTTAGCACATTTTGTAAATGCATTTACAAAGATTGATAAGTCTGAAATTCCTAAAATCAATAGGATTTTGGTTCTTTGGGTACCAAAGAAAGAGAAATGTTGTTTAATTCATGGAGCATCTTTTTGTTCTTAAAAAAATCTTGAATAGCTTTACACATATCATCCTTGAAAATATCCAAAAAGGATTGAAAAAAGAGAGTTGGAAAGCCATCTGGTCCAAGAGATTTGTCAGGGTTCAACGTATTCAACACAAATTCTATTTCCTCTATATTAGGCGTCTTAGTGAGCATCTTGTTATTATTCTATGTGATCAGCTGAGGAATATAGTCCAAAAAGTAACCTTCCTTATTCATATTAGATGTATAGGTTGTTGAAAGGAGTTAGCTAAAAATATAAGTAGTAACATTCTGAATATCATTTATTTCAGATAGCATCTCTCTATATTCCCCTATAATACGTAGAATTATATTAGTGCTCTCCTTTTTAAGGTTGAATGTGGAAGAATTTAGTGTTTTTATTCACTTCTTTAATGCATTGCACACTGGATTTTTGTCTTTAAAAAGTCTCCTCTTTCTGAAGTATGTTATGGTATGCTGCCAACAATTCTTTCTCTTTTTCTTGACCTTCCTGAATACTGTCACTGTTAGGGATATACAAAGAATCCTGAAGGGTTAATAACTCATTCTCCAGGGAATTCTTTTTTTCAAAAATATTACCAATTTTTTCGTTCCATCCTTTAGACTTGTTCTTCGTATGAGCCAAGGTTTTAGTAATTCTAAACGTAGTTGTTTCTTTAATTTTCACATTCCACCAATATTTCATAAGGTTAAATATTTCCTTATTCGGTAACCATATCTTCTCAAACCTGAATGGATTTCTTCTCCTCAAGATCCTTCCTACTTTATTACTCCAATGCCTGATCTAACTATAAATAAGTCACCACTTACTATAACTAGCCACCTATGACTTTACTTATTTCTATCCCACCACTTCGAAAGGATATGAAATCATTGACAAACACAAAAATACACTAACCGAAATATATATGTATGATCTTATATGAAGTGCACTAAATTTTTATCATACCTTAGAGGCCACCATACGATCTATAAATATTGAAAGTAATAATTCCCCTATTGCATTTACCCATCTTATTTAATCTCTAAAAACATACTACATGTCATATCCTTCAGTGATGAAGATATCCTACCTAATATCACTAGTAATATTCCTATGCCTTTTCTCATTACAGCTAATATTGGTTCCATTTGTATCAAATGTATTGACAACAGTTCTGTTATAAATTTATGTTCTCTATTACTACTAAAAATGTGTATTTACAATAGTTTAATCACTAAATCCTCTACTATCATTCCTGGTTATGATTCCACTACTTATGCATGCATTGGAACCATCACATTATCTTTACAAGTTAGACCTAAAATCCTTCCCTCTCTGTTCTATGTCATCGATGCATCATTTCAATTTAATTGCTTACTTTCTAGACCATGGATTCATGACATGAAGGCTATTCCTTCTATAGTTCATTGATGCATTAAATTTTTACACGATGGATATGAGCATACCATTTATACTGACCTTGACCCATTCAAGTTTTGTTGCATAGATACAATCACTATAATTCCCATACCTCCGCTTCATCTTATTCCATACCATAACATCAATACATGTAATGTCATTCAATCTAGTGTTTCTATTAATTCTGCTACCTCCAAGGGCTTCCCTTCCATCCCTACACATACCACCAACCTTATATCACCCACCCCATATATCTAGCACTACTACTACCTCACCTATCACTTATCCTCTAAACCTTACATCTTGTTCCATACCTAATATCCTTGACAACACTATCAAGAAAGATAATGCTAGTATCGATGATTCTTATGATGAAGTTTATGTCATAGAGATCACCGGCGAAAAATTTTGCAACCTAAAATTTACTCCCCTCAAAATAGATGAATCCTACTTCTAAGACACTTGTGTTGCTACTAGTACTTGTAAATATCAATTCAAACAATCTACTCCTTCCACTACGACCATGATATCCTTTTAGGGGACTATCTACACACTAGATAACATACCACCTACTTCATCTCCCTAAGTGTACTCTACATCATGGCTTGATTCCTTCACTTTCACTCTTTTCATACATGACTTTTATTGGCCTCATATCCCATTTGACCCCACTTTCCTTGACATTGTTTATAAACATGAACTATTAACATAGTTAGGATTCAATCAAGATAACATCCTCCCCCCACCTCAGTTTCCTCATCTATATCATGGACATGTATTCATCACTGCTACATTTGGCCTCCATGTCCTCCATTTATTGATCTTCCTTGTGCAAACACGCCGGTCTTCTCCACTCACACTCAGACAATCTTGGCTCAATTATATTGGTGACACTCTTGATCCTCATCATACCAATATCACATTTCCTATGCACTTTTACCATATCTCTGTATGTAATGATTCATTCCTTGGCTATATGAAAAATATCACTCATTGGTATACACATGATTGTATGCAACCTCCTTTTACAGATGAAGAATATGCTATGGGTATGTATAATTTACATCGTGTAGGCTCTTTATATGATCAACCTCACACTATTACATACCAAGTCTCCAATCCAAATCCTAAAGGCTACAAATCTGACACTGATAATCTTCTAGATGGTTTTATTTGATTCTTCACCCCTTACACACTTGGGGGCATCACACCTTCTCCCTCCCCTTTATCGATATTAAGTTGTCTCTAGTATCAACTACCACACTTAGAGATATGTGATTCATGATTAATTATTCTTAACACTCCTATATCTTTAGTATACACATTTTATTTTCATTACCTGATGATGTACTATAGTGCTACAATTCACACTTGACTGTTAAGGGAATAATTCATCCTTGAAACTCACATAATACACACTTTACACTCTGTGCTTCATTAAATATCTTTTCCTAACATCTATTACTTTCATGCTCAGTGTTTCATGATATATATTTCTTAGCATATATTACTCTCTCTTGTTCTATGCTTCATCAATATATTTCTGAGAATCACCACATCATTAGCTCACATAGAACACACTCATTTCTCGATGAAACACTATGGTTCATTCTTGACTATTAAGGGAGCATTTATAAATGAACCTCATCTTATACACATCTATTGGGAGGAAACACTGCTCCTATCATCATCACACCTTGCATATCACACCATCACACTCATATAACATTTACATATCTTGGTTATATTTATTCTTGCTAGCTTATACTGCTTACATCTTGCATTTTTCTTACTATGCTAGACGGATACTCAGTATGTCATTATTTTTATCATATAAACATGTGTGTTCACTTGGTCTATGGAAGTGAATGCATATCTCTTACATATCCTTCCATGATGCATGATGTTTGACACTAAATCCATTTCTAGTCCCGCTAAGGCTCCTGGGGGAATCTACCTTGAATAATCTCACACACTACTCGTTCTATTGTTTCATCCTTTACTAATTACTATAACTTACTTTCCACTATTATTACATTCTTTGACATACTATTTATCTTTCTAAAATGTTAACAAGTGCTTTATGTGTGGCATTTACCTTTAAGGACTATATACAACAATGGTTATTTGATATATTTAACTTACTATTGTTTGCTATTGTATGTTATTGTTTGTGGCATATACCCTATGTCTTATGTGATCATTATATTCCTTTGGACTCTTCATCCATGATTGTCTTATGACACTGTGAGTGATGTCCCATGTATGAAAACTGCTTCTCGTGGTCTATATTTTTTACCACTTGCTTGTTACATTGTTTTATATTGCATTCTAGCTAATTCTACTACTAACACTTGTTACTAGCCTACTTTGTTTGCATTTTCCTTCGTTTCTACCTTGCACATCCCATACCTCCTGTAGGTATCAACTTTCATATATGCATATGAGCTTTCGGTCCTCTCATTTGGACTACATTCTCCTACACCCATCACGTGTACCCCAAATAAGGGTAGTATATATTGGGTGAATAAATCACCCCTACAACATCTCAAGTCTACAGTACAAATCATACAATATAGTTTCAACATAGAAACATAGTCACATAATGGTCTAGACCTAGACTTGGACCTCACACACAGAATAGAAACTAGCATTCAATATCAAATAGTAAAACAAACACTTGTGTCCTCACCTGGACACTAATTTCCTTGGGGAAAAAACAATCATTTTCTCAGTTCAACACAACCTTCAAAAATTTACGACATGGTTCTCTAGTAGCAAGAAATCACCTCTAGTCACATAATGCATTATATCTCCTAGAATCAATTACAATATGGAATAAATAGAACAAATTGAAACAATTAGTACTAATTAGAACAAATCGGAACAATTGGAAAAAATTAGGATGTACCATCTATAGTGGTGCTTATTGGGCCGATTCATGGAAGGTGAGTAAAACTATACCCATCCCTCCAAAACTCTTCACTCTTGGTGTGAGATCACAAAAAAAACATCACCATCTAGAAATAAATCCACCATCTCCAAGAAAATTAGGAAAAATTTCTTTCTTTTACTCTTTTATACATTAGGTACACACTTTACTTTTACATACTTTCAAAATTTTACTTACTTATACACATGCTACTTTGATTTCTCATATATAAAACTTTGACTAGTCTTTCACTCTTCTTTTGCAGGTCCATCCTTAATATGCAACAAGGATCAACTCACAAAAATAAGCACAACACATGAATACACATAAACTTCACTCTTAGGGTCCACTTCCCTTTCCTAGTATTAACACTACACATTGTGATCACTACAAGCTTCACTTATCCACTTAGCATGCTATCAACTACACACTTCCCTATAAGGTTATAAGGTATGCATATTCTAACTAATTTATGCTATCGAGTATTCACTCAAAAACATAAATTGGGGGAAAAATTTACACACAAAATATATGCACTTGGGTACATTTCTAGGTCCTAAATTCATGTTAGCATTTACATTATTAATAATCAAGAAAAATAATAATTGAGAAATCCCTTTATCCTTTTTCTTTGTCTAATTCACTTTTATTGGATTTATACATCTTACACTCTTATTGGTATTTGACTATTTTATCTTTCTATGGCCTCAGACACTAGTTCCCAATTGGAACACTAGTGCCAAGTTCTCTTGTCTTCTTGGGTGATCCTTTCCTTTTTTACCTTTTTAAAATCCTTTTGGACCCCTTTTTCTTCTTAATTAATTTTTACTACTTTGGGTTGGCCTTCCAATTATCAATAACGAAATTCAAATAAGGGAATCATATAAATATACAGTTATGTTTTTAAAATAAGGGACCAAGCACTAACATTACTTACTATCACCGAAGCTTACATCCAAAAGGAATAAAGAACATCAAAAGCGTACATCTAAAAATTCATTAAAGGGACAAAGGTTACATTCTTCTACATACACAACACAGGAGGGGAAGTTTATTCTATTCCATCACATACATTGTATATATTTGCTACATCTAGAACATACCTGATATCATTGTGCAACTTACATAAGAGCATTATAGGGGATCATTACACATACTCTCATAAAGAACTACATGGAGTCTGAGATGTAGTGTAGTGTTTGGCTATAATTTCACTCTTTGGGTGACCGATGGGATTAGTCTGACTCCCCATTCTAAATTTTACTTTTTAGGTTTGATACAGTTTATGGGTATGTGTAGGTGAAATTCTTTATTACATGTTACAAGTACCTTTAATAATCAAGGAGATAATCTCAAATGATAAATATGAATCAACAACGAATATTTTCTGATGTGGAAGATATCAGAATATGAGCATTTTCATAGCCACAACACCCACATCCAATCATCAGTACCCGAGTGTTCCTAGCCTACTATGGGTTCTCCTGCCTTATATCATTATGAGTTCTAGAACCATTGGTGAGCTTTGATGAAACTTCTTACAGTTTGTTTCATCCATTCACTTGCCCAGATTACTCCTAGATTACTTAAAAATCAACTATATCTTCCTATCTCCATATCTTTCTTAGGGTTTTACATTGTACATGAATTTTTGATTGTCTTAATGTATATTATCATTTGTATATCATTATTTACAGTATTTACTCTACAATCAAATTTAATTCAAATTTTTTTAAATATCAAGGAAAACATATTGGTATCTCTCCAAGGTGTTATGGTCTAGCCCATGTGACCAAATCCAATCACCTCTCATCCCAGTAGGCCCCACAAGGTACCCACTTAGGAGGATAATGCACCAACAACCCTTGCATAAGAGAAAAGGTTAACAAACATTAAAACTGAAGTGTATATATTTTGTCATAGAAATTACTAACATTCCAAATCCTATATCCTCATTGTAGGAGAAAAGAAAGAAATTTGAATGCATTGAAAAATGTGAGCATGCCTTAATATCCTCAAGAATAATTTGAGAATGAAAATAATACTCCATATTCTTGACTAAATGATAACTTTTAGTGATAATGGATACTTTGGATGAAGGGTTTGATGGAGTGTTGATGTAGTATGGGAAAGTTATTACTTATGAGTATAAATATGCCTCACATGATTTAAAATTAGTGGAAAATATTCATACGTTACATATTTAGAGTCATTTCCTGTTAGGGAAGTCACTTGAATTAAACATAAATCACCTTGGGCTGAAGTATATCTTCATGCGACTAAATTTGACTACAATAAAATGAAAATGGTTAGAGATTTTGTTAGAGTATGACTTTCATTTCAATTTTATAAAGGGAAAGGACACTAGAGTCACAAATGTCCTTATTCATAAGAATTATATTGTTGCAATGTTGACAGTAAAATCAAAATTCATGGAATTATTTTGAGACACTTTCCTAGAGATACATTTTATCAGCAAGTTAAATAACCAATTGAGGTAAATATGAAAGATCATCAGTATGAGAAGTAAAATATATATTAGAAATTTTTTCTTAGATTCAATGGTATTGTTGGTGCTCATTTTGAACTCTCTCCTTTGATTTACATATGCCTTTGAAAATTTTCATATCCTTTATTAGAACTGAAATACGCGTGTCTAGATGATGAACCCATGTTAAACCAAGAAAAGACCTCTTGTTTGATTTGTAAATCCAGTGTAAATCCTATTTTTTGGTCGAGGTAATTGTAACCTTACCATTCCATGGAAGTATCTAATATAGCATTGTCGAATGATCATGTTATTCCTTGTGAACTCACCCTATGTGTCATTCTTTTGATCTTTAGTGAAAATTGCACTTTATTATTCGATGCCCGAGAATGCATGGCATGATTTAATTGGATGAGCTATGTTGGGTCATATTTTCACAATTACACAAGTTACCTAATGACTCCAAAGTGTAGGCCAAATTCTGAAACTCAATGAAATATTCTAAGGAATATTCGACTTACACGATGCAAAGTGTAAATAAAACCCCGCTCAATGAAAGGAACATGTGTTCAAGTATGAGTGGAGTGGGGAAATGGAGTATTGGTGTAATTTTACATCAGAGGCCAGTATAATGAAAAATTAAAATGTATCCCTAGAGCCCAAAAGAGGAAACATGTCATTATTTGAATCAAGGTTAATAGGCGAGTATTCAGGTCAAACTTGCAATTCCACACCCATTCAAGAAAACATACAAAAGTGTAAATAAACCCTGCAGCTTCGACATGTCTTGGATCAACCCATGTGGATGGTTCAAATTCAAAAGGATGAAAAAATTGAAGGGTCATGATTTGAATAATTAATGGTTGCCATAAAAAAATCATGCACATGGATCAAAGTATAATTTTTAAAGTATTTTTTGATCGTATCTAGTTTCCACCCTGCACACAAGAGATTTGGATGACCTAGTAGCACTAATTCACAAAAGAGTGAAGAAAAATTGACTATGAGGTGGTGATATTGAGCCAGAGAACTTGAAGTTATGAATATAGGGGAAAATTTCACAAATTTTATATGAGGAATGAGTAAGTTATTGCATTGCATTCATGTTCTTATTTTTTGATTTATAATTTTCAAGGAATTAAGAGGAGAAATTAAGGAATATATGATGAATCCCATGGTGTTGAAATTTCATGTTGCCTCTAGTATTACTAGTAATTTGGAAAAAATTACGGACACAAATTTGTTAAATTTTGATTTAGATGTCTTTCTACGAAGGCTCTATGATCCCAATAAAATTGAATTCATGGCAGCCATTGAGGCTAACTAGCTTGCCCTAGTTGTTGTGTTCCCTCACTCTATTCATTGTTCTGAGATGGCAAGATTCTATACTAAAAAACTATGATCTGGAAAAAAGGGAAGTTTTGGATGGAAGTGGTGGAGTGTTGACCCTAACACCCAAAGCATTTAGATTAATGTTAGGGCTACCAAGAATTGTGAGACCAGTAACCATAAGCATAAAATTATCCCTTAAATATTACGAGGCCAAAAATAAAGACTATGTAAGAGTCATGAATACTAAATGGTTATTGATAGATATAAAGGCTACCACCAAAATTCCTAAGAAGTTGGTCAGATCACAATTTGTGGAAGAAGTGGAGGACATACTTGAGTTATTGAGTAAAATTTTTAGCATGGACGAGGCTTATGAATTTAAAGAATGGGTTATCTTGGAGGATAAATGAAGTATTTACTAGGCAACACTCATAGCTACATCAATCCACACAAAGCTCTTGAAAGTAACCACAAAAATTTATGTAGGTGTCACTACTGTTATTTAGTTATATATGATGTCATACTTCATCTACAAATTATAGGTCATAATATTTTCTCTGGCCTCCCACAAAAGGAACGTTTCAAAGATAATTGAGTATATGAGGTTTATCCCTACTATATCTGAATAACTAGAAAGGAAATGTGAGGCAAGTAAATGATGCATTTTTCTCACCTATAATTTTTCTTTTCAAACCTTAATGGGAGTAGTATAGAATATCTGAAGAGGCTAAGAATGTAATGCTATTGTATGGTTTCTTCTTCATTCAACATCGGTTTTTCACTTATATTAGAGAAATTGGATTTGATGGGAAATCATGTAAATTGCCTAGATATGTAGATGAAAATTAGGACCTATGTGAGATTTCAAGGAAATTAACACCAATGCAAAAATTAAGTGCAAGAAATCATAAGACCAATATTAAATTTCCTATTAGGATTTGGAGGTATTCTTGCCCCTTTATTGCAAAATCTAGATTACTAGAAGAAGAGATGAAAATATTTGAAATGGAAAAATTTGAACCAAGGTCCTAATATGACATCGGATGGGTTGTTAGCTCAGTTTTGGGGAGTTCATATGAACATGAACCTCATTTTGAGGATTACTAGATGAACTGCAGAGATGAAGAAGATGTCAGAAGTATATATTTCTCAAGGACAACTCTTAGGTAGATTATTGACTTCAATATTTCTATAGTACCTCAAGTAGAAGATGATCAACAAAAAATGATTCACTATTATATAGGCCATAATATTGAGAAAAAACCAATTTATCCCATAGTATGGGATGAGGAAGAATCAAAGAATCCATATGAAAGAATATCTAATGTGATGAAATTGACCTTGAATTGGTTGTAAGGAAAAATTATATATTTTTCCATACAAAATACAAAGGTATTAAATGAGTTCATAGATTTGGGAATTTTAAAGGAGGATCTCCCCCCTTTAAAAGAAGGAGATGATAAGTTTGATCCATTAGGAGGAAGAACTCCTCAATTTCCCACCAAGAAACCAACCTCAGGCATCATTGATCAGTGGAATGCTGCTACTAGTGGGACTGGAACTTCTATATTTGATTTGAAATAGATGACAAAATAGGTGCTCTTGAAATCCATGCAGAATGCCCCTATCACTCAGGAAGTTCCTATACAATCTAAGGGAAAAAGTATAACCAAGCCAAGGAATCCCAAAGTAATATTTATAGGGTCATCTAGTATAGGAAAGAAGATGAGAGAATATGTGGCAAGTACTGACACAATACTTAAAATTCAAAGTGCCAAAGAAAGGGAGACACCTAGCCTTAGATTTTTTGAGAGGGCTGCAAAGAAAGCAAAGGAATGTCACCATTGGTAATGGATATTGGTTTTTTGGTAAAGGAAAGTGGTCATGAACTAGAAAAACCTATAATTGAAGAGCCTAAAATCATTACTCTAGTCCCACTCACCAAGGATCAAGAGAAATTATTTGCCACATTTACATAACAAGCAATGTCATTAGAAAGTCAAAAGGAAGTTAAATTTGATCCACATGTACAACTTGAGATTGAAATTAAATTTTTGATTCCAAAGGGAATAAAGACAAAATTGTCTCAGGAATAAATGACTCATAGCATTCCCATGTCTAATTATCCTAGAATTATTATGGTAGAAAAGGGGCTAGAGGAATCAAATGCAATGACGTTTAAAGGTTAGGATTTACCTCAGTTTATCAACCACATGGACAAGTGAGAATTCAAATTAAAGTAATATACACACTTGTATTTGATGAGGTGCCGATAATCAAACCTTTTAATGTAATAGTGGAAAAATATATGGTGAAAGGTGAGAGTGTTTCTTAGGTAGGTGAACAAATGAAGGAAGTTTCCCAGCCATCAACTATTGAAGAAGAAGTTCAAGTGTAAATGGTCCATACTGAAAGTTCAAAAATTACAAGAGCATCTGAATTAATGATTCAAGGACTTACAAGTGGAACATCTATAGAGAATATTGTCTCTACTAAGGATCACTCTAAAGAAGAAGAAAATATTATAGAGGGCAATGAGTCACATAAGGGTACAAATATTGCTAAGGAAGTTATGGTGGAGACTACATAAGAGACCACTAAAATAGTGGAGACCATTGACAAAAAAATGAGAAAACTAATGACAAGGGTCAAAAATCAATTGATGGGTCCCGGTCTATAGAACAACAAGAAGATAAATTACTAAAGCAATAGCTCACCAATGTGCCAACTCAGGAAGATATATTTATTGAACATCAATATCTAAAGGAGGAAGATAATACAAAGATGGAGGAATTATCCAAGGTGTAAATTCCAATTGGAAAAACCACAAGAAAAAATACCAAAATTATGTTGGTGTTTGTGACTATCTAGTCATCGTCCACATCACCTAGGTGAGTCATCTCACCTTGCGAGAGTCATAGGTCTTAGGAAGTCAAATGATAAGTGTCAGATTCTATCATAGAATATGACATTGTCATTTGCGTCAATGTGTCATAGGAGTTACATTCCTTATTTGGAATTGTAAATCCTCTTCTAGTGGCGTCATATGCGTTAGTCAACGTCATATGTGTCAGTGGCGTCATTGAGTTCTTTCCATGTTTAGGCATGGGGGTTACACAACACCCCTATTTGTACTTCCTATTTTTCGATCTATGAGTATGAGCAGACCCATTCTTCTTACTTGCAATCTTCTTTCCATTGTTTCAAATCTTGTGTATTGCATTGGCTTGACATTACCATCGGATTGTAACTTCGTTATGGTGCATCGCTTTTCGACATCGGTTCTCGCAAATCCCTCTTTCATGGTATAAGAACTGGTTTCAGTAAATGTGCACTCTTCATTTCTTAGTTGTTTGTTACTTCTGGTTTCTTCTCATTTCCTCATGTGCAAGTTTTTTTTTCGATTATCATTTTGGAATTATTTCTCACCTCGTATTGAGGTTTCAACAGTTGCAAGTTAAGGTATTTGGTTGGTTTTCTTATTAGTTGAGTTCGTATATGGATATTTCCATATCTTTGTGGCTATCGTTTCTGGGTTATTTGTGTATTTTTTGCTGGTTGTGTTCAGATTCAGCGCTTGCAGGGTAAAAAAAGAGCTCATTTTTTGGCGTGGACCTATGATTACTAGTTGGGATCCTTGTTTTTTCTTCACCGGTGTATAATCAGACTATTCCAAGCTTTTTTCTCATCGCTGTGGTTCCTTGCTGTCTCGAAGTTACCTCTGCCTGGTCTCAAAACATTTTTGCAAGCCTGCTGAAAACCCCTCACATTTTTTGTAAAATACTCACGTTTTTGCCTGGTATCTCACATTTTTTGCAAAACCTCTCACATTTTTGCCTGGTCTCTCACGTTTTTTGCAAAATTACTCACATTTTTCCTCTGTTTTGAGCATTTTCAACTGTTTCAGACGTTTTTTTGGGCCTTTCTGAGTGTTTTCTCCCTTCCAGGTGTTTTCTTGCCTGTCCTCAGGTGTTTTTCTCCCCTAGCTGTGTTTTCTACTTTGTTCCAGGCATTTAAACCTGTTCCACACGTTTTTCTATCCCCTGGCTGCATTTTCAACTGTTCCAGGCATTTTGAACTGACCTAAGGCGTTTTTCTCTCCTTTCCTACATTTTTTGCATGATGTTCTAGCATTTTTGGATTGTTAAGTTGTTTTTTGGGCTGTTAAGGTGTTTTCTCCTTCAGCTGGCATTTTTTGGCTGTTTTGGCATTTTCTTATAGTGGACAGTCACTGCATTATCTATTTTTACCTGCCTTTCATCCCCACGTGGCCTTCTCATTTGCTGTCAGGTAATATCTCTCTAAAAATACGTTTTTTTATTCACTTTTCTTAAAAAAACGTGGTTGCATTCTTTTTATCTTATCACTCTTCTAAAAAAACATGTTGTTTCATTACTTTTAAAAGGTATAAGGTAAAAAACATTACATTTTATTGGCATTGTAAGTTTTTTGGCTTGTTTTATTAACCTTCCGTCGAGTGCCGAAGACGAAGGGTGAGGTCCGGGATTGGTAGGTGGCTAATACCCCCTCGTAATACAAACAAACCCTATCTCAAATTCCATGCCATTTCCAACAGGCATACATATGAAACCTTTTGCATGCGTTTAGGGCACTTTTTTAATCCATTTGCAGGCTTATTGGCTTTTTTCTCATCAGTTGTGAGAATTAGTTTTTGCTATAACTTTTGACTCGTTGCTTGGTTATGAGCACTTATTTAGTCAAAGTTGCATGTTTTTTTGCACTCTAGATGATGGGATCATTATTTTTGGAAACACACTAATTTTATAAAGTGCCACATTCTGGGGGGGTGTCTTTGTATTGCTTAATTCAGCTCATTTTTTCTTGAGCTTTGTTTTATTCCTTTTTTTGTGGACTTGTGAGCACGTTCGCCATAATCTTACGACAAAGGGATTCTTTCATGCAACATGAGACACTGTTTCTCACAAAGCTCTTTCTTCCCCCTCTTGCTTCTCTCTTTTTGTGCTTGCTTGCAGTGTCGATCGGTTGTGCCCTATGAACCTTGATTGTTGTCTCCACCATTGCATGTTATTACGCTAATTGCAAGGTGAGTGAAAAACTGGTTCTCGGAACACAGTCACATCTGGTTGTAATCAACACACTAGATTATAAAGTGCCAAACTCGGGGGGGTGTAATTTTTTTCTGGGGTGGTTGTTTCCTTTCTCTCTCCTTCCTTCCGCATTCCTTGGTTCTATCTCTTCATTATGGATATCTCTAAAGTACCAGTGCTCACACCTTTTAATTTCTTCAAATGGAAATCTAAAATTATATTGGTTTTGCGAAGTAAAGGGTTATACCGAGTTACCATGGGGTTAGAGACCGAACCTACTGATGAACTCAAAAAATCTAAATGGTTCAACCATTGTGATGAAGCCTTAGGTCTTATCTATATGTCTGTCTCTCCCGACTTTCTCTTCCACATCGAAACTTCCTCAACACCTGATCAAGCGTGGAAAACACTTGATGATATGTTTGGGAAGTAAGATGACATGAGAGTGCATGAGTTGGAGAACGAACTACTAGGGTTAAATCCTAGTGACTTTGAAAACCTATAGGCCTTCTTCTCAAAATTTGTCCGCACTAGGATTCTTCTAAAGGAATGTAAAGTGGATAAGAAAGACTCTCAATTGATCTTGTCGATTCTTTCTAAGTTAGGTCCTGAATACTTTGTTTTTGTTTCAACTTTTCATGCCATGAAAGCCGCCTTGGTTAGTACTTGGACTATGTCCTCCTTTGACAGTTTTTTGTCCCAACTCATTCGAGAACAGGACAAACTCATTCAAATGGGGACTCTAAAATCCAAGTCACATGCCCTTGTGGCAAATAAGGGCAAGAAAAATGAAAAGAAGAAAGAAAATAAGGACTAACCTAAGAAAGAAACCAAGACCAACCAACCCCCCGTTAAGCCCATCACTCATACTTCGACTTCTGAGCCTAAAGCAAAAAAGGAAAAGTATAAATGCTCCTATTGTAAGAATTCTGGCCATGATGAGCAACATTATTTTTGGAAACAAATTGATCACTTAACTCATTTACTTGAGAAGAATAAAATAAGTTTTCTCGAATCCGTTAAACAAAATGCTTAGAAAAGTGAGTCTTCTAATTCAAAGGAGACTAAAAATGAAAAGAAGAAAGGTAAGGCCCTCATAGCTAGATCAGCTCCATCATCAACTTGGATTATCGATTCTGGTGCCTCGCACCACATGGCTTCTTCAGAGGTTGAATTCTCTAGCATTGAACCATGTGGCATGTCCCAAATCATGTTGGGTGATGACACTCATGTGTCAGTTTCCAGTAGTAGATCGATAGAGATTGAAGGTGGAACATTTAACCAAATATTTGTTAGCATAATTTAGCATAGGCATATTTATTGCATTTTATTGCATTGTCTTTTATTTAATAATGTGCAACATGTGCACTCTACTCTAGTGACTTGCATTCAATATTGTTATGTTGGATAACATTCAATATTGGTATTAGTAGTAATTACATGTGCATGTGAGATGGGTCTTATCATCTCGTAGTTGGTGTCTGCTAGGGTGTCATGTCTATCCATATGAGGCTGTCTAATACCTATAAATATTACAGTTCTTGTACTGTTATGTAATCTGATTTCATGATCAATAATATTTGTGAGGCTTCCGTCCCTCTTTGGTCATTGCAATCTTATTTTATTCTATCATTTGGTATCTAAGCTATACCATTATTATCATTTGGTATCAGAGCAGGTTCTATCCAAGCAAGGTTGAAGAGGAGCACTATTGGAGAGGATCCATTGGAGAAGAAGATCTACATCAAAGGAGAGCCATTGAAGCATCCCGCAGCCTCCATTCCTCCCAAGCATCCATCAACTAAAATTTGACCTATCCACTTATTTGGAAGGTAAATTTTTTTTAATTAGTCATTGGCATAGCCAATTGATCTAACATATTGGTGGAATATTTCAAATTTGGAGATCTTTAAAAAAAAAGAGAGAAAGCTCTTGGAAAAAATTGCACATCAAAAGAAAAAAAAAAAAAGATCAGATCTAAAAAAAAAATCAGATCTGAGGTGTGAAGAATTCGGGAGCAAAGGTTGAAGTAGTCCCGTCAACAAAATTCCAGCAGATAGCTCTTAGAAAAAAGGACCTAACTTTTTCATAAAATGTTGGATTGATGTGATTTTTTTTTTCTGGAAAGATAAGAAGTAGGCGCATAACTTTACAGTTTACATCATCTTCAGATTCGGCCTCTACATGTGACGAAAAACCTGTACAAGTCGGATCATTTTTTTCTTAAAAAAATCAGATCTAGCTGGTAAATTGGTAAGATATCAAAAAATACAATTCCAATTCTTATGAAATTTTGTGGGTTTCAAGAAAAATATTTTATAATTCTGTTTTCAAAATTTTAGAAAAACCTAGATCACGGTTTGTGAGAAAAGGTGAAAACAATATTTAGATTGTTTGTTTGGATCTTGGGAACAAACACGTCAACGATTCAATTCCCACTCTCTCCATATTTTTTCTTAAATTATTTTTTTAGAAAATTTGGAAAAATTAATAAATTTTGGAAGATTTTCAAATTTATAAGCTCACCAAACACATTTAGAGCCACCGCTAAATTTAGCGGAAAAACACCTATTAGGGGTAAAAAAATATTTTTGGCCTAAATTGTGTATTTTGTGATTCTAAACCCTTTTTTGTAAAGAGGGGGGACACAAAAACTTCATTTCAATGTACTTTTGAAGAATTTTGTACTAATCTTGGTGCATAAAGTGAAAAAAAAAAGGGTAGAAATTTTTTATTTTATGTTTGGTTCTATCACACGAGATCTTTGATCTCATAGCAGCATTCGGTATATATGGTGCCTCTAGGAAGCGCTTACGGGTGATGCCACCATGACTACTACTGCACTTAACGCCTAACACAGCTACCTAAATGTCATCTGGGCATCGACCCTATAAAATCAACGGGGAGTAATAATGACACAATACACACACATTTGAGCCCTCCCATCCGTTTGTGCTTACACAAACCCCTCTCTGTACTGTCTAAGTACCACGTACTAAATTCTTTCACATGCGTTAACACCTCTTTCCATACTAATGGGTATATTGAAAGGGTGATCTTCTTCCATGTATCGACGAGTATATCAGAAGGGAGCATATATAGAAAGGTTTGGTATATTGGCCTGACGGTATATTGAGATGGAGACCATAAACTTGGAGTGATAAGAGCCTTACCCTTTGCCAGAAATTTAGAGTTTCAGAAATTTAGATTGCATAAATGGGTGCACAAGCACCAAAGTTCTTCTTGCCAGATTCACAACTGCTTAGAGGAGACAACTATGCTGCATGGAAACCGAAGATCAAAACGTTACTTGAGTTTGAATACCTATGGACAGTTGTAGATGGACAAACAACAAGATCACTTGATGATGGAAGACAACAAGTTCAATTTGACAAGGCAAATCAAAAGGTCAAGTTGATCATATTGTTTAGCATAACAGACAATGTGCAACCCCACATTAGAGATGCCACATCAGCCAAGGATGCATGGGATAAGTTGAGCACAGTCTATGAGGCAAAGAACAAGAATGCTATCCTCAACCTACTATCACAACTGCATACTCTCAAGTTCAAGCACAATGAGAAGGTTGAAGTTTTTTTTGAGATGAGTTTCTACTTTGAGGGCATCTCTATTGGCATTGGGAAAAGAGATAAGTGATGAAGACCTCGTACCGATTTTGTTGCGAGCACTTCCTCCTTCCTACAGAATATTTGTGACAACTATCAATATGAGTGAACACACAGTCATCTTTGAGAAGTTGGTCAATCTACTCCAACAAGAAGAGGCAATGAACAACAAAGATCAGGAAGATGAGCAAGCACTATCTTCCAATCATAAAGGAAAGGGAAAATTTCAGTCCAATCACAAGAAGTCACCAAAAAACCAAAGTCAACGAGACAACACCAAGAAGTGTCCCATTTGCAATAGAGGGGGACATGACATCAAACATTGTTGGTACAATTCCTACAAAAAGGGTTCATCAAGCAATTCAAAACCCAATAACCAACAAGGTAATAATAATTCAAATAAAGAGAAGTCCAACAACAACAACAATCAAGGGCAGAAAAATGGTAATTGGCAAAGAAAACCCAAACAACAAGGGTACATTGCCGAACATGAGGATGATTCAAATGAAGGACACCACATGTATTCTGCTCAATTTAATGAAGAAACCAAGTCCACACAAGATATCTGGTATGTTGACTCGGGTGCAACTCGACACATGATTGGACGTAAGGATTGGTTCTACACACTGCGTGACTCACCTAACAAGAACCATGTGTCATTAGGTGATGACTCATCATACAATGTCAAGGGGATTGGACACATTTCACTACCTCTTGGAAAGCATGACTGCAAAATCACAAATGTATTGTATGTACCTGGGTTGACCAATAATTTGCTATCAGTTAGTCAACTCCTTGATCACAACTTGAAGTTAGATTTTGACAATAATAATGGAGAAAAAGTTTTCTTGATAAGAGATAAGTCAAGAGGTTCCAAGATTGTAGCAAGAGCCTCCAATGTGGGATGCATGTTCTAACTTGATTTTGTCCACAAGGATGATCACGCTCTAGTGGCCAAAGACACACAATCTGCAGAACTATGGCATCGCAGATATGGTCACATCAGTTTTGGCTATCTCCAAACACTTCAAAAGGGCAACATGGTGAAAGGATTGCCTACACTCAAGCACAACACTGACAAGTGTCACAATTGCCTAGCTGGAAAGCAACACAGAGTACCCTTCCAGAAGAACACATATAGAGCTAAGGGAAAACTTGATTTGGTGCACATCGATCTTTGTGGGCCCATGCAACCAAGTCATTCTAGATGTTAATACTTCATGCTTTGTGTTGATGACTACTCAAGAAAGATGTGGATATATTGTCTAAGAAACAAGAGTCAAGCCTTTGAGACATTTCAGAAGTTCAAAGCACTTGTTGAGAATGAAGTTGGTCGCAAGATCAAAACTCTCCACTCAGATCAAGGGGGGGAATTCACAAGCAATGAGTTCAAGAATTACCTGGAAGCTCATGGGATTCTTCGATAAATACCTCCTACTCACACACCACAACAGAATGGTATAGTTGAGAGAAGGAATCATACTATCATGGAAATGTTGCGATGTATGATTGACGACTCAGGTTTAACAAAGACATTTTGGGCAGAAGTTGCAAGAACTGCAGTCTATTTGTTGAACAGAGTGACCATAGTAGCTCTTGAAGGAGTGACACCTCAAGAAGCATGGTCAAATCGGAAACCATCAATTGCACACCTAAGAGTATTTGGGTGTAAAGCTAGCATGCACATACCCAAGAAGAACAGGAACAAGTTGGATATGAAAGCTGAGAAACTGATATTCATTGGATATAGTGAAGAAGCACTTGGGTACATATTATGGGATCTGAAAGCAAAGAAAGTATACACAAGTAGGGATGTTGAGTTCTTGGAGAAGAAACAAGCAGATGCTCCACTCAATGACTCAACAAACATGCAGAATACACCTCTTGTGAAGAAAAAATTTGATGTTCCCACTGAAGATGACAGTGATGAATTAGATGATGGTGAAAAATTGGATCCACCACAAGCTAATGGAATAGCTAAGAAGTTACCTAAATGGTATACTCAATTAATAATAGATGCAAATTTGGATGAAGCACCTAGCACATCATCCAATCTTGGACCTAGAACTCGCAGTCAAGCTCGTGAAGAGGTCAATTATGCCCTAATGAGCAAAGTTGTTGAAACAGTTCAGCCATCTACAATTCAGGAAGCCCTACAATCAAAAGCTTGGAAAGATGCCATGGATTCAGAGTATCAGTCAGTGATGAAGAACAACACATGGCAACTTGTCGACCTTCCACCAGGGAAGAAACCCATTGGATGCAAATGGATATTCAAGACTAAGTACAAATCAGATGGGACTATTGACAAGTATAAAGCAAGGCTTGTAGTAAAGGGGTATGCACAACAAGAAGGCATTGATTATGAGGAGAAATTTGCTGCCACAGCCAAGATCAAGACAATCAGGATGATCTTTGCTCTAGCTGCACAATTTGGTTGGAAAGTCCACCAAATGGATGTGAAAAGTGCCTTTCTTAATGGATATTTGCAAGAAGAAGTCTATATGACTCAGCCAGAGGGTTATGTAATACCAGGAAAAGAGATGATGGTATGCAGACTCATAAAATCTCTATATGGCCTAAAACAGGCACCCCGGACATGGTACATCAAAATTGATGAGCATCTCATAAGTCATGGATTTGAAAGGAATCCTTATGACCCCAATCTCTACCTCAAAAAGAAAGGGGGGAGATTGTCATTTTGGTTTTTTATGTCGACGATCTAATCATTACAGGCAGTTCTATGAAGATGATCGATGCAACAAAGAAGGATTTTAATTGATCGTTCGACATGATAGATCTCGGGCTCATGCACTATTGTCTTGGGTTGGAAGTATGGAAAAAAGAGAATCATATCTTTGTGTCGTAGTTGAAATACACTAAGACAACACTCGAGAAATTCAGGATGATGGACTACACTCCTATTGCTACACCTATGGAAGTGAGACTTTAGTTATCTCGTTCTGATCCATCACCACCGGTGAATGCAACTCTCTATCGGCAGTTGATCGGGAGTCTCATTTACCTGACATATACTAAACCAGATATCAGCTTTGCAGTTAGCTATTTATCACGCTTCATGTAAGAACTGAAAATATGTCATTGGAAAGCAGCAAAGAGAATACTAAGATATCTAAAGGGTACAGTTGACCTTGGTCTAGAGTACAAGAAGAATGACAATTTTTTCTTGACAGGATATTCAGATTCAGATCATGCAGGAAACATGGATGATAGGAAGTCAACATCAGGCTTCGTCTTCTTTATGGGATCTGGACCGATATCATGGGGAAGCAAGAAACAAAAATTTGTTTCTCACTCTTCTACAGAAGCAGAGTATCGAGCTGTAGGTGAAGCTGTTTGTGAAGCAATATGGCTACGCCAAATACTGGAAGAAAATGGTCTACCACAACATAAATCTACTCCAGTATATGTTGATAATGAAGGAGTTCTGAAGCTTGTTTGCAATCCAGTATTTCATGAGAGAACCAAGCATATTGAAGTACAGGTTCATTTCATACGCGAGCATGTCTTGAAGCACAACATACAGCACCATTTCTGTCCTACAGCTGAACAGAAGGCAGATGTTTTTACACATGAAAAATTCACACTGTTTAGAGAGTTCCTCTCCACTTCATTAGAAACTATGCAAAATTAAGGGGGGGAATGTTAGCATAATTTAGCATGGGCATATTTATTGCATTGTCTTTTATTTAATAATGTGCAACATGTGCACTCTAGTCTAGTGACTTGCATTCAATATTGTTATGTTGGATAACATTCAATATTGGTATTAGTAGTAATTACATGTGCATGTGAGATGGGTCTTATCATCTCGTAGTTGGTGTCTTCTAGGGTGTCATTTCTATCCATATGAGGCTGTCTAATATCTATAAATATTACAGCTCTTGTATTGTTATGTAATCTGATTTCATGATCAATAATATTTGTGAGGCTTCCATCCCTCTTTGGTCATTGCAATCTTAATCTATTCTATCATTTGGTATCTAAGCTATACCATTATTATCAGTGTTGAGTGTTCCCAATCTCTCTACCAATCTCCTATCAGTTTACCAAATCACCCACCTTGGTGAAGGAATGCGAGTGGAATTTGGTCATAACTCGGTGATTATTCATGATCTTAACTCTGACTGCACTATGGCTGAGGGAAAGGTAGATCACCGTTCTCGGTTGTATACCTTTTCCTACTTCTCTTCTTATTCGACGCCCAATGCCTTGCTCACTCATGCAAATGAGGTTAGCAAGTTATGACATGAGCATTTTGGGCATCTAAATTATCGTTACCTTAACAATTAAGCCAAAACGAAATGTTCAATGGGCTACCCTAAGTTAAGTTTTCTAAGGTTCTTTGTGAGGGTTGTACCCTTGGAAAGCACCCCTAAAAAATCTTTGACAAGGGAAAATCCTGGATAGCTACTCGTCCCTTGGATCTTGTTCATAGTGACGTTTCTGGCCCTTTTCCGTCTCCTTCTTTTACTAGAGCTCTCTATATACTAACCTTCATTGATGAATTTTCACGTTATACTTGGGTATATTTTCTTAAGCTTAAGTATGAAGTTTTTTAGCATTTTCAAAACTTTAAGGCTCTTGCTGAGAAACAAGTGGAATGGTCTATCAAGGTTCTTTGAACTGACAATGGAGGTGAGTATGTGAGTAACAGGTTTGAGGATTTATGCACTTCCGAGGGGATTACTTTATAGCATACAGTTGCTTACAGCTCTTCCCAAAATGGAGTTACAGAAAGAAAGAACCAAAATTTAAAGGAGATGGCTACTTGTATGGTTCACTCGAAATCTCTTCCTCCACAGTATTGGGCTGAAGCAGTGAATTGTGCTTGTTATATTCAAAATCGTGTTCCACACAAGTTAGTAAGAGGGATGACACCCTTTGAATCCTAGTTTGGACACAAGCCTAATGTCGAGCACTTTCGAGTCTTCAGATCCAAGGCTATGGCTCAGATTCCTAAAAAGAAATGTAAGGCATTGGATCCACAATCCAAACCTTGTATCTTTTTCAGGTATCCTGATGGTGTGAAAGGATATTGATTGTTGAACCCCACCACCCATGAGCTTTATATTGAGAGGAGTGTGAAGTTTGATGAGTCATCCTTGACTTCAACTTCCACTGAGGTCCTTTTGCCCACTGATTCAGATTCTAACTCTTCAAATGATGATGTTGTTGAGCGAGTTCCACCTCTCCCTACTCCTCCTGATCCTCAAACTTATGAGTCTTCTGATTCTAAAAGTAGTGATGATGAGGACTATGTCCCTTCTCACTCAAGTGAATAATCTTTCGACTCAGAGCCTGAGCCGTCGGGACCTCTTTGGGCAAAGAAAAATTTACAGAGTGCTAGAGATTTAGTTGGAGATCATTTGGATGAGAGACGTACTCGCTCAGACTTCACTACACCTCAATCCTTCTTCACCTCTACTTTTGATCCACCATCTTTCCGCGAAGCTTCTAGGATTTCTGAGTGGGATTCTACCATGGATGAGGAGTATTCCTCACTCATACAGAATGACACTTGGGATCTTACCCTTCTTCCGAAAGGAAGAAAAATCATTTGGTGTAGGTGGGTATATCAAACAAAGTATGGAGTTGATGGAGAAGTTGAGAAGTATAAAGCGTGACTTGTAGCTAAGGGTTTCTCCCAGGTAGCTGGGGTTGATTACTCAGAAACCTTTGCTCCGGTTACGAAGATGACTTCCATTCGACTGACCCTTTCCATCGCTGCCACTAACAGATGGGAAGTCCACCAAATGGACGTTAAGAGTGCCTTCCTTCATGGGGACCTAGAGGTGGAGATCTATATGAAACAACCTCTGGGTTATGTCCATGATCCATCCCTCATTTGTAAATTAAATAAGTCTCTCTACGGCCTTAAACAAGCCCCTCGGGCTTGGTATGCCAAGATGGACTCCTTTTTACTTACATCAGGGTTCACTCGGTGTCACTCTGACCCAAATGTGTATATTCTGCGACAGGATGACTCCACGCTTATTCTTGTTCTCTATGTTGATGACTTGTTGATCACTGGTAGCTCTTCCTCTATCATTGATTCTGTGAAGATCTCCTTTGCCAACAAGTTCTCCATGTCTGACTTAGGATTGCTTCATTACTTTCTTGGGATCCATATTTCACAATCTTACTCAGGAATTATGATCTCGCAGCCTAAATACTCTCTTGATTTTCTTACTCGGTTTCACATGTCCGACTGCAAGTCCTCACCTACTCCTTTTCTTTCCAGGATTAAGTTGGTTTCTGATTTCTCTTCCCCCTTAGTTGACAGTACCCTTTATCGATAGTTGGTGGGAAGCTTGATCTACCTTACTCACACTCAGCCAGATTTATCATATGCCATCAGGATCATGTCCATATTTATGCAGGAGCCTCATGAGTTGCACTTAAAAGTAGCAAAGTAGATACTTCACTATGTTTGTGGCACTCACACAAATGGTATTCATTACTTAGGAGGGACTGAGATTGACTTGGTTGGATTTATAGACTCAGATTGGGCCAGTGATCTAGATCATCGGAAGTCTACCTCAAGCTATAGTTTCACTCTTGGTTTAGGTCCTGTCAGTTGGTACAGCAAGAAACAAAATGCCATTTCCATCTCATTGACAGAAGTAGAATACAGAGAAGTAGTTAATGCTGCCACAGAAGCTGTTTGGTTACAGGGTATTATGACAGAGTTTGGCATCCACTTTCAGCAGCCTACCATTATCTACTTTGACAACATGAGCACTATCTCGATTTGTAGAAATCCCATTCAGCATCAGTGGATGAAGCACATTGAGATTCATATGCACTTCATACGGGAGCTGATATATGAAAACATCATCGACATATAGTATGTTCAGACAGTTGATCAGGTTGCAGACATTTTCACCAAGCCCTTCACTGAGGTGAAGTTTCTTCACTTGTGGTCTCTTCTTGTGGTGAGGTCTGCTACAGTTACCCATCTTCTTCAGGCTATATAGTCCTCCTTCTTCTCCTCTTCTTCTTTCTAGAAAGATGTTGTTTGTACATGGGCACCTTATCATGCCTTTAGTTACTGGGGCCCATTGACACATCTTTCTTAGTTGTCTAGGGGAGTCTTATTTTTTTGTTTTGGCTTACCTTGACCTCTTCCTTGGCTTTGATGAAGGGGGGTGTTGGTGTGTGTGACTTTCCAGTCATCTTCCACATCACCTAGGTGAGTCATCTCACCTTGCAAGAGTCATAGGTCTTAGGAAGTCAAATGACAAGTGTCATATTCTATCATAGAGTATGAAATTTTCATTTGTGTCAATGCGTCATAGGAGTTACATTCCTTATTTGGAATTGTAACTCCTCTTCTAGTGGCATCATATGCATCAGTCAACGTCATATGTGTCAGTGGTGTCATTGAGTTCTTTCCATGTTTAGGCATGGGGGTTACACAACACCCCTATTTGTACTTCCTATTTTTCGATCTATGAGTATGAGTAGACCCATTCTTCTTACTTGTAATCTTCTTTCCATTGTTTTGAATCTTGTGTATTACATTGGCTTGATGTTACCATCGGAGTGCAACTCCATTGTGGTGCATCACTTTTCGACATCGGTTCTCGCAAATCCCTCTTTCAAATTATTGTTACTCCAGTAGAAGATAAAGACAAGGGAAAAGCACAAGTTGATAGTGTGACTCAAGAAATGACTGGCCAATACAAAAATTAGGGGAAGGAAAATGCACAATTTTAAATAGTAAAAATACACGATGAACCTAAAGAGACAACATTAGAAGTGGAAAAGATGCAAGAAGAAGTGTAATTATTAAAAAATTCCTTAGGAAGCATCTTAAGATTTGGTAGTTTTCTCTAAGAAACCCCAACTTGTATCACAAGGATAAAAATTGGGAAACACTCTGACAACTGGTTAGTTGGGAGGATTGATTTCAGATGTGGAAAAATAATTTTTTCTGGAAGATGTTATAGACATCACAGGTATAGATTTCCCAAATCCCAAAAGACCTTTAAAAAGACAATATCCTTACTATGACCCATGCAAACCAACAAGGGTTTAGAGTTCTAGAGATTTCAACCCCCCACCAAGGTAAACCAAAGGATGAAATAAAAATGAGTGATTATGATGTCAAACACATCCAATTGGGGAATCCCACTAGAGAAACACTAAAATAGGAAGCCATAATGGTAGTTAAGGGTCTGATACAAAAGGTTGATAAAGACAAAGTATCTAAAATACATTTGAAAGATAAAATAAAGACATTGACTTCATGCTTATAAAATTTGGTAGGGCCAGCAAAAGAAAGTCAAGAATTTTCCACTACCATTACTCCTGAAATGCTGAAAAAAGTAGAAAAGGATATTGAGAAGGATAAAGTAGTGGATAAATGGGTGGAGGATTTGTCTCAGAAAGGAAGAAAGGTCATTGAAAAAATAATAAAAAGTTATGTAAAGTTGCCCAATGTGCTTAATGACATTAATGAATTAAATTATCAATGTGGAAATGAATTGTATCATTGGGAAGGGATTCTTCCCAAACATGATAAAATAAATAAACTTGATGAGGATTTGATATAAAAGGAAGGAATCATGCTACCTAAGGAAAAAGGGACTCAGTATGCAATGAAAGATCTAGCCAAAATCAGGGTAGAGGTTGTAAATCGGGTCAAGGAAAAGATAGAAATAGAAAAGGAATGGATAGGATAAGGTATTGATATTATAGATAGCATGATATAACATATGGTATTTGAAAAAAACAAATCTACCTATGAGGACTTGGAAAGTGACATCCTGATTGAATCATTTGATCAATACATCGAAGAGGAAAATTTATCTTATGAGTTCATCAAGAGGCTTATTATGTGGAAAATAAAATTGTTGAGCTAACTAAAAAAGTTGAGAGATTATAAGAAAAGGATGGAAAAGTGTGTTGAAGTGTTGAATAGGCATAACTTGATATTCAAACATAAAATGGGACCTAATGAAGATGCGTTGATATAATTGTTCCAAAGATTTGATGCTTATATGGATAGACGACCTGACAAGGATAAAGACAATGAAAAAGGAGATTATGATCATGTTTAACTATGAGCAAGCTTAGGCTTTTCTTTTCTAAAAAAATTCCTTTTCCAATTATTGCTTTCATAAATGACAGTTGAACATTATTTTAAATTGTGGATTTCAATTATGTATGTAATGTGGAAAAATGTAGTAGGATTTCATTTTTTAATAGAATTATATATCTATTATTAACATGAAATTCATTGTAACATCTTGAATCTTTTTCATTTGAAAAAGAAAGAAAAATGGGGTTTTATAGGAACCCCAACCTAGGAAAATTTTTACATACATTATTGAAATTATACGAGAAAATGAGGATAAGGAAAAGATACCTAGTCTTTTATTATTAAGAAATCCTCCCTAAAAGAAGGAAATTAAAATCAAAAAGATGTCTAAAATGGATCATGGTACAAACTTTTCTGGATCCCAATTTCGCAGATTTGCACATACAAATTATCCCCCCTTGCCAAATGATAAGACACAATTTATAGAATGAGAGACAAAGGGAGAATTTTCCCAAGTATCATCCAATCATGCCAATTCAGTTCCATTTTAAAATTCTTGTAAGTGGCTGATAAACGATCCCCTGGGAAACCTATAACATCCATCCCATGTTGTCACCCTAGTAGAAGTGATTTCTCATACCTTAAATGTATTTCTAAGTAACCTGGAAGCCGTCAAAATTGAAACTGGAATGCTTTTCAGAAATTCTTCAGAGTACAACCCACCAAATGGTAATTTTGGAGAATTTGATTAGATGATAGGAGGTTTGAAGCCATACTCCTACCAATTTGTGCAATTTGGTTCAGAAATGAAAAGTATATGGCTGTTTGAGTGCAACTATCTCTTTATCCATTTCCAAGCCCTAGATTTATTTTACAGGCTATGCAGATAGCAATTGCTCTGGAACACATGATTGTAATGAAATTCCCTCTTTCATATAATTCATATTTTAATGGTCTGTGAGCATTTAAAGTAGGAACTTATGTGGTCACCAATAACATAATATTCTGGAGGGGTTGAGTATGTCAGAGGAATGACAAAGATCTGGAGGGAGTCTGTGTGCATCAAAACAGTTGCACTCAACCGCAAAATGATGTAGCTTCAAGATCGAAGCAAGAAATCACCCATGAGAAGCAATGTACATGAATTAAGGGGATAAATGGCTCAAAAAAACATACTCCATTCCATTCCCTATGTGTTTCTCAAGATGAAAGGGTGTACATATAGTAGTGGGGTGTGTAACTCCCCCACAAATGTAGCCGTCAAGAGGTGGGAGTTACATTCCCAAAATAGCAAATCAAATGTAACTCCTATGACGCTCAATGATGTGTGTAAGATCCATAATGGCACCCTAAGACACCTAAGCCTGGTGAATCACCTATGTGGAGGAATCCCATGTACTTAAAATATGTGCATGGTAAATAAATCCTACACCAACACCCCCCCTAAAGCATAGCTTAGGTGGAGCACATAGATGAAAACAAGGAGAAGTGGGTATCGGACAACAAGCCTAATGAGGTACCCATGTACAAGAAACTCTCAAAAGGTGGAGTAAAAGGAGAAAAACCAGTGGTAAAAACTCCCCCCCCCCAAAAAAGAGAGACAATTCTACTCTCTAATCTAAGAAAGATTCCAAAGATGGGTCCCAGCCATAGACGAGCCTGTAAAGGTACCTATGTACAAAGAGGAAATCTCTCAGAAAGAAGAAGAGAGAAGAAGAGGGAGATGAGAGGAATGCAGAAGATGTCATGGACAAATCTTAACTTTGTAGTTCTAAGAGGTCTCCCAGAAGAATGTTGATGATGAGCACAGAAACCATAATAAACCAATAGCATGGGAGTCCAAACCAGAAGTAACACAAACCAGTGATGCAGGTCATGAACCAGGGTGCCCAACCAAAATCCAAGCAAACCCACGATAAACAAGGGGCCAAAAAACACTTATCCACATGATGCACATCCAACACAGGGTTAAAATTCAAGCACGACGTCAAAGAGGTGAAGCCAATGCAGCAGAGAACAACACAAGGTTGAATCACCAAAAATGTAGCACAAGAAACCAAGGAGGTGACCAATCATGAGCACAGAAAGCTAGAACATAACCAGGGAATAATGCAAAGCATGAGAACTCGGTGAAAAGCATCCAAAAAGGTGAAAATCTGAGCCAAACAGGGATAACCAGCTGGAAAACAAGTCCAATGCCAACGCAGATGCTAAGAAGTCAGCCAACCGATTCAACAAGGTTTCAGGCTCGTGAAATATAGAGAAGCCTGGAATAACAACCTTCATAAATCCAAAACCATGAAAACCAAACACTAACAAATGTAACATGAGCAAGAAGCTGATGCATGGGCACGGAGAGATGCAGTGAATGGTCAAAGACCAATAACCACTAAACTCGAAACCATGAACAAGCCACTAGAATCTTGAACAACAACCCTTGAAAAATGTAAGTAGAGCACATGTAAATGATAGCTTGCACAAGAAACTACGAGGTAGAGAGTAGTCAGCAACCGAGGTGAGCAACATGATTTTGATCCCTGAGCTCTAATACCATGTCAAAGGAATGACAAAGATCTGGAGGGAATCCGTGAGCACAAAATGTTACACTCAACCACAAAAAGATGTAGCTTCAAGATCAAAGAAATAAATCATTCATGGAAGCAATGTGCGTGCATTGAGGAAACAAAATCTGAAAAAACCACACTCTATTCCATTCCCCATGTGTTTCTCAAGGTGAAAGGGTGTACAAATAGTACTGGGTTGTGTAACTCCCCCACAAATGTAGCCATCGAGAAGTGGGAGTTACATTCCCGGAATAGCTAGTCAAATATAACTCCAATGACGCTCTATGATGTGTGTAAGAGCCATAATGACACCCTAGGACACCTAAGCATGGTGAATCACCTATGTGGAGGCATTCCATGTATTTAAAATAAATACATGGAAAATAACCTACACCAACAGGAACATCCTTCATAGTGAATTATTCATTGTAAATGAAAGGTTATGTGTTATAAACTACACCTTTCATAGCTGACCTGCTCCTGAGCCAAAACTGCTTCAACACCTCATGATTCTTTTGATGCTCCCACCGAAAAAGATTAAAATACATCATTTGGAAAGAAGAAAAGGTATAACTAATCTTGATTAGTATTAAAATTAGTGCCACTCGAAGAAATTGAGCTATCAATGGCCCCATCATAGTCATCTGTGTCTGAAATTCCATATAGCCTTCTTACGAATGCTTCATCTAGACTCGATAAATAAAAAAAATGAGTTTAAATCCTCGGAGGATAGTTATTTCAAATTGGATGCTAATGCTACTCCCGCCATATTACAGACAAATATTTTCAAAAATATTCTCACACTTAAAATAAGGGATATGAATTTGTAGAAGAAATGGTGGAAATTTATAGTGAATAAGAGGGTGGTAAGTTAAGGTGATAAAAATCTTGGTGAGTTAATTGCTAATATTTCCTATGATATCCACACAAAGGAGATAAGTGTGAAGCAAACTGATATCATATAATAAGGAGATAATTGGCCTGATTTAACACAACACATGTGAAAACACTCATCTTAGAAAGATATGACGATGATTGTGTCTGTTTCGAGGTGGATTCGAAAAAATGTGGGAATGATTAAACATCAAATCAAACTATTTGGGGGAACTCAAAAAAATCATTTAAAAAGGTTTCCCAACTCACCCAAAATAGAAATGATGAAGTTGGTGATGTCAAATAAATGACATAAGCATCCCATTCATCATAAGGGAATGGAACATACACCTAGCAACATTTGTAACAGATTTCTCCACATGGCATGAAGGGAAAAAATATTTACAAAAGTGATAGAATCAGATACTACCCTTAGGATTATTCCTTGAAAGGATTAAATTTTTTTGGGGGAAAAATCAAGCAAAGAGAGACATGTTCTCATATCAGGGGGGGGTTAAATTTTCTAAATTTTTTAGAATAAACAAAGTAAGATGATAATCATTCATGAAAACCTGAATCAATTGAGATACCTATGTTTGTTTCACTTTCAAATCTTTTTATGTAAATATATTGCAATCATATAACCATTGATAAGAATTGAGATCATAGGTTTTATTTTCCCTTGTTAAGAAATCTAAAAAGTCTTGAAATAAACTATGTCTATGTTCATGAGCACTTGCAACTTTGTTTCTTGGTAATATTTTTTAAATGAACCTTTTATGTCTTGTTGCAATATTGTGTTTATAATTCCTTTGAATTACACTAGATATTGTCCTTGTGTTGGTAATGTGGCAACTGCAATCGTTATGTGAGAAGATCTTTCCTTCCATAGTGTGATAAAAAAATTTAAATTCATAATGGATCCACTTTTTTTAGAGGAGTTTTGTAAGTCTTTGAGTGAATCTTTGGCATAATGGATCAATAATTTTCAATATTTTATTGAGAGGTTAACATGATATTTTGTGTTTGATTTCTTAAATATTCTGTGAAAGCATGTAGTATTGGGCTTCCATGAATTCTTATCTTCTAGTTAAAGGGTTGCTACTAGTTTTTGATGTGTTCTTTTTACCTTGAGAAATTTTCTGACAATGTTAAAGTTTGTGAGAAGTCTATATAATAAACTTTATCCTTCTTTAATCTCCCACTCCTACAAAAATAAAATCCTACAAGTTTTAAATCCTTCATGAAATACTTTTGTTTGTTCTGTCTATGAACATTTGCTAAGGGGAATTACCATTTTTACCTTCCCTTCTTCATGAATATGGAGAAGTAGACCAAAATTTCCACTTTCTAGAGTAACTTGAGTCCTATTTGGGTGGAATTTTTCATTATTTAGTGTGACAACTCATGAGAGTTAAGTGGTGTAATCATTGATCATGTTCATCCAGAACTGACCTCCAAATCTTAAAAAGAAGGCCAAGAAATTGTGATTCCACCTATCTTTCTTTCAAATTAAGGTTACAAAATGGGTTCTCTCACCCTGGTTAAAGTTATGACCTAAAGTAGTAGTGAATTTCGTCCCCTATGTACGCGCCACCTAGTACCTCCAATGCCTGGTTCTAAATAATTTTTTCAAACATCTTCCCTGACTACAAAATGATAAGTCTTCCATACTTGGAGCATCCCACTTCAAGTGTTGATGTTTCCTGGCCCTAAAGGAGGTGTAAATTTGGGCACCAACATGCTTTTGGTGCCTTTTTCAGGGACTATATCTTGAAATTGAGTGAAATATGTATCTCTGGTGTTGTTTACTGTGTTTGATTTAAATACACGTCTAAAACCCATCATTTGTGATTTTGCTAAAATAGAGCTTGATTTGAACTTGTTTGCTTTATATTTACCTACTATAAGCAAACTTTCCATTAAATTTGACTTAGATAGGAGAATCCTAACAAATATTGTGAATAATTGTAAATATTTTTTCATTTATGTGTAAATTTATCATTCAGTAGGTGATCTCAAGTAATCAACAAATGTAAGGTGCAAAACCTTAGTGGTGGCACTGTCTTCTATGATAATTTTGGTAAGAACTAGTGTAAATTATATAAATCTTGGTTGATTTACTTGTCAATTTAAAAATATGGAAGGAATAATATCCTTATTTAAATCATATCCTTCCAAAAAATTGTCCAAGGAAAAAACAAGCCTGTAAAGCCTTGGGTGATCAAAGGTCAGAAGAAAAAGTTGTACCCTATTGCTGAAAGTAATCAACCTTTGGTGGAGGATTATTCTAGTACTTCAGATGGTTCTAGATTGAGAAATCCCTATATAAAATTGTATTCACTAAATCGTGAGGGTCCTTCATTTTTAAGTGATCTGGGTATTACTCATTTCTATCCTTTATTGATTAGAAATAGTAGAATATTTTGTGAGACAAAATCATTAAAGGATCGCTACTTTGAAGATCACACTCCATTTCCTCAAAGACCTCCAATTCCCCATCAATTCAATCCTCCTATTGGAATACATCCTCAAACCAATATGGCTAGACCACCTCCTAGAACTCCTTTTGTTGAATGTATAATGCCTAAAAACAAAAAGTCTATTCCATTCACTATGGTGTTCTCAAGATTGAAGGGTTGTCCAAATAGTAGTGGGGTGTGTAACTCCCCCAAAAATGTAGCCATTGAGAAGTGGGAGTTATATTCCTGGAATAGCCTGTCAAATGTAACTCCAATGACACTCTATGATGTGTGTAAGATCCATAATGACACTCTAGGGCACCTAAGCATGGTGAATCACCTATGTGGAGGTATTCCATGTATTTAAAATAAATACATGGAAAATAAATTACACCAACACTCCCCTAAAGCATAGCTTAGGTGGAGACATAGATAAAAAAATGAGAAGTGGGTCCCGACAAGAAGCCTAATGAAGTGCCCACATACAAGAAGCTCTCGAAAAGTGGAGTAAAAGGAGAAAACCCAGTGGGAAAAATTCCCCCCCCAAAAAGAGAGACAATTCCTCTCTCTAATATAAGAAGGATGCTAAGGATGGGTCCCAACCACAGACGAGCCTGTAAAGGTACCCATGTACAAAGATGCAATCTCTCAGAAAGAAGAAGAAGAGAGAAGAATATGGAGATGAGAGGAATGCAAAATATGCCATGGAAGGATCTAAATTCTACAGCTCTAGGAGGTCTCCCAGAAGAATGTTGATCATGAGCACAGAAACCATAATAAACCAATAGCATGGGAGTCCAAACCAGAAGTAACACAAACCAGTGATGCAGGTCATGAACCAGGGTGCCCAACCAAAATCCAAGCAACCCACGATAAACAAGGGGCCAAAAAACACTTATCCACATGATGCACATCCAACACAGGGTTAAAATTCAAGCACGACGTCAAGGAGGTGAAGCCAATGCAGCAGAGAACAACACAAGGTTGAATCACCAAAAAATGTAGCACAAGAAATTAGGGAGGTGACCAAACATGAGCACAACAAGCTAGAACAGAACCAGGGAATAATGCAAAGCATGAGAACTCGGTGAAAAGCATCCAAAAAGGTGAAAATCTAAGCCAAGCAGGGATAACCAGCTGGAAAACAAGTCCAATGCCAACGCAGATGCTAAGAAGTCAGCCAACCGATTGAACAAGGTTTCAGGCTCGTGAAATATAGAGAAGCCTGGAATAACAACCTTCATAAATCCAAAACCATGAAAACCAAACACTAACAAATGTAACATGAGCAAGAAGCTGATGCATGGGCATGGAGAGATGCAGTGAATGGTTGAAGACCAATAACCACTAAACTCGAAACCATGAACAAGCCACCAGAATCTCGAACAACAACCCTTGAAAAATGTAAGTAGAGCACATGCAAATGATAGCTTGCACAAGAAACTACGAGGTAGAGAGTAGTCAGCAACCGAGGTGAGCAACATGATTTTGATCCCTGAGCTCTAATACCATGTCAAAGGAATGACAAAGATCTGGAGGGAATCCGTGAGCACAAAATGTTACACTCAACCACAAAAAGATGTAGCTTCAAGATCAAAGAAATAAATCATTCATGGAAGCAATGTGCATGCATTGAGGAAACAAAATCTGAAAAAACCAAACTCTATTCCATTCCCCATGTGTTTCTCAAGGTGAAAGGGTGTACAAATAGTAGTGGGTTGTGTAACTCCCCCACAAATGTAGCCATCGAGAAGTGGGAGTTACATTCCCGGAATAGCTAGTCAAATATAACTCCAATGATGCTCTATGGTGTGTGTAAGAGCCATAATGACACCCTAGGACACCTAAGCATGGTGAATCACCTATGTGGAGGTATTCCATGTATTTAAAATAAATACATGGAAAATAACCTACACCAACAGGAACATCCTTCATAGTGAATTATTCATTGTAAATGAAAGGTTATGTGTTATAAACTACACCTTTCATAGCTGACCTGCTCCTGAGCCAAAACTGCTTCAACACCTCATGATTCTTTTGATGCTCCCACCGAAAAAGATTAAAATACATCATTTGGAAAGAAGAAAAGGTATAACTAATCTTGATTAGTATTAAAATTAGTGCCACTCGAAGAAATTGAGCTATCAATGGCCCATCATAGTCATCTGTGTCTGAAATTCCATATAGCCTTCTTACGAATGCTTCATCTAGACTCGATAAATAAAAAAAATGAGTTTAAATCCTCGGAGGATAGTTATTTCAAATTGGATGCTAATGCTACTCCCGCCATATTACAGACAAATATTTTCAAAAATATTCTCACACTTAAAATAAGGGATATGAATTTGTAGAAGAAATGGTGGAAATTTATAGTGAATAAGAGGGTGGTAAGTTAAGGTGATAAAAATCTTGGTGAGTTAATTGCTAATATTTCCTATGATATCCACACAAAGGAGATAAGTGTGAAGCAAACTGATATCATATAATAAGGAGATAATTGGCCTGATTTAACACAACACATGTGAAAACACTCATCTTAGAAAGATATGACGATGATTGTGTCTGTTTCGAGGTGGATTCCAAAAATGTGGGAATGATTAAACATCAAATCAAACTATTTGGGGGAACTCAAAAAAATCATTTAAAAAGGTTTCCCAACTCACCCAAAATAGAAATGATGAAGTTGGTGATGTCAAATAAATGACATAAGCATCCCATTCATCATAAGGGAATGGAACATACACCTAGCAACATTTGTAACAGATTTCTCCACATGGCATGAAGGGAAAAAATATTTACAAAAGTGATAGAATCAGATACTACCCTTAGGATTATTCCTTGAAAGGATTAAATTTTTTTGGGGGAAAAATCAAGCAAAGAGAGACATGTTCTCATATCAGGGGGGGGTTAAATTTTCTAAATTTTTTAGAATAAACAAAGTAAGATGATAATCATTCATGAAAACCTGAATCAATTGAGATACCTATGTTTGTTTCACTTTTCAAATCTTTTTATGTAAATATTATTGCAATCATATAACCATTGATAAGAATTGAGATCATAGGTTTTATTTTCCCTTGTTAAGAAATCTAAAAATCTTGAAATAAACTATGTCTATGTTCATGAGCACTTGCAACTTTGTTTCTTGGTAATATTTTTTAAATGAACCTTTTATGTCTTGTTGCAATATTGTGTTTATAATTCCTTTGAATTACACTAGATATTGTCCTTGTGTTGGTAATGTGGCAACTGCAATCGTTATGTGAGAAGATCTTTCCTTCCATAGTGTGATAAAAAAATTTAAATTCATAATGGATCCACTTTTTTTAGAGGAGTTTTGTAAGTCTTTGAGTGAATCTTTGGCATAATGGATCAATAATTTTCAATATTTTATTGAGAGGTTAACATGATATTTTGTGTTTGATTTCTTAAATATTCTGTGAAAGCATGTAGTATTGGGCTTCCATGAATTCTTATCTTCTAGTTAAAGGGTTGCTACTAGTTTTTTGATGTGTTCTTTTTACCTTGAGAAATTTTCTGACAATGTTAAAGTTTGTTGAGAAGTCTATATAATAAACTTTATCCTTCTTTAATCTCCCACTCCTACAAAAATAAAATCCTACAAGTTTTAAATCCTTCATGAAATACTTTTGTTTGTTCTGTCTATGAACATTTGCTAAGGGAATTTACCATTTTTACCTTCCCTTCTTCATGAATATGGAGAAGTAGACCAAAATTTCCACTTTCTAGAGTAACTTGAGTCCTATTTGGGTGGAATTTTCATTATTTAGTGTGACAACTCATGAGAGTTAAGTGGTGTAATCATTGATCATGTTCATCCAGAACTGACCTCCAAATCTTAAAAAGAAGGCCAAGAAATTGTGATTCCACCTATCTTTCTTTCAAATTAAGGTTACAAAATGGGTTCTCTCACCCTGGTTAAAGTTATGACCTAAAGTAGTAGTGAATTTTGTCCCCTATGTAGGTGCCACCTAGTACCTCCAATGCCTGGTTCTAAATAAGTTTTTCAAACATCTTCCCTGACTACAAAATGATAAGTCTGCCATACTTGAGCATCCCACTTCAAGTGTTGATGTTTCCTGGCCCTAAAGGAGGTGTAAATTTGGGCACCAACATGCTTTTGGTGCCTTTTTCAGGGACTATATCTTGAAATTGAGTGAAATATGTATCTCTGGTGTTGTTTACTGTGTTTGATTTAAATACACGTCTAAAACCCAATCATTTGTTGATATTTGCTAAAATAGAGCTTGATTTGAACTTGTTTGCTTTATATTTACCTACTATAAGCAAACTTTCCATTAAATTTGACTTAGATAGGAGAATCCTAACAAATATTGTGAATAATTGTAAATATTTTTTCATTTATGTGTAAATTTATCATTCAGTAGGTGATCTCAAGTAATCAACAAATGTAAGGTGCAAAACCTTAGTGGTGGCACTGTCTTCTATGATAATTTTGGTAAGAACTAGTGTAAATTATATAAATCTTGGTTGATTTACTTGTCAATTTAAAAAATATGGAAGGAATAATATCCTTATTTAAATCATATCCTTCCAAAAAATTGTCCAAGGAAAAAACAAGCCTGTAAAGCCTTGGGTGATCAAAGGTCAGAAGAAAAAGTTGTACCTATTGCTGAAAGTAATCAACCTTTGGTGGAGGATTATTCTAGTACTTCAGATGGTTCTAGATTGAGAAATCCCTATATAAATATGTATTCACTAAATCGTGAGGGTCCTTCATTTTTAAGTGATCTGGGTATTACTCATTTCTATCCTTTATTGATTAGAAATAGTAGAATATTTTGTGAGACAAAATCATTAAAGGATCGCTACTTTGAAGATCACACTCCATTTCCTCAAAGACCTCCAATTCCCCATCAATTCAATCCTCCTATTGGAATACATCCTCAAACCAATATGGCTAGACCACCTCCTAGAACTCCTTTTTGTGAATGTATACATGCCTAAAAACATAAATGAAATGGCGGGTTATCTAAATGTACTCCCACATGAAATTAGAAATAGGTTGTCTAAATTTTAGGGCAATAGTTTCATTAGTGGATATCAACATATCAATATTTTTCATAATACCATAGAATATTTTGAGATTGAGCATGAGGATGTGTATGTGAAGTTATTTATACATGCTCTAAAATAATATGTTAAGAATTGGTACAAATAATTTCTTGAAAATTCTATTGACTCTTGGTTAGAAATGAATATTGCATTCAAATCATGATATGGTGATAAGACTGGCCCCAGGTTCCTCCTCATTGAATTTGAGAATATAAATAAAAAACCTAATGAGTCTGTCCAGGATTTTAACACCATATTTAATAAGACCTTGACCAAACTGCATTTAAGCTTAAGGTCAAGTGATGAATCCTTCCTAATTAAATATTATGATGCCTTTGACAAGAAAGTAACATATTATTTGAGGGATAAAAAACCCTAAAACTTTGAGGCAAGCTTTCTCTCCGGAAGTAAAAATTGAGAAAAATATTAAGGCAGTCAGGAAGCCTCGAAAGAAGGAGGGTGTTAAATTGATCATTTTTGAGAAGCCTCAGGAAAGTAAGGGGGTAGATCTGGAGGAGGTGATCAAGAATTTGGCTGGAGAAATGAAATAAATCTCATACAAGATTTCCAAAGAAGAGAAGTGTTTAGCTTCAAACTCCTAAGCTCAACACCAACCCCACAAAAAGAAAAAAGTTTGAAATCATCCTAGGGGGTGATTATAGAGCTAATGACAGAGGGAAATGACCTATGGGGTTAGGAAAAACATAACCAACCCCTGGAGAAAACAAGTTAGTCCTTGATACATTGAATGCCAGAGTGTCATTAGTAGAAGAGGATTATGTCATTGAGTGGTATGATAGGTTTTTTCTACCACATTCCCCATGTGATCCCAGTGTATAAGAAGAATAGGTTGATGACGATGCTACTTGTGGTGATGTATGTATATTTTAATGTGTTTATTATCCAGCACAAGGAGCTACTTCCAATGAGTTGCTAAGTGCCAACACTGCGGATTCTTTTTGGGAATGTGTAAGATGGGTATCTTCTTTCTCCTCTACTAGTTGTGTTGATATAGATATGGTTCAAGAATTCTAATTACCCAACCATGAATTTAAATATTTGAGATATTTAATGATAAAAAATATGATGGTGGTGTACCCTCTAAAGAGGATAGGAAACTTATGATGAATGCAATAGTAACATAAGAAAAGGAATATAATTTACAAAATAAACTAGTCAAAGAACCGGGGCCACAACCCAAAACAAAGGTGCCTATCCTAACTAACATCCAAAGGATTGGCCCAAAGAAATATCAACCAAAAAACCCCATTTATTCCTAAATAGCCAAGTGCCCTTACCAATTCTCAAGTAATAAAAGACCTCATCCCACTAAAAAAGGTAATCATTTTCCCCCTAGCACCAATTTACCTAAGTACACCCCATGTGATATGGCTCATATTTTGAGCTAGATAAAATTTACTTTGCATATTATAGAGCTAATTAGGATTCCTAGGAATATAAGGAAAAAATTTGAGTACTCAGAATTCAAGGAGGAAATGGTTATTGATGCAGCCTAGAATTCAGAAATACAAGCCTAAGTCCATTGGCACATCGCTCAGCCTGTATTGAGCACTCACGTGAACCGTGCAAAGGTACCAGGTCCCTCTTTAGGGTTGTTTTTGTAGGATGTTAGCATGATGAATAATTTAAGCATGCAGATCTATAGCTAATATATCTTTCAAACAACGCATATTCAGGTCTAGATATAAAACATAACAAACTTTAACAAATAACCATAATGGATTCAAGCATGCAATACTAAATTATAACCATGAGAACACCTTGTTTCAGTCCATAATATACATTATATTAATTGCAGTAAATACATATAAGCTTCATTATAATGACAGTAGTATACACTCATGCACGTAAGAGATCTAGTAGCATAATATCACTATACCCTAGTTCTCACACGTATATCTATGCTCTCTCTATCTATATCTCTACTACATAGTTCACTACATATTTATAAGGGTGGGGAATTTCCCTTCACCACTTATCTAATCTCAAAATAGGTCACATGCTATTATTAGTCACACACCGTTACAAAAAATAGGCTTACATGCAAGAGTGTTAACAATAGATCTTAGGAATATGAAGTTATTTAAATCATATCCTTCCAAAAAAATGTTCAAGGAAAAAACAAGCCTGTAAAGCCTTGGGTGATCAAAGGTTGGAAGAAAAAGTTGTACCTATTGCTGGAAGTAATCAACCTTTGGTGGAGGATTATTCTAGATTGAGCAATCACTGTATAAATTTGTATTCTCTAAATCGTGAGGGTCCTTCATTTTTAAGTGATCTGGGTATTCCTCATTTCTATCCTTTATTGATTAGAAATAGTAGAATATTTTGTGAGACAAAATAATTAAAGGATCGCTACTTTGAAGATCACACTCCATTTCCTCAAAGACCTCCAATTCCCCATCAATTTAATCCTCCTATTAGAATAAATCCTCAAACCAATATGGCTCAACCACCACCTAGAACTCCTTTTTGTGAATGTATACATGCCTAAAAACTTAAATGAAATGGCGGGTTATCTAAATGTAGTCCCACATGAAATTATAAATAGGTTGTCTAAATTTCAGGGAAATAGTGTCATTAGTGGATATCAACATCTCAATATTTTTCATAAGACTATAGAATATTTTGAGATTGAGCATGAGGATGTGTATGTGAAGTTATTTATACATGCTCTAGAAGAATATTTCAGGAATTGGTACAAATAATTTCTTGAAAATTCTATTGACTCTTGGTTAGAAATGAATATTGCATTCAAATCACAATATGATGATAAGATTGGCCCTAGGTTCCTCCTCATTGAATTTAAGAATATAAATAAAAAACCTAATGTGCCTGTCTAGGATTTCAACATAGGATTTAACAAGACCTTGACCAAACTGCATGTAAGCTTAAGGTCAAGTGATGAATCCTTCCTAATTAAATATTATGATTCCTTTGACAAGAAAGTAACATATTATTTTAGGGATAAAAAACCCTAGAACTTTGAGGCAAGCTTTCTCTCTGGAAGTAAAAATTGAGAATAATATTAAGGCAGTCAGGAAGCCTTGAAAAAAGGAGGGTGTTAAATTGATCATTCCTGAGAAGCCTCAGGAAAGTAAGGGGGTAGATCTGGAGGAGGTGATCAAGACTTTGGCAGGAGAAATTAAATAAATCTCATACAAGATTGCCAAAGAAGAGAAGGGTTTAGATTTAAGCTCAACACCAACCCCATAGAAAGAAAAAAATTTGGAATCATCCTAGGGGGTGATTATAGAGCTAATGACAGAGGGAAAGGACCTATGGGGTTAGGAAAAAAATAACCAACCCCTGGAGAAAACAAGTTAGTCCCTGATACATTGAATGCCAGAGTGTCATTAGTAGAAGAGGATTATGTCATTGAGTGGTATGATAGGTTTTTTCTACCACATTCCCCATGTGACCCTAGTGTATAAGAAGAATAGGTTGATGACAATGTTACCTTTGGTGATGTATGTATATTTTAATGTGTTGATTATCCAACACAAGGAGCTACTTCCAATGAGTTGCTAAGTGCCAACACTGTGGATTATTTTTGGGAATGTGTAAGATGGGTATCTTCTTTCTCCTCTACTAGTTGTGTTGATACAGATATGGTTCAAGAATTATAATTACCCAACCATGAATTTGAATATTTGAGATATTTAACGATAAAAAAAATATGATGGTGGTGTACCCTCTTAAGAGGATAGGAAACTTATGATGAGTGAAATAATAACATAAGAAAAGGAATATAATTTACAAAATAAACTGGTCAAAGAACCGGGGCCATAACTGAAAACAAAGGTGCCTATCCTAACTAACATCCAAAGGAATGGCCCAAAGAAATATCAACCAAAAAAACCCATTTATTTCTAAATAGCCAAGTGCCCCTACCAATTCTCAAGCGATAAAAGACCTCATCTCACTACAAAAGGTAATCATTTTCCCCCTAGCACCAATTTACCTAAGTACACCCCATGTGATATGGCTCATCTTTTGAGCTAGATAAAAGTTGCTATGCATATTATTGAGCTAATTAGGATTCCTAGGAATAGAAGGAGAGAATTTGAGTACTTAGAATTCAAGGAGGAAATGGTTGTTGATGCAGCCTAGAATTCAGAAATACAAGCCTAGGTCCGTTGGCACATCACTCAACCTATATTGAGCACTCACGTGAAGCATGTGAAGGTACCAGGCCCCTCTTTTGGGTTTTTGTTGGATGATGTTAGCACGATGAAGAATTTAATCATACAGATCTATAGCTAATATATCTTTCAAACAACATATATTCAGGTCTAGATCTAGAACATAACATACTTTAACAGATAACCATAATGGATTCAAGCATGCAATACTGAATTATAACCATGAGAACACCTTGTTTCAGTCCATAATATCCATTATATTAATTGCAGTAAATACATATAAGCTTCATTATAATGACAGTAGTATACGCTCATGCACGTAATAGATCTAACAACATAATATCACTATACCCTAGTTCTCACATGCATATCTATGCTCTCTCTATCTATATCTCTAATACATAGTTCACTATATATTTATAAGGGTGGGGAATTTTCCTTCACCGCTTATCTAATCCCAAAATAGGTCACATGCTATTATTAGTCACACACCGTTACAAAAAATAGGCTTACATACAAGAGTGTTAACAATAGATCTCCCATAGTCAACTATTAGTTCACAATTCTATCTTTAACCTACATCCATGAAAATCGCTTCCTAGTCAATCATCCAAAAATAGGTAATGTGTGATGTGCAAGTCTCCAATAGGTGTGAGTGCTTCGCACGCTATTTCCAAAAATAGATCCTCATCATGAAAATGGCAAAGTCCCAAATTTTTCTCAGTTCTGCGTGTGATCATCTTCGATGCTTCCATGCCTTTGAATGTGATTTTCTTTCCCGCATGAACCTTCTACATTTCCTTCACTAAGTGCCAAATTTTGGTTGATCAACATTACCCCACACTAGTTTCATTGCCGCCCCAGAAATGATTGTCTCCAAAAATGAATCAAAGAATATGAATAGAATAATAAAAAGAATTTTGATGAATGAAAGAATGTCTTCAACCTGCATTATCTTCTTCTACAAAATGGATAATCAATTCTAGATATTCCTCTTTTATCTCTACCTCTAATTTCTGCCATTCATTGAGCATGGCCTCTGCTTTCTTTATAATATCCACTGCAATTGACTCTAATTAATCCCTTGCAATCTCTCCTTTTTCATTCTATAAGACCAACACTATGTTGGACATGCTAGTCATTCTCCCTTCCAACAAGTCCATCTTTTGAGCGATGAGTTTTCCAAGCTCATCTAGCCTTTCCATAGGGATAATTTTAGTGGTGAATATTTGTAATATGGTGAATATTCCATTTTTTAAAAATTTGAAAAGGTGAATTTTCTAGCACAGGTCAGTGACTTGTTCGCCTAAAAATTACAGTTTAATTTTTTTAGGGGTTGGCTTCACCTACCCTTTAAACTATCCCCTATATAATCCTATATTACTTGCTAGGTAGAACACTATTAGCTCACTCATACCACTTGGGGGAATATGTATTATCAAGTACAGTAAACACACAACAGGAGGGTGGAGGCTGCAGATGTGCAAAAAAGAGTTTGTTGTCACGTGACATGGAGAGTTTGTTCATGTGTGACAAGGAAAGTTTTTTGACATGTGATAGGAGTGCAGAGGAAGTAGAAACGCAATAGAGAGTTTTTTGATACGCGACACAGAGATTTTTTTGTTATACAACCAGATGGTGGAGGCTACAGATGTGCGATAGAGATTTGCTGATGCATGTCAACAAGGTGGTTGACGCATGTCAACAAACCTCATTGACACGCGTTAGAAAATCTCTATCATGTGTCTGCAGCCTTCTGTCCCACCACTTAAAAATTAGGTGAAAATTTTTCTATCAAACCCTGAAAAAATTTGCCTTCCCATGAAATCGGTTTCGAGGATATTTTCCAGGCATTTTCCACCTCTGATTTCTAAGAGGTCTCTTAAAATAAACCTTACCTTTCCCTATGAGGTTCCTAAGTAGCTATAAGGGCCTCGCGCTTCTGATTAACATGTGTTAACCATTCTATGTGGCCTAATGTCTCATCCTTTATGGTCTTCAGGACCTCATTGTCTTCCAAAAATAGTCATGGTCCTTATACTGGCCTCTGGTGCTATACAAATATTCAACACTTGATCCACCTTTTTTATTTCCTCCTACAAGCTCTGAAGAAATCCTTCATATGATGTAATATTTTGCATCACTGAAGACTTTTCTCACTCTACTTCCTATGTTGGATCTTTGGCTCAGGAATGTGCAGAGGTTCATCTTCAAGCACTAATTCCACCAATGTACTGACATAATGTATTGACGAAGGAAACGTTTTGGGTACCTTTGGCTCTAAGTGTGGCCTAGCCTTCATGATATTGTCACCAATCTCCTCTGCCATGCTGATAAAAATAGTGTTATTCTTCTGTGTCAAGTACTTTTCCTATTTTAGGCACACTGTCTCCTCATCCTTAGTCTTGATCTCTTCCCTTAGCACCCTAATTTTTCATAACTTTATGCATATTTTTTAATGCAACATCTTTCAATACCTTCACCAAAGCATTTCTCACCTGTTCATTAGATATAACTTTAATATTTATTATTATGTGTCTAGCCTAAGGTTTCTTTTTCAACCTCCTTAACACACATGACTCCTCAAATACATCAAAGTCTGGTTCATCCATATATGTGTGCATCGACCAATAAAATTGCTTCCTTGTGTGCACTTCTGCCATATTGTCATCCATTAACTCCCAACTGTATAACTCCTTTTGTGCCATTTTTCTTTGGAAATGGGTGTGGAAAATTTTACCTATGTCCTTAGTGTATCCCATGGCTAGTGGAATATATTCCCCATTTTTTCTTCTTGATCTAGGTTGCTTAGGAACTTGGGCTTAAAGATTGGAAACTTGTGCTACTATATCATGAGCAGTCTCTATTGTTGTCTCTGTTGTTGTCTCTTCTCCATCCTTCATTTCTTCATCTTTTTGTTCCTTTATGTTCTCTCGAGGTGTAGGATAATTTGGAATTCTTTCCTCTGACTCTTCTGCTTCCTCATTCAACTTTAATCTCCTTCTCCTTTTCTTCGTTGTCTCCTTCTATGGAGAGATTTGAGGTGATCTATGCACTATTTGAGGAGTAGCAACTTGGGTCCTTGTTCTCTTGAATACTCTCTTGAATCGTCACTCTCCTTGGACTGTATCCAATTCCTCATCATCTCTCTCTTATGGCTGAGGTGGAGTAGTTACGCACTCAGCTTCATCCTTATTATGAGGCTTTCTTATACCTCTATTTTCTAAACCACCACTATCCTCATGCTCTTCTTCTTCATCATCAACTTGAATTGTTTCTGTGGGCTTGGGTGTTGGAACATTTTCCATCATAAGATTACCCTTTGGTGGCCTAGGGAGCGGGAACTCATTATCCACATACTTAGTGTTCTCCAACTTGGGTTTGAGTTACATGTACATAAGTACTGCTCTGATGTCCCCAACTTCCAAGCTCACATGATTCATTCTTATAATATCTAAACTAAGTTTTTCAATGTATGCATTTCACCCTAGATACACATACTTCTTCCTCAGAGTGTGGTAGTCACAATCTACCTTATCTGTATTGAATTTTAAGTAGTGCACATCTGAAAACTGATGGACTAATGCTTGGAAATACTTTGCTGTGAAGGCATACAGAAATTTGCACCTTGGGCTCCAAGCCTCTTCCTTCATCACAAATCACACGATGCAAAAAAATTGGTATACAGAAAATTGAATTACCTTACCCACCACTAAAGGAAAATCCTTAGGTATGCATCACTCTTCCTTGAACACTGCATGGATTCTATCATACCACATCTATACCCTCTACTTGAATGGTGCACTCATTGATCCATCGCACAAGTACTTGCCAAACCTTTTTGCAGGTGACGTTTGTTCCGTGAGGTACTCCCAAATCTTCTCTTTTGGCCCATTAGGCACCCCAATCTCCATGAATACTAAGGACAATAACATAGCACCAAAACTTATTATGTCACCTGTACATGCTTCTTCGATGATTGTCTTTACTATGTGATTTGCAATGTTGTAGACAACTCCTTGAGACATCTTCTTGGTGATGTGCAACCACATCGTGTTTACTTGCGACCACTTTCCTTGCTCATTTAGCTTTGTCACAAGATGTGCAACAGCCTACACTATTGGGTACTTCTTTAACTTTTTAAAGTCCATGCCATGTGGACCCTTGGTATACCCCATCTCCTTCCTCGTCTCCAGGATTATGACTTTATTAGTTAAATCACTATCCATAGCCAACCCTGAGGCCCTTAGTCCTGTCACCATTGAAATCAAAGAAGTTGTGATTCTTACCATCCACCTAATGAAGTAGAAGTCATCATGTACTTTTCTCATCAACCATCGATACAATGCTTCATACTTTCCAAAATATGGCATCTCATATAGGTGGTAGACTCTATTATGCTTCAGCAAATTCTCACCAACGTCATCGTATAATGGCATATCCTTTGTCGTGCGCTTGTTCATTTTTGTTCCCAACAACACATCGAGCTCCTTCTTATTATCTGATGTTTGATTGTTGTAGTCATTGATTTTACATTGGTGGATATGGGAATCCCATTATTTTCCCACAACCATGCCCTCCAAATACTAGATTTCTTAAAAATTACCCTCAGGAGCAATCTCTTCTTCCACTTCAACCTTATTCTTCCCTTTATCTCCTTTAGTGGGTGCTTTCTTTGGTTCCATTTGAAACATCTCTCTTTTCTTCCCTCTGTAGTCGAGAAAGTTGAAACCCTAGCTTAAATCTCCATGCCTTAGTGGAAATCATGTGCCCTATCTTATTTGTAATGCATCTACTTCACTCAACCCTTCACCTATGGTAACACAATCTTCTCCAGTTCACAACCCTTCTTTCCACGTCTGGTTTCACACTCTACGCACCTCAAAATGATTTCTTGGCTCATTCACACTTAACCCTTTTTAAATTCTCTCAATTTTAATGATAAAAATGAACTTGAATCTTGTCCTTAAATAGAATTTCAAAAATTTAGTGCATTTATTACTCCTCCACCTACCAACAATCCTCTCATTAATTTACCATTTTCATTATTTCCACATGGTATATCTTCACATCCAATATATAACCTTCTAGCGCACCCTCCTACCTTTTGGCTGTAGACTTCTCTTTAGCATGCTTCCATATGCTTGAGTACCTCATCACTACGCCTTCCATTGGTAGTCTTCCCAGCTCTTGTTTACCTTGCATTATACTTGTTTCTTCATTCCGCTCTATATATGGTCCTTGTGTCGAGGAGATTTTTTTTTCAATTTTCCAACCTTGAATAAAACCTGTAGATAGTTCCTTTCATGTGGAATTATTTCCATCAGTCGTGTACCTAGATATCAACAACCTACCCCACACTAAGGGTATGTGTAGTCCTCTGCATATAAAAATTCTTCAAATAGTAATTATCTTCTGGCATGTAAACATGCTTATTAAACAAAAACACCAACTAAATTGACAAAACATATCAACAAATAAGTAAACAAATTAAAGTAATGCAGAATTGAAAACCTAATCTAAATGGCAACACTGCCTTATTACAAATAGCATGAAGACTTATTTATAGTAGGGCTTTAGCCTAATCCCATTGAAGTAACTGGGTAGCCGTATTCCATTAAAGGCCTCTAACTGACAAGTGCCTGAGTATGTGAGTGATAAATAAGGCCCCAACCAATGTACTTTGAGTTTTCCTAGATGCAGTAAAAACTTAGAATCATAAAGGAGCGCTATCTTTCCTATCTTAAGCATTTTACCCTGTATGTGCCTTTCATGCAATACTTTATGCCTTGGATTTTCTTGTTTTTGACTCCAATGTGCTATGGCTCTTCATTCATCCAATTTTATTAACTATTCAATGCATTCCTCTAATGCTTGCTCATTAGGAAGACCTCCAGCATGCATAATACGCAAAGAAGGTGACATCAATTCCATAGGAAGAACTACTTTTGCACCAAACACTAACTGAAATGGTGTGGCTTTGTTCAACCTTTTATATGTTGTTAGCTATGACCAAAGTACTACAGATACTTTATCATCCCAATCTTTTCTTCCAACATCAAATATTTGTGTCAATGTCTGGCTTAAAATTTTGTTGAAAGCCTCAGCAGTCCCATTTTCCTAAGGATGATAGAGTGTAGTCTTATGGTGTGTAATCATGAATTCATCCAATAGAATTCTAATTGTCTCATTAAGAAAATGTGTGCCCCTATCACTGGTCAAACTTAAAGGACATCCATACCTTGCAATAATATTTTCCCAAAGAAACTTGGTTATCATGGATGCTATACAATCCTTTGTAGGTGCTACTTCTGCCCATCTTGTCAGATAATCTGTGTAAGTTAGTGATCCAATTCTATGTGCAGTTGGTGAAATAGGACCCACAAAATCTATATCCCATTTCTCAAATGGTTCTGCACTAGTAATGGGTTTTAGAGGCATTTCATCTTGTTGAATGGGTTTCCCAAGGCATTAACAATGATCACAAGCCTTACAAAATTCCTTATAATCTTTGTACAGGGTCTCCCACTATAATCCATCAAGTAGAATCTTGTGTGCAGTGGCGTCACCAACATAGTGGCAACCTACAATACCACCATGAGCTTCTTCCATAATACTTGTATGCTCATGTTCCAATACACAACGACAAAATACTTTATCTTAGCCTAATTTGTATAGGTCACCACTAATTAACATATATGGGGTTGTGTGTATATCAAGGTATTTCTTCTCCAAGGATTTCATTCCTTCTGGTGTCATTCATGTTCGTAGAAAGAAAACAATGTCTTCTAGTTCTGATGGCACTCATTGTAACCTATATAACTGCACATCTGACATGATATCCTCAATTACCTGTGCTTCTTCTCCTGATTGTATTCTTGATAGATGGTCTAGTCTAGAATTAATTTTCCCTAGTTTTACCACAAGTGTGAAATCAAATTCTTAAAATAAGAGCACCCATCGACATATGCACCCTTGTAAAACAATATTTTTTACCAAATATTTCAATGCCATATGATCCGTATAAAAAATGAATGGTGTAGCTAGTAGATACTGGTGGAATTTATGTATTTCATAGATCATTGACAAATCTTTGTGCTCTGTAGTTATGTAATTATGTTCTACAAGATTCAACTTTCTACTAACAAAATAGATAGGATGATCTACAATACCTTCTTCAAGTTGAGCCAACACTATGACAATGGTCGTGCCAGAGGTGTCAACATGTACATGAAAGGATGGGTCCCACAAAGGAAAACATAGAATAGGTGTGATAGTAAGTTTTTCCTTTAATGTATCGAATGCGCACTACTGTGGTTCTCCCCAGTCAAACGTACCTTTCCCTTTCAATAACTCTTCCAACGGTGCAGAAATTTTGGCATATCCTTTGATAAAATTCCTATAATATCATATATGACCCAAAAATATGCGCACCTCACTTTGACTGGTAGGCTCCCTTAGGCCTATAATGATAACAACCTTGGCTAGATCAACCAACAAACCTTCCTTACAGATTATGGGTCCTAGAAATATCCCAAATGGTGTAGAAAATATGCACTTCTTGATGTTCAAGGAGATACTCAACTATTTACATCTCTCAAACATTAAGAGAATATTGTCATAATGATCCTTAATTAATCCAGACACCATCCAATCATCTAAATAGACCTGTAAAAAGTTATGAATAAATTCATTGAATATGCACTTCTTGATTTTCCATATCCAGTTTTGCTCAGAAAACGTTTCATTTGCTCAAATTGGTGACTTGCAATTCATATTTTCCAATTGAATGCCTTTAAATTGCTCACATTGTCATGATTTTACCCTAAATTGAAGCAAATTTCCAAGTTCCCCTCTTTTGTGCCCTAATTTCTTCATTTTTTCAGGCTGAGCCATTTTCCCTTTGTCAAATTCGTGCAAAAATTTAAAGTGGATCAAATCCAAGTTGTTTGTTGTTAAAACCTCATTCCTTAGGCCTAAATCAATGTAAAATCATGTTTCATTGGATTTGAAACCGAGAAATCTTCCCTCCTTGTGAATTTTTCTGATTTCTAGGGTGTCCCTTGCATTTTTTGTGTTTCGACGGGCATACGGGTGTCATTTTCCCGTAAAATTCATCCTTTCATCCTTTTGATGATGTGGCAGATTTCTATTGGCTGGGGGTGGTTGAGAAAATGTTATAAGTTGTTACTTTTTAAAAAAATTGACAAAGGAAAATTTTGCTCTGCGGCCCCGCATTTTCTACAGTGATGTGCCTATGTGGCATGATTTCATTGGTTGGAGGATCGGCGGTGACGGGGGTCACTTAGAACATTTTCTTCCATTTTGGAAAATTTCTCAAAGTCACTTTTTGTTCCGAAGGCCCGCATCCAATGGGAAGCGGACACGTGGCGGGGAGGTCAGGCGGAGGCGGGGGGATTGGAGAAAAATTTTGATTCAGGGTTTTGGGGGATGGAGGGTCCACATCCAATGGAGGACATGTGTCTAGGAGAGTTGGAGTTGGAAAAATTTGAAGTTTTTGGCTTCAAAATGCTAAAGGAAAAATTTGGCCTGAGAGCCCGCAATGAATTGGAAGGTGACACGTGGCACAGGAAGGTCAGGCGGGTGGAGGAAGGAGTTGAAAAATTTTATTGTTTTTTGCCTCAGATGCCAAGGTAAAATTTTGACCAAAAGGCCCACCTCCAATAAGAAGTGGACACGTGTCCAGGAAAGTCAGCATGGAGGGGCGGAGTTTGTGAAAATTTTGAAGTTTTTAACTTCAAAATGTTAAAGTTAAAATTTTTCCTGAGGGCCCGGAACTAGTAGGAGGAACACACGTGTCCAGGAGGTGAGATGGAAGAAGGGGCCGAGGGAAATTTTTAGGAATTTTGGCCTTTATGTTTGCAGGGTAAAAAATGAAGAATAGGCCCGTGTCCAATGAAAATAGGACACGTGTACAAAAGGAGGCAGAGGTTCGGAGCTAGGGGAAACTATTGAAATTTTTTACAAATTTTGGCCAAGATAAAAAGTTGGTCATGGCCCCGATAGGTAAAAATTAGAGGTGTCCCCCCGCATAGCCAATCAGGGGGTGACACATGGCATTTACCAAAAGGGCAAAAGGGAGAGGGCGGGCCTGCAAGAGGTTTTTGTGCTCGTGAGTGTTTGAAGGAAAACTTGGAGGGTCGACTCCACAGTGAATGGGAGACCACCACGTGGCAGGGGAGAGAGTGGGTGTTCGGGCCCACGGAGTTTTTTGAAAAAATTTTCCTTTTCTCAAAATGTTGGCTAAATTCATCAAATTAGCCCGTAGTTTTCTGGTGGGGCCCACATGTGGGGGTCAGGGGGCACGGGGAAAATTTTTAAAATTTTCCAAAGGTCAAAAAAGGGTTGAAAATGTGTTTTTTAAGATGGGGACCTGCCCCAATCATGTTTGGACACATGTCCACCTAGTCCAAAGGGGAAAAAAGGGGGAATATCTTTGACACGTGGAGGGATAACATTAAAAGTTGATTTTTAAATCAACGGTTGCTGTGTAATTTCATTTTTGGGTGCCATAGGAACTCCAAGAAACTTGGAAATTGTGTTTCTTCATCAAAATGCATGAAATTTTATATGATTTTACATCCCCTCGGCCTTCTGAGTGCAATGGCACTATTTTTGAGAGCTAATTTGATGGCTTATGATGTTTTTTGATGAAATTTTGCCCTAGACCCATGAAAAAACATGTGAAAATAAAAGGTGAAAAGGTGAAAAGTGTTACAGTAAAAGGTGAAGAATGATTACAAAAGCATGTTGGCATGTTTGAATGCCAAAAACATGACCCTGGGATGGATAAGGATCTGAATTCATGCAATATTTTAAAATATTTGTGCATCCTTGGCTATATTGAGCTGTTTTATAGTTTGATGTCATTTTCATGAAATGGATAAGAGTTTTGTAACAAATTTGATACTTTGAGCATATTCTTTTCTTGGGATGCAAGGATCCAAGCTGGCATGAGGTATAAAATGTATTTTTTAAGGATTTGTAAAGCACTAGGAGAAAAAATAGAGGAGAGACTTAGAATTTTCACAAGGAAAAAGGATAAGAATAAATCCATTTCTCTAGAGAAAACCACCTGAGAGTCATTTTCAATTCCATCTTTGTATCAGATTTCATCATGTTGAGTTGGTTTCAGTTGTAAAGCCATCAACAGGCTCTGAGATTGTTCTCATGAATTTCCCCTACTAATGTATCTGATCATTTTCTGGATTATCTGGTTCATTCTCTTGGCAAAGTTTACATATACTTATGTTTCAGAATGTTTTCAGTTTATGTTTCTTGCTCATGTTGCAATCTTGTATTTAGGATCTCTATGATCATACAGGGTCTCATTTCTTGTTGATGTTTTAATGGCATTTGCAATCTTGTATTCAGAAGAGATTTCATCTGATAGAAGATAAACAGATTTAAAATCATTTTACTTTCCTTGAATAATGAGACTGTTTGTAAACCTTTGGGTGCACCTCAGGTCATGATTGAATAGGGACTCCTGGATACTTTGCTGGTATTTTGCTTCAAGCTTTTGTGGTTGGTTATCAAAGGTTGTGTGGAAGAGTGTAGATTTGGGCCTCCATTTGTGCACATATCCTGGTTGAAGGAGCATTTAAAATCTCTGGAAGTGTTCTTGTTGTGTAGGTGTTACAAATTTCTTATAAAGGTTCTCAAATAAGTTTGTGGTTCCTAGCTAGTCTTGTCCTAACATCTTCCACATAATTTCATTCAAACTAACTCATGTTACCTATATTATCCCTGCATTGCATTGTGTGTCAACAAAAGAATACAATCCTTCCAGCAAAATGCACAAAGTATATCAGGGTTTCATCATGTCTTTAGCAGCCTTAGCCTTGTTTTGAAAGCATTTCCATCATTTAGTAGTGACAACTCCTTTGAGTTTGGATAATGGATGCTTGATCATGTTTTCACAAGGCCTCTTCCATACCACATGCAAAACGCAAGGATATCTCCATCTCCTTTACCATATAAGGGCCACAATATAGGTCCTCTTGCCTTGGTTGATAGGAACAACCTAAAACAGTGAGGGTTAGATCAAAACCCTTTTGAAGGTGTTATCCACTCCCTCAAATATTGAATGCAAACAAGTAGATAGGTGTGCTCCCTGGCTATAAATGACATACAAACCATCTATTTATCCTTGAGTGTCTTCTGCAAGTTCATGATGTTGTTCAAGTTGTGAAGGAGACTAAAACTAGATACCAACACTAGAGTGGCACCATTGCTGGGGATTTTTTGGAATTTCTTGGTGGTTTTAAAGTGTTTCAAAGGTTTGAGCATTTGTGTGATCAAGTATGTGAGCTGTTACATTCTTGAGATATCATTTCATACTTCAGATCTGCATGTTTTGGGTAAAAATGATTTCAAACTCAGCCTGGTCTTCTCATTTACTAGAAGTTTATATGATTTAGATGCATTGTTTTTGGTTGAATCAAGAAGAAGAAGATCTGAATTTTAAATCCTTGCAAAGGTTTCAGTCATAGCATACATTTGATAAAATATTTTAGTGCTTTCTTGCACAACTAAAGTGGAAATCCTTAGTGGAGGCTCCATGCTATTTGGATCTTAAAATACCAGTTGTCTTACACATCTCTATTATTTGAAACTTATTGTTTAAATCTGTCAAGCTGGAGGGAAGGAGATCCCTCTTCATCAAGGACTTCTAAGAAGTTGCTCACCGAATCAAGAAGCTCAGAACTAGAAGGAAGAAGAGTGTGGAGAGTGGTTGGTGATTTGGTTGCAAGGAAAGAGATCCCCATAGTGGAATTTGAAGGAGAGCAACCTGTTATTGAAGATTATAATTCCTCTTCAAGTAGATCTGATTCAGGTAATCTTCTTGTTGATTTTCATTCTCCATCAGGTGAGGGACCTTCTTGTGTATATAAAAAACTTTCTCCTAAATCTTCTCCTGTGGTTTCTAAGTTTTCTAAAGTTTATCAAGAGAGAGAGCCTTTGGGGGGTTGTCATTTTAAAGATCACTCATCTATTCCAATCAGACCCATTACTACTCCTAACCAGCTTGTTTCACCTCCAAGATCACCCCTACCAAACAATATGGCTCAGCCTAGACCTCCATTTCTTGTTAACACCTTTGGTCCTATAAATTTTCGAGGAATGGATGGTTATCCAAATGTTTTCCCACAAGATGTGAGAAATAGATTACCAAAATTCCAAGGTAACAATGCCATTACTAGTGATCATCATCTCAAACTATTTGAAAATATGATGGAAGATTTTGAGATAGAATTTGAGGATGTGTATATCAAGTTGTTTATCCATACACTTGAAGAAGATGTTAGGGATTGGTAAAAGGCTCTACCTGATAACTCTATTGATTCATGGAATGAGATGAAAAATTCATTTAGATTACAGTATGGTGACAGGATTGATCCTAGATTTATTTTTTCTGAATTTGAAAATATCATGAAGAACCCGAATGAGATGGTCCATGACTTCAATACAAGATTTAAAAAAACATTGAGAAGGTTTCTTGTCATTTTGAGGCCTTGTGATGAATCTTGCTTGATCAAATATGAAGATGCATTTGATAAAAAGGTTGCCTATTACTTGAGAGAAAAAAATCCTATAAAACTTGAGGCAAGCTTTCACCATGGCACTTCAAATTGAAAATAATATTAAAGCTATTGGTAAACCAATTAAAAGGGATGGTGTGAAGCTGATAAACCCTGAGAAGCCTCAAGCTAGCAAGGGGGATGATTTAGAATATGTTAAAACTTTGGCAGGGGCTGTCAAAGAAATCTCTTACAAACTAGCCTGGCCTGAGAAAGGTATTGGGCAAAGTTCACAAGGACAGCAAAGAACTCAAAACCATGATAGATTTGGCAATCATCCTAGGGGTGATCAAAGACAAGATGATAGAGGTAAAGGGCATGTTGGATCTGCAAGTAGACAACCCCAAGCACATGAAAATAGAGTGGTGCCTGACCCTCTGACTGTAAGAGTTGCTGTTGTTCAAGAAATTGCTGATATGGATTGGTGTGATAGATGTTTTCTTCCTCATCCTCCATGTGAAATGGACCAGAAAGTTATTGAAGATGATAATGAAGATGAAATGGATGATGACATTTGTATGATGGGCAGCTCTTTAGGCTCACAACAAGCAGTAACATCAACAGATGTGATAAGTGCAAGGACTGCTACAACCTTTTGGGATTACATAAAGAGGGTACCATTTCTTTCTCTTCCTCAAGCTCATGATGTAGATGTAGTTCAGGCCTTTGAAATTCCTAATAATGACTTTGAATATCTAAGGGCTTTAATGATCAAGAAGTATGATGGTGGTATTCCTTCTGAGGAAGATAGACTGTTGTTAATGAATGTTGTGGTTGGACAAGAGAAAGAGTACAATACTAGAAGTAAAATTGTTAGAGGATCTGGTCCTCAAGCCAAGCCAAAGACACCCTTGCTCACAAGCATTCCCAAAGACAATCCTAGAAAAGAAACAATTTCCAAGAACCCTACTATCCCATGCAAAAATATCAGTCCTCTTCATGCCCAGGCTGCCAAGAATACTTCTCCATCTGATGAACCTTCTTGTTTCCCTTCCAATGTTGTTTTACCAAAGAATGTTCCATATGATATATCCAAAGTTTTGAGCAAAATTAAAGTGAGTGTTCCAATTATTGAATTTCTTAGGATTCCTGAGCATAAGAAGAGAGCATTTGAGTACTTGGGATTGAAAGAAGAAAAGATTATACCAAGTAGAAATGTAAATGTTATTGAGAATCCTCTTCAAAGCATTGCTGGCCTTGAAACACCACCACCAATGGAAGATTTTGGAGAGGCACCTGAAGTATATTTGGGAACATCCTTGGTTGATTCCCAATTGAATGTTGATCCATTCTTCACAACTTTGCTCATAAAAGATAGGTTGCTTCACAATTGCATGTTTGATTCTGGTGCATCATGTAATGTCATGCCTCTAGAATTCATGAATGAGTTGGATATCAAAGTGATAGCAGCATATGGGAAGTGTACAACCATGGATTCAAGCAAAGTTTTGGTTGTTGGTTGTGTGAAGGGTTTAGTAGTACAACTTGTAGCCTATCCGGGTAAGAATTTAAAACTTGATGTTGTAATTGTTGATTGCCCTGCCAAATGGGGTATGATTTTGTCAAGAAAGTGGGCTGCAAGTGTTGGTGGTAGTGTTCAAATGGACATGTCTTTCACCACCATTCCCATTGAAGGTAGCCTTGTCAAACTCTATGGTGAAAAGAAGATGTTACACTTGATTGAAGATCCCAACAATGCTTCTTATGAAGTGTTGTTTGCTGATGTAGATGTTGACAACTTCATTGGTTTTGCTGATGGAAAAGAGAATAAGATGGACAAATCAGAGTGCCTTGGTATGGTAGGTTCTCCATGGACATTACTATTTGATGGAGCTTGCTCCAAATTTGGAAATGGTGCTGGTATAGTGTTGGTTTCTCCTAGTTTGGAAGAGTTTCCTTTCTCCTTCAAGCTCAATTTTGAATGCACTAACAAAATTTTTGAGTATGAGGAATTATTGTTGGGATTAATGATTGCATGGAAGTATGGAGTAAAGGATATTATTGCTAAAGGATATTCAGAGCTGGTTGTCAAGCAAGTAAGAAAGTTGTATGCTACAAAAAAATCAGCGTATGAAACAATATAAGCATGTTGTTTGGGACTTGATTGAAATGTTTGATTCCTTTAACATTGTTTACCATGATAGAAGTCTTAATGTTGCTGCTGATAAGTTGGTTGTCCTTGGTTCTAGATTTGACAATTGCACTGTTTCACCTTTTTGTGAATATAACATTGAAGTGCTAACAAGGCCAGCTGTCCCAGATAATGTGAAACATTGGCAGATTTTTGATAATGATGCCCAAGTATTGAGATTCTTACAATGCCAAGGTGAGTTTGCTGGTCAGAATATTGATTGGGAACCAATGGTATGCATGAATGAAGGTAGAGAAACTTTGTTTGACAAGGATATTATACAATTGAAGACAAACACCATTCCCAAAGGTCTTGTTGCACTTGAATCCAATTTTAACAATGTTGATTGCATCATAAATAGAAAGATGTCTGCTTCAAGGGATGTGGAAGAGCACAACTTGGGAACCAAGGATAAAACCAAGGAAGATCTGGTTGGGCAGCCATCTCAGTAAAGAGGAAAAATAGTCCTATGCCCAACTTTTAAAGAAGTATCAAGACTGCCTTGCCTGGTCTTATTCAAAGCTGAAGGCATATAGAGAAGATTTATTTCAGCATGAGATTCCTCTTTAGGCCAAAACTAAGCCATTCAGACAAAGACAAAGGCCTATTAACCCACTTCTCTCCATGAAAATGCAAGAAGAGTTGAAGAAATTGAGAGATGGTGGCATCATTCAGCCTACTAGATACTCATCTTGGGTGGCAAACCTTGTGCCAGTTAGAAAGAAAGAATGGTGATATCAGACTTTGTGTGGATTTTAGGAATCTAAAAAAAGCATCTATGAAGGACAAACTACCCTTTTCCAAACATGGAGAATATGTTGCAGCTTGTAATAGGGTCAGAGATGCTTTCTACTTTGGATGGTTTCTCTGGATACAATCAAGTAGTTGTCAAAGAATCAGAAAGACTTAAGACATCCTTCACTACTCCTTGGGGGACTTATGTTTTTGTAAGGATGCCTTTTGGATTGATGAATGCTGGTGATACTTTTCAAAGGGCAATGGATGTTGCCTTTGCTGGTTATATCAATGAATTTATTGTTGTTTACCAAGATGATGTGACTATTTTTTCAAGGCAGTGAGGAGACCATTTGCAACACCTAGAGAAAATGCTGATCAGATGTAGAGAGTATGGAATTTCCCTTAATCCAAAGAAGTTTCATTTTGGTGTGTAAAAGGCCAAGCTGTTGGGACATATTGTGTCCAAAGAAGATGTTATGATAGACCCTGAGAGATTGGAAGCAATCAGCAAAGTGCCCATTCCAAGAACCAAGAAAGGTATCCAATCTTTCTTTGGCCAAATCAATTTTATTAGAAGGTTTGTTTCCAATTTTGCTGAGCTAACTCTTCCAATCACAAGCATGCTAAAAAAGGATCAAGTTATCAAGTGGGAGGAGGCTGCCATTCAATATTTTGAAGGAATAAAGGATGTACTTAAGCATGCACCTGTTTTAGCAGCCCAAAACTACAAGAGACCTTTCCAAATCTTTTCTTTTGCCTCTGAATTCACTATTGCTTCAGTTTTGTTACAAAAGGATGAGAATGGAGCTGAGAGGCCTATTGCCTTCTTTAGCAAGGCTTTACAAGCAGCTGAGTTGAAGTATTCAATCATGGAGAAATAGAAATTTCATTGGTAAAAGCAACAAAGATTTTTAGGCCCTATAGATTGAGTTCAAAAGTTGTTGCTTATGTTCCCCACACCATGGTTAAATACATATTATCAGACATGGAGATATCAAGCAAGAGATGTAGATGGGTCAACAAATTACAAGAATATGATATAGATATCCAAACAACAAAGCTGGTAAGAGGTTTGGGTCTTGCCAAGCTCATGGCTGAGAGCAATTTGCAAAATGTAGAAGTAAATCAGCTAGAGGAAGAAAGGGTAGATCTTCTTGACAAATTGATGAGGTCTGAGTGGTACAAAGATGTGATTTTCTACCTCAGACACCTATGTTGTCCTAGTCACTTGAATAAAAATCAGAAAAGAGCCCTCAAGCTGGCTTCTCAGAAATATATCATAATAGACCTTTGGGCTGGCTTTGAAGAACCCTGAAGGTGTCCTCTTGAAATGCATAACTGAAGATGAAGCTCCCAAGTTGATTGCTGATTTCCATGGGGGAGTTTGTGGAGGAAATTTTGCTGGGAAAGTGACAACACATAAGATTTTAAGAGCTGGTTATTGGTGGCCTACTCTTTTTAAAGATGCAACCCAGTTGGTTAGAAAGTGTGATAGTTGCCAACGTTTCTCTGGAAGATTGAAAGCTTCAGGCTCCCTTCCTTTGCAGCCTGTATCAATTGAAGCTCCTTTCAAACAATGGGGAATGGACTTCATTGGTGAGATTTCAGATCCTTCTAGTGCTGGTCATAAATGGATCCTTGTAGCAACTGATTATTTTACAAAATGGGTTGAGGCAATTCCATCTAGAAAAACAACACACCAAGTGGTAATGGATTTCTTATTGAATCATATCATATGCAGATTTGGATTTCTAGTTAAGATTGTATCTGATAATGCCATGTGTTTTAGAGCCAAGCCTTTGATGGCAATGTGCAATGAATATGGGATAAATCTGACTTATTCTTCAAACTACAATCCACAAGGAAATGGACAAGCTGAGTCAAGTAACAAGAACTTTCTCAAGATCATCAGAAGGACCTTGGAAATCAACAAGAAGAAGTGGGGAGAGCAATTGAAATTTTTAGTTTGGGCTGATAGAATAACTCCAAAAAGAGCAACTGGTAAAAGTCCATTTGAATTGGTGTATGGAACTCAAGCATTGCTGCCCTTACACCTACAATTATCCACTTTTCAGTTTTCCCAACAGTTGGAAGATCAAGAACATGGCCCATATGAATCAAGGATCAATCAAATCATTGAGTTGGATGAAGAGAGAAGAGCTTCTCACCAAAGGCATGTCAGATTTAGAGAGAAATTGAAGAAGTTGTTTGATAAGAAGGTCACTCCTAGAGCCTTTCAGTGTTGGAGATCTAGTTTTGTTGTGGGATAGTAGGCATGAAGACAAGGGAAAGCATGGCAAGTTTGATGCTCTATGGATGGGCCCTTATGCCATTGATATCAAGATTGGAGAAAATACATTTTTTCTCAAGGATTTGGATGGGGATTTGTTGGAGCTGCCTATTAATGGCAGACATTTAAAACATTTCTTGGATTAAATCCCCATGTGAGGTATGCACAAGTTGTACATTTTTTATAGTCCTTGTTTTTGTTTTGTCTTTTTTTGTTGTTGGCTCGTGGTTTTCCCTTTTGTCCTTGGCAACCATTTTTTTGGTCTGGTTTTCTCGGCCTGTTTTTGGTGAAATTTCTAGTTTTTTGGGCTTCTCTACATTTTTAAACTCCTTACCCAATGGATTTTTGGAACTTGGTCTACATTGTGATCTTATGGCACTTGTTGGGAGTGCCCATACCCAAGAAGGAGCCATTATTGGTGCAAATTTTAATTTTGCATTTGTGCCCTAATTTTCCATATCCAGTTTTTCTCAGAAAACATTTTCATTTGCTCAAATTGGTGACCTGCAATTCATATTTTCCAATTGAATGCCTTTGAATTGCTCACATTGTCATGATTTTTCCCTAAATTGAAGCAAATTTCCAAGTTCCCCTCTTTTGTGCCCTAATTTCTTCATTTTTTTGGGCTAAGCCATTTTCCCTTTGTCAAATTCATGTAAAAAATTAAAGTGGATCAAATCTGAGTTGTTTGCTATTAAAATCTCATTCCCCCAGGCCTAAATCAATGTAAAATCATGTTTCATTGGAGTTAAAACCAAGAAATCTGCCCTCCTTGTGAATTTTTTTGATTTCTAGGGCATCCCCTGCATTTTTTGCATTTTGATGGGCATACGGGTGTCATTTGCCTGTCAAATTCATCCTTCCATCCTTTTGATGATGTGGCAGGTTTCTATTGGCTGGGGGTGGTCACGAAAATGTTATAAGTTGTTACTTTTTGAAAAATTGACAAAGGAAAATTTTGCTCCGCAGCCCCGCATTTGCTATAGTGATGTGCCTACGTGGCATGATTTGATTGGTTGGAGGATCGGCGGGTGGCGGGGGTCACTTAGAACATTTTCTTCCATTTTGGAAAATTTCTCAAAGTCACTTTTTGGTCCGAAGGCCCGCGTCCAATGGGAAGTGGACACGTGTAGGGAGGTGGGGGATGGTCAGTTGGAGAAAAATTTTGATGGGGTTTTGGGGGAAAATTTTGACTCGGGGCCTGCATCCAATGAGTTGGAGGGTCAAAAGGTGAAGAGTTGGAAAAATGTGAATTTTTTGGCTTCAAAATGCCAGAGCAAAAATTTGGCCCGAGAACCCGCAACAAATTGGAAGGTGACACGTGGCACAGGAAGGTTATGAAGGTGGAGGAAGGAGTTGAAAAATTTATTGTTTTTTGCCTCAGATGCTGAGGTAAAATTTTGACCAAAAGGCCCACCTCCAATAAGAAGTCGACACGTGTCCAGGAAAGTCAGCATGAAGCGGAGGAGTTTGTGAAAATTTTGAAGTTTTTTATCTTCAAAATGTTAAAGTTAAAATTTTACCCAAGAGCCCACGACTAGTAGGAGGAAGACACGTGTCCAGGAGGTGAGATGGAAGAAGGGGCTGAGGGAAAATTTTAGGAATTTTGGCCTTTATGTTTGCAGGGTAAAAAATGAAGAATAGGCCTACGTCCAATGAAAACAGGACATGTGTACAAAAGGAGGCGGAGGTTCGGAGCTAGGGGAAACTATTGAATTTTTTTACAAATTTTGGTAAAGATAAAAAGTTATCGGTGGCCTTGATAGGGAAAAATTGGAGGTGTCCCCCTATAGCCAATCAGGGGGTGACATGTGGCATTTACAAAAAAGGGAAAAAGGGAGAGCGTGGGCCCGGAAAGGTTTTAGTGCTCATGGAGGTTTGAAGGAAAACTTGGAGGGTCGGCTCCGCAGCGAATGGGAGACCGCCACATGGCAAGGGAGAGAGTGGGTGTTCGGGCCCATGGAGTTTTTTGAGAAAATTTTCCTTTTCTCAAAATGGTGGCAAAATTCATCAAATTAGCCCGTAGTTTTTGGTGGGGCCCACATGTGGACACGTGGCGGGTCCAGGGGGAACGCGGGGAAAATTTTCAAAATTTTCCAAAGGTCAAAAAAGGGTTGAAAATGTGTTTTTTAAGATGGGGACCCACCCCAATCATGTTTGGACACATGTCCACCTAGTCCAAAGGGGGAAAAAGGGGAATATCTTTGACACGTGGAGGGTTAACATTAAAAGTTGATTTTTAAATCAACGGTTGCTATGTAATTTCATTTTTGGGTGCCATAGGAACTCCAAGAAACTTGGAAATCACGTTTCTTCATCAAAATGCATGAAATTTTATATGATTTTGCATCCCCTAAGCCTTCTGAGTGTAATGGCACTATTTTTGGGAGCTAATTTGATGGCTTATTATGTTTTTGATGAATTTTTTCCCTATACCAGTGAAAAAATGTGAAAGGTGAAAATAAAAGGTTGTAGAGGTGAAAAGTGATGAAGTAAAAGGTGAAAAATGATTGCAAAAGCATGTTGGCATGTCTGAATGCCAAAAACATGACCCTGGGATGGATAAGGATCTAAATTCATGCAATATTTTAAAATATTTGTGCATCCCTGGCTATATGCGAGTTTTTTTACAGTTTGATGTCATTTTCATGAAATGGATAAGAGTTTTGTAACAAATTTGATCCCTTGAGCATATTTTTTGCTTGGGATGCAAGGATCCAAGCTGGCATGAGGTATAAAATGTATTTTTCAAGGATTTGTAAAGGGATGGGAGAAAAAATAGAGGAGAGACTTAGAATTTTCACAAGGAAAAAATAGGAATAAATCCATTTCTCTGGAGAAAACCACCTGAGAGTCATTTTCAATTCCATCTTTGTATCAGATTTCATCATGTTGAGTTGGTTTCAATTGTAAAGCCATCAACAGGCTCTGAGATTGTTCTCATGACTTTCCCCTGCTGATGTATCTGATCATTTTCTGGATTATCTGGTTCATTCTCTTGTCAAAGTTTGCATATACTTATGTTTCAGAATGTTTTCAGTTTATGTTTCTTGCTCATGTTGCAATCTTGTGTTTAGGATCTCTATGATCATACAGGGTCTCATTTCTTGTTGATGTTTTAATGGCATTTGCAATCTTATATTCAGAAGAGCTTTCATCTGATAGAAGATAAATAGATTTAAAATCATTTTACTGTCCTTGAATAATGAGATTGTTTGTAAACCTTTGGGTGCACCTCAGGTCATGATTGAATAGGTACTCCTAGATACTTTGCTGGTATTTTGCTTCAAGATTTTGTGGTAGGTTATCAAAGGTTGTGTGGAAGAGTGCAGATCTGGGCCTCCATTTGTGCACATATCCTGGTTGAAGGAGCATTTAAAATCTCTAGAAGTGTTCTTGTTGTGTAGGTGTTACAAATTTCTTGCAAAGGTTCTCAAAGAAGTTGGTGGTTCCTAGCTAGTCTTGTC